>CM069862.1:211125703-211753203 GCA_036172795.1 Pelodytes ibericus | reverse complement strand
CGGCTTCCTGCAGGAGGGACACGAACTTGCTGGTCAGGAGTCCGAGGCTCTTCTCGTGCCGGCTGGGAGTGACCGGGAGCTGAGCGGGATCCGCCATGACAGGACCGCGAGGCGGGGGGCGGGGCCTCCGGTCACCTGCTCCAACGGCCGCTGCACGCGCAATGCACGCCGGGAGAGGGACGACCCGCCCCAGTGACGCGCGAGGTTAACCCCTCCCACCCCATGCTCGCACCCTGTATAACACACACTGCGCCCTGTATAACACACACTGCATCTTGTATACTACACTGCGCCCTGTATAACACACACTGCATCCTGTATAATAACACTGCATC
The DNA here is from genome assembly GCA_036172795.1 of Pelodytes ibericus. Taxonomy (NCBI): domain Eukaryota; kingdom Metazoa; phylum Chordata; class Amphibia; order Anura; family Pelodytidae; genus Pelodytes; species Pelodytes ibericus. The sequence continues at coordinate 211,752,868 of CM069862.1, read as the reverse complement.
CTGTATAATAACACTGCGCCCTGTATAACACACACTGCATCCTGTATAACACACACTGCATTCTGTATAACACACACTGCATCCTGTATAACACACACTGCATCCTGTATAACACACACTGCATTCTGTATAACACACACTGCACCCTGTATAACACACACTGCACCCTGTATAACACACACTGCGCCCTGTATAACACACACTACATCCTGTATAACACACACTGCGCCCTGTATAACACACACTGCATTCTGTATAACACACACTGCATCCTGTATAACACACACTGCATCCTGTATAACACACACTGCATCCTGTATAACACACACTGCACCCTGTATAACACACACTGCACCCTGTATAACACACACTGCGCCCTGTATAACACACACTACATCCTGTATAACACACACTGCGCCCTGTATAACACACACTGCGCCCTGTATAACACACACTGCGCCCTGTATAACACACACTGCGCCCTGTATAACACACACTGCGCCCTGTATAACACACACTGCGCCCTGTATAACACACACTGCATTCTGTATAACACACACTGCGCCCTGTATAACACACACTGCACTCTGTATAACACACACTGCGCCCTGTATAACACACACTGCGCCCTGTATAACACACTGCATCCTGTATAACACACACTGCACTCTGTATAACACACACTGCATCCTGTATAACACACACTGCATCCTGTATAATAACACTGCGCCCTGTATAACACACACTGCGCCCTGTATAACACACACTGCATCCTGTATAATAACACTGCATCCTGTATAACACACACTGCATCCTGTATAATAACACTGCGCCCTGTATAACACACAATGCGCCCTGTATAACACACACTGCATTCTGTATAACACACACTGCGCCCTGTATAACACACACTGCGCCCTGTATAACACACACTGCATTCTGTATAACACACACTGCGCCCTGTATAACACACACTGCATTCTGTATAACACACACTGCGCCCTGTATAACACACACTGCACTCTGTATAACACACACTGCGCCCTGTATAACACACACTGCGCCCTGTATAACACACACTGCATCCTGTATACTACACTGCACCCTGTATAACACACACTGCGCCCTGTATAACACACACTGTGCCCTGTATAACACACACTGCATTCTGTATAACACACACTGCGCCCTGTATAACACACACTGCGCCCTGTATAACACACACTGCATTCTGTATAACACACACTGCGCCCTGTATAACACACACTGCACTCTGTATAACACACACTGCGCCATGTATAACACACACTGCGCCCTGTATAACACACACTGCGCCCTGTATAACACACACTGCACCCTGTATAACACACACTGCATCCTGTATATCACACTGCGCCCTGTATAACACACACTGCGCCCTGTATAACACACACTGCGCCCTGTATAACACACACTGCATCCTGTATAACACACACTGCGCCCTGTATAACACACACTGCGCTCTGTATAACACACACTGCGCCCTGTATAACACACACTGCACCCTGTATAACACACACTGCACTCTGTATAACACACACTGCATCCTGTATAACACACACTGCACCCTGTATAACACACACTGCACTCTGTATAACACACACTGCATCCTGTATAACACACACTGCGCTCTGTATAACACACACTGCATCCTGTATAACACACTGCGCCCTGTATAACACACACTGCATCCTGTATAACACACACTGCGCCCTGTATAACACACACTGCATCCTGTATAACACACACTGCATCCTGTATAACACACACTGCATCCTGTATAATAACACACCGAGCAGGTGTGACTGACCCCTCCATCACTGGGGTTCTTGGAGAGATCTAATGGCTTCACTCCTCCCTATAGATTATGGGCCCTGGCTTATGTGCTATAACTCTATACTTTAATATTCTGTATAATAACACTGCGCCCTGTATAACACACACTGCATCCTGGATAATAACACACCAGCAGGTGTGACAGACCCCTCCATCACTGGGGTTCTTGGAGAGATCTAATGGCTTCCCTCCTCCCTATAGATTATGGGCCCTAGCTTATGTGCTATAACTCTATACTTTAATATTCTGTATAATAACACTGCGCCCTGTATAACACACACTGCATCCTGTATAACACACACACTGCACTCTGTATAACACACACTGCACCCTGTATAACACACACACTGCACTCTGTATAACACACACTGCATCCTGTATACTACACTGCGCCCTGTATAACACACACTGCATCCTGTATAACACACACTGCATCCTGTATAATAACACACCAGCAGGTGTGACAGACCCCTCCATCACTGGGGTTCTTGGAGAGATCTAATGGCTTCACTCCTCCCTATAGATTATGGGCCCTGGCTTATGTGCTATAACTCTATACTTTAATATTCTGTATAATAACACTGCGCCCTGTATAACACACACTGCACCCTGTATACTACACTGCGCCCTGTATAACACACACTGCATCCTGTATAACACACACTGCATCCTGTATACTACACTGCGCCCTGTATAAAACACACTGCATCCTGTATACTACACTGCGCCCTGTATAACACACACTGCGCCCTGTATAACACACACTGCATCCTGTATAACACACACTGCATCCTGTATACTACACTGCGCCCTGTATAACACACACTGCGCCCTGTATAACACACACTGCATTCTGTATAACACACACTGCACTCTGTATAACACACACTGCACCCTGTATAACACACACTGCACTCTGTATAACACACACTGCACTCTGTATAACACACACTGCACTCTGTATAACACACACTGCATCCTGTATAACACACACTGCGCCCTGTATAACACACACTGCATCCTGTATATCACACACTGCGCCCTGTATAACACACACTGCATCCTGTATAACACACACTGTGCCCTGTATAACACACACTGCGCCCTGTATAACACACACTGCATTCTGTATAACACACACTGCACTCTGTATAACACACACTGCACCCTGTATAACACACTGCACTCTGTATAACACACACTGCACTCTGTATAACACACACTGCATTCTGTATAACACACACTGCATCCTGTATAACACACACTGCGCCCTGTATAACACACACTGCATCCTGTATATCACACACTGCGCCCTGTATAACACACACTGCATCCTGTATAACACACACTGCGCCCTGTATAACACACACTGCGCCCTGTATAACACACACTGCGCCCTGTATAACACACACTGCGCCCTGTATAACACACACTGCATCCTGTATAACACACACTGCGCCCTGTATAACACACACTGCATCCTGTATAACACACACTGCACCCTGTATAACACACACTGCACTCTGTATAACACACACTGCGCCCTGTATAACACACACTGCACCCTGTATAACACACACTGCGCCCTGTATAACACACACTGCGCCCTGTATAACACACACTGTATCCTGTATAACACACACTGCACTCTGTATAACACACACTGCGCCCTGTATAACACACACTGCGCCCTGTATAACACACACTGCACCCTGTATATCACACACTGCGCCCTGTATAACACACACTGCATCCTGTATAACACACACTGCGCCCTGTATAACACACACTGCACCCTGTATAACACACACTGCACCCTGTATAACACACACTGCGCCCTGTATAACACACACTGCATCCTGTATAACACACACTGCACCCTGTATAACACACACTGCACTCTGTATAACACACACTGCACCCTGTATAACACACACTGCATTCTGTATAACACACACTGCACCCTGTATAACACACACTGCGCCCTGTATAACACACACTGCATCCTGTATAACACACACTGCACCCTGTATAACACACACTGCACTCTGTATAACACACACTGCACCCTGTATAACACACACTGCATTCTGTATAACACACACTGCACACTGTATAACACACACTGCACCCTGTATAACACACACTGCATTCTGTATAACACACACTGCGCCCTGTATAACACACACTGCACCCTGTATAACACACACTACATTCTGTATAACACACACTGCACCCTGTATAACACACACTGCGCCCTGTATAACACACACTGCATCCTGTATATCACACACTGCACCCTGTATAACACACACTGCGCCCTGTATAACACACACTGCGCCCTGTATAACACACACTGCACTCTGTATAACACACACTGCGCCCTGTATAACACACACTGCACCCTGTATAACACACACTGCGCCCTGTATAACACACACTACATCCTGTATAACACACACTGCATCCTGTATAACACACACTGCATCCTGTATAACACACACTGCATTCTGTATAACACACTGCATTCTGTATAACACACACTGCGCCCTGTATAACACACACTGCATCCTGTATAACACACACTGCGCCCTGTATAACACACACTGCACCCTGTATAACACACACTGCACCCTGTATAACACACACTGCATTCTGTATAACACACACGGCGCCCTGTATAACACACACTGCATTCTGTATAACACACACTGCATCCTGTATAACACACACTGCATCCTGTATAATAACACACACTGCATTCTGTATAACACACACTGCATCCTGTATAACACACACTGCACTCTGTATAACACACACTGCGCCCTGTATAACACACACTGCACCCTGTATAATAACACTGCGCCCTGTATAATAACACACACTGCATCCTGTATAACACACACTGCGCCCTGTATAACACACACTGCATCCTCATAGTTATGGGGCTCTTGTGTGTGGCATAGTTATGGGGCTCCTGTGTGTGTCATAGTTATGGGGCTCTTGTGTGTGGCATAGTTATGGGGCTCCTGTGTGTGTCATAGTTATGGGGCTCTTGTGTGTGGCATAGTTATGGGGCTCCTGTGTGTGTCATAGTTATGTGGCTCCTGTGTGTGTCATAGTTATGGGGCTCTTGTGTGTGGCATAGTTATGGGGCTCCTGTGTGTGTCATAGTTATGGGGCTCCTGTGTGTGTCATAGTTATGGGGCTCCTGTGTGTGGCGTAGTTATGGGGCTCCTGTGTGTGGCATAGTTATGGGGCTCCTGTATGTGGCGTAGTTATGGGGCTCCTGTGTGTGGCATAGTTATGGGCTCCTGTGTGTGACATAGTTATGGGGCTCCTGTGTGTGACATAGTTATGGGCTTCTGTGTGTGTCATAGTTATGGGGCTCCTGTGTGTGTCATAGTTATGTGGCTCCTGTGTGTGTCATAGTTATGGGGCTCGAGTGTGTGACATATTTATGAGGCTCCTGTGTGTGTCATAGTTATGGGGCTCTTGTGTGTGGCATAGTTATGGGGCTCCTGTGTGTGTCATAGTTATGGGGCTCTTCTGTGTGGCATAGTTATGGGCTCCTGTGTGTGGCATAGTTATGGGGCTCCTGTGTGTGGCATAGTTATGGGGCTCCTGTGTGTGGCATAGTTATGGGGCTCCTTTGTGTGGCATAGTTATGGGGCTCCTGTGTGTGGCATAGTTATGAGGCTCCTGTGTGTGGCATAGTTATGGGGCTCCTGTGTGTGGCATAGTTATGGGGCTCCTGTGTGTGGCATAGTTATGAGGCTCCTGTATGTGTCATAGTTATGGGCTCCTGTGTGTGGCATAGTTATGGGGATCCTGTGTGTGGCATAGTTATGGGGCTCCTGTGTGTGGCATAGTTATGAGGCTCCTGTATGTGTCATAGTTATGGGGCTCCTGTGTGTGGCATAGTTATGGGGCTCCTGTGTGTGGCATAGTTATGGGGTTCCTGTGTGTGGCATAGTTATGGGGCTCCTGTGTGTGGCATAGTTATGGGGTTCCTGTGTGTGGCATAGTTATGGGGCTCCTGTGTGTGGCATAGTTACGGGGCTCCTGTGTGTGGCATAGTTACGGGGCTCCTGTGTGTGGCATAGTTATGGGGATCCTGTGTGTGGCATAGTTATGAGGCTCCTGTGTGTGGCATAGTTATGAGGCTCCTGTATGTGTCATAGTTATGGGGCTCCTGTGTGTGGCATAGTTATGGGGCTCCTGTGTGTGGCATAGTTATGGGGTTCCTGTGTGTGGCATAGTTATCGGGCTCCTGTGTGTGGCATAGTTACGGGGCTCCTGTGTGTGGCATAGTTACGGGGCTCCTGTGTGTGGCATAGTTACGGGGCTCCTGTGTGTGTCATAGTTATGGGGCTCCTGTGTGTGGCATAGTTATGGGGCTCCTGTGTGTGGCAGAGTTATGGGGCTCCTGTGTGTGGCATAGTTATGGGATTCCTGTGTGTGGCATAGTTATGGGGCTCCTGTATGTGGCATAGTTATGGGGTTCCTGTGTGTGGCATAGTTATGGGGTTCCTGTGTGTGGCATAGTTACGGGGCTCCTGTGTGTGGCATAGTTACGGGGCTCCTGTGTGTGGCATAGTTACGGGGCTCCTGTGTGTGTCATAGTTATGGGGCTCCTGTGTGTGGCATAGTTATGGGGCTCCTGTGTGTGGCAGAGTTATGGGGCTCCTGTGTGTGGCATAGTTATGGGATTCCTGTGTGTGGCATAGTTATGGGGCTCCTGTATGTGGCATAGTTATGGGGTTCCTGTGTGTGGCATAGTTATGGGGTTCCTGTGTGTGGCATAGTTATGGGGTTCCTGTGTGTGGCATAGTTATGGGGCTCCTGTGTGTGGCATAGTTATGGGGCTCCTGTGTGTGGCATAGTTATGGGGCTCCTGTGTGTGGCATAGTTATGGGGTTCCTGTGTGTGTCATAGTTATGGGGTTCCTGTGTGTGGCATAGTTATGGGGCTCCTGTATGTGGCATAGTTATGGGGTTCCTGTGTGTGGCATAGTTATGAGGCTCCTGTGTGTGGCATAGTTATGAGGCTCCTGTATGTGTCATAGTTATGGGGCTCCTGTGTGTGGCATAGTTATGGGGCTCCTGTGTGTGGCATAGTTATGGGGTTCCTGTGTGTGGCATAGTTATGGGGCTCCTGTGTGTGGCATAGTTATGGGGTTCCTGTGTGTGGCATAGTTATGGGGCTCCTGTGTGTGGCATAGTTATGGAGCTCCTGTATGTGTCATAGTTATGGGGCTCCTGTGTGTGGCATAGTTATGGGGCTCCTGTGTGTGTCATAGTTATGGGGCTCCTGTGTGTGGCATAGTTATGGGGCTCCTGTGTGTGGCATAGTTATGGGGTTCCTGTGTGTGGCATAGTTATGGGGCTCCTGTGTGTGGCATAGTTATGGGGCTCCTGTGTGTGGCATAGTTACGGGGCTCCTGTGTGTGGCATAGTTATGGGGCTCCTGTGTGTGTCATAGTTATTGGGCTCCTGTGTGTGGCAGAGTTATGGGGCTCCTGTGTGTGGCATAGTTATGGGGTTCCTGTGTGTGGCATAGTTATGGGGCTCCTGTGTGTGGCGTAGTTATGGGGTTCCTGTGTGTGGCATAGTTATGGGGCTCCTGTGTGTGGCATAGTTATGGGGCTCCTGTGTGTGGCATAGTTATGGGGCTCCAGTGTGTGGCATAGTTACGGGGCTCCTGTGTGTGGCATAGTTACGGGGCTCCTGTGTGTGTCATAGTTATTGGGCTCCTGTGTGTGGCAGAGTTATGGGGCTCCTGTGTGTGGCATAGTTATGGGGTTCTGTGTGTGGCATAGTTATGGGGCTCCTGTGTGTGGCATAGTTATGGGGTTCCTGTGTGTGTCATAGTTATGGGGTTCCTGTGTGTGGCATAGTTATGGGGCTCCTGTATGTGGCATAGTTATGGGGTTCCTGTGTGTGGCATAGTTATGGGGCTCCTGTGTGTGGCATAGTTATGGGGTTCCTGTGTGTGGCATAGTTATGGGGCTCCTGTGTGTGGCATAGTTATGGAGCTCCTGTATGTGTCATAGTTATGGGGCTCCTGTGTGTGGCATAGTTATGGGGCTCCTGTGTGTGTCATATTTATGGGGCTCCTGTGTGTGGCATAGTTATGGGGTTCCTGTGTGTGGCATAGTTATGGGGCTCCTGTGTGTGGCATAGTTATGGGGCTCCTGTATGTGGCATAGTTATGGGGTTCCTGTGTGTGGCATAGTTATGGGGTTCCTGTGTGTGGCATAGTTATGGGGTTCCTGTGTGTGTCATAGTTATGGGGTTCCTGTGTGTGGCATAGTTATGGGGTTCCTGTGTGTGTCATAGTTATGGGATTCCTGTGTGTGGCATAGTTATGGGGTTCCTGTGTGTGTCATAGTTATGGGGTTCCTGTGTGTGTCATAGTTATGGGGTTCCTGTGTGTGGCATAGTTATGGGCTTCCTGTGTGTGTCATAGTTATGGGGTTCCTGTGTGTGTCATAGTTATGGGGTTCCTGTGTGTGGCATAGTTATGGGGCTCCTGTGTGTGGCATAGTTATGGGGTTCCTGTGTGTGGCAGAGTTATGGGGTTCCTGTGTGTGGCATAGTTATGGGGTTCCTGTGTGTGGCATAGTTATGGGGTTCCTGTGTGTGGCATAGTTATGGGGCTCCTGTGTGTGGCATAGTTATGGGGTTCCTGTGTGTGGCATAGTTATGGGGTTCCTGTGTGTGTCATAGTTATGGGGTTCCTGTGTGTGTCATAGTTATGGGGTTCCTGTGTGTGGCATAGTTATGGGGCTCCTGTGTGTGGCATAGTTATGGGGCTCCTGTGTGTGGCATAGTTATGGGGCTCCTGTGTGTGGCATAGTTATGGGGTTCCTGTGTGTGGCATAGTTATGGGGCTCCTGTGTGTGGCATAGTTATGGGGCTCCTGTGTGTGGCATAGTTATGGGGTTCCTGTGTGTGGCATAGTTATGGGGCTACTGTGTGTGTCATAGTTATGGGGCTCCTGTGTGTGGCATAGTTATGGGGTTCCTGTGTGTGGCATAGTTATGGGGCTCCTGTATGTGGCATAGTTATGGAGTTCCTGTGTGTGGCATAGTTATGGGGTTCCTGTGTGTGGCATAGTTATGGGGTTCCTGTGTGTGGCATAGTTATGGGGTTCCTGTGTGTGGCATAGTTATGGGGTTCCTGTGTGTGGCATAGTTATGGGGCTCCTGTGTGTGGCATAGTTATGGGGCTCCTGTGTGTGGCATAGTTATGGGGCTCCTGTGTGTGTCATAGTTATGGGGTTCCTGTGTGTGGCATAGTTATGGGGCTCCTGTATGTGGCATAGTTATGGGGCTCCTGTGTGTGGCATAGTTATGGTGCTCCTGTATGTGGCATAGTTATGGGGCTCCTGTGTGTGGCATAGTTATGGGGCTCCTGTGTGTGGCATAGTTATGGGGTTCCTGTGTGTGGCATAGTTATGGGCTTCCTGTGTGTGTCATAGTTATGGGGTTCCTGTGTGTGTCATAGTTATGGGGTTCCTGTGTGTGGCATAGTTATGGGGCTCCTGTGTGTGGCATAGTTATGGGGTTCCTGTGTGTGGCATAGTTATGGGGTTCCTGTGTGTGGCATAGTTATGGGGTTCCTGTGTGTGGCATAGTTATGGGGTTCCTGTGTGTGGCATAGTTATGGGGCTCCTGTGTGTGGCATAGTTATGGGGTTCCTGTGTGTGGCATAGTTATGAGGCTCCTGTATGTGTCATAGTTATGGGCTCCTGTGTGTGGCATAGTTATGGGGATCCTGTGTGTGGCATAGTTATGGGGCTCCTGTGTGTGGCATAGTTATGAGGCTCCTGTGTGTGTCATAGTTATGGGGCTCCTGTGTGTGGCATAGTTATGGGGCTCCTGTGTGTGGCATAGTTATGGGGTTCCTGTGTGTGGCATAGTTATGGGGTTCCTGTGTGTGGCATAGTTATGGGGCTCCTGTGTGTGGCATAGTTATGGGGCTCCTGTGTGTGGCATAGTTATGGGGCTCCTGTGTGTGTCATAGTTATGGGGTTCCTGTGTGTGGCATAGTTATGGGGCTCCTGTGTGTGGCATAGTTATGGGGCTCCTGTGTGTGGCATAGTTATGGTGCTCCTGTATGTGGCATAGTTATGGGGCTCCTGTGTGTGGCATAGTTATGGGGCTCCTGTGTGTGGCATAGTTATGGGGTTCCTGTGTGTGGCATAGTTATGGGCTTCCTGTGTGTGTCATAGTTATGGGGTTCCTGTGTGTGTCATAGTTATGGGGTTCCTGTGTGTGGCATAGTTATGGGGCTCCTGTGTGTGGCATAGTTATGGGGTTCCTGTGTGTGGCATAGTTATGGGGTTCCTGTGTGTGGCATAGTTATGGGGTTCCTGTGTGTGGCATAGTTATGGGGTTCCTGTGTGTGGCATAGTTATGGGGCTCCTGTGTGTGGCATAGTTATGGGGTTCCTGTGTGTGGCATAGTTATGGGGTTCCTGTGTGTGTCATAGTTATGGGGTTCCTGTGTGTGTCATAGTTATGGGGTTCCTGTGTGTGTCATAGTTATGGGGTTCCTGTGTGTGGCATAGTTATGGGGCTCCTGTGTGTGGCATAGTTATGGGGCTCCTGTGTGTGGCATAGTTATGGGGCTCCTGTGTGTGGCATAGTTATGGGGTTCCTGTGTGTGGCATAGTTATGGGGCTCCTGTGTGTGGCATAGTTATGGGGCTCCTGTGTGTGGCATAGTTATGGGGTTCCTGTGTGTGGCATAGTTATGGGGCTACTGTGTGTGTCATAGTTATGGGGCTCCTGTGTGTGGCATAGTTATGGGGTTCCTGTGTGTGGCATAGTTATGGGGCTCCTGTATGTGGCATAGTTATGGAGTTCCTGTGTGTGGCATAGTTATGGGGTTCCTGTGTGTGGCATAGTTATGGGGTTCCTGTGTGTGGCATAGTTATGGGGTTCCTGTGTGTGTCATAGTTATGGGGTTCCTGTGTGTGGCATAGTTATGGGGCTCCTGTGTGTGGCATAGTTATGGGGCTCCTGTGTGTGGCATAGTTATGGGGCTCCTGTGTGTGTCATAGTTATGGGGTTCCTGTGTGTGGCATAGTTATGGGGCTCCTGTATGTGGCATAGTTATGGGGCTCCTGTGTGTGGCATAGTTATGGTGCTCCTGTATGTGGCATAGTTATGGGGCTCCTGTGTGTGGCATAGTTATGGGGCTCCTGTGTGTGGCATAGTTATGGGGCTCCTGTGTGTGTCATAGTTATGGGGCTCCTGTGTGTGTCATAGTTATGGGGCTCCTGTGTGTGACATAGTTATGAGGCTCCTGTGTGTGGCATAGTTATGGGGCTCCTGTGTGTGTCATAGTTATGGGGCTCCTGTGTGTGACATAGTTATGAGGCTCCTGTGTGTGTCATAGTTATGGGGCTCCTGTGTGTGACATAGTTATGAGGCTCCTGTGTGTGGCATAGTTATGGGGCTCCTGTGTGTGTCATAGTTATGGGGTTCCTGTGTGTGGCATAGTTATGGGGCTCCTGTGTGTGGCGTAGTTATGGGGCTCCTGTATGTGGCATAGTTATGGGGCTCCTGTGTGTGGCATAGTTATGGGGCTCCTGTGTGTGGCATAGTTATGGTGCTCCTGTATGTGGCATAGTTATGGTGCTCCTGTATGTGGCATAGTTATGGTGCTCCTGTGTGTGGCATAGTTATGGGGCTCCTGTGTGTGGCATAGTTATGGGGCTCCTGTGTGTGGCATAGTTATGGGGCTCCTGTGTGTGGCATAGTTATGGTGCTCCTGTATGTGGCATAGTTATGGTGCTCCTGTATGTGGCATAGTTATGGGGTTCCTGTGTGTGGCATAGTTATGGGGCTCCTGTATGTGGCATAGTTATGGGGTTCCTGTGTGTGGCATAGTTATGGGGCTCCTGTATGTGGCATAGTTATGGGGCTCCTGTGTGTGGCATAGTTATGGGGCTCCTGTGTGAGGCATAGTTATGGGGCTCCTGTGTGTGGCATAGTTATGGGGCTCCTGTATGTGGCATAGTTATGGGGCTCCTGTGTGTGGCATAGTTATGGGGCTCCTGTGTGTGGCATAGTTATGGGGCTCCTGTGTGTGGCATAGTTATGGGGCTCCTGTATGTGGCATATTTAATGGACCATCTAACTGGCATTACTAAGTAATCTGTTGGCATTGTATTGGAGGAAATCCAGGGGGTGACACCATGAGTTTCCGCACCGGGTGACACCAACCCTAGTGACGGTCCCTGCATCACCTGTTTATTACTCTTGTTTGTGTATCTGCATTAAAGTCCTGCTCTTCACTATTGCACTTACTGCTTCATTTCTGCACAGAAAGTTTTAGATTTCCAGTTCACCCTCACACTGGATTGCTTGATCTCTCAGTTACATCTATTTATAATGTCCTGACTTTATTCAACACATGACATGCAGGTTAATGGAATGTTTATTGTGCATAATGTTATGCAGAAATGTGTATTGCTATCTCTCTGTAATTGTGATATGCAATGGAATGACAGTAACAGTGTATTACCGTATTTGCTCGATTATAAGACGACCCTGATTATAAGACGACCCTGATTATAAGACGACCCCCCAAACTTTGGATATTCCTTTAGGAAAAAAACTAAGCCTGAATATAAGACTACCCTATAGGAAAAAAGTTCAACTTGTATATATTCACATGTAAATTGCTTTTTTAATAAAAAATTATGATATCAAAAAATGTATTTCTAGTTTGTATTTCTTTTTATGTGCCAATGCTGCCTTTCTCTTTCCCTTGCCCCCATTTTTCTCTCTCTCTCTCCTCCCCTTAGTGTTGTCTCTCTCTCCCCCCTCCCTCCCCTTGTCTCTGTCTCTTAACCCCCCCTCCTCTTGTCTCTGTCTCTTAACCCCCTCCCTCCCCTTGTTTCTCTGTCTCTGCCCCCATTCCCCCTGTCTCTCGGCCCCCTCCCTCCCCCTCACCTTTAACTTGATCCCTGGTGGCTAGTGGGGGCAGCCGGGGGATGTCTGCACGATGTCTGCCGGGGGATGTCTGCATCCCCCAGCTGCCCGATTCTCCCTGGTGGCTAGTGGGGCAGCAGAGGATGTCTGCGCGATGAGCACAGACCTCCCCTGCTGCCGCCCGGCACGATCGCCGGGACTTCTGTGACGAAAGCGGAAGTACCCGGCTTCATCATAGAAGCCCCGGCGGTCGTGCCGGGCGGAAGCAGGGGAGGTCTGTGCTCATCGCGCAGACATCCCCTGCTGCTAGAGAGGGGGATCCAGGTCCCCTGCAGCTCTGCTGGGGACCTGGATCCATGTCTTATAATCTGACCTCAATTTGAGGTCAGATTATAAGAAGACCTCGATTATAAGACGAGGGGGATTTTTCTGATTTTTTTTCTGGAAAAAAACCTCGTCTTATAATCGAGAAAATATGGTATATACTATATACATATTTACAATACAGTGTAAAAGTGAGACAGCGCTATATATATGTACAAGGGTACTACAATTGTTATGGTTACTCCCAGGCTAGCTGGAAGCTGGACCGCTAGAAAGTCTGGATCCCAGTTTAGAGAGAGAGAGAAGCCACTTTGTCTCGATATCCAGACGGATCTTGTAAGTGTAGATCAATCCCACTAGCTATTTTACAGCTAGGATACTCTTTCCCCACAAAACGAGTCAAGGCTGCGATTTGAAGGTCAAACAAGAACTGACCAGAACTGTTTATTGATGTAGAAACACAGAATATATACAGTTGAACATCTTGACAAACCAAATTGGACAAAGGAACTATAACAGGATTAAGGTTTAACCTAAGGACATACAAAGGGAAATCCTGCCTCACACCTTTCAGGATACAAAGGTGTCAAGTTCAGATACACACAGGAAACTAAATGAGTTACATAAGACAATGGGAAAAGTGACAATAATTACAGGGATTAAAGGAGAGGATCCAATCTTAACTTGGGACAAAGACTTGGATCCCAGTAATTACAGTACATTCCTCTGCTTGGGGGATAATTGAGTTAACCTTTGTATCAGCTCAATTATCTCCAAGCTAAAATATACAGGTTTTATACAATATTAATAACTTTCAAAATATGCATCACATTCACATAAAACATACATTTTCAGAATCAGCATACTTTAAATATGAACATAACTAAAAATCAAACAATTCCACCCAGAAGTTCAAAAGTTAGCTTTTTGGGGCATTTTCACCATGCCCTAAATATGTTCTTAAAGTGCCATACACAGTCCATAGGCCCAAATAGCATTTTTAAAGGGCCATACACCCCAGGGCCATAGTCACAGGGGAGAAGGCTGGCAAACAGGCCTCTCCAGGACCAAGTGGCGAAGGGCACTTCGTCACAACAATATACTGTAAAAGTGAGACAGTGCTATATTTATGTATAAGGGTAATACAATTTAGTGTAAAAGTGAGACAGCACTATATGTATCCACCCTTTGTGGTCCCACCCCTTTTTGCCTCCGCCCCCACCGGCCGGTATTTTTTTAAGGAAAAGGTGGCAACCCTAAGTGCAAGCCATGTGCTGTGGGTGCAATATAGGTGCATGACAAGTGCTGTGGGTGCAATATAAGTACAAGCCAAGTACTGTGGCTACTCTATGGGGCTGTGTTAAGTCCTTTAGGTGCAATGTGGGTGCAGAAAAAGGGAATAAAAACAAGAAATGCAACTCTTTAATAACATTTTTATTACATATGAAAATAGTTGAATATAATATTAAGAAGTTCATATACCCTCTCCATCTATTCAACATAGGTTGTCAGTGAAAGCTCAGGGGAAGCAGCTCTGCAAATTTGTGTTCATTCTTCTCCTTGCCCTGGCAAATGACATTGAAACCAACCCTGGCCCCTGTCCTGGTACAAATGTCAACTTCTCTTTCAATAAGGGCCTCTCCTGTGTCCATTGCAATATCCACAGCCTTCTACCCAAAACTGATGAACTAAGAGCATGGTGTCAGGTGTACAAACCTAAAACTCTTGTCATCACTGAATCCTGGTTAAGCCCTAGAACCCCAGACTCTGCCATACAAATACAGTGTTATATCTGCTCCAGAAAAGACAGAAATAAGAGACGAGGATGTATTGTTTTATATATTCATGAGTCTCTTAATTTCATAGACCTTTCTTTATCAAGCACGCCCTTTACTATTGAAGTTATAGCCTGAAGAATATTACACCCATTCTCAAAACCATTAGTACTTGTAGGGATCTATCGCCCGCCAAATTCCCCTGCTCAGTCACTTAATGACATCAAGAAACTACTGGGTGATATTAGTGCCCTAAATAAGAAAAGTGAGCTGCTCGTATTTGGAGATCTCAATGTAGACTGGTTAGACCACAAAAATGTTAAAACGTGCTCACTGTTCAAATCCATGAACCTAACACAACTTATCTCTTCTCCTACTCGGATGAATCCCAACAGCTCTAACCATACGCTGCTGGATTGGATCCTTTCATCTTGTCCCCAAAGAATCCAGCAATCTGGCATCCTACCCAATGTGTTCAGTGATCATTGCTTAGTGTATTGTGTACGGAAAGTAAGACCCATCAAATCAACCCCTAGAGTAATTGTTGCAAGATGTTTTAAGAAGTTTAATCTCCAGTCTTTTCTCAGTGACTTGAGCAAATGTCTGTGGAGCAGGCTAAGCTTGATACCCGATCTGGACTCTGCAATTGAGTATTCTCAATCTGAGTTCATGCAGGTCTGTGATAAACAAGCCCCCCTGCGTAGAGTGAGAGTAAGGGGTCTTCCCTGGGTCTCAGCTGACCTCTTGGACTTATTCCATTTCAGGGATGCTTTATGGTCAAAATTTAAGCAAACTGGCTCAGACCAAGATCACAACGCTTATCGGCACGTCCGCAATAGATGCAAGACTCAAACCAAACTTGCCAAGACAACTTATTTCTCTGAACGGCTGAATAGAAATCTAGCCAACACGACCAAATTTTGGAGCGTCATAAAAAAACATGTATGACCCTCCGTGCCGCTCAGAACCTACCACAATTAAGACACATAATGAAGTTCTAAAATCTCCAGTGGCAATAGCAAATTAATTCATTTGTAGGATGTGCCACAGATCTTATAGCAAAACACCACCATGAAGATCATGCCACTTTTTCTATGGCAGACGATTCACTACCGATATCACCTCTGGCCAAACACATTGCTGAATTTGAATTTACTTCTATATCAGATAGTGAAATAGCAGCGCATCTCCTCAATCAAAAAATGAAATTACAGTGTGGGCCGGACCTACTTCCATCAATGCTACTGAGGCTGAGTGCGCCTGTTCCTGCGCGACCCATTGCCTGCTTAATCAATGCGTCCCTGTCCTCCGCTTATGTCCCCAAAGCCTGGAAAAAAGCCAGAGTTATCCTTATTCACATAAATGGTGATATAAACAGTGTCAAACTACAGGCCTATCTCACTGCTACCCATTAGACATGTGCATTCTTTTTCGGACGAATGCATTTTCGTCCTAAAATAGCATTTTCGTTCATTCGTTTGAAAAATGAATAACGAAAATGCTAAGCTAACGAAAGCCGAATGAACGAATGGTTAATAAACGAAAATCATTCGTTCATTCGTAGTACTATTGGCATTCTATAAGCCAAAATAGAGTTGGTTTACAGAATACAATAGCATAGTACACTACATTCCATAAAACGACATAATGAACGACTTTCGGTTTATGGAATGCATGTAAGTCTATTGGCATTCTAGAAACCGACTATTTCGGTTTATAGTAATGCCAATACTATAGCACGAATGGACGAATGATTTTCATTTATATGAAACCATTCGTTCAACTTCTTAGCTTTCTATAAACCGAAACACAGTCCCCATTCATAAATTTTTATGAATGGAGACTCTGTCTCTGTTTAGAGAAAGCCAATAGTACTATTTCATGCATTCCAAATGCTGAAAGTCTATAAACCGAACGTTCGGTTTATAGGCTTTCGGTTTATGGAATACATGTAATCCTATTGCTATTCTATAAACCGAACGTTTATAGTATAGTAGTATAGTAGTATTGCCTTTACATGAACCCATTCATTACTGCATTCGTTTCAGACGAAATTCGTTCATTATTTTCGTTTCGTTTCGTTTTATTCGTTCTTTTTATAGAAAACGTGTAGTACTGTTGCCTTTCTATGAACCGAACAAGAGCCCCATTCATAAGAATTTCTTATGAATGGGGCTCTCGTTCGGTTTATAGAAAGCCAATAGTATTACACGTATTCTATAAAAAGAACGAACAAAACGAAACGAAAATAATGAACGAATTTCGTCTGAAACGAATGCAGTAATGAACGAAATTCGTTTTAGACTAAATAAATACAATTTTCGTCCGAATGGACGAAAACGAAAATGTTAGTTTTGCACATGTCTACTACCCATACTTTCTAAAATCCTGGAAAAATGTGCCCATGATCAACTGTGCGAGTATTATCAACGCTCCAACTATCTACCCTCGCTTCAATCTTGGTTTAGGTCAAATCACTCCACGATCACTGCCCTCTTACAGGTGAGCAATGACATTCAGAGTGGCATGGAGAGGGGTGAACTCACTGGTGCAGTTTTCCGAGACTTTGCAAAGGCCTTTGACACGGTTGATCATGAGCTTCTGCTAAACAAGATAAGTTGTTCCGGTGTAAATGAGAGGTCGCTCTGCTGGTTTCATTCATACTTGTCTGATAGATCTCAATATGTGTCCATGGCTGATACTGCCTCCCTCCCGTTGCCAATACAGTGTGGAGTGCCTCAAGGATCCGTTCTTGGGCCGCTGCTATTCTCGCTATTTATAAATGATCTACCCTCGGTATGTGACCTGGCTTATGTTCATATGTATGCTGATGACACGGTCATTTATAATTGTGGTACTCAACTATCGCCAGTGGAGTCCGTGCTACAGGATCAGTTTTCTAAAGTATAAAATTGGATATCTAGAAACAAATTATTCCTCAACGCTGAAAAAACTGTGTCCATGTTGTTTGGGACAAATGCCAAACGAATTAAATTAAACAATCCTCAATTAACCATCAAGACCAAAACCAGTTATAACCTGACCCAGGTAAATTCATATAAGTATCTTGGCATGTGGCTAGATCCAAACCTATCTTTTGGTCTCCATATTGATAAGCTTGTGTCATAGCTATATCCTAGGATCGGCTTTCTGTATAGAAACAAATCTAACCTAGATTCCACGGTAAGGTAACGTATTGTGCAGCAAATGTCGATGCCGATCTTAGATTATGGAGATGTTGTGTATGATTCTGCTCCCCAGACCCATCTCGGTAAACTCGACACTCTGCACAATACATTGTGTCGTTTTGCACTACAGTGCGATTATAACACGCATCACTGTAAAATGTTACAAGAGTTAAATTGGCTGACGCTTGCCTCCAGGCATGCTCTCCACCTAGCTTGCTTAGTGCATAACCACTTCTCTGGAACGCTCCCCCCCTACCTGAGCGGCATGCTCGCTCTTACTCCCCCTCTACCTGAGCGGCATGCTCACTCTTACTCAGGGGCGGGCTGGGCCGGGGGGCAGGGTGGCAATTGCCCCCCAGGCCGCCCTAAGCTATTTAAAACACGGCCGCTAGGCCAGTGTTTAAAAAAAAAAAAAAAACGCGCTTGCAGGCAGAGACTGAGAAGGGATCGGAAGATCCCCTCTCACCTCCGCTCTGCCTGCAAAGCTGCACGGGGAGCCGAACAGGCAACACAGAGAAACCTCCGTGCTGCCTGTTCGGCTCCCCGTGCAGTGTGCCGACACGGAAGTGCCGACAGTCACGTGATCGGTGCTCTGACGTCAGACGCGCGCCGATCACGTGACCTGTCGGCACAACCGCCGGGAGGCCGAACAGGCAGCATGGAGGGACCATGCTGCCTGCCACCAGGTAAGTCCTCCTGCCACTAGCCACCAGGGAAAAAGGTAAGGGGGGGGGGGGGGCTTTTAAACACTGGCATATTAATGGACAAATTGGCTGGGGCATATTACATGGCAAATAAGACTGGCATATTATTGGACAAATTGGCTGGGGAATATTACATGGCAAATAAGACTGGCATATTATTGGGAAAATTGGCTGGGGCATATTACATGGCAAATAAGACTGGCATATTATTGGGCAAATTGGCTGGGGCATATTACATGGCAAATAAGTCTGGCATATTATTGGGCAAATTGGCTGGGGAATATTACATGGCAAATAAGACTGGCATATTATTGGGCAAATTGGCTGGGGCATATTACATGGCAAATAAGACTGGCATATTATTGGGCAAATTGGCTGGGGAATATTACATGGCAAATAAGACTGGCATATTATTGGGCAAATTGGCTGGGAAATATTAAATGGCAGAATAACACTGGCATATTATTGGACAAATTGGCTGGGGAATATTACATGGCAAATAAGACTGGCATATTATTGGGCAAATTGGCTGGGGCATATTACATGGCAAATAAGACTGGCATATTATTGGGAAAATTGGCTGGGGCATATTACATGGCAAATAAGACTGGCATATTATTGGGCAAATTGGCTGGGGCATATTACATGGCAAATAAGACTGGCATATTATTGGGCAAATTGGCTGGGGAATATTAAATGGCAGAATAACACTGGCATATTATTGGACAAATTGGCTGGGGAATATTAAATGGCAGAATAGCACTGGCATATTATTGGACAAATTGGCTGGGGAATATTACATGGCAAATAAGACTGGCATATTATTGGGCAAATTGGCTGGGGAATATTACATGGCAAATAAGACTGGCATATTATTGGGCAAATTGGCTGGGGAATATTAAATGGCAGAATAACACTGGCATATTATTGGACAAATTGGATGGGGAATATTACATGGCAAATAAGACTGGCATATTATTGGGCAAATTGGCTGGGGCATATTACATGGCAAATAAGAATGGCATATTATTGGGCAAATTGGCTGGGGCATATTACATGGCAAATAAGACTGGCATATTATTGGGCAAATTGGCTGGGGCATATTACATGGCAAATAAGACTGGCATATTATTGGGCAAATTGGCTGGGGCATATTACATGGCAAATAACACTGGCATATTATTGGGCAAATTGGCTGGGGAATATTACAAGGCAATTAACACTGGCATATTGGGCAAATTAGCAGGGACATATTAAATTGCAGATAACCTTGGAATATTATTGGTCATATTAAATTGCAGAATAACACTGGCATATTATGGGACAAATTGGCTGGGGAATATTAATGGCAAATAATATTGGAAATGTGTATGTAATGGGGTGATGGAGGCATGTAAATGTGGTGATGGGGCATGTCCTGGTGTGCAACGTGGGTTATGGGTCATGTCGTAGGTGTGCAACGTGGGTAGGGGGGGGGTGCCCAAATTTTGGGATATTGGGTGTCTAAATCCTGGCATATTGAGGGGCATAATCCTGGCATATTGAGGGGGAAATCCTGGCATATTGAGGGGGCATCATCTTGGCATATTGAGGGGAAAATCCTGGCATATTGGGTGTCTAAATCCTGGCATATTGAGGGGCATAATCCTGGCATATTGAGGGGCATAATCCTGGCATATTGAGGGGCATAATCCTGTCATATTTAGGGGAAAATCCTGGCATATTGAGGGGGCATCATCTTGGCATATTGAGGAGAAAATCCTGGCATTTTGAGGGGCATAATCCTGGCATATTGAGGCGCATAATCCTGGCATATTGAGGGGCATAATCCTGGCATATTGAGGGGCATAATCCTGGCATACTGAGGGGCATAATCCTGGCATTTTGTAAGGTAAAATTCTAGCATATTAAATGGCAAATCCTGGTATATTGTGGGGGAAAATCCTGGCAATATTCGTTATAAAACAAGGAAAAGATGGCTGTGGATGGGGAGGCGATTCGATGATGCAATGGGCCACTTGACTGGATTTGCCCCCCAGGCCTAAGGCTGCCAGCCCTCCCCTGCTCTTACTCCCCCCCTACCTGAGCGGCATGCTCGCTCTTACTCCCTGCACATCATACAATCTCAGATCTTGCACCAACCCTCACTAGCGATCCCTCACTTCAAAAAGGAAGCGGGCCGAGGTGCGTTCTCTTTCAGAGCTCCTCATATGTGGAATCAGCCTTCCTGCTTCTGCCAAATCATCATCTAGTCTAAGATCCCTGAAAATAAGTATCTCCCAAATCCTCAAAACAGATTGTACCAGTTATTAGTTTACAAACTCCTTCGTATATTGCACGTTGTTCCTTTTTTGTATCAATAATGATTTACCCTTTATGTTCACCTTTCAACTTGTTTAATATATGTATGTATCTATTTGTAATCTACTGTTAAATGTGTAACTGTGTAACTCCATTCTGGACTGGATCCCCAGGACATACTTGAAAACGAGAGAAATCTCAATGTATTCTTCCTGGTAAAACACTTTCTAAATAAATAAATAAATACGTATAAATGCAACTAGTGAGAGAGCGAGATGTGTATAAATATATATGAACATATGTAAGTTCTCTCTATAGTGTATATTTTTGTCATTTAGGTAATGAGTAGTTGTAGTGCAGTGTTGCATAGTGAGATGGTATACATATTGCAGCCATATATACACATTTTGTATCCAAATATACAGTTTATACACTGCAATTATACACGTAATATACACATTTTATTCAATGCAATAAAAATACTCACCGAAAGAAAAATCCAACTGTGGTTGTGCTTATTTTTATGTTTTTGTGTGTGGGGGGGGGGGGGGGGAGAGGTAACATTGCCATGGATGGCGGGATTGCATGCAGGGGAGGGGGCAGGGTCCAGGGGGCCCGAGCAAATGCTTTCCCAGGGTCCAATAAATATTAAAGACGGCCCTGCATCTAGTGATGTATCGGTGGCTGCTGAGCCCTTGCCACAAGGAGTCGTTTGTGTCTACTTTAAAAAAAAAAAAATATATATATATAGTTTGGTGGGGATACATTACATTGGCTGGCTTCAAAGATATAGCCCGTATAGGACATGGACGCAGGTTGACTACATGTCAAAATTCCAAGTTGGAACAATGAGATGCGCACCTCACAAATGTGGCATTTTACCCTCCCAAAAAAACAACAAACCCCTAATGGATGGTATCGCTGTACTAGAGAGATGTTGCTGAACACATATTGGGGTGTTGTTTGGAAGTGACATATACCAGAATCTGTGAATTCATGACTGAAGAACAATGTATAAGGAAACAAAACTCCAAAAATGTACTAACCAAAGTTGACAACAGCTAGTGGTAGAATTAGTACATGTAAAGAATTAAAATACCAACATTTGAAATACCTTAGGATGTCTAGTTTCCACAAACATATGGTTTTGTGGGTTAAAATACACTGTCTGGCTTTTTTTCTATTTTGTTCCCATATTTTATTATTATTATTTTTTTAATTATATGCTATTATCAAAATAATGGTATCAAAAGAAAGGCCTTCTTATGACGAGAAAAACAAATAGTTTGTGTGGGTACACTAAATGAGACAGAAATAAATTACAGCAAAACACAAACACCGCAGAAATGTTAGAACAGCCCATGTCACCATGCGTCCGACAAGCCAAAAAAGTCATGTCACTAGGGGTTAAAATGTGAACTATCGCACTTATCCCAATACATTGGACACCTAGTTTACCCTGTAAGATGAGACTCTCTTCTCTTGTAATGGGCATGCCCAGAGTCCTGAAACCCTGTAATGGGCATGCCTGGCCCTGAAACCCTGTAATGGGCATGCCTGGTCCTGAAACCCTGTAATGGGCATGCCCAGAGTCCTGAAACCCTGTAATGGGCATGCCTGGTCCTGAAACCCTGTAATGGGCATGGCTGGTCCTGAAACCCTGTAATGGGCATGCCTGGTCCTGGAAACCTGTAATAGGCATGCCTGGTCCTGAAACCCTGTAATAGGCATGCCTGGTCCTGAAACCCTGTAATGGGCATGCCTGGTCCTGAAACCCTGTAATGGGCATGCCTGGTCCTGGAAACCTGTAATAGGCATGCCTGGTCCTGAAACCCTGTAATAGGCATGCCTGGTCCTGAAACCCTGTAATGGGCATGCCTGGTCCTGAAACCCTGTAATAGGCATGCCTGGTCCTGAAACCCTGTAATAGGCATGCCTGGTCCTGAAACCCTGTAATGGGCATGCCTGGTCTTGAAACCCTGTAATAGGCATGCCTGGTCCTGAAACCCTGTAATGGGCAGACGCCTGGTTGAAGCCTGACGGGCGAAACGCGTAGCGTGATTGGACTTTAGCTGCTTACTTCGAATTTTATTGTTTTTTATTGTATATTGTATATAGCTCTGTATCTTATTTGTATTAAGTTCCGGATTTTACTGCTGTGCTGGCCCCACTGCGCTGATCATTGGATTCTATACATGTAAGCAGATGCTTTTGTTTTATTAAACACTATTTGTACTATCACTAATCGGATCCTTGTTTGTCTTTGGAGCTCTACACATAGAGGATCAACTTTCCCAAGACTTCCAGAGCTGTGCTACATTTTTTCAGAAGTTCTGTGAGTGCAAAACCATAGGGGAGACATAGCTTCTCCTGGATCTCACCACAGTTCACTTATTATTCACTTATACCAATAAGGTTGACACCTTGTATTTTTTCACAGTTTGTGTTAAGCGCACTTTTGTTTATTTGTTTGTTTTGCATCTATTATCTGAGTGTGGTTTAGGGACACACTAACTAAGTGCTGCTCACCATTTTTTGATTTTAGCGCTGTGTATTATTGTTTCCTGTAATAGGCATGCCTGGTCCTGAAACGCTGTAATGGGCATGCCTGGTCCTGAAACGCTGTAATAGGCATGCCCAGAGTCCTGAAACCCTGTAATAGGCATGCCCAGAGTCCTGAAACCCTGTAATAGGCATGCCTGGTCCTGAAACCCTGTAATAGGCATGCCTGGTCCTGAAACCCTGTAATAGGCATGCCTGGTCCTGAAACCCTGTAATGGGCATGCCTGGTCCTGAAACCCTGTAATGGGCATGCCTGGTCCTGAAACCCTGTAATAGGCATGCCTGGTCCTGGAAACCTGTAATAGGCATGCCTGGTCCTGAAACCCTGTAATGGGCATGCCTGGTCCTGGAAACCTGTAATGGGCATGCCTGGTCCTGAAACCCTGTAATAGGCATGCCTGGTCCTGAAACCTTGTAATAGGCATGCCCAGAGTCCTGAAACCATGTAATAGGCATGCCTGGTCCTGAAACCCTGTAATGGGCATGCCTGGTCCTGAAACCCTGTAATGGGCATGCCTGGTCCTGAAACCCTGTAATGGGCATGCCTGGTCCTGAAACCCTGTAATGGGCATGCCTGGCCCTGAAACCCTGTAATGGGCATGCCTGGTCCTGAAACCCTGTAATAGGCATGCCTGGTCCTGAAACCCTGTAATGGGCATGCCTGGTCCTGAAACCCTGTAATGGGCATGCCTGGTCCTGAAACCCTGTAATAGGCATGCCTGGTCCTGAAACCCTGTAATGGGCATGCCTGGTCCTGAAACCCTGTAATGGGCATGCCTGGTCCTGAAACCCTGTAATAGGCATGCCTGGTCCTGAAACCCTGTAATGGGCATGCCTGGTCCTGAAACCCTGTAATGGGCATGCCTGGTCCTGAAACCCTGTAATGGGCATGCCTGGTCCTGAAACCCTGTAATGGGCATGCCTGGTCCTGAAACCCTGTAATAGGCATGCCTGGTCCTGAAACGCTGTAATGGGCATGCCTGGTCCTGAAACGCTGTAATGGGCATGCCTGGTCCTGAAACCCTGTAATAGGCATGCCTGGTCCTGAAACCCTGTAATAGGCATGCCTGGTCCTGAAACCCTGTAATAGGCATGCCTGGTCCTGAAACCCTGTAGTGGGCATGCCTGGTCCTGAAACCCTGTAATGGGCATGCCTGGTCCTGAAACCCTGTAATAGGCATGCCTGGTCCTGAAACCCTGTAATAGGCATGCCTGGTCCTGAAACCCTGTAATGGGCATGCCTGGTCCTGAAACCCTGTAATGGGCATGCCTGGTCCTGAAACCCTGTAATAGGCATGCCTGGTCCTGAAACCCTGTAATGGGCATGAACAGAGTCCTGAAACCCTGTAATGGGCATGAGTGGTCCTGAAACCCTGTAATAGGCATGCCTGGTCCTGAAACCCTGTAATGGGCATGACTGGTCCTGAAACCGTGTAATAGGCATGCCTGGTCCTGAAACCCTGTAATGGGCATGACTGGTCCTGAAACCCTGTAATAGGCATGCCTGGTCCTGAAACCCTGTAATGGGCATGCCTGGTCCTGAAACCCTGTAATAGGCATGCCTGGTCCTGAAACCCTGTAATAGGCATGCCTGGTCCTGAAACCCTGTAATGGGCATGCCTGGTCCTGAAACCCTGTAATGGGCATGCCTGGTCCTGAAACCCTGTAATGGGCATGCCTGGTCCTGAAACCCTGTAATGGGCATGCCTGGTCCTGAAACCCTGTAATGGGCATGCCTGGTCCTGAAACCCTGTAATTGGCATGCCTGGTCCTGAAACCCTCTAATGGGCATGCCTGGTCCTGGAAACCTGTAATGGGCATGCCTGGTCCTGAAACCCTGTAATAGGCATGCCTGGTCCTGAAACCCTGTAATAGGCATGCCTGGTCCTGAAACCCTGTAATGGGCATGCCTGGTCCTGAAACGCTGTAATAGGCATGCCTGGTCCTGAAACCATGTAATAGGCATGCCTGGTCCTGAAACCCTGTAATGGGCATGCCTGGTCCTGAAACCCTGTAATGGGCATGCCTGGTCCTGGAAACCCTGTAATGGGCATGCCTGGTCCTGAAACCCTGTAATAGGCATGCCTGGTCCTGAAACCCTGTAATAGGCATGCCTGGTCCTGAAACCCTGTAATGGGCATGCCTGGTCCTGAAACCCTGTAATAGGCATGCCTGGTCCTGAAACCCTGTAATAGGCATGCCTGGTCCTGAAACCCTGTAATAGGCATGCCTGGTCCTGAAACCCTGTAATAGGCATGCCTGGTCCTGGAAACCTGTAATGGGGCACCCCTTTGTGTGTGCCCTGTCTGACTCTGCACTGTATTTATGCCCTAGACCCTCATATTACTCTTGCTTTTGCCCTGCCATGCCTTTGTTCCTTCGCTGTATTCTCTCTTTTATTTTGCTCTGCTTGGCCTGCAGCATCCTGCCACCGGTCAGTAGTGTTATGTTCCGTGCCTGATATGTGGAATACAGGCGCTCAGGGTCCAATGTCACCAAGACCCCATTTGTTACAAACCCAAAGGTCATCCAGGGCAAGTAGGAGGTGGGATATGTAAAAGATCCAATGGTGTATTCAGTTCCCTTCATCATACTGTTTCAGCAGACTCTCCATTCCGAGATGGAGGGGGACTAGCCAGTAGCTGGTATTCCTTGTCATATCAGCAATGCCATTGACCATTGGCACTCGCTGGGTTGAGCTTCCGAGGATAATGCGGTGAGCAGGCCACGAAATAGGGTTACTGTCGTGATAGGAGAGGGCTTTATGGAACTCAAATATGTAGCAAAATCGTGGATGGAGAGCAATTTCAATCAGATCGTGCTGGAGCTCAGTAAAAAGCGGCCATCTTGCTGGCTGCCTCCCGGAAGTCCTAGATCTATATTTTTATTGACTTCTTCATACAATCCTATAAAGCTGGCTTTCACAAAACCATGTTGACTTCTACTAATTATATTCTATTTAAGATATATTCTTGAGTGTACACCTTTAGCAATCCTTCAAATAGTTTCCACACTACAGATGTCAAGCTCACTGGCCTGTAATTACCCACTACAGATGTCACGCTCACTGGCCTGTAATTGCCCGGATGAGCTTTATATATTGGCACCAGTCTAATGGCACTATACCTAAACTGAAGGAATCATTATTAGATTTATTTTACGTTGGCTCTTTTTCTTGCGTCCGCAGGTGATCTTTCCTATCTGGGGTTTATCCCGTTATCCTTTTCCACCCTAGCTGTTCTTTCCTTTAATCCATGCTTAACTCTGACCTTTCATTTTCATTTTCTCTTTCCAGATCTTTCATATTTGATTAAATACCTGTTACTGTCACTTAGTAACCACTCCATGCTTATCATGTTACTGCCATTATTATTTTGTGTTTATTATTAATTTATTATATGCTTACATTGTGTTTATTATTAAGTCATGATATGCTTACATTGTGTTTATTATTAAGTTATTACATTGTGTTTATTATTAAGTCATGATATGCTTACATTGTGTTTATTATTAAGTTATTATATGCTTACATTGTGTTTATTATTAAATTATTATATGATTACATTGTGTTTATTATTAAGTTATTATATGATTACATTGTGTTTATTATTAAGTTATTATATGCTTACATTGTGTTTATTATTAAGTTATTATATGCTTACATTGTGTTTATTATTAAATTATTATATGATTACATTGTGTTTATTATTAAGTCATGATATGCTTACATTGTGTTTATTATTAAATTATTATATGCTTACATTGTGTTTATTATTAAGTCAAGATATGGTTACATTGTGTTTATTATTAAGTCATGATATGCTTACATTGTGTTTATTATTAAGTTATTATATGATTACATTGTGTTTATTATTAAATTATTATATGATTACATTGTGTTTATTATTAAGTCATGTTATCCTTACATTGTGTTTATTATTAAGTTATTATATGATTACATTGTGTTTATTATTAAATTATTATATGCTTACATTGTGTTTATTATTAAGTCATGATATGCTTACATTGTGTTTATTATTAAATTATTATATGATTACATTGTGTTTATTATTAAGTCATGATATGCTTACATTGTGTTTATTAATAAATTATTATATGATTACATTGTGTTTATTATTAAGTCATGATATGCTTACATTGTGTTTATTATTAAGTCATGATATGCTTACATTGTGTTTATTATTACATTTTAATATGATTACTTTGTGTTTCTTGTTAAATCATATGATATGATTACATTGTGTTTATTATTAAGTTATTATATGATTACATTGTGTTTATTATTAAGTCATGATATGCTTACATTGTGTTTATTATTAAATTATTATATGCTTACATTGTGTTTATTATTAAGTCATGATATGGTTACATTGTGTTTATTATTAAGTCATGATATGCTTACATTGTGTTTATTATTAAGTTATTATATGCTTACATTGTGTTTATTATTAAGTCATGATATGCTTACACTGTGTTTATTATTAAGTTATTATATGCTTACATTGTGTTTATTATTACATTTTAATATGATTACTTTGTGTTTCTTGTTAAATCATATGATATGATTACATTGTGTTTATTATTAAATTATTATATGCTTACATTGTGTTTATTATTAAATTATTATATGCTTACATTGTGTTTATTATTAAGTCATGATATGCTTACATTGTGTTTATTATTAAGTTATTATATGCTTACACTGTGTTTATTATTAAGTTATTATATGCTTACATTGTGTTTATTATTAAGTCATGATATGCTTACATTGTGTTTATTGTTAAGTTATTATATGCTTACATTGTGTTTATTATTAAGTTATTATATGATTACATTGTGTTTATTATTAAATTATTATATGATTACATTGTATTTATTATTACGTTAAATGATTACACTGTGTTTATTATTAAATTATTATATGATTACATTGTGTTCATTATTAAGTCATGATATGCTTACATTGTGTTTACTATTACATTGTGTTTATTATTAAGTCATGATATGCTTACATTGTGTTTATTATTACATTGTGTTTATTATTAAGTCATGATATGCTTACATTGTGTTTATTATTACATTATTACATTGTGTTTATTATTAAATCATGATATGCTTACATTGTGTTTATTATTAAATTATTATATGATTACATTGTGTTTATTATTAAGTCATGATATGCTTACATTGTGTTTATTATTAAATTATTATAGGCTTACATTGTGTTTATTATTAAATTATTATATGCTTACATTGTGTTTATTATTAAGTCATGATATGCTTACATTGTGTTTATTATTAAGTTATTATATGCTTACACTGTGTTTATTATTAAGTTATTATATGCTTACATTGTGTTTATTATTAAGTCATGATATGCTTACATTGTGTTTATTATTAAGTTATTATATGATTACATTGTGTTTATTATTAAGTTATTATATGCTTACATTATTTTTATTATTAAGTCATGAAATGGTTACATTGTGTTTATTATTAAGTCATGATATGCTTACATTGTGTTTATTATTAAGTTATTATATGCTTACATTGTGTTTATTATTAAATTATTATATGATTACATTGTGTTTATTATTAAATTATTATATGATTACATTGTGTTTATTATTAAGTCATGATATGCTTACATTGTGTTTATTATTAAATTATTATATGATTACATTGTGTTTATTATTAAATTATTATATGATTACATTGTGTTTATTATTAAGTCATGATATGCTTACATTGTGTTTATTATTAAGTCATGATATGCTTACATTGTGTTTATATTAAGTCATGATATGCTTACATTGTGTTTATTATTAAGTAATTATATGCTTACATTGTGTTTATTATTAAATTATTATATGATTACATTGTGTTTATTATTAAGTCATGATATGCTTACATTGTGTTTATTATTAAGTAATTATATGCTTACATTGTGTTTATTATTAAATTATTATATGCTTACATTGTGTTTATTATTAAGTCATGATATGCTTACATTGTGTTTATTATTAAATTATTATATGATTACATTGTGTTTATTATTAAATTATTATATGCTTACATTGTGTTTATTATTAAGTCATGATATGCTTACATTGTGTTTATTATTAAATTATTATATGATTACATTGTGTTTATTATTAAATTATTATATGCTTACATTGTGTTTATTATTAAATTATTATATGATTACATTGTGTTTATTATTAAATTATTATATGCTTACATTGTGTTTATTATTAAGTCATGATATGCTTACATTGTGTTTATTATTAAATTATTATATGATTACATTGTGTTTATTATTAAGTCATGATATGCTTACATTGTGTTTATTAATAAATTATTATATGATTACATTGTGTTTATTATTAAGTCATGATATGCTTACATTGTATTTATTAATAAATTATTATATGATTACATTGTGTTTATTATTAAGTCATGATATGCTTACATTGTGTTTATTATTCATTTATTACATTGTGTTTATTGTCATGATATGATTACACTGTGTTTATTATTAAATTATTATATGCTTACATTGTGTTTATTATTACACTGTGTTTATTATTAAGTCATGATATGCTTACATTGTGTTTATTATTAAATTATTATATGATTACATTGTATTTATTATTACGTTAAATGATTACACTGTGTTTATTATTAAATTATTATATGATTACATTGTGTTCATTATTAAGTCATGATATGCTTACATTGTGTTTATTATTACATTGTGTTTATTATTAAGTCATGATATGCTTACATTGTGTTTATTATTACATTATTACATTGTGTTTATTATTAAATCATGATATGCTTACATTGTGTTTATTATTAAATTATTATATGATTACATTGTGTTTATTATTAAGTCATGATATGCTTACATTGTGTTTATTATTAAATTATTATATGATTACATTGTGTTTATTATTAAGTCATGATATGCTTACATTGTGTTTATATTAAGTCATGATATGCTTACATTGTGTTTATTATTAAGTAATTATATGCTTACATTGTGTTTATTATTAAATTATTATATGATTACATTGTGTTTATTATTAAGTCATGATATGCTTACATTGTGTTTATTATTAAGTTATTATATGATTACATTGTGTTTATTATTAAATTATTATATGCTTACATTGTGTTTATTATTAAGTCATGATATGCTTACATTGTGTTTATTATTAAATTATTATATGCTTACATTGTGTTTATTATTAAGTCATGATATGCTTACATTGTGTTTATTATTAAGTTATTATATGCTTACATTGTGTTTATTATTAAGTCATGATATGATTACATTGTGTTTATTATTAAGTTATTATATGATTACATTGTGTTTATTATTGAGTCATGATATGATTACACTGTGTTTATTATTAAATTATTATATGTTTACATTGTGTTTATTATTACACTGTGTTTATTATTAAGTCATGATATGATTACACTGTGTTTATTATTAAAGTATTATATGATTACATTGTGTTTATTATTAATTTATTACATTGTGTTTATTGTCATGATATGATTACATTGTGTTTATTAAATTATTACATTGTGTTTCATTTTAAATTATGATATGATTACATTGGACATGTAGTGTGTGTGATATAACACTGGCACAAGTCAGTGTTACATGTAGTGTGTGTGATATAACACTGGCACAGGTCAGTGTTACATGTAGTGTGTGTGATATAACACTTGCACAGGTCAGTGTTACATGTCGTGTGTGTGATTTAACACTGGCACAGGTCAGTGTTACATGTAGTGTGTATGATATAACACTGGCACAGGTCAGTGTTACATGTAGTGTGCGTCATATAACACTGGCACAGGTCAGTGTTACATGTAATGTGTATGATATAACACTGGCACAGGTCAGTGTTACATGTAGTGTGCGTCATATAACACTTGCACAGGTCAGTCAGTGTTACATGTAGTGTGTGTGTGATATAACACTGGCACAGGTCAGTCAGTGTTACATGTAATGTGTATGATATAACACTTGCACACATCAGTCAGTGTTACATGTAGTGTGTATGATATAACACTGGCACAGGTCAGTCAGTGTTACATGTAGTGTGTGTGATATAACACTGGCACAGGTCAGTCAGTGTTACATGTAATGTGTATGATATAACACTGGCACAGGTCAGTGTTACATGTAGTGTCCGTCATATAACACTTGCACAGGTCAGTCAGTGTTACATGTAGTGTGTGTGATATAACACTGGCACAGGTCAGTCAGTGTTACATGTAATGTGTATGATATAACACTGGCACATGTCAGTGTTACATGTAGTGTGTGTCATATAACACTTGCACAGGTCAGTCAGTGTTTCATGTAGTGTGTGTGATATAACACTGCCACAGGTCAGTCAGTGTTACATGTAGTGTGTGTGATATAACACTGGCACAGGTCAGTCAGTGTTACATGTAATGTGTATGATATAACACTGGCACAGGTCAGTGTTACATGTAGTGTGCGTCATATAACACTTGCACAGGTCAGTCAGTGTTACATGTAGTGTGTGTGATATAACACTGGCACAGGTCAGTCAGTGTTACATGTAATGTGTATGATATAACACTGGCACAGGTCAGTGTTACATGTAGTGTGTGTGATATAACACTGGCACAGGTCAGTCAGTGTTACATGTAATGTGTATGATATAACACTGGCACAGGTCAGTGTTACATGTAGTGTGCGTCATATAACACTTGCACAGGTCAGTCAGTGTTACATGTAGTGTGTGTGTGATATAACACTGGCACAGGTCAGTCAGTGTTACATGTAGTGTGTGTGATATAACACTGGCACAGGTCAGTCAGTGTTACATGTAATGTGTATGATATAACACTGGCACAGGTCAGTGTTACATGTAGTGTGCGTCATATAACACTTGCACAGGTCAGTCAGTGTTACATGTAGTGTGTGTGATATAACACTGGCACAGGTCAGTCAGTGTTACATGTAATGTGTGTGATATAACACTGGCACAGGTCAGTGTTACATGTAGTGTGTGTCATATAACACTTGCACAGGTCAGTCAGTGTTACATGTAGTGTGCGTCATATAACACTGGCACAGGTCAGTCAGTGTTACATGTAATGTGTATGATATAACACTGGCACAGGTCAGTGTTACATGTAGTGTGTGTCATATAACACTTGCACAGGTCAGTCAGTGTTTCATGTAGTGTGTGTGATATAACACTGCCACAGGTCAGTCAGTGTTACATGTAGTGTGTGTGATATAACACTGGCACAGGTCAGTCAGTGTTACATGTAATGTGTATGATATAACACTGGCACAGGTCAGTGTTACATGTAGTGTGCGTCATATAACACTTGCACAGGTCAGTCAGTGTTACATGTAGTGTGTGTGATATAACACTGGCACAGGTCAGTCAGTGTTACATGTAATGTGTATGATATAACACTGGCACAGGTCAGTGTTACATGTAGTGTGTGTGATATAACACTGGCACAGGTCAGTCAGTGTTACATGTAATGTGTATGATATAAC
Source organism: Pelodytes ibericus (assembly GCA_036172795.1). Lineage (NCBI taxonomy): Eukaryota > Metazoa > Chordata > Amphibia > Anura > Pelodytidae > Pelodytes > Pelodytes ibericus. Next base: position 211,719,598 of record CM069862.1, on the reverse strand, counting down.
ACTGGCACAGGTCAGTGTTACATGTAGTGTGTGTGATATAACACTGGCACAGGTCAGTCAGTGTTACATGTAATGTGTGTGATATAACACTGCCACAGGTCAGTCAGTGTTACATGTAATGTGTATGATATAACCCTTGCACAGGTCAGTCAGTGTTACATGTAATGTGTGTGATATAACACTGGCACAGGTCAGTCAGTGTTACATGTAGTGTGTGTCATATAACACTTGCACAGGTCAGTCAGTGTTACATGTAGTGTGTGTGTGATATAACACTGGCACAGGTCAGTCAGTGTTACATGTAGTGTGTGTGATATAACACTGGCACAGGTCAGTCAGTGTTACATGTAATGTGTATGATATAACACTGGCACAGGTCAGTGTTACATGTAGTGTGCGTCATATAACACTTGCACAGGTCAGTCAGTGTTACATGTAGTGTGTGTGTGATATAACACTGGCACAGGTCAGTCAGTGTTACATGTAGTGTGTGTGATATAACACTGGCACAGGTCAGTCAGTGTTACATGTAATGTGTATGATATAACACTGGCACAGGTCAGTGTTACATGTAGTGTGCGTCATATAACACTTGCACAGGTCAGTCAGTGTTACATGTAGTGTGTGTGATATAACACTGGCACAGGTCAGTCAGTGTTACATGTAATGTGTGTGATATAACACTGGCACAGGTCAGTGTTACATGTAGTGTGTGTCATATAACACTTGCACAGGTCAGTCAGTGTTACATGTAGTGTGCGTCATATAACACTGGCACAGGTCAGTCAGTGTTACATGTAATGTGTATGATATAACACTGGCACAGGTCAGTGTTACATGTAGTGTGTGTCATATAACACTTGCACAGGTCAGTCAGTGTTTCATGTAGTGTGTGTGATATAACACTGCCACAGGTCAGTCAGTGTTACATGTAGTGTGTGTGATATAACACTGGCACAGGTCAGTCAGTGTTACATGTAATGTGTATGATATAACACTGGCACAGGTCAGTGTTACATGTAGTGTGCGTCATATAACACTTGCACAGGTCAGTCAGTGTTACATGTAGTGTGTGTGATATAACACTGGCACAGGTCAGTCAGTGTTACATGTAATGTGTATGATATAACACTGGCACAGGTCAGTGTTACATGTAGTGTGTGTGATATAACACTGGCACAGGTCAGTCAGTGTTACATGTAATGTGTATGATATAACACTGGCACAGGTCAGTGTTACATGTAGTGTGTGTGATATAACACTGGCACAGGTCAGTCAGTGTTACATGTAATGTGTGTGATATAACACTGCCACAGGTCAGTCAGTGTTACATGTAATGTGTATGATATAACCCTTGCACAGGTCAGTCAGTGTTACATGTAATGTGTGTGATATAACACTGGCACAGGTCAGTCAGTGTTACATGTAGTGTGTGTCATATAACACTTGCACAGGTCAGTCAGTGTTACATGTAGTGTGTGTGTGATATAACACTGGCACAGGTCAGTCAGTGTTACATGTAGTGTGTGTGATATAACACTGGCACAGGTCAGTCAGTGTTACATGTAGTGTGCATGATATAACACTGGCACAGGTCAGTCAGTGTTACATGTATTGTGTATGATATAACACTGGCACAGGTCAGTGTTACATGTAGTGTGTGTGATATAACACTGGCACAGGTCAGTCAGTGTTACATGTAGTGTGCGTCATATAACACTGGCACAGGTCAGTGTTACATGTAGTGTGTGTCATATAACACTTGCACAGGTCAGACAGTGTTACATGTAGTGTGTGTGATATAACACTGGCACAGGTCAGTCAGTGTTACATGTAATGTGTATGATATAACACTGGCACAGGTCAGTGTTACATGTAATGTGTATGATATAACACTGGCACAGGTCAGTGTTACATGTAGTGTGTGTCATATAACACTTGCACAGGTCAGTCAGTGTTACATGTAGTGTGTGTGATATAACACTGGCACAGGTCAGTCACTGTTACATGTAGTGTGTGATATAACACTGGCACAGGTCAGTGTTACATGTAGTGTGTGTGATATAACACTGGCACAGGTCAGTCAGTGTTACATGTAGTGTGCGTCATATAACACTGGCACAGGTCAGTCAGTGTTACATGTAATGTGTAAGATATAACACTGGCACAGGTCAGTGTTACATGTAGTGTGTGTCATATAACACTTGCACAGGTCAGTCAGTGTTACATGTAGTGTGTATGATATAACACTTGCACAGGTCAGTCAGTGTTACATGTAGTGTGTGTGATATAACACTGGCACAGGTCAGTGTTACATGTAGTGTGTGTGATATAACACTGGCACAGGTCAGTGTTACATGTAGTGTGTGTGATATAACACTGCCACAGGTCAGTCAGTGTTACATGTAATGTGTATGATATAACACTGGCACAGGTCAGTGTTACATGTAGTGTGTGATATAACACTGGCACAGGTCAGTCAGTGTTACATGTAATGTGTATGATATAACCCTTGCACAGGTCAGTCAGTGTTACATGTAATGTGTATGATATAACACTGGCACAGGTCAGTCAGTGTTACATGTAGTGTGTGTGTGATATAACACTGGCACAGGTCAGTCAGTGTTACATGTAGTGTGTGTGATATAACACTGGCACAGGTCAGTCAGTGTTACATGTAGTGTGTGTGATATAACACTGGCACAGGTCAGTCAGTGTTACATGTAGTGTGCGTCATATAACACTGGCACAGGTCAGTCAGTGTTACATGTAATGTGTGTGATATAACACTGGCACAGGTCAGTCAGTGTTACATGTAGTGTGTGTGATATAACACTGGCACAGGTCAGTCAGTGTTACATGTAATGTGTGTGATATAACACTGGCACAGATCAGTCAGTGTTACATGTAATGTGTGTGATATAACACTGGCACAGGTCAGTCAGTGTTACATGTAGTGTGTGTGATATAACACTGGCACACGTCAGTCAGTGTTACATGTAGTGTGTGTGATATAACACTGGCACAGGTCAGTCAGTGTTACATGTAGTGTGTGTGATATAACACTGGCACAGGTCAGTCAGTGTTACATGTAGTGTGTGTGATATAACACTGGCACAGGTCAGTCAGTGTTACATGTAATGTGTGTGATATAACACTGGCACAGGTCAGTCAGTGTTACATGTAGTGTGTGTGATATAACACTGGCACAGGTCAGTCAGTGTTACATGTAGTGTGTGTGATATAACACTGGCACAGGTCAGTCAGTGTTACATGTAGTGTGTGTGATATAACACTGGCACAGGTCAGTCAGTGTTACATGTAGTGTGCGTCATATAACACTGGCACAGGTCAGTCAGTTACATGTAATGTGTGTGATATAACACTGGCACAGATCAGTCAGTTACATGTAATGTGTGTGATATAACACTGGCACAGGTCAGTCAGTGTTACATGTAGTGTGTGTGATATAACACTGGCACAGGTCAGTCAGTGTTACATGTAGTGTGTGTGATATAACACTGGCACAGGTCAGTCAGTGTTACATGTAATGTGTGTGATATAACACTGGCACAGGTCAGTCAGTGTTACATGTAGTGTGTGTGATATAACACTGGCACAGGTCAGTCAGTGTTACATGTAATGTGTGTGATATAACACTGGCACAGGTCAGTCAGTGTTACATGTAGTGTGTGTGATATAACACTGGCACAGGTCAGTCAGTGTTACATGTAGTGTGCGTCATATAACACTGGCACAGGTCAGTCAGTGTTACATGTAGTGTGTGTGATATAACACTGGCACAGGTCAGGGTCACAGTATCCTTATGATTTATTATATGTATTTAACCTCTTTATGGAGGTTTACAGCACCTTCCCAGGGTTCATGATGTTCTTTGGGTCTAAAGTGGCTTTGATCTGCTTCATTGTGGCAATGCCCACCTCACCAAGCTCCTCCACCAATAGCGAGCGTTTCCCTAGTCCGATTCCATGCTCTCCGGTACACGTGCCATCTAGCGCTAGTGCCCTCCTAGTGATGCATGGAAACGCGCCAGTTAGAACAGGCGTTAAAGAAAATAGACGTTACCAGTGTGAGCTCTCCAGATATTATAACATGGACATGCTCCATCTTGTGTTTGGCATGACAGTATACTGGTCAGCATGTTATCATCATACCACTTCATCTCTCCATGTTACCTGGCAAGCCTGTCTGTGAAGGCCTTTACCCTGGATACCTCATCCTTGTCTCCCAGGTCAAGCACCATGATACAGTGGAAGTTGCCATCGCCAACGTGTCCGGCTATAGGACCTGGAAGGAGGAGACCTGTTAGAACCCTGTCTGAAAATGAATTCCCACAGAAAGCAGCTTGCTTACCTGTCAGGCCCGATGATATCAAGTCTGCTTTAGTGTCCACAATGATTTGAGGAAGTTTAGAGATGGGAACACACACGTCAGTCGCATAACCCTAAAACAAGACACAACCCATAGACATTCAATATAAACCTCACCCTGCTAACCCTAAAACAAGACACAACCCATAGACATTCAATATAAACCTCACCTTGCTAACCCTAAAACAAGACACAACCCATAGACATTCAATATAAACCTCACCCTGCTAACCCTAAAACAAGACACAACCCATAGACATTCAATATAAACCTCACCCTGCTAACCCTAAAACAAGACACAACCCATAGACATACAATATAAACCTCCCCCTGCTAACCCTAAAACAAGACACAACCCATAGACATTCAATATAAACCTCCCCCTGCTAACCCTAAAACAAGACACAACCCATAGACATTCAATATAAACCTCCCCCTGCTAACCCTAAAACAAGACACAACCCATAGACATTCAATATAAACCTCACCCTGCTAACCCTAAAACAAGACACAACCCATAGACATTCAATATAAACCTCACCCTGCTAACCCTAAAACAAGACACAACCCATAGACATTCAATATAAACCTCACCCCGCTAACCCTAAAACAAGACACAACCCATAGACATTCAATATAAACCTCCCCCTGCTAACCCTAAAACAAGACACAACCCATAGACATTCAATATAAACCTCCCCCTGCTAACCCTAAAACAAGACACAACGCATAGACATTCAATATAAACCTCCCCCTGCTAACCCTAAAACAAGACACAACCCATAGACATACAATATAAACCTCACCCTGCTAACCCTAAAACAAGACACAACCCATAGACATTCAATATAAACCTCACCCCGCTAACCCTAAAACAAGACACAACCCATAGACATACAATATAAACCTCACCCTGCTAACCCTAAAACAAGACACAACCCATAGACATTCAATATAAACCTCACCTGCTAACCCTAAAACAAGACACAACCCATAGACATACAATATAAACCTCACCCTGCTAACCCTAAAACAAGACACAACCCATAGACATACAATATAAACCTCCCCCTGCTAACCCTAAAACAAGACACAACCCATAGACATTCAATATAAACCTCACCATGCTAACCCTAAAACAAGACACAACCCATAGACATTCAATATAAACCTCACCCTGCTAACCCTAAAACAAGACACAACCCATAGACATTCAATATAAACCTCACCCTGCTAACCCTAAAACAAGACACAACCCATAGACATACAATATAAACCTCACCCTGCTAACCCTAAAACAAGACACAACCCATAGACATACAATATAAACCTCACCCTGCTAACCCTAAAACAAGACACAACCCATAGACATTCAATATAAACCTCACCCTGCTAACCCTAAAACAAGACACAACCCATAGACATTCAATATAAACCTCCCCCTGCTAACCCTAAAACAAGACACAACCCATAGACATTCAATATAAACCTCCCCCTGCTAACCCTAAAACAAGACACAACCCATAGACATACAATATAAACCTCACCTTGCTAACCCTAAAACAAGACACAACCCATAGACATTCAATATAAACCTCCCCCTGCTAACCCTAAAACAAGACACAACCCATAGACATTCAATATAAACCTCACCCTGCTAACCCTAAAACAAGACACAACCCATAGACATTCAATATAAACCTCACCCTGCTAACCCTAAAACAAGACACATCCCATAGACATACAATATAAACCTCCCCCTGCTAACCCTAAAACAAGACACAACCCATAGACATTCAATATAAACCTCACCCTGCTAACCCTAAAACAAGACACAACCCATAGACATTCAATATAAACCTCACCCTGCTAACCCTAAAACAAGACACAACCCATAGACATTCAATATAAACCTCACCCTGCTAACACTAAAACAAGACACAACCCATAGACATACAATATAAACCTCACCCTGCTAACCCTAAAACAAGACACAACCCATAGACATTCAATATAAACCTCCCCCTGCTAACCCTAAAACAAGACACAACCCATAGACATTCAATATAAACCTCACCCTGCTAACCCTAAAACAAGACACAACCCATAGACATACAATATAAACCTCCCCCTGCTAACCCTAAAACAAGACACAACCCATAGACATTCAATATAAACCTCACCCTGCTAACCCTAAAACAAGACACAACCCATAGACATTCAATATAAACCTCACCCTGCTAACCCTAAAACAAGACACAACCCATAGACATTCAATATAAACCTCACCCTGCTAACCCTAAAACAAGACACAACCCATAGACATACAATATAAACCTCACCCTGCTAACCCTAAAACAAGACACAACCCATAGACATTCAATATAAACCTCACCCTGCTAACCCTAAAACAAGACACAACCCATAGACATTCAATATAAACCTCCCCCTGCTAACCCTAAAACAAGACACAACCCATAGACATTCAATATAAACCTCCCCCTGCTAACCCTAAAACAAGACACAACCCATAGACATTCAATATAAACCTCACCCTGCTAACCCTAAAACAAGACACAACCCATAGACATTCAATATAAACCTCACCCCGCTAACCCTAAAACAAGACACAACCCATAGACATTCAATATAAACCTCACCCTGCTAACCCTAAAACAAGACACAACCCATAGACATACAATATAAACCTCACCCTGCTAACCCTAAAACAAGACACAACCCATAGACATTCAATATAAACCTCACCCTGCTAACCCTAAAACAAGACACAACCCATAGACATTCAATATAAACCTCACCCTGCTAACCCTAAAACAAGACACAACCCATAGACATTCAATATAAACCTCACCCTGCTAACCCTAAAACAAGACACAACCCATAGACATACAATATAAACCTCACCCTGCTAACCCTAAAACAAGACACAACCCATAGACATACAATATAAACCTCCCCCTGCTAACCCTAAAACAAGACACAACCCATAGACATACAATATAAACCTCCCCCTGCTAACCCTAAAACAAGACACAACCCATAGACATACAATATAAACCTCACCCTGCTAAGCCTAAAACAAGACACAACCCATAGACATACAATATAAACCTCCCCCTGCTAACCCTAAAACAAGACACAACCCATAGACATACAATATAAACCTCCCCCTGCTAACCCTAAAACAAGACACAACCCATAGACATACAATATAAACCTCCCCCTGCTAACACTAAAACAAGACACAACCCATAGACATACAATATAAACCTCCCCCTGCTAACCCTAAAACAAGACACAACCCATAGACATACAATATAAACCTCCCCCTGCTAACCCTAAAACAAGACACAACCCATAGACATTCAATATAAACCTCACCCCGCTAACCCTAAAACAAGACACAACCCATAGACATACAATATAAACCTCACCCTGCTAACCCTAAAACAAGACACAACCCATAGACATTCAATATAAACCTCACCTGCTAACCCTAAAACAAGACACAACCCATAGACATTCAATATAAACCTCACCCTGCTAACCCTAAAACAAGACACAACCCATAGACATACAATATAAACCTCACCCTGCTAACCCTAAAACAAGACACAACCCATAGACATTCAATATAAACCTCCCCCTGCTAACCCTAAAACAAGACACAACCCATAGACATTCAATATAAACCTCCCCCTGCTAACCCTAAAACAAGACACAACCCATAGACATTCAATATAAACCTCCCCCTGCTAACCCTAAAACAAGACACAACCCATAGACATTCAATATAAACCTCACCCTGCTAACCCTAAAACAAGACACAACCCATAGACATTCAATATAAACCTCACCCCGCTAACCCTAAAACAAGACACAACCCATAGACATTCAATATAAACCTCACCCCGCTAACCCTAAAACAAGACACAACCCATAGATATACAATATAAACCTCCCCCTGCTAACCCTAAAACAAGACACAACCCATAGACATTCAATATAAACCTCACCCTGCTAACCCTAAAACAAGACACAACCCATAGACATTCAATATAAACCTCACCCTGCTAACCCTAAAACAAGACACAACCCATAGACATTCAATATAAACCTCACCCTGCTAACCCTAAAACAAGACACAACCCATAGACATACAATATAAACCTCACCCTGCTAACCCTAAAACAAGACACAACCCATAGACATACAATATAAACCTCCCCCTGCTAACCCTAAAACAAGACACAACCCATAGACATACAATATAAACCTCCCCCTGCTAACCCTAAAACAAGACACAACCCATAGACATACAATATAAACCTCACCCTGCTAAGCCTAAAACAAGACACAACCCATAGACATACAATATAAACCTCCCCCTGCTAACCCTAAAACAAGACACAACCCATAGACATACAATATAAACCTCCCCCTGCTAACCCTAAAACAAGACACAACCCATAGACATACAATATAAACCTCCCCCTGCTAACACTAAAACAAGACACAACCCATAGACATACAATATAAACCTCCCCCTGCTAACCCTAAAACAAGACACAACCCATAGACATACAATATAAACCTCCCCCTGCTAACCCTAAAACAAGACACAACCCATAGACATTCAATATAAACCTCACCCCGCTAACCCTAAAACAAGACACAACCCATAGACATACAATATAAACCTCACCCTGCTAACCCTAAAACAAGACACAACCCATAGACATTCAATATAAACCTCACCTGCTAACCCTAAAACAAGACACAACCCATAGACATACAATATAAACCTCACCCTGCTAACCCTAAAACAAGACACAACCCATAGACATACAATATAAACCTCCCCCTGCTAACCCTAAAACAAGACACAACCCATAGACATTCAATATAAACCTCACCATGCTAACCCTAAAACAAGACACAACCCATAGACATTCAATATAAACCTCACCCTGCTAACCCTAAAACAAGACACAACCCATAGACATTCAATATAAACCTCACCCTGCTAACCCTAAAACAAGACACAACCCATAGACATACAATATAAACCTCACCCTGCTAACCCTAAAACAAGACACAACCCATAGACATTCAATATAAACCTCACCCTGCTAACCCTAAAACAAGACACAACCCATAGACATTCAATATAAACCTCCCCCTGCTAACCCTAAAACAAGACACAACCCATAGACATTCAATATAAACCTCCCCCTGCTAACCCTAAAACAAGACACAACCCATAGACATACAATATAAACCTCACCTTGCTAACCCTAAAACAAGACACAACCCATAGACATTCAATATAAACCTCCCCCTGCTAACCCTAAAACAAGACACAACCCATAGACATTCAATATAAACCTCACCCTGCTAACCCTAAAACAAGACACAACCCATAGACATTCAATATAAACCTCACCCTGCTAACCCTAAAACAAGACACATCCCATAGACATACAATATAAACCTCCCCCTGCTAACCCTAAAACAAGACACAACCCATAGACATTCAATATAAACCTCACCCTGCTAACCCTAAAACAAGACACAACCCATAGACATTCAATATAAACCTCACCCTGCTAACCCTAAAACAAGACACAACCCATAGACATTCAATATAAACCTCACCCTGCTAACCCTAAAACAAGACACAACCCATAGACATACAATATAAACCTCACCCTGCTAACCCTAAAACAAGACACAACCCATAGACATTCAATATAAACCTCACCCTGCTAACCCTAAAACAAGACACAACCCATAGACATTCAATATAAACCTCCCCCTGCTAACCCTAAAACAAGACACAACCCATAGACATTCAATATAAACCTCACCCTGCTAACCCTAAAACAAGACACAACCCATAGACATACAATATAAACCTCCCCCTGCTAACCCTAAAACAAGACACAACCCATAGACATTCAATATAAACCTCACCCCGCTAACCCTAAAACAAGACACAACCCATAGACATTCAATATAAACCTCACCCCGCTAACCCTAAAACAAGACACAACCCATAGACATTCAATATAAACCTCACCCTGCTAACCCTAAAACAAGACACAACCCATAGACATACAATATAAACCTCACCCTGCTAACCCTAAAACAAGACACAACCCATAGACATTCAATATAAACCTCACCCTGCTAACCCTAAAACAAGACACAACCCATAGACATTCAATATAAACCTCACCCTGCTAACCCTAAAACAAGACACAACCCATAGACATTCAATATAAACCTCACCCTGCTAACCCTAAAACAAGACACAACCCATAGACATACAATATAAACCTCACCCTGCTAACCCTAAAACAAGACACAACCCATAGACATAAAATATAAACCTCCCCCTGCTAACCCTAAAACAAGACACAACCCATAGACATACAATATAAACCTCCCCCTGCTAACCCTAAAACAAGACACAACCCATAGACATACAATATAAACCTCACCCTGCTAAGCCTAAAACAAGACACAACCCATAGACATACAATATAAACCTCCCCCTGCTAACCCTAAAACAAGACACAACCCATAGACATACAATATAAACCTCCCCCTGCTAACCCTAAAACAAGACACAACCCATAGACATACAATATAAACCTCCCCCTGCTAACACTAAAACAAGACACAACCCATAGACATACAATATAAACCTCCCCCTGCTAACCCTAAAACAAGACACAACCCATAGACATACAATATAAACCTCCCCCTGCTAACCCTAAAACAAGACACAACCCATAGACATACAATATAAACCTCCCCCTGCTAACCCTAAAACAAGACACAACCCATAGACATACAATATAAACCTCACCCTGCTAACCCTAAAACAAGACACAACCCATAGACATACAATATAAACCTCACCCTGCTAAGCCTAAAACAAGACACAACCCATAGACATACAATATAAACCTCCCCCTGCTAACCCTAAAACAAAACACAACCCATAGACATACAATACAAACCTCACCCTGCTAACCCTAAAACAAGACACAACCCATAGACATTCAATATAAACCCTGCTTAATAGAGAGCGACACATGATTAATAGAGAGCTACACACGATTAAAAGAGAGCTACACTTATTAATAGAGAGCTACACATTATTAATAGAGAGCTACACATTATTACTAGAGAGCGACACATTATTACTAGAGAGCGACACATTATTACTAGAGAGCGACACATTATTACTAGAGAGCGACACATTATTAATAGAGAGCTACACATTATTACTAGAGAGCGACACATTATTACTAGAGAGCGACACATTATTACTAGAGAGCGACACATTATTAATAGAGAGCTACACATTATTACTAGAGAGCTACACATTATTACTAGAGAGCGACACATTATTACTAGAGAGCGACACATTATTACTAGAGAGCGACACATTATTAATAGAGAGCTACACACGATTAATAGAGAGCTACACATTATTACTAGAGAGCGACACATTATTACTAGAGAGCGACACATTATTACTAGAGAGCTAGACATTATTACTAGAGAGCTACACATTATTACTAGAGAGCGACACATTATTACTAGAGAGCGACACATTATTACTAGAGAGCTACACATTATTACTAGAGAGCTACACATTATTAATAGAGAGCGACACATTATTACTAGAGAGCGACACATTATTACTAGAGAGCTACACATTATTACTAGAGAGCGACACATTATTACTAGAGAGCTACACATTATTACTAGAGAGCGACACATTATTACTAGAGAGCGACACATTATTAATAGAGAGCTACACACGATTAATAGAGAGCTACACATTATTACTAGAGAGCTACACATTATTACTAGAGAGCGACACATTATTACTAGAGAGCTAGACATTATTACTAGAGAGCTACACATTATTACTAGAGAGCTACACATTATTACTAGAGAGCGACACATTATTACTAGAGAGCTACACATTATTACTAGAGAGCTACACATTATTACTAGAGAGCTACACATTATTAATAGAGAGCTAGACATTATTAATAGAGAGCGACACATTATTACTAGAGAGCGACACATTATTACTAGAGAGCGACACATTATTAATAGAGAGCTACACACTATTACTAGAGAGCGACACATTATTACTAGAGAGCGACACATTATTACTAGAGAGCGACACATTATTACTAGAGAGCGACACATTATTACTAGAGAGCTACACATTATTACTAGAGAGCTAGACATTATTACTAGAGAGCTAGACATTATTAATAGAGAGCTACACATTATTAATAGAGAGCGACACATTATTACTAGAGAGCGACACATTATTAATAGAGAGCTACACACGATTAATAGAGAGCTACACATTATTACTAGAGAGCGACACATTATTACTAGAGAGCGACACATTATTACTAGAGAGCTAGACATTATTACTAGAGAGCTACACATTATTACTAGAGAGCTACACATTATTACTAGAGAGCGACACATTATTACTAGAGAGCGACACATTATTACTAGAGAGCTACACATTATTACTAGAGAGCTACACATTATTACTAGAGAGCTAGACATTATTACTAGAGAGCGACACATTATTACTAGAGAGCTAGACATTATTACTAGAGAGCTACACATTATTACTAGAGAGCTACACATTATTACTAGAGAGCGACACATTATTACTAGAGAGCTACACATTATTACTAGAGAGCTACACATTATTACTAGAGAGCTACACATTATTAATAGAGAGCTAGACATTATTAATAGAGAGCGACACATTATTACTAGAGAGCGACACATTATTACTAGAGAGCGACACATTATTAATAGAGAGCTACACACTATTACTAGAGAGCGACACATTATTACTAGAGAGCGACACATTATTACTAGAGAGCGACACATTATTACTAGAGAGCGACACATTATTACTAGAGAGCTACACATTATTACTAGAGAGCTAGACATTATTACTAGAGAGCTAGACATTATTAATAGAGAGCTACACATTATTAATAGAGAGCGACACATTATTACTAGAGAGCGACACATTATTAATAGAGAGCTACACACGATTAATAGAGAGCTACACATTATTACTAGAGAGCGACACATTATTACTAGAGAGCGACACATTATTACTAGAGAGCTAGACATTATTACTAGAGAGCTACACATTATTACTAGAGAGCTACACATTATTACTAGAGAGCGACACATTATTACTAGAGAGCGACACATTATTACTAGAGAGCTACACATTATTACTAGAGAGCTACACATTATTACTAGAGAGCTAGACATTATTACTAGAGAGCTAGACATTATTACTAGAGAGCTACACATTATTACTAGAGAGCTAGACATTATTACTAGAGAGCTACACATTATTACTAGAGAGCGACACATTATTACTAGAGAGCTAGACATTATTACTAGAGAGCTACACATTATTACTAGAGAGCTACACATTATTACTAGAGAGCGACACATTATTACTAGAGAGCGACACATTATTACTAGAGAGCTACACATTATTACTAGAGAGCTACACATTATTACTAGAGAGCTAGACATTATTACTAGAGAGCTAGACATTATTACTAGAGAGCTAGACATTATTACTAGAGAGCTACACATTATTACTAGAGAGCTAGACATTATTACTAGAGAGCTACACATTATTACTAGAGAGCGACACATTATTACTAGAGAGCTAGACATTATTACTAGAGAGCTACACATTATTACTAGAGAGCTACACATTATTACTAGAGAGCTACACATTATTACTAGAGAGCTAGACATTATTACTAGAGAGCGACACATTATTACTAGAGAGCGACACATTATTACTAGAGAGCTACACATTATTACTAGAGAGCTACACATTATTAATAGAGAGCTACACATTATTACTAGAGAGCTACACATTATTACTAGAGAGCTACACATTATTACTAGAGAGCTACACATTATTAATAGAGAGCTAGACATTATTAATAGAGAGCGACACATTATTACTAGAGAGCTACACATTATTACTAGAGAGCTACACATTATTACTAGAGAGCTACACATTATTAATAGAGAGCTAGACATTATTAATAGAGAGCTACACATGTCTTACCCGGCATCCTGGTCTCAGGGATAATGCGGCATACCATGCACTGTGTCTGGCACTCCAGAGCTTGCTTCTATCCTCCTGATCCCTGGCCCAGGTGAAGTCAGAGCCCCCATTCAGCCGTGTTATCTCTTCTGGGAATTAGAAAATAAAACAGATTATCTGCCCGGGAATCAACTCATTGATACCAATGCGACGCCTACAACGTCCCACACTATAGCCATGCATTCTTCACACTACAAACTTCCACCCAGTGTAATGCTTTAACTTGTATGCAGAGTTCCTGTGTATGTGATGACAGTATGGCACAGTGACAGGAATGTACGCTTTAAAGGAGTGACAGGACTGTACAATAGCAGAGTGTGAGGACTGTATGATAGAAGAGTGACAGGATTGTATGAAAGAGGAGTGACAGGATTGTACAACAGCGGAGTGACTGGTATGTCAGATAGCAGAGTGACAGGATTGTAAGATTGTGGAGTGACAGGATTGTATGATAGGGAAGGGACAGGACTGTATGATAGGGAAGGGACAGGACTGTATGAAAGAGGAGTGACTGGTATGTCAGATAGCAGAGTGACAGGATTGTAAGATTGTGGAGTGACAGGACTGTATGATAGGGAAGGGACAGGACTGTATGAAAGAGGAGTGACTGGTATGTCAGATAGCAGAGTGACAGGATTGTAAGATTGTGGAGTGACAGGACTGTATGATAGGGAAGGGACAGAACTGTATGATAGGGAAGGGACAGGACTGTATGAAAGAGGAGTGACTGGTATGTCGGATTGTATGATAGGGAAGTGACAGGACTGTATGATAGGGAAGTGACAGGACTGTATGATAGGGAAGTGACAGGACTGTATGATAGGGAAGTGACAGGACTGTATGATAGGGAAGTGACAGGACTGTATGATAGGGAAGTGACAGGACTGTATGATAGGGAAGTGACAGGATTGTATGATAGGGAAGGGACAGGACTGTATGATAGGGGAGTGACAGGACTGTATGATAGGGGAGTGACAGGACTGTATGAAAGAGGAGTGACAGGATTGTACAACAGCGGAGTGACTGGTATGACAGATAGCAGAGTGACAGGATTGTAAGATTGTGGAGTGACAGGACTGTATGATAGGGGAGTGGCAGGACTGTATGATAGGGGAGTGACATGAATGTATGATAGGGAAGTGACAGGACTGTATGATAGGGGAGTGACAGGACTGTATGATAGGGAAGTGACAGGACTGTATGATAGGGAAGTGACAGGACTGTATGATAGGGAAGTGACAGGATTGTATGATAGGGAAGGGACAGGACTGTATGATAGGGGAGTGACAGGACTGTATGATAGGGGAGTGACAGGACTGTATGAAAGAGGAGTGACAGGATTGTACAACAGCGGAGTGACTGGTATGTCAGATAGCAGAGTGACAGGATTGCAAGATTGTGGAGTGCCAGGATTGTATGATAGGGAAGGGACAGGACTGTATGATAGGGGAGTGACATGACTGTATGATAGGGAAGTGACAGGACTGTATGATAGGGGAGTGACAGGACTGTATGATAGGGGAGTGACAGGACTGTATGATAGGGGAGTGACAGGACTGTATGATAGGGAAGTGACAGGACTGTATGATAGGGGAGTGACAGGACTGTATGATAGGGAAGTGACAGGACCGTATGATAGGGAAGTGACAGGACCGTATGATAGGGAAGTGACAGGACTGTACGATAGGGAAGTGACAGGATTGTACGATAGCAGAGTGACAGGATTGTACGATAGCAGAGTGACAGGACCGTATGATAGGGAAGTGACAGGACTGTACGATAGCAGAGTGACAGTATTGTACGATAGCAGAGTGACAGGATTGTACGATAGAGTGACAGGATTGTACGATAGCAGAGTGACAGGATTGTACGATAGCAGAGTGACAGGATTGTACGATAGCAGAGTGACAGGATTGTACGATAGCAGAGTGACAGGATTGTACGATAGCAGAGTGACAGGATTGTACGATAGCAGAGTGATAGAATTGTACGATAGCAGAGTGACAGGATTGTACGATAGCAGAGTGACAGGATTGTACGATAGCAGAGTGACAGGATTGTACGATAGCAGAGTGACAGAATTGTACGATAGCAGGGTGACAGGTTTGTACGATAGCAGAGTGACAGGATTGTACGATAGCAGAGTGACAGGATTGTACGATAGCAGAGTGACAGGATTGTACGATAGCAGAGTGACAGGATTGTACGATAGCAGAGTGACAGGATTGTACGATAGCAGAGTGACAGAATTGTATGATAGCAGAGTGCTTACTCACTGAGTACCTGTCTGCTGGACTTGTTCCTTCACTCCATTCTCAGTGCCGTGGAATTCCAGGAATAGGGTTGGCAGGATAGGATAGTTCAGTCCATTAAACTTATTGCAAGCGTCCATCATGACATCGTCTAAAAACTCTAAAACCAGTTTGTGTTAATGGTGCAGAGTCTGATACACGGGCCTCGCAGGAAGATTAACCCATGCTGGGTGGGGGGCCTCGCAGGAAGATTAACCCATGCCGGGTCAGGGGCCTCGCAGGAAGATTAACCCATGCTGGGTGGGGGGCCTC
Source organism: Pelodytes ibericus (assembly GCA_036172795.1). NCBI lineage: Eukaryota > Metazoa > Chordata > Amphibia > Anura > Pelodytidae > Pelodytes > Pelodytes ibericus. The sequence continues at coordinate 211,702,403 of CM069862.1, read as the reverse complement.
GCAGGAAGATTAACCCATGCCGGGTCAGGGGCCTCGCAGGAAGATTAACCCATGCCGGGTCAGGGGCCTCGCAGGAAGATTAACCCATGCTGGGTGGGGGGCCTCGCAGGAAGATTAACCCATGCCGGGTCAGGGGCCTCGCAGGAAGATTAACCCATGCTGGGTGGGGGGCCTCGCAGGAAGATTAACCCATGCTGGGTGGGGGGCCTCGCAGGAAGATTAACCCATGCCGGGTCAGGGGCCTCGCAGGAAGATTAACCCATGCCGGGTGGGGGGGGGGCATCGCAGGAAGATTAACCCATGCTGGGTGGGGGGGGGGCCTCTCAGGAAGATTAACCCATGCTGGGTGGGGGGCCTCGCAGGAAGATTAACCCATGCTGGGTGGGGGGCCTTGCAGGAAGATTAACCCATGCTGGGTGGGGGGCCTCGCAGGAAGATTAACCCATGCCGGGTTAGGGGCCTCGCAGGAAGATTAACCCATGCCGGGTAGGGGGCCTCGCAGGAGGATTAACCCATGCCGGGTCAGGGGCCTCGCAGGAAGATTAACCCATGCTGGGTGGGGGGCCTCGCAGGAAGATTAACCCATGCCGGGTAGGGGGCCTCGCAGGAAGATTAACCCATGCCGGGTAGGAGGCCTCGCAGGAGGATTAACCCATGCCGGGTCAGGGGCCTCGCAGGAGGATTAACCCATGCCGGGTCAGGGGCCTCGCAGGAAGATTAACCCATGCTGGGTGGGGGGGGGCCTCGCAGGAAGATTAACCCATGCCGGGTCAGGGGCCTCGCAGGAGGATTAACCCATGCCGGGTAGGGGGCCTCGCAGGAGGATTAACCCATGCCGGGTAGGGGGCCGCGCAGGAAGATTAACCCATGCTGGGTGGGGGGCCTCGCAGGAGGATTAACCCATGCCGGGTAGGGGGCCGCGCAGGAGGATTAACCCATGCCGGGTAGGGGGCCGCGCACATGGACATGATATATAAGAAGTTTTACCAATTCTGGCGATTGGGACACCGCACTGTAGGACCTGCACTGTGCTATCCACTGCGGCCTGGACACTGGGAAAAGAACACACAGCAGATACCATGGCCTCAGGAAGGCCATGAAGACGTAGAGCTGCTTTAGTAATGATTCCCAGAGTCCCTTCCGATCCCACAAACAGACTGGTCATATTGTAACCGGCAGACGTCTTCCTAGAATGGGACAAAAATGGTCATACATCTCTGAAATCTGTATGATTACACGCCTGGGAATCCGTGATACGGTATGATTACACGCCTGTCAGTCAGTGATACGGTATGATTACACGCCTGGGAATCCGTGATACGGTATGATTACACGCCTGTCAGTCAGTGATACTGTATGATTACACGCCTGGGAATCCGTGATACGGTATGATTACACGCCTGTCAGTCAGTGATACTGTATGATTACACGCCTGGGAATCCGTGATACGGTATGATTACACGCCTGTCAGTCAGTGATACTGTATGATTACACGCCTGTCAGTCAGTGATACGGTATGATTACACGCCTGTCAGTCAGTGATACTGTATGATTACACGCCTGGGAATCGGTGATACGGTATGATTACACGCCTGTCAGTCAGTGATACTGTATGATTACACGCCTGGGAATCCGTGATACGGTATGATTACACGCCTGGGAATCCGTGATACGGTATGATTACACGCCTGTCAGTCAGTGATACTGTATGATTACACGCCTGGGAATCCGTGATACGGTATAATTACACGCCTGTCAGTCAGTGATACTGTATGATTACACGCCTGGGAATCCGTGATACGGTATGATTACACGCCTGTCAGTCAGTGATATTGTATGATTACACGCCTGGGAATCCGTGATACGGTATGATTACACGCCTGTCAGTCAGTGATACGGTATGATTACACGCCTGGGAATCCGTGATACGGTATGATTACACGCCTGTCAGTCAGTGATACTGAATGATTACACGCCTGGGAATCCGTGATACGGTATGATTACACGCCTGTCAGTCAGTGATACTGTATGATTACACACCTGGGAATCCGTGATACGGTATGATTACACGCCTGTCAGTCAGTGATACTGTATGATTACACGCCTGGGAATCCGTGATACGGTATGATTACACGCCTGTCAGTCAGTGATACTGTATGATTACACGCCTGGGAATCCGTGATACGGTATGATTACACGCCTGTCAGTCAGTGATACTGTATGATTACACGCCTGGGAATCCGTGATACGGTATGATTACACGCCTGTCAGTCAGTGATACTGTATGATTACACGCCTGGGAATCCGTGATACGGTATGATTACACGCCTGTCAGTCAGTGATACTGTATGATTACACGCCTGGGAATCCGTGATACGGTATGATTACACGCCTGGGAATCCGTGATACGGTATGATTACACGCCTGTCAGTCAGTGATACTGTATGATTACACGCCTGGGAATCCGTGATACGGTATAATTACACGCCTGTCAGTCAGTGATACCGTATGATTACACGCCTGGGAATCCGTGATACGGTATGATTACACGCCGGTCAGTCAGTGATATTGTATGATTACACGCCTGGGAATCCGTGATACGGTATGATTACACGCCTGTCAGTTAGTGATACTGTATGATTACACGCCTGGGAATCCGTGATACGGTATGATTACACGCCTGTCAGTCAGTGATACGGTATGATTACACGCCTGGGAATCCGTGATACGGTATGATTACACGCCTGTCAGTCAGTGATACTGTATGATTACACGCCTGGGAATCATTGATACGGTATGATTACACGCCTGTCAGTCAGTGATACTGTATGATTACACGCCTGTCAGTCAGTGATACTGTATGATTACACGCCTGGGAATCCGTGATACGGTATGATTACACGCCTGTCAGTCAGTGATACTGTATGATTACACGCCTGGGAATCCGTGATACGGTATGATTACACGCCTGTCAGTCAGTGATACTGTATGATTACACGCCTGGGAATCCGTGATACGGTATGATTACACGCCTGTCAGTCAGTGATACTGTATGATTACACGCCTGGGAATCGGTGATACGGTATGATTACACGCCTGTCAGTCAGTGATACTGTATGATTACACGCCTGGGAATCCGTGATACGGTATGATTACACGCCTGGGAATCCGTGATACGGTATGATTACACGCCTGTCAGTCAGTGATACTGTATGATTACACGCCTGTCAGTCAGTGATACTGTATGATTACACGCCTGGGAATCCGTGATACGGTATAATTACACGCCTGTCAGTCAGTGATACTGTATGATTACACGCCTGGGAATCCGTGATACGGTATGATTACACGCCTGTCAGTCAGTGATATTGTATGATTACACGCCTGGGAATCCGTGATACGGTATGATTACACGCCTGTCAGTCAGTGATACGGTATGATTACACGCCTGGGAATCCGTGATACGGTATGATTACACGCCTGTCAGTCAGTGATACTGAATGATTACACGCCTGGGAATCCGTGATACGGTATGATTACACGCCTGTCAGTCAGTGATACTGTATGATTACACGCCTGGGAATCCGTGATACGGTATGATTACACGCCTGTCAGTCAGTGATACTGTATGATTACACGCCTGGGAATCCGTGATACGGTATGATTACACGCCTGTCAGTCAGTGATACTGTATGATTACACGCCTGGGAATCCGTGATACGGTATGATTACACGCCTGTCAGTCAGTGATACTGTATGATTACACGCCTGGGAATCCGTGATACGGTATGATTACACGCCTGTCAGTCAGTGATACTGTATGATTACACGCCTGGGAATCCGTGATACGGTATGATTACACGCCTGGGAATCCGTGATACGGTATGATTACACGCCTGTCAGTCAGTGATACTGTATGATTACACGCCTGGGAATCCGTGATACGGTATGATTACACGCCTGGGAATCCGTGATACGGTATGATTACACGCCTGGGAATCCGTGATACGGTATGATTACACGCCTGTCAGTCAGTGATACTGTATGATTACACGCCTGGGAATCCGTGATACGGTATAATTACACGCCTGTCAGTCAGTGATACCGTATGATTACACGCCTGGGAATCCGTGATACGGTATGATTACACGCCTGTCAGTCAGTGATATTGTATGATTACACGCCTGGGAATCCGTGATACGGTATGATTACACGCCTGTCAGTTAGTGATACTGTATGATTACACGCCTGGGAATCCGTGATACGGTATGATTACACGCCTGTCAGTCAGTGATACGGTATGATTACACGCCTGGGAATCCGTGATACGGTATGATTACACGCCTGTCAGTCAGTGATACTGTATGATTACACGCCTGGGAATCATTGATACGGTATGATTACACGCCTGTCAGTCAGTGATACTGTATGATTACACGCCTGTCAGTCAGTGATACTGTATGATTACACGCCTGGGAATCCGTGATACGGTATGATTACACGCCTGTCAGTCAGTGATACTGTATGATTACACGCCTGGGAATCCGTGATACGGTATGATTACACGCCTGTCAGTCAGTGATACTGTATGATTACACGCCTGGGAATCCGTGATACGGTATGATTACACGCCTGTCAGTCAGTGATACTGTATGATTACACGCCTGGGAATCGGTGATACGGTATGATTACACGCCTGTCAGTCAGTGATACTGTATGATTACACGCCTGGGAATCCGTGATACGGTATGATTACACGCCTGGGAATCCGTGATACGGTATGATTACACGCCTGTCAGTCAGTGATACTGTATGATTACACGCCTGTCAGTCAGTGATACTGTATGATTACACGCCTGGGAATCCGTGATACGGTATAATTACACGCCTGTCAGTCAGTGATACTGTATGATTACACGCCTGGGAATCCGTGATACGGTATGATTACACGCCTGTCAGTCAGTGATATTGTATGATTACACGCCTGGGAATCCGTGATACGGTATGATTACACGCCTGTCAGTTAGTGATACTGTATGATTACACGCCTGGGAATCCGTGATACGGTATGATTACACGCCTGTCAGTCAGTGATACGGTATGATTACACGCCTGGGAATCCGTGATACGGTATGATTACACGCCTGTCAGTCAGTGATACTGTATGATTACACGCCTGGGAATCCGTGATACGGTATGATTACACGCCTGTCAGTCAGTGATACTGTATGATTACACGCCTGGGAATCCGTGATACGGTATGATTACACGCCTGTCAGTCAGTGATACTGTATGATTACACGCCTGGGAATCCGTGATACGGTATGATTACACGCCTGGGAATCCGTGATACGGTATGATTACACGCCTGTCAGTCAGTGATACTGTATGATTACACGCCTGGGAATCCGTGATACGGTATGATTACACGCCTGTCAGTCAGTCATACTGTATGATTACACGCCTGTCAGTCAGTGATACTGTATGATTACATGCCTGTCAGTCAGTTATACTGTATGATTACACGCCTGTTAGTCAGTCATACTGTATGATTACATGCCTGTCAGTCAGTTATACTGTATGATTACACGCCTGTCAGTCAGTTATACTGTATGATTACACGCCTGTCAGTCAGTGATACTGTATGATTACACGCCTTTCAGTGAGTCATACTGTATGATTACACGCCTGTCAGTCAGTGATACTGTATGATTACATGCCTGTCAGTCAGTTATACTGTATGATTAAACGCCTGTCAGTCAGTTATACTGTATGATTACACGCCTGTCAGTCAGTCATACTGTATGATTACACGCCTGTCAGTCAGTTATACTGTATGATTACACGCCTGTCAGTCAGTTATACTGTATGATTACACGCCTGTCAGTCAGTCATACTGTATGATTACATGCCTGCCAGTCAGTCATACTGTTTGATTACACGCCTGTCAGTCAGTTATACTGTATGATTACACGCCTGTCAGTCAGTGATACTGAATGATTACATGTCTGTAAGTCAGTAATAGTGTATGATTACACGCCTGTCAGTCAGTGAAACTGTATGATTACACGTCTGTCAGTCAGTTATTCTGTATGATTACACGCCTGTCAGTCAGTTATACTGTATGATTACACGCCTGTCAGTCAGTTATACTGTATGATTAAACGCCTGTCAGTCAGTTATACTGTATGATTACACGCCAGGGAATCCGTGATACGGTATGATTACACGCCTGTCAGTCAGTGATACTGTATGATTACACGCCTGGGAATCCGTGATACGGTATGATTACACGCCTGTCAGTCAGTCATACTGTATGATTACACGCCTGTCAGTCAGTGATACTGTATGATTACATGCCTGTCAGTCAGTTATACTGTATGATTAAACGCCTGTCAGTCAGTTATACTGTATGATTACACGCCTGGGAATCCGTGATACGGTATGATTACACGCCTGTCAGTTAGTGATACTGTATGATTACACGCCTGGGAATCCGTGATACGGTATGATTACACGCCTGGGAATCCGTGATACGGTATGATTACACGCCTGTCAGTCAGTGATACGGTATGATTACACGCCTGGGAATCCGTGATACGGTATGATTACACGCCTGTCAGTCAGTGATACTGTATGATTACACGCCTGGGAATCCGTGATCCGGTATGATTACACGCCTGTCAGTCAGTGATACTGTATGATTACACGCCTGGGAATCCGTGATACGGTATGATTACACGCCCGTCAGTCAGTGATACTGTATGATTACACGCCTGGGAATCCGTGATACGGTATGATTACACGCCTGGGAATCCGTGAAACGGTATGATTACACGCCTGTCAGTCAGTGATACTGTATGATTACACGCCTGGGAATCCGTGATACGGTATGATTACACGCCTGTCAGTCAGTCATACTGTATGATTACACGCCTGTCAGTCAGTGATACTGTATGATTACATGCCTGTCAGTCAGTTATACTGCATGATTAAACGCCTGTCAGTCAGTTATACTGTATGATTACACGCCTGTTAGTCAGTCATCCTGTATGATTACACGCCTGTCAGTCAGTGATATTGTATGATTACACGCCTTTCAGTCAGTCATACTGTATGATTACACGCCTGTCAGTCAGTTATACTGTATGATTACACGCCTGTCAGTCAGTTATACTGTATGATTACACGATTGTCAGTCAGTGATACTGTATGATTACACGCCTGTCAGTCAGTTATACTGTATGATTACACGCCTGTCAGTCAGTTATACTGTATGATTACATGCCTGTCAGTCAGTTATACTGTATGATTACACGCCTGTCAGTCAGTGATACTGTAGGATTACATGCCTGTCAGTCAGTTATACTGTATGATTACACGCCTGTCAGTCAGTGATACTGTATGATTACACGCCTGTCAGTCAGTGATACTGTATGATTACACGCCTGTCAGTCAGTTATACTGTATGATTACACGCCTGTCAGTCAGTTATACTGTATGATTACACGCCTGTCAGTCAGTGATACTGTATGATTACACGCCTGTCAGTCAGTGATACTGTATGATTACACGCCTGTCAGTCAGTCATACTGTATGATTACACGCCTGTCAGTCAGTCATACTGTATGATTACACGCCTGTCAGTCAGTTATACTGAATGATTACACGCTTGTCAGTCAGTGATACTGTATGATTACATGCCTGTCAGTCAGTGATACTGTATGATTACACGCCTGTCAGTCAGTGATACTGTATGATTACACGCCTGTCAGTCAGTGATACTGTATGATTACATGCCTGTCAGTCAGGTATACTGTGTGATTACACGCCTGTCAGTCAGTGATACTGTATGATTACACGCCTGTCAGTCAGTGATACTGTATGATTACACGCCTGTCAGTCAGTGATACTGTAAGATTACACGCCTGTCAGTCAGTTATACTGTGTGATTACACGCCTGTCAGTCAGTGATACTGTATGATTACACGCCTGTCAGTCAGTGATACTGTATGATTACACGCCTGTCAGTCAGTGATACTGTATGATTACACGCCTGTCAGTCAGTGATACTGTATGATTACACGCCTGTCAGTCAGTGATACTGTATGATTACACGCCTGTCAGTGATACTGTATGATTACACGCCTGTCAGTCAGTTATACTGTATGATTAAACGCCTGTCAGTCAGTGATACTGTATGATTACACGCCTGTCAGTCAGTGATACTGTATAATTACACGCCTGTCAGTCAGTGATACTGTATGATTACACGCCTGTCAGTCAGTGATACTGTATGATTACACGCCTGTCAGTCAGTCATACTGTATGATTACACGCCTGTCAGTCAGTGATACTGTATGATTACACGCCTGTCAGTCAGTGATACTGTATGATTACACGCCTGTCAGTCAGTGATACTGTATGATTACACGCCTGTCAGTCAGTCATACTGTATGATTACACGCCTGTCAGTCAGTCATACTGTATGATTACACGCCTGTCAGTCAGTCATACTGTATGATTACACGCCTGTCAGTCAGTCATACTGTATGATTACACGCCTGTCAGTCAGTTATACTGAATGATTACACGCCTGTCAGTCAGTGATACTGTATGATTACATGACTGTCAGTCAGTGATACTGTATGATTACACGCCTGTCAGTCAGTGATACTGTATGATTACACGCCTGTCAGTCAGTGATACTGTATGATTACACGCCTGTCAGTCAGTTATACTGTGTGATTACACGCCTGTCAGTCAGTTATACTGTGTGATTACACGCCTGTCAGTCAGTGATACTGTATGATTACACGCCTGTCAGTCAGTGATACTGTATGATTACATGCCTGTCAGTCAGTGATACTGTATGATTACACGCCTGTCAGTCAGTGATACTGTATGATTACACGCCTGTCAGTCAGTGATACTGTATGATTACACGCCTGTCAGTCAGTGATACTGTATGATTACACGCCTGTCAGTCAGTGATACTGTATGATTACACGCCTGTCAGTCAGTGATACTGTATGATTACACGGCTGTCAGTCAGTGATACTGTATGATTACATGCCTGTCAGTCAGTGATACGGTATGATTACACGCCTGGGAATCCGTGATACGGTATGATTACACGCCTGTCAGTCAGTGATACTGTATGATTACACGCCTGGGAATCCGTGATACGGTATGATTACACGCCTGTCAGTCAGTGATACTGTATGATTACACGCCTGGGAATCCGTGATACGGTATGATTACACGCCTGTCAGTCAGTGATACTGTATGATTACACGCCTGGGAATCCGTGATACGGTATGATTACACGCCTGGGAATCCGTGATACGGTATGATTACACGCCTGTCAGTCAGTGATACTGTATGATTACACGCCTGGGAATCCGTGATACGGTATGATTACACGCCTGTCAGTCAGTGATACTGTATGATTACACGCCTGTCAGTCAGTGATACTGTAAGATTACACGCCTGTCAGTCAGTTATACTGTGTGATTACACGCCTGTCAGTCAGTGATACTGTATGATTACACGCCTGTCAGTCAGTGATACTGTATGATTACACGCCTGTCAGTCAGTGATACTGTATGATTACACGCCTGTCAGTCAGTGATACTGTATGATTACACGCCTGTCAGTCAGTGATACTGTATGATTACACGCCTGTCAGTGATACTGTATGATTACACGCCTGTCAGTCAGTTATACTGTATGATTAAACGCCTGTCAGTCAGTGATACTGTATGATTACACGCCTGTCAGTCAGTGATACTGTATGATTACACGCCTGTCAGTCAGTGATACTGTATGATTACACGCCTGTCAGTCAGTTATACTGTATGATTACACGCCTGTCAGTCAGTGATACTGTATGATTACACGCCTGTCAGTCAGTGATACTGTATGATTACACGCCTGTCAGTCAGTCATACTGTATGATTACACGCCTGTCAGTCAGTCATACTGTATGATTACACGCCTGTCAGTCAGTCATACTGTATGATTACACGCCTGTCAGTCAGTCATACTGTATGATTACACGCCTGTCAGTCAGTTATACTGAATGATTACACGCCTGTCAGTCAGTGATACTGTATGATTACATGACTGTCAGTCAGTGATACTGTATGATTACACGCCTGTCAGTCAGTGATACTGTATGATTACACGCCTGTCAGTCAGTGATACTGTATGATTACATGCCTGTCAGTCAGTGATACTGTGTGATTACACGCCTGTCAGTCAGTGATACTGTATGATTACACGCCTGTCAGTCAGTGATACTGTATGATTACATGCCTGTCAGTCAGTGATACTGTATGATTACACGCCTGTCAGTCAGTGATACTGTATGATTACACGCCTGTCAGTCAGTGATACTGTATGATTACACGCCTGTCAGTCAGTGATACTGTATGATTACACGCCTGTCAGTCAGTGATACTGTATGATTACACGGCTGTCAGTCAGTGATACTGTATGATTACACGCCTGTCAGTCAGTGATACTGTATGATTACACGCCTGTCAGTCAGTTATACTGTATGATTAAACGCCTGTCAGTCAGTCATACTGTATGATTACACGCCTGTCAGTCAGTTATACTGTATGATTACACGCCTGTCAGTCAGTTATACTGTATGATTACACGCCTGTCAGTCAGTCATACTGTATGATTACACGCCTGTCAGTCAGTCATACTGTATGATTACACGCCTGTCAGTCAGTGATACTGTATGATTACACGCCTGTCAGTCAGTGATACTGTATGATTACACGCCTGTCAGTCAGTGATACTGTATGATTACACGCCTGTCAGTCAGTTATACTGTATGATTACATGCCTGTCAGTCAGTGATACTGTATGATTACACACCTGTCAGTCAGTTATACTGTATGATTAAACGCCTGTCAGTCAGTCATACTGTATGATTACACGCCTGTCAGTCAGTTATACTGTATGATTACACGCCTGTCAGTCAGTTATACTGTATGATTACACGCCTGTCAGTCAGTCATACTGTATGATTACACGCCTGTCAGTCAGTCATACTGTATGATTACACGCCTGTCAGTCAGTGATACTGTATGATTACACGCCTGTCAGTCAGTGATACTGTATGATTACACGCCTGTCAGTCAGTGATACTGTATGATTACACGCCTGTCAGTCAGTTATACTGTATGATTACACGCCTGTCAGTCAGTGATACTGTATGATTACACGCCTGTCAGTCAGTGATACTGTATGATTACACGCCTGTCAGTCAGTTATACTGTATGATTACACGCCTGTCAGTCAGTGATACTGTATGATTACATGCCTGTCAGTCATTTATACTGTATGATTACACGCCTGTCAGTCAGTTATACTGTATGATTACATGCCTGTCAGTCAGTGATACTGTATGATTACATGCCTGTCAGTCATTTATACTGTATGATTACACGCCTGTCAGTCAGTTATACTGTATGATTACATGCCTGTCAGTCAGTGATACTGTATGATTACATGCCTGTCAGTCAGTCATACTGTATGATTACATGCCTGTCAGTCAGTCATACTGTATGATTACACGCCTGTCAGTCAGTCATACTGTATGATTACATGCCTGTCAGTCAGTGATACTGTATGATTACATGCCTGTCAGTCAGTTATACTGTATGATTACATGCCTGGCAGTCAGTTATACTGTATGATTACACGCCTGTCAGTCAGTCATACTGTATGATTACATGCCTGTCAGTCATTTATACTGTATGATTACATGCCTGTCAGTCAGTCATACTGTATGATTACATGCCTGTCAGTCAGTGATACTGTATGATTACATGCCTGTCAGTCAGTCATACTGTATGATTACATGCCTGTCAGTCAGTCATACTGTATGATTACACGCCTGTCAGTCAGTCATACTGTATGATTACATGCCTGTCAGTCAGTGATACTGTATGATTACACGCCTGTCAGTCAGTCATACTGTATGATTACATGCCTGTCAGTCAGTGATACTGTATGATTACACGCCTGTCAGTCAGAACCCTGGGAAATTATGCAAATTAATTGTACAGGACATGTATGGGCGAGGGGGAGGCAAGAGATGACTGACGGGGGCTGGGGGGAGGGGCTTCAGGGGGGAGTTGATAAAAGCCCTGGAGCCTCTCTCCCCAGCAGCCATTTTAATCTGTAAACGCACCTGGTAGCAATTTTTTGCAGCTCTGGTGTTTCATTCACGGCTCAGGCATGGAGATTGAGGCAATGCTCGCTGCCCTGAGGGCTGAGGCCCTTACAGATGGTGGCAGACGTTTGAGGCAGCAGTTTGCAGCGCTGCAGGCTGCTACGCCCGCGGTGGCATCGCCTCCCGCGGGTCCTCGTGGCGGGGCGCGGCGGGTGTCCCGCCCGCCCGCTCGACTGAGCCCGGATGCCGGCTCCATCCAGCCTCATCGGAGCAGGAGTGGAGCTGGGCGAAGAAGCGGCCTTCGCCCGTCGGCCGCGCGGCCCGCTGCGTCCGGCGGCGGGCCTGCTAGTGCAGCCACGCGACCGTCCCCGGTGGCTAGTGGGAGCGGGGATCGCAGGCCGCGCCCCTCCCCTCGGGGCTTGGAGCGCGACGGACGGAGGACATCCAGGGCTGTGACCAGGTCCGGTACAGCCCTGCTACCTTCCCCCCCGCGTCCGGATGCGGGGCCTAGCAGGAGGAGGGGCGCTGATCGGCAGGCCAGGGTGGTGAGTAGGCCTCAGGGCCTAAAACGGGGGTCCCTTCGATTACCCTCCCGGGCGGGGGGCAGTGGGGAGGCTGTGGGCAGCTGCAGTGGGTCTTCTGGGGATGAGGATCCGGCCCTGGGTCTCTTACTGCCCCCTACCCCGTCCCCTACTCCTACCCCTGTGACTACTTACCAGGTTCCCTTGGCTGGGCTTCTCTCTCCTCCTGATCTGGCGTTGTACTCACCTGTCTCTCCTTCACAGGCTCCAGCTACTAGTGCTGTGCCACTCTACGTCCCCCATCCTGCTTCCCAGGTTGCGGGTGATTCAGCGGCCTCCCGGGCCTCCACGCCGGCTCTGGGCGCGGTTCAGGGAGACACTGGTGAGTCCACGGGGCAACCTTTGGCGGGGTTTTCTGGGGTGGGTGGGGTGGGGTCTACCGTTACTCCTGCTAGTCAGCCTTGGGTGGATTTGTTGCAATGCTTGCTGGGGGCGATCGAGCAAGTGAGCCGGGTGGCTGGGCCTTCTGGTAGTGCGGCCCTGCAGGGCATCGATAGTACGATGGGCAGCGTGTGGGGTTCCACGGGGGGTTCACCGGGGGTGGTTTCTGGTTTACCGGGCACGGCGGGGGTCCCACAGTCCCCCTTATTACCGCCCCCTTTGTTGCTGCCGGCGGCCACTGCTGCGGCGCTCCCTGCGGTTCCCTTGTCAATGCCCAGTGCATCGGCGGCACCGAGTACGTCGGCGTCGCTGGTTGGGGCGGCTGATTTGACACACCCAGTTGCGCCGATGGCGCATGGGGCCGCGTATTTATGTTGGTCGGGCCCCTTAGGCCTTCACCTTAAACCGGAGGTGAGGGAGCGTATTTGGAAGGGCGAGTATGTGGAAATTTATTCGCTCCTTCCCATGGAGGACGTTCCTCCTCCTGAGAAGGAGTTGAAGGATGCCGAGAAAGAAAAGGAGAAGTACCGTTATCGCAAAATCCCAAAGAATTATGGGAATTGGATTCGGGCTTTCTCCATCTTGGCCAGCGTCATTGGGGAGAAATCCCCTGAAAAATGTTGTTCCTTGTTTTGTTACCAGGATCAAATCTGGAATGCGTGTAGGATTTATGGGGGTCTCAGCTGGTGGCGCTATGATGAGCAATTCCGGCAACGGATTGCTTTACGGCCTACTTTGGGTTGGGATCAAATGGACGTGGGGCTGTGGCTGGCCATTATGACCGGCCAGCCTCGCATCAGGGGGGTTTGACGTCCTTTCTTGGGGGGGTCGGGGGACTGGGTTCGCCCTCTCCCTCTGCCACGACCCAACGACGACCGGGTGGGTGCTGGCAATTTAATGAGGGTCAGTGCAAGTTTGGCGCCGGTTGTCGCTTCAAACATGAGTGTTCCGGTTGCGGGGGTAGCCACCCCGCCACCCGGTGCTTTAAGCGTCAGAGAGGTGGGGACAAGTCTGACGTGGGCGGAAAGGGGGATGACGCCGGTGGACGTCGGGGCAATGCGCCCATGGCTAAGCCGGTATAGGAATCGTAGGGCGGCGGACATTTTGTTGCACGGGTTTGAGTTTGGTTTCAGGATCCCCTTTCAGGAGCGGGAGGTTTGTTTGCGGTTGCGTAATTTGCGTTCGGTGGCTGAGCACCCTGAGGTGGTGCGGGATAAGTTGGCTAAGGAAGTGGCTCTGGGCCGTATGGCGGGTCCTTTTGATTCGCCCCCGTTGGCCGCTTTACGGGTTTCTCCCCTGGGGGTGGTTCCCAAAAAGGAACCGGGAAAGTTCCGGCTGATCCAGCATCTGTCTTACCCCTATGGGGAGTCGGTTAACGATGACATTGATGCAGAATTGTGCCGGGTGTCTTATGCGTCCTTTGATTCGGCGGTTAGGATGGTGAGGGCGGCAGGGGCTGGTGCTTTGATGGCAAAAACCGATGTGGAGTCGGCCTTCCGGCTTCTTCCGGTTCATCCAGACTGTCATCACCTCCTCGGGTGCCATTTTGAAGGGAAGTTTTACGTTGACTTGTGCCTTCCCATGGGTTGTTCTATTTCCTGTTTTTATTTTGAGTGCTTTAGCACATTTTTGGATTGGGTAATCAGGGAGGAGTCCGGGTGCAGCTCAGTGATGCATTACCTGGATGACTTCCTGCTGGTGGGTCCCTCGGGTTTGCAAGTCTGTGGCCATTTGTTGAGGACGGCCCAGGTGGTTCTGGCTTCGTTTGGGGTCCCATTGGCGGCAGACAAAACGGAGGGCCAGACTACCTGTATTTCCTTCCTGGGCATTGAGATTGACTCCCTGGCCGGCGAATGCCGGCTTCCTCAGGATAAATTGTTGGGCCTTAGGGCGGACATTTCCAAGGCTTGCGGCTTGAGAAAAATTCAGCTCAGGGCGTTGCAATCTTTATTGGGGAAGCTCAACTTTGCCTGTAAAATTCTGCCAATGGGCAGGGTGTTTAGCAGACGTCTGGCAGGGGCTACGGCGGGGGTGTGCCGGCCGCACCATTATGTCAGGCTCACTCGGCCCCTAAGGGATGATCTGGCGGTGTGGGATGATTTTTTGAGCAGGTACAATGGACGGTCGTTGTGGCAGGCTCCGGAGGTGTCCAACGCAGATCTCCATCTGTACACGGATGCCTCAGGATCCGTGGGCTACGGGGCAATTTTGGGGTCCCAGTGGTCTGCCGAGACTTGGCCCCCGTTCTGGGGTTCGGGGGGCCTGACAAAGAATTTAGCTTTTTTGGAGCTATTTCCTATTCTGGTGTCAGTGGTCCTTTGGGGAACTACGTTACGTGATCGCAGGGTGGTCTTCCACTGTGACAACATGGGAGTGGTGTTAGCGGTGAATAACCTGACGGCTTCTTCCCCGCCGGTAGTTCGGCTGTTGCGGCTTCTGGTCCTAAACTGCCTTGATTTTAATGTGACCTTTCGTGCTGTTCATATCCCTGGGGTGCATAACGTAATTGCGGATGCACTTTCTCGTTCGCAGTGGGCAACGTTCCGGGCGGCAGCACCATGGGCGGACCCGGAGGGTATCCCGTGCCCGTCGACGCTGTGGGACCTTGGGTTGGGCGAATAGCACAGTGGGTTAGCCAGTCTGTCGCTGGATCCACATGGAAGCGTTACGGTAAAGTTTGGGGGGAATGGTTGGATCTGGAGTCGGCTCGTGGGGGTTTCAGGGATGATGGGGCTCGCTTGGAAGGTTTACTGTGGTTGTTGTGGCATTGGGACGCGGCTGGCTTGTCGCCCGCGGCGGTAACGGCACGGATGTCAGGCCTCAGTTTCTGGTTCAGAGCTTCTGGGCTACGGGACGTGACTAAGGAGTTTTTAGTGCGTCAGGCGTTGAAGGGTTGGAGGAGGGGTGTTCATTCCGTGGATTACCGTAAACCGGTGTCCGGGGCTTTGTTGCTGGGCCTGTGCCACATACTGCCGGTGGTTTGCCACTCGCCTTTTGAGGTGGATCTGTTTCGGTTAGCTTTTTCCATGGCATTTTTTGGGGCTTTGCGTATTGGGGAATTGGTTAGCCAGGCAAAAACGAAGCCAGGGGGTATACTGGCGGCTGATTTGGTGCGGGAACCTGGTCTGGTGAGGTTTTTGATCAGGCGCTCCAAAACGGATGTACTTGGGGTCGGGAAGTGGGTCTCCCTGCGGGAAGTCCCCGGTTCTATGGTATGCCCGGTGGCTTGTTTTGACCGGTACGGTTTGGTCCGACCGGCCGGTTCCAATTCATTGCTGGTGCACGCTGATGCGACTCCTTTGTCTAGATTCCAGTTTATCAGGGTCTTCCGGATGGCAGTTGAGGCCCTGGGCCTTCCAAGCCGGGAGTTCGGGGGTCACTCGTTCAGGATTGGCGCGGCGTCTGAGGCCGCAAGGCTGGGTTATGCTGAGCGGGCTATCAGGCAGATTGGGCGGTGGGAATCCCGCAGGTTTCTATCTTATGTCCGTCCGGCTGGTCTGATCTCAGTTTCCTCTGCTTTAAATTCACAGATGTTGCGCCTAGGAGGGTGTGGCTTATAGGCCACTCGTACATATTCTGGGCACGGAGTCGGGCTGCCGTGCGACCTGGGGGAGAGTGCCTGGGCTTTCCGGGAGCCGTGGCGGACGTTCGGTGGTTCGGGTTTCGGGGTATGCGGTGGGTACGCTTGTTACCCGAGGTGGTTCAGCTGTCTCGGCTGTTGGGGCCCCCTGATATTTTACTTATTCATCTGGGGGGCAATGATCTGGGTTCGGTCCCTGTGTGGACCCTGGGGGATACCATAAAAAGGGATCTGGCGAGGCTGCTGGTGCTCTTTCCTGGTGTGTCGCTGGTGTGGTCAGAGGTGGTACCACGTAATTATTGGAGGTGTGCGCTCAATCAGAGGGCGCTGGAACGGAGCCGGGTAAAATTGAATAAACGAGTGTCTCGTTTTGTGTTGAGTGTGGGGGGGGTGACTATACGCCATAGGGTTTTTGAGTCCGATGCGGCTCGGTATTTCAGGAGTGATGGAGTTCACTTAACTGAGGTGGGCCTTGATCTGTTTAACTTGGCGTTGCAGGATGGTTTGGAACAGGCCATGGCGGTGGTGGTGGGTGGTCCCCGCTGATTTAAGGAGTTAAACGAGCGGGTCTGTGGCGGGGGTTGGCTGTCCTTGCCAGTAGGGGATATGTTTTGGAAAATGGAGTTGGAGTTATTACAAGGAGAATGGTGCTCGGGTCCTCCCCTAACCTTAAAAGCAACATGGAAGTTGTTTGTAGTGGACGTGCCCACTGAGCTAAGTGAGTCGGCTAGTGGTAAGCATTGTGGGAGAGATGGGCCAGGTGGAGTTATGGCATCTCAAGGGACGAGGAGGGGAGGCGAGCTTCTGGATTCTGGATTTGGTTGGAAAAAGGTGGCCATATGTAAATATATGGGTGGAAGTTTAAAATGGTTTTACTGGCAAGGGCTTAGTCAATTTGTCAGGCTGTATTCTGTTTTATACATATAAGTATTAAAGGATGGTGGTGGTTTATACAGCCTGATATGTGTTTAATAAAGAAGTGCTGTGGCCTTGTTGTACCATCACAAGTCTCGTGTCCATTTATTGGGGGGAACATGGGCTGGTATGGTTATGGGTGACTGTGGGGTTATGGTATGTCTCAGGAATCGGGCATCTATCCCCTCTGCATACATACAAGTGATACTGTATGATTACACGCCTGTCAGTCAGTTATACTGTATGATTACACGCCTGTCAGTCAGTGATACTGTATGATTACACGCCTGTCAGTCATTTATACTGTATGATTACACGCCTGTCAGTCAGTTATACTGTATGATTACATGCCTGTCAGTCAGTGATACTGTATGATTACACACCTGTCAGTCAGTTATACTGTATGATTACATGCCTGTCAGTCAGTTATACTGTATGATTACACACCTGTCAGTCAGTGATACTGTATGATTACATGCCTGTCAGTCAGTGATACTGTATGATTACATGCCTGTCAGTCAGTGATACTGTATGATTACATGCCTGTCAGTCAGTCATACTGTATGATTACACACCTGTCAGTCAGTGATACTGTATGATTACATGCCTGTCAGTCAGTGATACTGTATGATTACATGCCTGTCAGTCAGTCATACTGTATGATTACACACCTGTCAGTCAGTCATACTGTATGATTACATGCCTGTCAGTCAGTCATACTGTATGATTACACGCCTGTCAGTCAGTGATACTGTATGATTACACACCTGTCAGTCAGTGATACTGTATGATTACATGCCTGTCAGTCAGTCATACTGTATGATTACATGCCTGTCAGTCAGTCATACTGTATGATTACACACCTGTCAGTCAGTTATACTGTATGATTACATGCCTGTCAGTCAGTCATACTGTATGATTACATGCCAGTCAGTCATACTGTATGATTACACACCTGTCAGTCAGTCATACTGTATGATTACACACCTGTCAGTCAGTCATACTGTATGATTACACACCTGTCAGTCAGTGATACTGTATGATTACATGCCTGTCAGTCAGTTATACTGTGTGATTACACGCCTGTCAGTCAGTGATACTGTATGATTACACGCCTGTCAGTCAGTGATACTGTATGATTACATGCCTGTCAGTCAGTCATACTGTATGATTACATGCCTGTCAGTCAGTTATACTGTATGATTACATGCCTGTCAGTCAGTGATACTGTATGATTACACGCCTGTCAGTCAGTTATACTGTATGATTACACGCCTGTCAGTCAGTCATACTGTATGATTACACGCCTGTCAGTCAGTTATACTGTATGATTACATGCCTGTCAGTCAGTGATACTGTATGATTACACACCTGTCAGTCAGTGATACTGTATGATTACACGCCTGTCAGTCAGTCATACTGTATGATTACACGCTGGCATTGGATAATATATAGTTATACAAGAGATGTGGATATTATTTCCTTTGCTTGGTCTGTAGAGTTTATGTTGCGTGTAGCGTGTAGCGTGTAGCGTGTAGCTGGTTTTCCATGGAAGTTATGGATGTAAAATGCACACAATATGAATGATATGATACCTGAATCTTCGCTCCTTCCCTGCGGTGTTTAATATCCTGCCATCCGCTAAAACCACCTCTAGGTTAATGACATTGTCACGCATGGTGCCGTAGCGCACAGCATTGGTCCCAGACGCACTGGTCGCTGCCATTCCGCAGAGAGAAGCATCAGCTCCTGGGTCTAGGATAAAGAATACACTGGTCAGTGAACCCCAACTCTAAAAGTCCGGATGTACACAGGAAACCAAGGCACAGCCCACTAGTAACCCACAGGAAACCACAGCCCGCTACTAACCCACAGGAAACCACAGCCCACTAATAACCCACAGGAAACCACAGCCCGCTACTAACCCACAGGAAACCACAGCCCGCTACTAACCCACAGGAAACCACAGCCCGCTACTAACCCACAGGAAACCACAGCCCGCTACTAACCCACAGGAAACCACAGCCCGCTACTAACCCACAGGGAACCACAGCCCGCTACTAACCCACAGGAAACCACAGCCCGCTACTAACCCACAGGAAACCACAACCCGCTACTAACCCACAGGAAACCACAGCCCGCTAGTAACCCACAGGAAACCACAGCCCGCTACTAACCCACAGGAAACCACAGCCCGCTACTAACCCACAGGAAACCACAGCCCGCTACTAACCAACAGGAAACCACAGCCCGCTACTAACCCACAGGAAACCACAGCCCGCTACTAACCCACAGGAAACCACAGCCCGCTACTAACCAACAGGAAACCACAGCCCGCTACTAACCCACAGGAAACCACAGCCCGCTACTAACCCACAGGAAACCACAGCCCGCTACTAACCCACAGGAAACCACAGCCCGCTACTAACCCACAGGGAACCACAGCCCGCTACTAACCCACAGGAAACCACAGCCCACTACTAACCCACAGGAAACCACAGCCCGCTACTAACCCACAGGAAACCACAGCCCGCTACTAACCCACAGGAAACCACAGCCCGCTACTAACCCACAGGAAACCACAGCCCGCTAGTAACCAACAGGAAACCACAGCCCGCTCGTAACCAACAGGAAACCACAGCCCGCTACTAACCCACAGGAAACCACAGCCCGCTACTAACCCACAGGAAACCACAGCCCGCTACTAACCCACAGGAAACCACAGCCCACTACTAACCCACAGCCCACTACTAACCCACAGGAAACCACAGCCCGCTACTAACCCACAGGAAACCACAGCCCACTAATAACCCACAGGAAACCACAGCCCGCTACTAACCCACAGGAAACCACAGCCCGCTACTAACCCACAGGAAACCACAGCCCGCTACTAACCCACAGGAAACCACAGCCCGCTACTAACCCACAGGAAACCACAGCCCGCTACTAACCCACAGGAAACCACAGCCCGCTACTAACCCACAGGAAACCACAGCCCGCTGTCTCTCAGGAAACTGTTTAATGACTTGCGTGTAACTCCAGGTTCAACTGTTACATGAAAATCATCTGAACTCAAATCCAGGATCCGATCCATGTGAGTGAGATTAAAGCAGACACCGCCCTGCAGAAAATACACTGAATATATTTACACCCTATATCAATGTACCAGCCTGCATCAGCCCACCCGCCCATCATCAGAGAGACAGGTAAGACAGATATACTGACAGATAAGGTACAGAGACTGACAGACAGATACACTGACAGATAAGGTACAGAGACTGACAGACAGATAATGTACAGAGACTGATAGACAGATATACTGACAGATAAGGTACAGAGATTGATAGACAGATATACTGACAGATAAGGTACAGAGATTGATAGACAGATATACTGACAGATAATGTACAGAGACTGATAGACAGATATACTGACAGATAAGGTACAGAGATTGATAGACAGATATACTGACAGATAAGATACAGAGATTGATAGACAGATATACTGACAGATAAGGTACAGAGGCTGATAGACAGATATACTGACAGATAAGGTACAGAGACTGATAGACAGATATACTGACAGATAAGGTACAGAGGCTGATAGACAGATATACTGACAGATAAGGTACAGAGATTGATAGACGGATATACTGACAGATAAGGTACAGAGACTGATAGACAGATATACTGACAGATAAGATACAGAGACTGATAGACAGATATACTGACAGATAAGGTACAGAGACTGATAGACAGATATACTGACAGATAAGGTACAGAGATTGATAGACAGATATACTGACAGATAAGGTACAGAGACTGATAGACAGATATACTGACAGATAAGGTACAGAGATTGATAGACAGATATACTGACAGATAAGGTACAGAGACTGATAGACAGATATACTGACAGATAAGGTACAGAGATTGATAGACAGATATACTGACAGATAAGGTACAGAGACTGATAGACAGATATACTGACAGATAAGATACAGAGACTGATAGACAGATATACTGACAGATAAGGTACAGAGATTGATAGACAGATATACTGACAGATAAGGTACAGAGATTGATAGACAGATATACTGACAGATAAGGTACAGAGACTGATAGAGAGATATACTGACAGATAAGGTACAGAGACTGATAGACTGATATACTGACAGATAAGATACAGAGACTGATAGACAGATATACTGACAGATAAGGTACAAAGACTGATAGACAGATATACTGACAGATAAGGTACAGAGACTGATAGACAGATATACTGACAGATAAGGTACAGAGATTGATAGGCAGATATACTGACAGATAAGGTACAGAGACTGATAGACAGATATACTGACAGATAAGGTACAGAGACTGATAGACTGATATACTGACAGATAAGATACAGAGACTGATAGACAGATATACTGACAGATAAGGTACAAAGACTGATAGACAGATATACTGACAGATAAGGTACAGAGACTGATAGACAGATATACTGACAGATAAGGTACAGAGATTGATAGGCAGATATACTGACAGATAAGGTACAGAGATTGATAGACAGATATACTGACAGATAAGGTACAGAGACTGATAGACAGACAGGGTAATTAGATAGACAGTTTAGTGTACTGATAGATTTACAAGTGAAAATGGTGCAACCACAGCCAATTGCGTCAGGTTATAGAACAGTCTGAAGGGCAGTTTCCCATTTGCCCCTCTTGCCAGGCCTTCCATGCCCAGATTTTACATGTAACGCACTCTCAGTATGTAACGCACCCAGCAGCTACCATGTGACTGGTTATAGTCCACTTACCTCCACTGCGTTGACTCCGCCCTCCAGCCCCGTGCCTGTGCCAAACGGGATGACGGGGATCTGGTTCATGTAGCACAGTTCAGCCATCATGCTGACATGTTCCACGTGACGTGGCCAAACTACCACATCAGGGGGGCAGCACCTGCCAAAGTGAGAGAGAGGGAAAAAGTCACCTCAGCCCACTGATTCCTCCCCTCTATACCTTCCTCACCCACCTGTGCATGGACTCATCCCTGCCATGCTGTTCCCGTACCGCCATTGCTGTGGAGACATTCCCATTACCCACCACCGCCTTCAACGATGCCACAAGCTGAAAATACCAGCAACAAATCTCACAGGGTGCAGGTAACTGAGGGGTTAATATGATGCAGACGCGCAGGTTACTGAGGGGTTAATATGATGCAGACGCGCAGGTAACTGAGGGGTTAATATGATGCAGACGCGCAGGTTACTGAGGGGTTAATATGATGCAGACGCGCAGGTAACTGAGGGGTTATTATGATGCAGACGCGCAGGTTACTGAGGGGTTAATATGATGCAGATACGGGGGTTACTGAGGGGTTATTATGATGCAGACGCGCAGGTAACTGAGGGGTTAGTGGAACAGCAATCGAAGGGTTAATGAGACAGCTAGTGAGGTGTTATTGAGACCGTGAATGCGGGGGTTAATGGGATGGTGAGTGAGGGGTTAACAGGACAGTGAGGGAGGGGTTAATGGGACAGTGATCAAGGGGTTAATGGGACAAGAGTGAGGGGTTATTGGGACGGTGAGGGAGAGGTTAATGGGACATGAGGGGTTAACGGGACGGCAATTGAGGGTTTAACGGGACGGCGAGGGAGGGGTTAATGGGACGGCGAGGGAGGGTTTAACGGGACAGCGAGGGAGGGGTTAACGGGACAGCGAGGGAGGGGTTAACGGGACGGCGAGGGAGGGGTTAATGGGACGGTGAGGGAGGGGTTAACGGGACAGCGAGGGAGGTTTTAATGGGACGGCGAGGGAGGGGTTAATGGGACGGAGAGGGAGGGGTTAACGGGACGGCGAGGGAGGGGTTAATGGGACATGAGGGTTTAACGGGACGGCGAGGGAGGGGTTAACGGGACGGCGAGGGAGGGGTTAACGGGACGGCGAGGGAGGGGTTAACGGGACGGCGAGGGAGGGGTTAACGGGACGGCGAGGGAGGGGTTAACGGGACGGTGAGTGAGGGGTTAACGGGACGGTGAGGGAGGGTTTAATGGGACGGTGAGGGAGGGGTTAATGGGGTTAAGGGGACGGTGAGGGAGGGGTTAATGGGACATGAGGGTTAACGGGACGGCGAGGGAGGGGTTAACGGGACGGCGAGGGAGGGGTTAACGGGACGGCGAGGGAGGGGTTAACGGGACGGTGAGTGAGGGGTTAACGGGACGGTGAGGGAGGGGTTAATGGGGTTAAGGGGACGGCGAGGGAGGGTTTAATGGGACGGTGAGTGAGGGGTTAACGGGACGGCGAGGGAGGGGTTAACGGGACGGCGAGGGAGGGGTTAATGGGACGGTGAGTGAGGGGTTAATGGGACGGTGAGTGAGGGGTTAATGGGACGGTGAGTGAGGGGTTAATGGGACGGCGAGGGAGGGGTTAATGGGACGGCGAGGGAGGGGTTAACGGGACGGCGAGGGAGGGGTTAACGGGACGGCGAGGGAGGGGTTAATGGGACGGTGAGTGAGGGGTTAATGGGACGGTGAGTGAGGGGTTAATGGGACGGTGAGTGAGGGGTTAATGGGACGGTGAGTGAGGGGTTAATGGGACGGTGAGTGAGGGGTTAACGGGACGGCGAGGGAGGGGTTAATGGGACGGTGAGTGAGGGGTTAATGGGACGGTGAGTGAGGGGTTAATGGGACGGTGAGTGAGGGGTTAATGGGACGGTGAGTGAGGGGTTAACGGGACGGCGAGGGAGGGGTTAATGGGACGGTGAGTGAGGGGTTAATGGGACGGTGAGTGAGGGGTTAATGGGACGGTGAGTGAGGGGTTAATGGGACGGTGAGTGAGGGGTTAATGGGACGGTGAGTGAGGGGTTAACGGGACGGCGAGGGAGGGGTTAATGGGACGGTGAGTGAGGGGTTAATGGGACGGTGAGTGAGGGGTTAACGGGACGGCGAGGGAGGGGTTAATGGGACGGTGAGTGAGGGGTTAATGGGACGGTGAGTGAGGGGTTAATGGGACGGTGAGTGAGGGGTGTGGTGGAACCAACCTGGCCACTATGTTCTGGAGAAGCCTGGTTGCTCGCCTGCTGCCTCTGGACTATGGCCCCATGGTAAAAGCTTGCATTTTCCCCTGCAGAAAGGCTTGTTCGTGCCTTTCTGCCTGGGTGTTTGGTAGATTGAATCTACCGAACCAACTCACAAATGAACGGACCACCTGGGTAAGGGATGTGCCATAACACTATACGTTAATATTGTTAGTTGTATTCTGTTAGTATATTGGTTTATGTGTAACGTTTAATTCTGTGAGTAGACCACTCTGAAGGTTTATAATGTGACAGTGACTCCAATAGTTTACTCCAACATCCATTGTTCTGTAGTAACTGGATTAACTGGTAAACTGATTATGTTGTGTACATTATGTTTATTACTGTGTGTCTACTCACTGTATGGTAATTTGTTTTGCAGTCTGAATGTCTAATGTTTTCCTAGCCCCAGTTAGTTGGAGAACTATGTTTAGTTCCATCCCCCCCATTGTATACTAATGTCTGTGATGTCATGTATATGTCTTTTATAAGTCTGTGTTGTTTGTCAAATAAAGTAGTTCAATCTTGCTGTACCTAACTGCTAGATGTCATGTATATGTCTTTATATAAGTCTGTGTTGTTTGTCAAATAAAGTAGTTCAATCTTGCTGTACCTAACTGCTAGATGTCCTGTCTATTTGGGTACAAAGAGCAAGGGTCCAGGAAAGACTTGCTGGGTGTGACGGTCCGTTACAAGGGGTTAATGGGATGGTGAGTGAAGGGTTATTGGGACGGTGAGGGAGGGGTTAATGGGATGGTGAGTGAAGGGTTAATGGGACGGTGAGGGAGGGGTTAAGGGGACGGTGAGGAAGGGGTTATTGGGACAGTGAGTGAGGGGTTAATGGTATGGTGAGTGAGGGGTTAATGGGACGGTGAGTGAGGGGTTAATAGTTACCTGGGTGGTGGTGCAGTAGGCTCGTAGCCCCCTGGTCACTGTAGCCAGCATGTCCGCTGAATCCAGACGTTCTGAAAATGTAAAGCCCAAGGACGTTCAGTTGCCCCTCCCTCTCTCCACGCTGGTCCGCCTCTTAAAGGCACAGTGCCAGTAATCTAATCTTATGGATCCCATACCCTAGTAACCCTCTCACAGAGGGCGACCTTTTGTACAGTCACCTGATCAGTTACTTCCCAACTGCCCAGGAAATGGGGAGAGTCTGGCATGACGCCATTCTGTGTGGAATCTCTCTGTGAATGTGTCATGCGTGTTACATGTGCACAGTGAGCTTTACTGCACTATCCCTCTATACAACACATCACCACGGACGTCACACATCACCACAGCCACATCACCACGGACACCACACATCACCACGGACGTCACACATCACCACGGACGTCACACATCACCACGGACGTCACACATCACCACAGCCACATCACCACGGACGTCACACATCACCACGGACGTCACACATCACCACGGACGTCACACATCACCACGGACGTCACACATCACCACAGCCACATCACCACGGACGTCACACATCACCACAGCCACATCACCACGGACACCACACATCACCACGGACGTCACACATCACCACGGACGTCACACATCACCACGGACGTCACACATCACCACGGACGTCACACATCACCACGGACGTCACACATCACCACGGACACCACACATCACCACAGCCACATCACCACGGACACCACACATCACCACGGACGTCACACATCACCACGGACACCACACATCACCACGGACGTCACACATCACCACGGACGTCACACATCACCACGGACGTCACACATCACCACGGACACCACACATCACCACAGCCACATCACCACGGACACCACACATCACCACGGACGTCACACATCACCACGGACACCACACATCACCACGGACACCACACATCACCACGGACGTCACACATCACCACAGCCACATCACCACGGACGTCACACATCACCACAGCCACATCACCACGGACGTCACACATCACCACGGACGTCACACATCACCACGGACGTCACACATCACCACGGACACCACACATCACCACAGCCACATCACCACGGACGTCACACATCACCACGGACACCACACATCACCACGGACGTCACACATCACCACGGACGTCACACATCACCACGGACGTCACATATCACCACAGCCACATCACCACGGACGTCACACATCACCACGGACGTCACACATCACCACGGACGTCACACATCAGCACAGCCACATCACCACGGACACCACACATCACCACGGACGTCACACATCACCACGGACGTCACACATCACCACGGACGTCACACATCACCACGGACGTCACACATCACCACGGACGTCACACATCACCACGGACACCACACATCACCACGGACACCACACATCACCACGGACACCACACATCACCACGGACACCACACATCACCACGGACACCACACATCACCACAGCCACATCACCACGGACACCACGGACGTCACACATCACTGTAGATGCCTCATCGCACCTTGAACACCATGCATCAAATTGCGAAAGCCATGCCTCACTGAAAAGCAGGACAGAGGTAGAGCTCAGTGGGAGAGACTGTCGGCACAGTTGGGATGCACGCTCCACCCCGATATGTGTCAGACCAAACGCGTCAGGTAAACGGCACTAAGCCGTGTTCTTGTACTTCTATTTTACTATAAGCAACAAATGCTGTTTTATTTCCCTACTTGCGCCTTCCACTATATTGGTAACTAGCACTCCGAATACGTTTCCTAATTTTGGCAGGCTCCGCCCACTGTGTATACGTGAAGGAATAGCGATGTACAGCTGTACACGAGGATCAGAGGTGTAACACGCGGTCATGTGACACCGAGACCACCAGCTTTGCTGTCACCTTGATGCACAGTGCTCATGTGGGGGTCTTTCGTTGGTCAATATAACGGTGTGTATGGATTACATACGTGTGATGCAGCAGTATTTATTTATCCATATAGTGTTTTACTGTTTCTATTGACTGGTAATTCCTGGGGATCACTGATTGATCTAGTGCTCTGCACCAATCAGTGATTCCAGCTCGGCTAGTAATGCCTGGCAAGGGCTGGCCACACAGTGACCCTTACCTAACCCTATGACACGCCCATATAAGGAGGCAAGCGAAAGGTCTTATGGGAAATGGAGTTCTATGGGTTGAACTGAACGCAGCAGGGACATGAAATGTCAACAGCAGGACTCCATTTCCCAGCATGCAGCGGGAGGTGCCGTCTCATAGCGTAAACAGGAAGTACAGGGAGATCCTACTCGGGTAGGACCGGAGCAAACGGAAACTAGGTATGACGGGAGGGAAAGGGTTACAGGGCGCACCTCGCACGGGAGGGAAAGGGTTACAGGGCGCACCTCGCACGGGAGGGAAAGGGTTACAGGGCGCACCTCGCACGGGAGGGAAAGGGTTACAGGGCGCACCTCGCACGGGAGGGAAAGGGTTACAGGGCGCACCTCGCACGGGAGGGAAAGGGTTACAGGGCGCACCTCGCACGGGAGGGAAAGGGTTACAGGGCGCACCTCGCACGGGAGGGAAAGGGTTACATGTGTACCTCACACGGGGGAGGGGACACAAGGTGTGTATCACACGGGGGAGGGGACACAAGGTGTGTATCACACATGGGAGGGGACACAAGGTGTGTATCACACATGGGAGGGGACACAAGGTGTGTATCACACGAGGGAGGGGACACAAGGTGTGTATCACACGGGGGAGGGGACACAAGGTGTGTATCACACGGGGGAGGGGACACAAGGTGTGTATCACACGGGGGAGGGGACACAAGGTGTGTATCACACGGGGGAGGGGACACAAGGTGTGTATCACACGGGGGAGGGGACACAAGGTGTGTATCACACGGGGGAGGGGACACAAGGTGTGTATCACACGAGGGAGGGGACACAAGGTGTGTATCACACGAGGGAGGGGACACAAGGTGTGTATCACACGAGGGAGGGGACACAAGGTGTGTATCACACGGGGGAGGGGACACAAGGTGTGTATCACACGGGGGAGGGGACACAAGGTGTGTATCACACGGGGGAGGGGACACAAGGTGTGTATCACACGGGGGAGGGGACACAAGGTGTGTATCACACGGGGGAGGGGACACAAGGTGTGTATCACACGTGGGAGGGGACACAAGGTGTGTATCACACGGGGGAGGGGACACAAGGTGTGTATCACACGGGGGAGGGGACACAAGGTGTGTATCACACGGGGGAGGGGACACAAGGTGTGTATCACACGGGGGAGGGGACACAAGGTGTGTATCACACGGGGGAGGGGACACAAGGTGTGTATCACACATGGGAGGGGACACAAGGTGTGTATCACACGGGGGAGGGGACACAAGGTGTGTATCACACGGGGGAGGGGACACAAGGTGTGTATCACACGGGGGAGGGGACACAAGGTGTGTATCACACATGGGAGGGGACACAAGGTGTGTATCACACGGGGGAGGGGACACAAGGTGTGTATCACACGGGGGAGGGGACACAAGGTGTGTATCACACGGGGGAGGGGACACAAGGTGTGTATCACACGGGGGAGGGGACACAAGGTGTGTATCACACGGGGGAGGGGACACAAGGTGTGTATCACACGGGGGAGGGGACACAAGGTGTGTATCACACGGGGGAGGGGACACAAGGTGTGTATCACACGGGGGAGGGGACACAAGGTGTGTATCACACGGGGGAGGGGACACAAGGTGTGTATCACACGGGGGAGGGGACACAAGGTGTGTATCACACGGGGGAGGGGACACAAGGTGTGTATCACACGGGGGAGGGGACACAAGGTGTGTATCACACGGGGGAGGGGACACAAGGTGTGTATCACACGGGGGAGGGGACACAAGGTGTGTATCACACATGGGAGGGGACACAAGGTGTGTATCACACGGGGGAGGGAACAAGGTGTGTATCACACGAGGGAGGGGACACAAGGTGTATATCACACGAGGGAGGGGACACAAGGTGTATATCACACGGGGGAGGGGACACAAGGTGGCATGGGACTGACGATTACTATTTCTCTTGCAGATTCAGGGGCTGCAGAGGAATCAGTAAAGCTATTAGTACCTCACAGTATAGACACCTGACCATAATATCCCCCGATCCTCCCCTGCACAGGGTGAAGATACCACACCAGAGCAGCTTCACAGAGGAAACCAGACTGACACGCTCTGTATGTGGCGGATGAACATAAGCACACGTATAATGAAACGCTCCCAGTCCGAACAGCAGATAGAAAGTAAAGGATCCACAGATAGAAAGCAACTGGCTGCCAGGGAATCTGCCGATCCTAAGAGAGACACTGAGATAATCCATCCTGCTGATCCTAAGAGAGACACTGAGATAATCCATCCTGCCGATCCTAAGAGAGACACTCAGATAATCCATCCTGCCGATCCTAAGAGAGACACTCAGACAATCCATCCTGCCGATCCTAAGAGAGACACTGAGATAATCCATCCTGCTGATCCTAAGAGAGACACTGAGACAATCCATCCTGCCGATCCTAAGAGAGACACTCAGATAATCCATCCTGCCGATCCTAAGAGAGACACTCAGACAATCCATCCTGCCGATCCTAAGAGAGACACTGAGATAATCCATCCTGCTGATCCTAAGAGAGACACTGAGAAAATCCATCCTGCCGATCCTAAGAGAGACACTCAGATAATCCATCCTGCCGATCCTAAGAGAGACACTGAGACAATCCATCCTGCCGATCCTAAGAGAGACACTCAGATAATCCATCCTGCTGATTCTATTGTGTGTCTCCCAAGTGCTGGTAACAGAGTTGGTCGCAGCATAACAGGAATAATTCCAATCAGATCAGCGCTGTCACCTGAAACCCCAACAAGAAGCCAGACAGTGCCACCCAGTGACCGGCCCACTGCTCTGCTCTTTAACCATGACCTGGGATCAAAAAAACTCACAGCACAAGAAAACCGTATGCAAAGGACTGAAAGAATCCTCTTGAGAACCAGGGAAGGCGTGAGGTCTGACATTGAAGCCAGGTCACTACTCATTAGTGTGAGTAATCTGGATCCTCCCCAAACAGCCAATGCAGATGCGCTGGGCCTGGACGCTGTGGCTGTTAATGCACTGCTCCACACCCTGGCAACGTTTAATGCCGAGGAGACCGAAACATGCTGGATGGATTACCAAAGCCCAGCTCTGCATGCAAACCACATGCCTGCTTCATGCATGTTCAAAAGCCAGAATCGTCCAGGGCTTTCTCAGAGAAGGAAGGAAACCACCCACGCAAGTGGGGACGTGAAGAAGCGAGCCTGCACATGCATGCCAGCCACACGGAACAAGCATGCAGCTCTCCAGGAAAAGGAAAATCCACACTCTGCCTGCAAAAGCAGCTCATCCCACCTGTCGGGCATCACAAGTTATTCGGCCGATCATCCACTGCACCAAGCAGCTGGATTCAGGAACAGTCTGTCCACAGAGCGTGCAAGGAATGGCCGCTCGCACACAGAGATGAGTATGGATACCAGTGAGCTATGCACGGAGCGTGCAAGGAATGGCCGCTCGCACACAGAGATGTGTGCAGATACCAGTGAGCTTTGCACGGAGCGTGCAAGGAATGGCCGCTCGCACACAGAGATGAGTGCAGATACCAGTGAGCTATGCACGGAGCGTGCAAGGAATGGCCGCTCGCACACAGAGATGAGTGCAGATACCAGTGAGCTATGCACGGAGCGTGCAAGGAATGGCCGCTCGCACACAGAGATGAGTACGGATACCAGTGAGCTATGCACGGAGCGTGCAAGGAATGGCCGCTCGCACACAGAGATGAGTGCAGATACCAGTGAGCTATGCACGGAGCGTGCAAGGAATGGCCGCTCGCACACAGAGATGAGTGCAGATACCAGTGAGCTATGCACGGAGCGTGCAAGGAATGGCCGCTCGCACACAGAGATGAGTGCAGATACCAGTGAGCTATGCACGGAGCGTGCAAGGAATGGCCGCTCGCACACAGAGATGAGTGCAGATACCAGTGAGCTATGCACGGAGCGTGCAAGGAATGGCCGCTCGCACACAGAGATGAGTGCAGATACCAGTGAGCTATGCACGGAGCGTGCAAGGAATGGCCGCTCGCACACAGAGATGAGTGCAGATACCAGTGAGCTATGCACGGAGCGTGCAAGGAATGGCCGCTTGCACACAGAGATGAGTGCAGATACCAGTGAGCTATGCACGGAGCGTGCAAGGAATGGCCGCTTGCACACAGAGATGAGTGCACATACCAGTGAGCTATGCACGGAGCGTGCAAGGAATGGCCGCTCGCACACAGAGATGAGTGCAGATACCAGTGAGCTTTGCACGGAGCGTGCAAGGAATGGCCGCTCGCACACAGAGATGAGTGCAGATACCAGTGAGCTATGCACGGAGCGTTCAAGGAATGGCCGCTCGCACACAGAGATGAGTGCAGATACCAGTGAGCTATGCACGGAGCGTGCAAGGAATGGCCGCTCGCACACAGAGATGAGTGCAGATACCAGTGAGCTATGCACGGAGCGTGCAAGGAATGGCCGCTCGCACACAGAGATGAGTGCACATACCAGTGAACTATGCACGAAGCGTGCAAGGAATGGCCGCTCGCACACAGAGATGAGTGCAGATACCAGTGAGCTTTGCACGGAGCGTGCAAGGAATGGCCGCTCGCACACAGAGATGAGTGCAGATACCAGTGAGCTATGCACGGAGCGTTCAAGGAATGGCCGCTCGCACACAGAGATGAGTGCAGATACCAGTGAGCTATGCACGGAGCGTGCAAGGAATGGCCGCTCGCACACAGAGATGAGTGCAGATACCAGTGAGCTATGCACGGAGCGTGCAAGGAATGGCCGCTCGCACACAGAGATGAGTGCACATACCAGTGAACTATGCACGAAGCGTGCAAGGAATGGCCGCTCGCACACAGAGATGAGTGCACATACCAGTGAACTATGCACAAAGCGTGCAAGGAATGGCCGCTCGCACACAGAGATGAGTGCAGATACCAGTGAGCTATGCACGGAGCATGCAAGGAATGGCCGCTCACACACAAAGATGAGTATGGATACCAGCGAACTATGCAGACGCTTCCAGCTCTTTAAATGTGAGAGGAGGTGTGATAAGTCACAATCACGGCCAAACAAGAGAAAAACACAAAGGCCTAAAAAGCACCGAGCTGTAGTATGCACTCAAGGCCAGAGAGTATCTGCCAGTCTCCTGTTTTACCGCCAGTATCAGAAGAGGGCTCACTGGACGTCAGACAGCTGCACCCGGTGTGGGAAAAGGTTATACACAAGGATCCTGAAGAAGCGGCGGCGGCATTTGAAGCAGTGTAGGTCTAGGCCTGCTCCCCCACGCACTTTGCCGAGAGTGGACATCTGTCTTGGGTGCAGTAACATGGTGGGGGAGGACAGGCAGAGGCATGCATGTGCAGAGTGTGGGAAGAGGTTTGTGCAGCTCTCTGTCTTGGTTCTACACCAGAAGAGCCACGCGGAGGAGAAGCTGTTTGTGTGTCTGGTATGCGGCAAGCGATTTGTGCAGCAGACGTTGCTGCTGATCCACCAGAAAACGCACTTGCAACGTAAGCCGCACCAGTGCATGGACTGTGGACAGACATTCTACTTGCGCCAGCTATTCGCTGCTCACTGCCGCACACATAGAGAGGAGAAGCCGCATTGCTGTGCTGACTGTGGGAAATGCTTTGCCGATAGAAAGACCCTGGAGGTCCACGGGCGCGTCCACAGCGGGGAGAAGCCCTTCAGCTGCGCTGACTGCGGAAAAAGCTTTAGTCAGCAGTCCACGCTGATTTCCCACCGGAGGATCCACACAGGAGAGAAGCCATTCACATGCCCCGAGTGTGGCCGGCAGTTCTGTGATCGCTCTGCCTACGCCAGTCATCAGCGGACGCACACGGGAGAGAAGCCATTTAGGTGCCATGCCTGTGGGAAGAACTTTGCTCAAAGCTCCAACCTGCGCAGACACGAGCGCATCCACACCGGACAGAAATCCCACGCCTGCAGTCAATGTGGCAAAACCTTCAATGATAACAGTAAATTTACAGCACACCTCTCCGTACACCTGAAGCCAAGCAACCAATGAATGACAGCACACCTCACCTTACACCTGAAGCCAAGCAGCCAAAGAATGACAGCACACCTCACCTTACACCTGAAGCCAAGCAGCCAAAGAATGACAGCACACCTCACCGTACACCTGAAGCCAAGCAGCCAATGACTGACAGCCCATCTCACCTTACACCTGAAGCCAAGCAGCCAATGAATGACAGCACACCTCACCTTACACCTGAAGCCAAGCAGCCAATGACTGACAGCCCATCTCACCTTACACCTGAAGCCAAGCAGCCAATGAATGACAGCACACCTCACCTTACACCTGAAGCCAAGCAGCCGGTCCCCTTACATCTTGCCTCTCACAACATCCACAGCAGTAAAATGAAACAATCTAATGCCATGAGGTGCTGTGCAATGTATAACAATGATGGAAGAGGATGAACTTGATTCTTCAGTACAAACAGTAAGGGTTTTATCAATGAAAGAGCATTGCTGGGAATGGCTTCTCTTACTTTGTGCCACTGGATTATCTTTCCAGATTTGGTCGGGGACCCGTTGGTCCATCTGATCGGGGCTGACAGTCTGCTAGCTCGGTGATAAAGGCCACCTTGGGTCCCTAATAGGACTTTGGCCTAAGGGTTGAAATTTTCATCTGGATTCCCTGCAATTCTCTCTGTTGAATTGACCCTTATATTTCCAACATACAGTATACAAATGTATGAAACCCAGACGCGTGTATTACACATAATGAATGAAGCCGCTGTAAGGGCTATGCAGCTTGGCGTCTGTTTCTTTGAGATCTATGTATGTGTATATGTGTGTATCTATGTATGTGTATCTGTGTATGTATGTGTATCTATGTGTGTATCTGTTTATGTATGTATGTGTATCTGTGTAAGAATGTGTGTGAGTGTGTATCTTATGTATGTGTATGTATGTGTATCTGTGTGTGTGTGTGTATCTGTATGTATGTATGTGTATCTGTGTAAGAATGTATGTGTGTGTGTATTTATGTGTGTGTATCTGTGTATGTGTATCTATGTATGTGTATCTATGTAAGAATGTATGTGTGTGTGTATCTATGTATGTATCTATGTGTGTGTTTATTTATGTTTGTGTATCTGTGTATCTGTGTGTGTGTATCTGTTTATGTATGTATATCTATGTATGTGTGTTTATCTGTGTATGTGTATCTGTGTAAGAATGTATGTGTGTGTGTGTGTGTGTATCTATGTGTGTGTGTATGTGTATCTATGTGTGTGTGTATGTGTATCTATGTGTGTGTGTATGTGTGTGTATCTATGTATGTATGTGTTTGTGTATCTATGTAAGAATGTATATGTGTGTATCTGTGTAAGAATGTATGTGTGTGTGTGTGTATGTATGTGTATCTATGTGTGTGTTTATGTATGTGTATTTATTTGTGTGTGTGTTTATGTATGTATCTGTGTAAGAATGTGTGTGTGTGTGTGTGAGTGTGTATCTATGTGTGTGTGTGTATGTGTATCTATGTAAGAATGTGTGTGTGTGTGTGTATGTATGTGTATCTGTGTGTGTTTATGTATGTGTGTATCTATGTATGTGTATCTTTTTATGTATGTATATCTATGTATGTGTGTGTTTGTGTGTATGTGTGTGTGTATCTATGTATGTGTATCTGTGTAAGAATGTATGTGTGTGTGTATGTATGTATCTATGTATGTGTGTGTGTGGATCTATGTATGTGTATGTGTATATGTGTGTGTGTGTGTATGTATGTGTTTGTGTGTGTCTCTATGTATGTGTATGTGTGTGTGTGTGTGTATCTGTTTACGTATGTATGTGTATCTATGTATGTGTGTGTATCTGTGTGTGTTTATCTATGTGTATCTGTGTGTATGTGTTTATGTGTGTGTATCTATGTATGTGTATCTATGTGTATGTATGTGTATCTGTGTGTGTGTGTGTATCTGTATGTATATCTATGTATGTGTTTATTTGTGTGTGTATGTATATTTGTGTGTGTGTTTATCTATGTATGTGTATCTGTGTAAGAATGTATGTGTGTGTGTATCTGTGTGTTTGTATCTGTGTATCTATGTATGTGTATCTGTGTAAGAATGTATGTGTGTGTATCTATGTATGTATCTATGTGTATCTGTGTGTGTGTGTGTATCTGTGTGTGTGTGTGTATCTGTTTATGTATGTATATCTATGTATGTGTGTTTATCTGTGTATGTGTATCTGTGTAAGAATGTATGTGCGTGTGTATCTATGTATGTGTATCTGTGTGTGTATGTATGTGTATCTGTGTAAGAATGTATGTGTGTGTATCTGTGTGTGTGTGTATGTGTATCTATGTGTGTGTGTGTATGTGTATCTATGTGTGTGTATGTATGTGTGTCTGTGTAAGAATGTGTGTGTGTGTGTGTGTGTGTGTATGTATGTATGGGTGTATGTATCTGTGTGTGTGTGTGTGTGTATCTGTGTATGTGTATCTATGTAAGAATGTATGTGTGTGTGTGTGTGTATGTATGTATGTGTATCTATGTAAGAATGTATGTGTGTGTGTGTGTGTGTGTATGTATGTATGTATGTGTATCTATGTAAGAATGTGTGTATGTATGTATCTATGTGTATCAATGTATGTGTGTTTGTATGTATGTGTATCAATGTATGTGTGTTTGTATGTATGTATCTATGTGTGTGTTTATTTATGTGTGTGTATCAATGTATGTGTGTCGTTTAATGAATGTTCAGACATTGCCTCGTTCGGCAGTCACACCCGATGTCTCCGCATCATGGAGCAAGATAATGATAAGATGGCGGCTGCTGTAAAGGGCCACAATGCTTTGCTCTAACAATCGGTTATTCATGGGTGAGCAGGAGAGAATGGACTTACAATCTGTAATATTGTGGGTTTTGATGATACAATTGGATGTCTTTGATAACGGAGAATATGGATTTTGTCACAATAAAGATACTTGTTAACCCACCTCATTCCCACTGTACCTGTCATCTTTCCCAAATCTGAGGCTGGACCGTTGGCCTGTTTTGTTTTATTAAAAACACCTCCAGCAGCAAAGAAATAGTGTATTAAAAACCAACCAATAGGAAACAAGACCCTCATCGGATCCTCTCCTGGAGGGCTTAAC
Source organism: Pelodytes ibericus (assembly GCA_036172795.1). Lineage (NCBI taxonomy): Eukaryota > Metazoa > Chordata > Amphibia > Anura > Pelodytidae > Pelodytes > Pelodytes ibericus. The sequence goes on along the minus strand of CM069862.1, from coordinate 211,665,437 downwards.
CAGCCAGGGGAAGGGTTTCAGCTTCTCCTGTGACCAATTCCAGCCTAGACCCTATCCAGGGTTCCCAGCAGAGTGCTGTGCCTTGCCTCACCCTCCCTACCTCAGTCATTATTTATGCTGCACTCCTGTCTATATCCCCCCCGTCTATGCAGCAGTCCTGTCTATATCCCCCCGTCTATGCAGCAGTCCTGTCTATATCCCCCCGTCTATGCAGCAGTCCTGTCTATATCCCCCCGTCTATGCAGCACTCCTGTCTATATCCCCCACGTCTATTCAGCAGTCCTGTCTATATCCCCCCGTCTATGCAGCAGTCCTGTCTATATCCCCCCGTCTATGCAGCACTCCTGTCTATATCCCCCCCGTCTATGCAGCAGTCCTGTCTATATCCCCCCCGTCTATGCAGCAGTCCTGTCTATATCCCCCCCGTCTATGCAGCAGTCCTGTCTATATCCCCCCCCGTCTATGCAGCAGTCCTGTCTATATCCCCCCCCCGTCTATGCAGCAGTCCTGTCTATATCCCCCCCGTCTATGCAGCAGTCCTGTCTATATCCCCCCCCGTCTATGCAGCAGTCCTGTCTATATCCCCCCGTCTATTCAGCAGTCCTGTCTATATCCACCTCGTCTATGCAGCACTCCTGTCTATATCCCCCCCGTCTATGCAGCAGTCCTGTCTATATCCCCCCCGTCTATGCAGCAGTCCTGTCTATATCCCCCCCGTCTATGCAGCAGTCCTGTCTATATCCCCCCCCCGTCTATGCAGCAGTCCTGTCTATATCCCCCCCCCCGTCTATGCAGCAGTCCTGTCTATATCCCCCCCGTCTATGCTGCAGTCCTGTCTATATCCCCCCCCCGTCTATGCTGCAGTCCTGTCTATATCCCCCCCCGTCTATGCAGCAGTCCTGTCTATATCCCACCCCCGTCTATGCAGCAGTCCTGTCTATATCCCCCCCGTCTATGCTGCACTCCTGTCTATATCCCCCCCCGTCTATGCAGCAGTCCTGTCTATATCTCCCCCCCCGTCTATGCAGCAGTCCTGTCTATATCTCCCCCCTGTCTATACAGCAGTTCTGTCTATATCTCCCCCCCGTCTACTCTACCGCCCCCCCCACGCAACCAAGCATCCTGCCAATACCGCCCCCCAGCAACCAAGCTTCCTGCCAATACCGCCCCTCAGTAACCAAGCTTCCTGCCAATACCGCCCCCTACGCAACCAAGCATCCTGCCAATACCGCCCCCTACGCAACCAAGCATCCTGCCAATACCGCCCCCTACGCAACCAAGCATCCTGCCAATACCGCCCCCTACGCAACCAAGCATCCTGCCAATACCGCCCCCTACGCAACCAAGCATCCTGCCAATACCGCCCCCTACGCAACCAAGCATCCTGCCAATACCGCCCTCTACGCAACCAAGCATCCTGCCAATACCGCCCCCCCACCAACCAAGCATCCTGCCAATACCGCCCCCCACGCAACCAAGCATCCTGCCAATACCGCCCCCCACGCAACCAAGCATCCTGCGAATACCGCCCCCTACGCAACCAAGCATCCTGCCAATACCGCCCCCCCAGCAACCAAGCATCCTGCCAATACCGCCCCCCAGCAACCAAGCATCCTGCCAATACCGCCCCCCACGCAACCAAGCATCCTGCCAATACCGCCCCCCAGCAACCAAGCATTTGGCTTATCCCTCCATGAATATCAACCCTGCTGCAAATCTCTGTATCATCAGCAAAAAGACAACTTACCAACAAGACCTTCTGCAATATCACAGATCCCTGACTAGAATAGAAAGCCAGCATTGGACATGGTCAATATAACATCAGAGTGAACGCAGACAGGGGTAACAAGATCAGGAAAATCTCTCAGACCAAGCTACATGATTCCATGCAGATTTTATGGGCTCTGCGGTGATTACACGAATGTGCGGATGACAAAGGTTCTTTTTTCAGTCACTTAAAAGAAATGCATATTCCCCATTTCCCAGAAAGTCCTCTCCCTCAGGGTAACGGAAGCAGCAGCCTCAGCCAGTAGCTAAAAGTAACGTTGTACATGTTCTCCTAACAGTTTGTATCTTGTGATTACAGCGTCTAACCAGAGGAAGTGCCTCAGAAACGCTTCATCTGTCGTCTTTCTTGTCGCCGCTGCCGTTTCTCATTTTGCTCTTGGGGGGCAGCGGAGGAATCATCAGCGGTGAACCAGGGACCAAGAACATTAATCCAAAGCAAGTAAAGAGCTCGTCCTGGAGCCTGTGATGGAGAGAAACCCGTATCATCATGTGCCAAATATAGTGGCAGGAATAATCCAGATATTAAAGGAAGACTGGCAGGAAAACAAGGGTTTGTTGAATTGAAAGATTAAATGTAGACATTATACAAAGAAATGCTTTAACCCTTTCACGACCTTATGACGAGTTAACTCGTCATAAGAGCCGCAGCATTAGCGACCTTAACTCGTCATGCAGTCTAGCCGGCGGTGCGCTCTGTGCTCAGGACCGGCGCTGCCTTAGGGCGCCCCAATGGGGGGGCGGGAAAATCGCCCGCTCCCCCAGGCCCCAGTACTTACCTCCATGCTGCTGTTCATGTCCGTGGCTGAGAGGGAAGCCTCTGAAACTTTTTTTTTCAACACACTTTATTGAATGCGCACGGCCTGAGGGGAGCGCACAACGCTTCCCTCTCAGCCACGGACCTGAACAGCAGCATGGAGGTAAGTACTGGGGAAGGGGGGAGGAGGGAGGTATAACGAGCATCTGACTGGCATAATATTCCTGGGCTCTGACTGGCACCATATTCCTGGGCTCTGACTGGCACAATATCCCTGGGCATCTGACTGGCATAATATCCCTGGGCATCTGACTGGCATAATATCCCTGGGCATCTGACTGGCATAATATCCCTGGGCATCTGACTGGCATAATATCCCTGGGCATCTGACTGGCATAATATCCCTGGGCATCTGACTGGCATAATATCCCTGGGCATCTGACTGGCACAATATTCCTGGGCCTCTGACTGGCACAATATTACTGGCCTCTGACTGGCATAATATCCCTGGGCATCTGACTGGCATAATATCCCTGGGCATCTGACTGGCATAATATCCCTGGGCTCTGACTGGCACAATATTACTGACATCTGACTGGCATAATATTCCTGGGCATCTGACTGGCATAATATCCCTGGGCTCTGACTGGCATAATATCCCTGGGCATCTGACTGGCATAATATTCCTGGGCTCTGACTGGCATAATATCCCTGGGCATCTGACTGGCATAATATTCCTGGGCATCTGACTGGCATAATATCCCTGGGCATCTGACTGGCATAATATTCCTGGGCTCTGACTGGCATAATATCCCTGGGCATCTGACTGGCATAATATCCCTGGGCATCTGACTGGCATAATATCCCTGGGCATCTGACTGGCATAATATTCCTGGGCTCTGACTGGCATAATATCCCTGGGCATCTGACTGGCATAATATCCCTGGGCATCTGACTGGCATAATATCCCTGGGCATCTGACTGGCATAATATCCCTGGGCATCTGACTGGCATAATATCCCTGGGCATCTGACTGGCATAATATCCCTGGGCATCTGACTGGCATAATATCCCTGGGCATCTGACTGGCATAATATCCCTGGGCATCTGACTGGCACACTATTCCCATTGAAATACTGGTAAGTTTGTTGATTTAACTTTACTTCATTTTAAATATTGTATTTGTTCCCGTTTCGTTTCTTCACTGCAAAATAAGATATATGCAGTGTGCATAGGAATTTGTTCATAGATTTTGTTTTTACTATAGTCCGGCTCTCCAACGGTCTGAGGGACAGTGAACTGGCCCCCTGTTTAAAGAGTTTGAGGACCCCTTGGCTAAATACTGGCATATTGAGTGGCAAAATAGTGTGTCTCAGTTTATGTGTGAATTGGTGTGTGTGTGTGTGTGTGTGAATTGGTGTGTGTGTGTGTGTGTGTGTGTGTGAATTGGTGTGTGTGTGTGTGTGTGTGTGTGTGTGTGTGTGTGTGTGTGAATTGGTGTGTGTGTGAATTGGTGTGTGTGTGAATTGGTGTGTGTGTGTGTGTGTGTGTGAAAATTGGTGAGTGAGTGAATGAGTGAATGAGTGAGTGAGTGAGTGTACGAAAATCCTTGCACCGGCCCTGCTCAGGACTAAGCCCGCACCCGAGGCAAAGCTCTTGGACCTGATCTGTGGATTTCCACACACTGCCTCTTATTCACTCTCTGTGCTTCACTTTCTTATAGTGACAGAGAGTGACCTGTAAATAAAAATAAATAAAGAATATAGCCGGGGGGGTATTAACCCTTTCATGCTGATCACAGTTTGTAACTGATCAGTTTCCTTCCACTTTATGGCCCTCATTTAGTTGCTTTTTTTACTTTTGCAATTTATAAAGTTTTTTTTAATAAATAAAGGTAATTTTAATATATTTAATAAAATGTAACCCCTGCATGCCTGTTGCATGATTTTTATGGATCTGATATGGCACCCTTTTCTGTCTTTTTTGTTATGGGGGGTTTGGGAACCAATATTTTTCTTTATTATTAGTTAGTTAATTAGGGGGGATAAGTGGGTTAGTGTTGCACTAGTTGTGTAGCTTATTATTGGGAAAATATCTTTTTTCCCAAACATTTTCTCTTTTATATGTATTTTTTTAATACTAAAATGTAAATAATTTTTATGTATAGGGCATCAAAAGAAAGCTCTGTCCTCTAAAAAACAACATATAACTTGTATGGGTGCGTTAAATGAGAGAGGAAAATTATGTTTCCAAAACTGCATATTAAAAATTGAAAAACGCTCTGGTCCTTGGCCTTGGAAAATCCCTGGTTCTTAATGGGTTAATGAAAGCATAAAAATAAAGTACATTATTGAGCCTCCTTTGGTCTCTATGGCTCTTGCAGGGGGCACCGCCAAAAAGCCCACCCCCTAATCCTGATACAAAAAATACATTTTAATCAAAACTGTATTTAAAAGGGACTTTATCACCTAAACATTGCTCAATCTGTGAATGAAGAGAATAAAATGATCTCTTGGAATTATCTAGTGAGAATACCGTCTCATTCAGTAGCATTATAACTGCATGACACAGCGTACTTATTTTTACACAAACTACTTAAACATAAAAATAATAAAATAGATGCCATAAATTATGTAAAAACATAAGGCCGGCGTGCCAAATGGTTTTAGGACCCAGCAAAAAAATGTAGGCATCAAACAGAGCATGAGAAAGACCCCATACAAGAAGTAGGTCTACAGCACTCACAGAAAATAATAGGGAGAACTAGAAAATGTATTATGTACAGTGAGATCAAAAAAAACCTGGACTGCAGCTCTATCAGCAACACACAGCCAAACATTAACAAACAATACTGGAAACACAACCCCCTGCATCAGATGTACATGGTGTGGAACACCCCCCAACCCTCATTAAAGGTTAGAATGGCTCACACAAACCAACACAGCGCACTCAGATACAACCTAATCATAAAGTAACAAGTATTCCACACAATGTATTCCGTCTGACACCACTCAGAAATATAATAATATAACTCACTGTTGGAACAGTTCTTAGATTACTGAAATCGGTTGCAATAGTTTTATCTTTTTGAATCCAATAGATCTGATGCAGGGGGTTGTGTTTCCAGTATTGTTTGTTAATGTTTGGCTGTGTGTTGCTGATAGAGCTGCAGTCCAGGTTTTTTTTGATCTCACTGTACATAATACATTTTCTAGTTCTCCCTATTATTTTCTGTGAGTGCTGTAGACCTACTTCTTGTATGGGGTCTTTCTCATGCTTTATGAGATTGTTATCTCTAGGTCTAGTTAGCACACTTTCCTCTAGTGTCTTTTTTGGGGGGTTAGTTTAGTTATATGGGGGATGTAACCAACAGTTTTTGAACTTTTTTTCTTTTTAAAATTACATTTATATTTTCATTATTTGTTCCCTCTCCCTGCTGCATTACCTCATTGAAGTTGAGGGATGCATTTCTGTTGCAGCAGGGTCTGTGCCTCTCACACTGGCACAGACCATCTCTACTTGAAGACCTGCCAAGTGTGGGGATGTCAGGTGACACCCGGCGTCCAGGCACTAGGTCATAGCGCAGGGCTTACAGTCTGTGCAGCCCAAACAGGCTTTTCCCTCCTTGCGCTGTGTGGAAATGAAAAACTACGGCAAGGGTGCCACGTGGATCACTACCTGGGCAATAAAGGAACCCTTGGCTACGGCAAAGAAAAACATTTTTAACCCCACTGTTTGTCCGCAGCAGGACTTAATGTCCCGGCACCCAGAACTGCATGTCCTGGGCGTCGGGCAGTATGATTGGCACATCGCTGTCCCTGATAGAGCTACACAGAGCTCACATTATATTTTTTTATTGAAGAAATTCTCAGCGCAGTCACAATGAAACAAAACTTTTTTTGCAGGCAATGGTCTTTCAAAAAAGAATGAATGTTTTGTAGTTATTAATAATTCTTTCATTTGATTTGAGGTTCAGCACATACACAATGTATTGAATCAGATATTACCTGGCAGTTACCATGTCATGTGAATTATTACGCAGCTTCCAGAGATAACCGATTCAGGGGGAGCACTATAAAAACTCTCTCAATCCTTCAGTGCCACTTCTGTCTGATCCGTCTATGGAGCATTAGCATCCAACTGTCCCCCCCTCCCCCAGTGAGGACCATCTCCTCCTCTGCTTCCATCAGTGATGCTAAAGGTGACTATATAAATGATGCACTATATGGTTCAATCCCCTTTAATAAACAAAAAGTATATAAACAGTGTACCTACCAGGAGCCAGAGATACCAGACATACAATGAGAAGCAGCTCAGAACCTGGATGATTGCCGTCAGCAGCACAATGTCCTTTATATGTCTAGAGCAGAGAAATAACATGGAGATTACACATCCTGTACCTACTGAGCTGGAACGAAGAAATTCCCACCCAAGGTATCAATGCTGGTGAATAGTCATCCATGACATTAATGGACACAGCGGATCCCAACCCTCCCACACAGAGCCAGTCAGAGCAGCTGGTGCTCACCTTGGGGAGCATACACTCACTCTGCCATTCCTTGCTCCATATTTAGGTCTATCCCTCCATCAAGCAGACTGCCATCTTCAGAGAAGGAGGCCTGCGCCATTCCACGCATGGAGCGATAAGATACCGCGTAAACCGTCGCGCTGAACATCAGAGACGCCTGAAACAAAGTAGAGACTCTGAAAACCCAGTGTTACAAGGAGAGGGATGATGATAGATTAGGAGATTCTTACCCATGTCCAGAAGGTAGCGGAGCTGTGAAATAGTCCCAGTCTAACAGCTCCATACAGCGCCTAGCAAGACAGTCAGTGCATGGAGATTAATGGTACTGCCGTGTTTATACCACTCGTGCCATGCCCACTCCCGGCCCCCCCCACCGTCCATGCCCACTCCCGGCCCCCCCACACCGTCCATGCCCACTCCCGGCCCCCCCCCCCACCGTCCATGCCCACTCCCGGCCCCCCCCCCCCACCGTCAATGCCCACTCCCCCCCCCCCACGCCCACTCCCGGCCCCCCCCCACCGTCCATGCCCACTCCCGGCCCGCCCACCGTCCATGCCCACTCCCGGACCCCCACCGTCCATGCCCACTCCCAGCCCCCCACCGTCCATGCCCACTCCCAGCCCCCAACCGTCCATGCCCACTCCCAGCCCCCCACCGTCCATGCTGTGTATTATTACACAGGGTGGAAAAAGGGTTAAGTTAAAGTAATATTTCTTGGAAACTTAAAATTTCACTAGACATTTGTCATGAAAACTGGTAAAAATACAGGGAATCTAAGGCCCAGGCCTTACAGAGGCTCCAAGTATTATCCTCAGATAGAAGGTCAGAGTCTCCTTGTTCTCTTCATGAATCTGCTTCTTTCCTTTGGTGCCAGTTTTTCCTTTAGGCTACAAAAATGACAAAAGAAATGTATGACAATACACAAGATGTACTGCAGTGCAGTGTGTATAGATGGGGATAGTAGGACAGTGCAGTGCTGTGTATATAGATGGGGATAGTAGGTCAGTGCAGTGCTGTGTATATAGATGGGGATAGTAGGTCAGTGCAGTGCTGTGTATATAGATGGGGATAGTAGGTCAGTGCAGTGCTGTGTATATAGATGGGGATAGTAGGTCAGTGCAGTGCTGTGTATATAGATGGGGATAGTAGGTCAGTGCAGTGCTGTGTATATAGATGGGGATAGTAGGTCAGTGCAGTGTATATAGATGGGGATAGTAGGTCAGTGCAGTGTATATAGATGGGGATAGTAGGTCAGTGCAGTGTATATAGATGGGGATAGTAGGTCAGTGCAGTGTATATAGATGGGGATAGTAGGTCAGTGCAGTGTATATAGATGGGGATAGTAGGTCAGTGCAGTGTATATAGATGGGGATAGTAGGTCAGTGCAGTGTATATAGATGGGGATAGTAGGTCAGTGCAGTGTATATAGATGGGGATAGTAGGTCAGTGCAGTGTATATAGATGGGGATAGTAGGTCAGTGCTGTGTATATAGATGGGGATAGTAGGTCAGGTCAGTGTATATAGATGGGGATAGTAGGTCAGGTCAGTGTATATAGATGGGGATAGTAGGTCAGGTCAGTGTATATAGATGGGGATAGTAGGTCAGGTCAGTGTATATAGATGGGGATAGTAGGTCAGGTCAGTGTATATAGATGGGGATAGTAGGTCAGGTCAGTGTATATAGATGGGGATAGTAGGTCAGTGCTGTGTATATAGATGGGGATAGTAGGTCAGTGCAGTGTATATAGATGGGGATAGTAGGTCAGGTCAGTGTATATAGATGGGGATAGTAGGTCAGGTCAGTGTATATAGATGGGGATAGTAGGTCAGTGCTGTGTATATAGATGGGGATAGTAGGTCAGTGCTGTGTATATAGATGGGGATAGTAGGTCAGTGCAGTGTATATAGATGGGGATAGTAGGTCAGGTCAGTGTATATAGATGGGGATAGTAGGTCAGTGCAGTGTATATAGATGGGGATAGTAGGTCAGTGCAGTGTATATAGATGGGGATAGTAGGTCAGTGCTGTGTATATAGATGGGGATAGTAGGTCAGTGCTGTGTATATAGATGGGGATAGTAGGTCAGTGCAGTGTATATAGATGGGGATAGTAGGTCAGTGCAGTGTATATAGATGGGGATAGTAGGTCAGTGCAGTGTATATAGATGGGGATAGTAGGTCAGTGCAGTGCTGTGTATATAGATGGGGATAGTAGGTCAGTGCAGTGTATATAGATGGGGATAGTAGGTCAGTGCAGTGTATATAGATGGGGATAGTAGGTCAGGTCAGTGTATATAGATGGGGATAGTAGGTCAGGTCAGTGTATATAGATGGGGATAGTAGGTCAGTGCAGTGTATATAGATGGGGATAGTAGGTCAGGTCAGTGTATATAGATGGGGATAGTAGGTCAGTGCAGTGTATATAGATGGGGATAGTAGGTCAGTGCTGTGTATATAGATGGGGATAGTAGGTCAGGTCAGTGTATATATATGGGGATAGTAGGTCAGGTCAGTGTATATAGATGTGGATAGTAGGTCAGTGCTGTGTATATAGATGGGGATAGTAGGTCAGTGCAGTGTATATAGATGGGGATAGTAGGTCAGTGCAGTGTATATAGATGGGGATAGTAGGTCAGTGCAGTGTATATAGATGGGGATAGTAGGTCAGTGCAGTGTATATAGATGGGGATAGTAGGTCAGTGCAGTGTATATAGATGGGGATAGTAGGTCAGTGCTGTGTATATAGATGGGGATAGTAGGTCAGTGCAGTGTATATAGAGGGGGATAGTAGGTCAGTGCTGTGTATATAGATGGGGATAGTAGGTCAGTGCAGTGTATATAGATGGGGATAGTAGGTCAGTGCAGTGTATATAGATGGGGATAGTAGGTCAGTGCAGTGTATATAGATGGGGATAGTAGGTCAGTGCTGTGTATATAGATGGGGATAGTAGGTCAGTGCAGTGTATATAGATGGGGATAGTAGGTCAGTGCTGTGTATATAGATGGGGATAGTAGGTCAGTGCAGTGTATATAGATGGGGATAGTAGGTCAGTGCAGTGTATATAGATGGGGATAGTAGGTCAGTGCAGTGTATATAGATGGGGATAGTAGGTCAGTGCAGTGTATATAGATGGGGATAGTAGGTCAGGTCAGTGTATATATATGGGGATAGTAGGTCAGGTCAGTGTATATAGATGGGGATAGTAGGTCAGTGCAGTGTATATAGATGGGGATAGTAGGTCAGTGCAGTGTATATAGATGGGGATAGTAGGTCAGTGCAGTGTATATAGATGGGGATAGTAGGTCAGTGCAGTGTATATAGATGGGGATAGTAGGTCAGTGCAGTGTATATAGATGGGGATAGTAGGTCAGTGCTGTGTATATAGATGGGGATAGTAGGTCAGTGCAGTGTATATAGATGGGGATAGTAGGTCAGTGCTGTGTATATAGATGGGGATAGTAGGTCAGTGCAGTGTATATAGATGGGGATAGTAGGTCAGTGCAGTGTATATAGATGGGGATAGTAGGTCAGTGCAGTGTATATAGATGGGGATAGTAGGTCAGTGCAGTGTATATAGATGGGGATAGTAGGTCAGTGCAGTGTATATAGATGGGGATAGTAGGTCAGTGCTGTGTATATAGATGGGGATAGTAGGTCAGTGCAGTGTATATAGATGGGGATAGTAGGTCAGTGCTGTGTATATAGATGGGGATAGTAGGTCAGTGCAGTGTATATAGATGGGGATAGTAGGTCAGTGCAGTGTATATAGATGGGGATAGTAGGTCAGTGCAGTGTATATAGATGGGGATAGTAGGTCAGTGCTGTGTATATAGATGGGGATAGTAGGTCAGTGCAGTGTATATAGATGGGGATAGTAGGTCAGTGCTGTGTATATAGATGGGGATAGTAGGTCAGTGCAGTGTATATAGATGGGGATAGTAGGTCAGTGCAGTGTATATAGATGGGGATAGTAGGTCAGTGCAGTGTATATAGATGGGGATAGTAGGTCAGTGCAGTGTATATAGATGGGGATAGTAGGTCAGTGCAGTGTATATAGATGGGGATAGTAGGTCAGTGCAGTGTATATAGATGGGGATAGTAGGTCAGTGCTGTGTATATAGATGGGTATAGTAGGTCAGTGCAGTGTATATAGATGGGGATAGTAGGTCAGTGCTGTGTAAATAGATGGGGATAGTAGGTCAGTGCAGTGTATATAGATGGGGATAGTAGGTCAGTGCAGTGTATATAGATGGGGATAGTAGGTCAGTGCAGTGTATATAGATGGTGATAGTAGGTCAGTGCTGTGTATATAGATGGGGATAGTAGGTCAGTGCAGTGTATATAGATGGGGATAGTAGGTCAGTGCAGTGTATATAGATGGGGATAGTAGGTCAGTGCAGTGTACATAGATGGGGATAGTAGGTCAGTGCAGTGTACATAGATGGGGATAGTAGGTCAGTGCAGTGTATATAGATGGGGATAGTAGGTCAGTGCAGTGTATATAGATGGGGATAGTAGGTCAGTGCTGTGTATATAGATGGGGATAGTAGGTCAGTGCAGTGTATATAGATGGGGATAGTAGGTCAGTGCAGTGTATATAGATGGGGATAGTAGGTCAGTGCAGTGTATATAGATGGGGATAGTAGGTCAGTGCTGTGTATATAGATGGGGATAGTAGGTCAGTGCTGTGTATATAGATGGGGATAGTAGGTCAGGTCAGTGTATATAGATGGGGATAGTAGGTCAGGTCAGTGTATATAGATGGGGATAGTAGGTCAGTGCTGTGTATATAGATGGGGATAGTAGGTCAGTGCTGTGTATATAGATGGGGATAGTAGGTCAGTGCTGTGTATATAGATGGGGATAGTAGGTCAGTGCAGTGCTGTGTATATAGATGGGGATAGTAGGTCAGTGCTGTGTATATAGATGGGGATAGTAGGTCAGTGCAGTGTATATAGATGGGGATAGTAGGTCAGTGCTGTGTATATAGATGGGGATAGTAGGTCAGTGCAGTGTATATAGATGGGGATAGTAGGTCAGTGCTGTGTATATAGATGGGGATAGAAGGTCAGTGCTGTGTATATAGATGGGGATAGTAGGTCAGTGCTGTGTATATAGATGGGGATAGTAGGTCAGTGCAGTGTATATAGATGGGGATAGTAGGTCAGTGCAGTGTATATAGATGGGGATAGTAGGTCAGTGCAGTGTATATAGATGGGGATAGTAGGTCAGGTCAGTGTATATAGATGGGGATAGTAGGTCAGGTCAGTGTATATAGATGGGGATAGTAGGTCAGTGCAGTGTATATAGATGGGGATAGTAGGTCAGTGCAGTGTATATAGATGGGGATAGTAGGTCAGTGCAGTGTATATAGATGGGGATAGTAGGTCAGTGCTGTGTATATAGATGGGGATAGTAGGTCAGTGCTGTGTATATAGATGGGGATAGTAGGTCAGTGCTGTGTATATAGATGGGGATAGTAGGTCAGTGCAGTGTATATAGATGGGGATAGTAGGTCAGTGCAGTGTATATAGATGGGGATAGTAGGTCAGTGCTGTGTATATAGATGGGGATTGTAGGTCAGCGCAGTGTATATAGATGGGGATAGTAGGTCAGTGCAGTGCTGTGTATATAGATGGGGATAGTAGGTCAGTGCAGTGTATATAGATGGGGATAGTAGGTCAGTGCAGTGCTGTGTATATAGATGGGGATAGTAGGTCAGTGCAGTGTATATAGATGGGGATAGTAGGTCAGTGCAGTGCAGTGTATATAGATGGGGATAGTAGGTCAGTGCAGTGTATATAGATGGGGATAGTAGGTCAGTGCAGTGTATATAGATGGGGATAGTAGGTCAGTGCTGTGTATATAGATGGGGATAGTAGGTCAGTGCAGTGTATATAGATGGGGATAGTAGGTCAGTGCAGTGTATATAGATGGGGATAGTAGGTCAGTGCAGTGCAGTGTATATAGATGGGGATAGTAGGTCAGTGCTGTGTATATAGATGGGGATAGTAGGTCAGTGCTGTGTATATAGATGGGGATAGTAGGTCAGTGCAGTGTATATAGATGGGGATAGTAGGTCAGTGCAGTGTATATAGATGGGGATAGTAGGTCAGTGCAGTGTATATAGATGGGGATAGTAGGTCAGTGCAGTGTATATAGATGGGGATAGTAGGTCAGCGCAGTGTATATAGATGGGGATAGTAGGTCAGTGCAGTGTATATAGATGGGGATAGTAGGTCAGTGCAGTGCTGTGTATATAGATGGGGATAGTAGGTCAGTGCTGTGTATATAGATGGGGATAGTAGGTCAGTGCAGTGTATATAGATGGGGATAGTAGGTCAGTGCAGTGTATATAGATGGGGATAGTAGGTCAGGTCAGTGTATATAGATGGGGATAGTAGGTCAGTGCAGTGTATATAGATGGGGATAGTAGGTCAGTGCAGTGTATATAGATGGGGATAGTAGGTCAGTGCAGTGCAGTGTATATAGATGGGGATAGTAGGTCAGTGCTGTGTATATAGATGGGGATAGTAGGTCAGTGCTGTGTATATAGATGGGGATAGTAGGTCAGTGCAGTGTATATAGATGGGGATAGTAGGTCAGTGCAGTGTATATAGATGGGGATAGTAGGTCAGTGCAGTGTATATAGATGGGGATAGTAGGTCAGTGCAGTGTATATAGATGGGGATAGTAGGTGAGCGCAGTGTATATAGATGGGGATAGTAGGTCAGTGCAGTGTATATAGATGGGGATAGTAGGTCAGTGCAGTGCTGTGTATATAGATGGGGATAGTAGGTCAGTGCTGTGTATATAGATGGGGATAGTAGGTCAGTGCAGTGTATATAGATGGGGATAGTAGGTCAGGTCAGTGTATATAGATGGGGATAGTAGGTCAGTGCTGTGTATATAGATGGGGATAGTAGGTCAGGTCAGTGTATATAGATGGGGATAGTAGGTCAGTGCTGTGTATATAGATGGGGATAGTAGGTCAGGTCAGTGTATATAGATGGGGATAGTAGGTCAGGTCAGTGTATATAGATGGGGATAGTAGGTCAGTGCAGTGTATATAGATGGGGATAGTAGGTCAGGTCAGTGTATATAGATGGGGATAGTAGGTCAGTGCAGTGTATATAGATGGGGATAGTAGGTCAGTGCTGTGTATATAGATGGGGATAGTAGGTCAGTGCAGTGTATATAGATGGGGATAGTAGGTCAGGTCAGTGTATATAGATGGGGATAGTAGGTCAGTGCAGTGCTGTGTATATAGATGGGGATAGTAGGTCAGTGCTGTGTATATAGATGGGGATAGTAGGTCAGTGCAGTGCTGTGTATATAGATGGGGATAGTAGGTCAGTGCTGTGTATATAGATGGGGATAGTAGGTCAGGTCAGTGTATATAGATGGGGATAGTAGGTCAGTGCAGTGTATATAGATGGGGATAGTAGGTCAGTGCAGTGTATATAGATGGGGATAGTAGGTCAGTGCTGTGTATATAGATGGGGATAGTAGGTCAGTGCAGTGCTGTGTATATAGATGGGGATAGTAGGTCAGGTCAGTGTATATAGATGGGGATAGTAGGTCAGTGCAGTGTATATAGATGGGGATAGTAGGTCAGGTCAGTGTATATAGATGGGGATAGTAGGTCAGTGCAGTGTATATAGATGGGGATAGTAGGTCAGTGCAGTGTATATAGATGGGGATAGTAGGTCAGTGCTGTGTATATAGATGGGGATAGTAGGTCAGTGCAGTGTATATAGATGGGGATAGTAGGTCAGTGCAGTGTATATAGATGGGGATAGTAGGTCAGGTCAGTGTATATAGATGGGGATAGTAGGTCAGTGCAGTGTATATAGATGGGGATAGTAGGTCAGTGCTGTGTATATAGATGGGGATAGTAGGTCAGTGCAGTGTATATAGATGGGGATAGTAGGTCAGGTCAGTGTATATAGATGGGGATAGTAGGTCAGTGCAGTGTATATAGATGGGGATAGTAGGTCAGCGCAGTGTATATAGATGGGGATAGTAGGTCAGTGCAGTGTATATAGATGGGGATAGTAGGTCAGCGCAGTGTATATAGATGGGGATAGTAGGTCAGTGCAGTGTATATAGATGGGGATAGTAGGTCAGTGCAGTGTATATAGATGGGGATAGTAGGTCAGGTCAGTGTATATAGATGGGGATAGTAGGTCAGTGCAGTGTATATAGATGGGGATAGTAGGTCAGTGCAGTGTATATAGATGGGGATAGTAGGTCAGGTCAGTGTATATAGATGGGGATAGTAGGTCAGTGCAGTGTATATAGATGGGGATAGTAGGTCAGTGCAGTGTATATAGATGGGGATAGTAGGTCAGGTCAGTGTATATAGATGGGGATAGTAGGTCAGTGCTGTGTATATAGATGGGGATAGTAGGTCAGTGCAGTGTATATAGATGGGGATAGTAGGTCAGTGCAGTGTATATAGATGGGGATAGTAGGTCAGGTCAGTGTATATAGATGGGGATAGTAGGTCAGGTCAGTGTATATAGATGGGGATAGTAGGTCAGCGCAGTGTATATAGATGGGGATAGTAGGTCAGGTCAGTGTATATAGATGGGGATAGTAGGTCAGTGCAGTGTATATAGATGGGGATAGTAGGTCAGTGCAGTGTATATAGATGGGGATAGTAGGTCAGTGCAGTGTATATAGATGGGGATAGTAGGTCAGCGCAGTGTATATAGATGGGGATAGTAGGTCAGTGCAGTGTATATAGATGGGGATAGTAGGTCAGTGCTGTGTATATAGATGGGGATAGTAGGTCAGTGCTGTGTATATAGATGGGGTGATGACATCTCACCGCCATGTCTGTCCAGCCAGCACCAGCTCAGCACTCTGCAGACACTTCCGGCACGCACCAGTGACGTCATAGACCACATCCGATTTAGCGATTCCCCCTCCCTGTGAATCCATTCAGCACGCTGAGCATGACGGGTAATGATAACCGCTGAGCATGATGGGTAATGATTACCGCTGAGCATGATGGGTAATGATTACCGCTGAGCATGATGGTACAGCCAATCACCATGAAATACAATACAACTATAATATATATATATCATTCCCCCAGACACTGAATACAACTATAATATATATATATCATCCTCCAGACACTGAATACAACTATAATATATATATATCATTCCTCCAGACACAGAATACAACTATAATATATATATATCATTCCTCCAGACACAGAATACAACTATAATATATATATATCATTCCCCCAGACACTGAATACAACTATAATATATATATATCATTCCTCCAGACACAGAATACAACTATAATATATATATATCATTCCCCCAGACACTGAATACAACTATAATATATATATATCATTCCCCCAGACACAGAATACAACTATAATATATATATATCATTCCTCCAGACACTGAATACAACTATAATATATATATATCATTCCTCCAGACACAGAATACAACTATAATATATATATATCATTCCCCCAGACACAGAATACAACTATAATATATATATATCATTCCTCCAGACACACAATACAACTATAATATATATATATCATTCCCCCAGACACTGAATACAACTATAATATATATATATCATTCCCCCAGACACTGAATACAACTATAATATATATATATCATTCCCCCAGACACACAATACAACTATAATATATATATATCATTCCCCCAGACACAGAATACAACTATAATATATATATATATCATTCCTACAGACACAGAATACAACTATAATATATATATATCATTCCTCCAGACACAGAATACAACTATAATATATATATATCATTCCCCCAGACACACAATACAACTATAATATATATATATCATTCCTCCAGACACAGAATACAACTATAATATATATATATCATTCCCCCAGACACACAATACAACTATAATATGTATATATCATCCTCCAGACACACAATACAACTATAATATATATATATCATTCCCCCAGACACAGAATACAACTATAATATATATATATCATTCCCCCAGACACAGAATACAACTATAATATATATATATCATTCCTACAGACACAGAATACAACTATAATATATATATATCATTCCCCCAGACACAGAATACAACTATAATATATATATATCATTCCTACAGACACAGAATACAACTATAATATATATATATCATTCCCCCAGACACAGAATACAACTATAATATATATATATCATTCCCCCAGACACACAATACAACTATAATATATATATATCATCCTCCAGACACTGAATACAACTATAATATATATATATCATTCCTCCAGACACAGAATACAACTATAATATATATATATCATTCCTCCAGACACTGAATACAACTATAATATATATATATCATTCCCCCAGACACAGAATACAACTATAATATATATATATCATTCCTCCAGACACAGAATACAACTATAATATATATATATCATTCCTCCAGACACAGAATACAACTATAATATATATATATCATCCTCCAGACACTGAATACAACTATAATATATATATATCATTCCCCCAGACACAGAATACAACTATAATATATATATATCATTCCTCCAGACACAGAATACAACTATAATATATATATATCATTCCTCCAGACACAGAATACAACTATAATATATATATATCATCCTCCAGACACTGAATACAACTATAATATATATATATCATTCCCCCAGACACAGAATACAACTATAATATATATATATCATTCCTCCAGACACAGAATACAACTATAATATATATATATATCATCCTCCAGACACTGAATACAACTATAATATATATATATCATTCCCCCAGACACAGAATACAACTATAATATATATATATCATTCCTCCAGACACAGAATACAACTATAATATATATATATCATTCCCCCAGACACACAATACAACTATAATATATATATATCATTCCTCCAGACACACAATACAACTATAATATATATATATCATTCCCCCAGACACAGAATACAACTATAATATATATATATCATTCCTCCAGACAGAATACAACTATAATATATATATATCATTCCCCCAGACACAGAATACAACTATAATATATATATATCATTCCTCCAGACACACAATACAACTATAATATATATATATCGTCCCCCAGACACAGAATACAACTATAATATATATATATCATTCCTCCAGACACAGAATACAACTATAATATATATATATCATTCCTCCAGACACAGAATACAACTATAATATATATATATCATTCCTCCAGACACAGAATACAACTATAATATATATATATCATTCCCCCAGACACAGAATACAACTATAATATATATATATCATTCCTCCAGACACAGAATACAACTATAATATATATATATCATTCCTCCAGACACAGAATACAACTATAATATATATATATCATTCCTCCAGACACAGAATACAACTATAATATATATATATCATTCCCCCAGACACAGAATACAACTATAATATATATATATATATCATTCCCCCAGACACACAATACAACTATAATATATATATATCATTCCCCAGACACAGAATACAACTATAATATATATATATCATTCCTCCAGACACAGAATACAACTATAATATATATATATCATTCCTCCAGACACACAATACAACTATAATATATATATATATCATTCCTCCAGACACTGAATACAACTATAATATATATATATCATTCCCCCAGACACAGAATACAACTATAATATATATATATCATTCCCCCAGACACACAATACAACTATAATATATATATATCATTCCCCCAGACACAGAATACAACTATAATATATATATATCATTCCCCCAGACACAGAATACAACTATAATATATATATATCATTCCCCCAGACACAGAATACAACTATAATATATATATATCATTCCCCCAGACACAGAATACAACTATAATATATATATATCATTCCCCCAGACACAGAATACAACTATAATATATATATATCATTCCCCCAGACACAGAATACAACTATAATATATATATATATCATTCCCCCAGACACAGAATACAACTATAATATATATATATCATTCCCCCAGACACTGAATACAACTATAATATATATATATCATTCCCCCAGACACACAATACAACTATAATATATATATATCATTCCCCCAGACACTGAATACAACTATAATATATATATATCATTCCCCCAGACACAGAATACAACTATAATATATATATATCATTCCCCCAGACACAGAATACAACTATAATATATATATATAATTCCCCCAGACACATAATACAACTATAATATATATATATCATTCCTCCAGACACAGAATACAACTATAATATATATATATCATTCCCCCAGACACTGAATACAACTATAATATATATATATATCATTCCTCCAGACACAGAATACAACTATAATATATATATATCATTCCCCCAGACACAGAATACAACTATAATATATATATATCATTCCCCCAGACACACAATACAACTATAATATATATATATCATTCCCCCAGACACACAATACAACTATAATATATATATATCATTCCTCCAGACACAGAATACAACTATAATATATATATATCATTCCCCCAGACACTGAATACAACTATAATATATATATATCATTCCCCCAGACACAGAATACAACTATAATATATATATATCATTCCCCCAGACACAGAATACAACTATAATATATATATATCATTCCCCCAGACACAGAATACAACTATAATATATATATATCATTCCTCCAGACACAGAATACAACTATAATATATATATATCATCCCCCAGACACAGAATACAACTATAATATATATATATCATTCCCCCAGACACAGAATACAACTATAATATATATATATCATTCCTCCAGACACAGAATACAACTATAATATATATATATCATTCCCCCAGACACAGAATACAACTATAATATATATATATCATTCCTCCAGACACTGAATACAACTATAATATATATATATCATTCCCCCAGACACACAATACAACTATAATATATATATATCATTCCCCCAGACACAGAATACAACTATAATATATATATATCATTCCCCCAGACACAGAATACAACTATAATATATATATATCATCCTCCAGACACAGAATACAACTATAATATATATATATCATTCCCCCAGACACACAATACAACTATAATATATATATATCATTCCCCCAGACACTGAATACAACTATAATATATATATATCATTCCTCCAGACACAGAATACAACTATAATATATATATATCATTCCCCCAGACACAGAATACAACTATAATATATATATATCATTCCTCCAGACACTGAATACAACTATAATATATATATATCATTCCTCCAGACACAGAATACAACTATAATATATATATATCATTCCCCCAGACACAGAATACAACTATAATATATATATATCATTCCTCCAGACACTGAATACAACTATAATATATATATATCATTCCCCCAGACACAGAATACAACTATAATATATATATATCATTCCTCCAGACACTGAATACAACTATAATATATATATATCATTCCTACAGACACAGAATACAACTATAATATATATATATCATTCCCCCAGACACTGAATACAACTATAATATATATATATATCATTCCTCCAGACACACAATACAACTATAATATATATATATCATTCCTCCAGACACAGAATACAACTATAATATATATATATCATTCCCCCAGACACAGAATACAACTATAATATATATATATCATTCCCCCAGACACTGAATACAACTATAATATATATATATATATATCATTCCCCCAGACACACAATACAACTATAATATATATATATCATTCCTCCAGACACAGAATACAACTATAATATATATATATCATTCCCCCAGACACTGAATACAACTATAATATATATATATATCATTCCTCCAGACACAGAATACAACTATAATATATATATATCATTCCCCCAGACACTGAATACAACTATAATATATATATATATCATTCCTCCAGACACAGAATACAACTATAATATATATATATCATTCCCCCAGACACTGAATACAACTATAATATATATATATCATTCCCCCAGACACACAATACAACTATAATATATATATATCATTCCCCCAGACACTGAATACAACTATAATATATATATATCATTCCCCCAGACACAGAATACAACTATAATATATATATATCATTCCTCCAGACACAGAATACAACTATAATATATATATATCATTCCCCCAGACACAGAATACAACTATAATATATATATATCATTCCCCCAGACACAGAATACAACTATAATATATATATATCATTCCCCCAGACACAGAATACAACTATAATATATATATATCATTCCCCCAGACACAGAATACAACTATAATATATATATATCATTCCTCCAGACACAGAATACAACTATAATATATATATATCATTCCTCCAGACACAGAATACAACTATAATATATATATATCATTCCTCCAGACACAGAATACAACTATAATATATATATATCATTCCTCCAGACACTGAATACAACTATAATATATATATATCATTCCCCCAGACACAGAATACAACTATAATATATATATATCATTCCCCCAGACACAGAATACAACTATAATATATATATATCATTCCTCCAGACACTGAATACAACTATAATATATATATATCATTCCCCCAGACACAGAATACAACTATAATATATATATATCATTCCCCCAGACACACAATACAACTATAATATATATATATCATTCCTCCAGACACACAATACAACTATAATATATATATATCATTCCCCCAGACACAGAATACAACTATAATATATATATATCATCCTCCAGACACTGAATACAACTATAATATATATATATCATTCCTCCAGACACAGAATACAACTATAATATATATATATCATTCCTCCAGACACAGAATACAACTATAATATATATATATCATTCCTCCAGACACAGAATACAACTATAATATATATATATCATTCCCCCAGACACAGAATACAACTATAATATATATATATCATTCCCCCAGACACACAATACAACTATAATATATATATATCATTCCTCCAGACACACAATACAACTATAATATATATATATCATTCCTCCAGACACAGAATACAACTATAATATATATATATCATTCCCCCAGACACACAATACAACTATAATATATATATATCATTCCTCCAGACACTGAATACAACTATAATATATATATATCATTCCCCCAGACACTGAATACAACTATAATATATATATATCATTCCCCCAGACACAGAATACAACTATAATATATATATATCATTCCTCCAGACACTGAATACAACTATAATATATATATATCATTCCCCCAGACACTGAATACAACTATAATATATATATATATATATCATTCCCCCAGACACACAATACAACTATAATATATATATATCATTCCCCCAGACACAGAATACAACTATAATATATATATATCATTCCCCCAGACACAGAATACAACTATAATATATATATATCATTCCCCCAGACACAGAATACAACTATAATATATATATATCATTCCCCCAGACACAGAATACAACTATAATATATATATATATCATCCCCCAGACACAGAATACAACTATAATATATATATATCATTCCCCCAGACACAGAATACAACTATAATATATATATATCATTCCCCCAGACACAGAATACAACTATAATATATATATATCATCCCCCAGACACAGAATACAACTATAATATATATATATCATTCCCCCAGACACTGAATACAACTATAATATATATATATCATTCCCCCAGACACAGAATACAACTATAATATATATATATCATTCCCCCAGACACTGAATACAACTATAATATATATATATCATTCCCCCAGACACAGAATACAACTATAATATATATATATCATTCCCCCAGACACAGAATACAACTATAATATATATATATCATTCCCCCAGACACAGAATACAACTATAATATATATATATCATTCCTCCAGACACAGAATACAACTATAATATATATATATCATTCCCCCAGACACTGAATACAACTATAATATATATATATATCATTCCCCCAGACACAGAATACAACTATAATATATATATATCATTCCCCCAGACACACAATACAACTATAATATATATATATCATTCCCCCAGACACACAATACAACTATAATATATATATATCATTCCTCCAGACACAGAATACAACTATAATATATATATATCATTCCCCCAGACACTGAATACAACTATAATATATATATATCATTCCCCCAGACACAGAATACAACTATAATATATATATATCATTCCCCCAGACACAGAATACAACTATAATATATATATATCATTCCCCCAGACACAGAATACAACTATAATATATATATATCATTCCTCCAGACACAGAATACAACTATAATATATATATATCATCCCCCAGACACAGAATACAACTATAATATATATATATCATTCCCCCAGACACAGAATACAACTATAATATATATATATCATTCCTCCAGACACAGAATACAACTATAATATATATATATCATTCCCCCAGACACAGAATACAACTATAATATATATATATCATTCCCCCAGACACAGAATACAACTATAATATATATATATCATCCTCCAGACACTGAATACAACTATAATATATATATATCATTCCCCCAGACACAGAATACAACTATAATATATATATATCATTCCCCCAGACACAGAATACAACTATAATATATATATATCATTCCCCCAGACACAGAATACAACTATAATATATATATATCATTCCTCCAGACACTGAATACAACTATAATATATATATATCATTCCCCCAGACACACAATACAACTATAATATATATATATCATTCCCCCAGACACTGAATACAACTATAATAAATATATATATCATTCCTCCAGACACAGAATACAACTATAATATATATATATCATTCCCCCAGACACAGAATACAACTATAATATATATATATCATTCCCCCAGACACTGAATACAACTATAATATATATATATCATTCCCCCAGACACAGAATACAACTATAATATATATATATCATTCCTCCAGACACAGAATACAACTATAATATATATATATCATTCCCCCAGACACTGAATACAACTATAATATATATATATCATTCCCCCAGACACAGAATACAACTATAATATATATATATCATTCCTCCAGACACAGAATACAACTATAATATATATATATCATTCCTCCAGACACTGAATACAACTATAATATATATATATCATTCCTCCAGACACTGAATACAACTATAATATATATATATCATTCCTCCAGACACAGAATACAACTATAATATATATATATCATTCCCCCAGACACAGAATACAACTATAATATATATATATCATTCCTCCAGACACTGAATACAACTATAATATATATATATCATTCCCCCAGACACAGAATACAACTATAATATATATATATCATCCTCCAGACACTGAATACAACTATAATATATATATATCATTCCCCCAGACACTGAATACAACTATAATATATATATATCATTCCCCCAGACACAGAATACAACTATAATATATATATATCATTCCTCCAGACACTGAATACAACTATAATATATATATATCATTCCTCCAGACACAGAATACAACTATAATATATATATATCATTCCTCCAGACACTGAATACAACTATAATATATATATATCATTCCCCCAGACACAGAATACAACTATAATATATATATATCATTCCTCCAGACACTGAATACAACTATAATATATATATATCATTCCCCCAGACACAGAATACAACTATAATATATATATATCATCCTCCAGACACTGAATACAACTATAATATATATATATCATTCCCCCAGACACTGAATACAACTATAATATATATATATCATTCCCCCAGACACAGAATACAACTATAATATATATATATCATTCCCCCAGACACTGAATACAACTATAATATATATATATCATTCCCCCAGACACACAATACAACTATAATATATATATATCATTCCCCCAGACACAGAATACAACTATAATATATATATATCATTCCTCCAGACACTGAATACAACTATAATATATATATATCATTCCCCCAGACACAGAATACAACTATAATATATATATATCATTCCTCCAGACACACAATACAACTATAATATATATATATCATTCCCCCAGACACAGAATACAACTATAATATATATATATCATTCCCCCAGACACTGAATACAACTATAATATATATATATCATTCCCCCAGACACAGAATACAAGTATAATATATATATATCATTCCCCCAGACACAGAATACAACTATAATATATATATATCATTCCCCCAGACACAGAATACAACTATAATATATATATATCATTCCCCCAGACACACAATACAACTATAATATATATATATCATTCCCCCAGACACACAATACAACTATAATATATATATATCATTCCCCCAGACACAGAATACAACTATAATATATATATATCATTCCTCCAGACACAGAATACAACTATAATATATATATATCATTCCCCCAGACACACAATACAACTATAATATATATATATCATTCCCCCAGACACAGAATACAACTATAATATATATATATCATTCCTCCAGACACAGAATACAACTATAATATATATATATCATTCCTCCAGACACAGAATACAACTATAATATATATATATCATTCCCCCAGACACAGAATACAACTATAATATATATATATCATTCCTCCAGACACAGAATACAACTATAATATATATATATCATTCCCCAGACACAGAATACAACTATAATATATATATATCATTCCTCCAGACACACAATACAACTATAATATATATATATCATTCCCCCAGACACACAATACAACTATAATATATATATATCATTCCCCCAGACACAGAATACAACTATAATATATATATATCATTCCCCCAGACACAGAATACAACTATAATATATATATATCATTCCCCCAGACACAGAATACAACTATAATATATATATATCATTCCCCCAGACAGAGAATACAACTATAATATATATATATCATTCCTCCAGACACTGAATACAACTATAATATATATATATATATATCATTCCCCCAGACACACAATACAACTATAATATATATATATATCATCCCCCAGACACAGAATACAACTATAATATATATATATATCATCCTCCAGACACTGAATACAACTATAATATATATATATCATTCCTCCAGACACAGAATACAACTATAATATATATATATCATTCCCCCAGACACACAATACAACTATAATATATATATATCATTCCTCCAGACACAGAATACAACTATAATATATATATATCATTCCCCCAGACACAGAATACAACTATAATATATATATATCATTCCCCCAGACACAGAATACAACTATAATATATATATATCATTCCTCCAGACACAGAATACAACTATAATATATATATATCATTCCCCCAGACACTGAATACAACTATAATATATATATATCATTCCCCCAGACACACAATACAACTATAATATATATATATATATCATTCCTCCAGACACAGAATACAACTATAATATATATATATCATTCCCCCAGACACAGAATACAACTATAATATATATATATCATTCCTCCAGACACAGAATACAACTATAATATATATATATCATTCCCCCAGACACAGAATACAACTATAATATATATATATCATTCCCCCAGACACTGAATACAACTATAATATATATATATCATTCCCCCAGACACAGAATACAACTATAATATATATATATCATTCCTCCAGACACAGAATACAACTATAATATATATATATATCATTCCCCCAGACACTGAATACAACTATAATATATATATATCATTCCCCCAGACACAGAATACAACTATAATATATATATATCATTCCTCCAGACACAGAATACAACTATAATATATATATATCATTCCCCCAGACACAGAATACAACTATAATATATATATATCATTCCTCCAGACACTGAATACAACTATAATATATATATATCATTCCCCCAGACACAGAATACAACTATAATATATATATATCATTCCTCCAGACACTGAATACAACTATAATATATATATATCCAGGGCCGATCCTGGGCGGGTGCACGGGGTGCACCGCGCCCAGGCGCACGAGAGGAGAGGCGCTGTAGCAGGGAGCTCAATCCCTGCCGTCCTCCTCCTTGTTAAAGCAAGCACAGCGCGACGGGTGCAAGCTCCGCCCCCGTCGCGTTCTGTGATTGGCTGCTGCCGGGAGGAGGAGGTTCTCATCTGCCAAGACACCATAGAGAACCTCCTCCTCCCTGCAGCCAATCACAGAACGCGATGGGGGCGGAGCTTTCCCCCGTTGCTCTGTGCTTGGATTAGCTAGGAGGAGGAGGTGATAGCAGTTTGGGGAGGGTATTGTTAAAATATAAAATAAAAAAAGGAAGTGTATGTGTATGTGTGTGTCAATGTGTTTAACTATGTGTGTGTTAATGTCTGTGTAAGTGTGTGTGTATGTGTATAAGTGTGTATGTGTGTGTCAATGTGTTTAACTATGTGTGTGTTAATGTCTGTGTAAGTGTGTGTGAATGTGTATAAGTGTGTATGTGTGTGTCAATGTGTATAACTATGTTTGTGTTACTGTCTGTGTAAGTGTATGTGTACAAGTGTGTATGTGTGTGTCAATGTGTATAACTATGTGTGTGTTACTGTCTGTGTAAGTGTGTGTGTATGTGTATAAGTGTGTATGTGTGTGTCAATGTGTATAACTATGTGTGTGTTACTGTCTAAGTGAGTGTGTATGTGTATAAGTGTGTATGTGTGTGTCAATGTGTATAACTATGTGTGTGTTACTGTCTGTGTAAGTGTGTGTGTATGTGTATAAGTGTGTATGTGTGTGTCAATGTGTATAACTATGTGTGTTACTGTCTGTGTAAGTGTGTGTGTATGTGCATAAGTGTGTATGTGTGTGTCAATGTGTATAACTATGTGTGTTACTGTCTGTGTAAGTGTGTGTGTATGTGTATAAGTGTGTATGTGTGTGTCAATGTGTATAACTATGTGTGTGTTACTGTCTGTGTAAGTGTGTGTGAATGTGTATGTGTGTGTCAATGTGTATAACTATGTCTGTGTAACTGTCTGTGTAAGTGTGTGTACATGAGTGTCTGTGCAAGTGTATCCTGTGTCTAAGTGTGTAAAGGTGGCTGTGTGTGTATTTATGTATGTGTGACAGTGTGTATAAGGGTGTCTGTGTAAATGTATGTCTGTGAGGGTGACTAAGTGTGTAACTGTGTTTGTGTGACTGTGTGTATTTATGTATGACTGTGTGTATTTATATGTGACTGTTTATTTATGTGTGACTGTGTATTTATGTGTGACTGTGTGTATTTATGTGTGACTGTGTGTATTTATGTATGACTGTGTGTATTTATGTGTGGCTGTGTGCAAGTGTGTTCTTGCCCGGGGTCCTCACTGCGCTCATCAATTTATCACATGGAGGGCACCAGCCCCCAACCAGCTTGCGTCTATTTCCCGCCTCCTGCACTCAGCGTGCGTAGAGGGAAGACTATGCGGAGGAGACGGCCGGGGACGCGAGAGCAACAGCAAGGTGAGTACTGGGGAAGGCAGGAGAGGAGATTATGCTTTTATTGGGTAAACTAACTGTGGCATATTGGCTGTAGCCTAGTAATTGGCAAACTAGCATAGGTATATAAATGGGAAAACTGTCTGTGACATATCAGTGGGCAAATTGGCTGTTGTATATTAATGGACAAACTGGCTGTGGCATATTAATGGGCAAAATAATTGGCATATTGCTTGGGAAACTGGTGTATTTTAATGGACGAACTGGCATTTTTATTGGGCAAACTGTAGAATTTTTAATAGGCAAACTGGCTGTTGCTTATGTTAATGGCAAAGTGTACACTAAGAACACTTCTGCAAATGGGCTGCCCATGTGCTGCTTTGCTACCTCTCAGAGCCAGCTCTGCAGATCGGCGCCATGTTTCCCCTTAGACCTCAGTCAGCGCTTTCTGCTCTTTCCATGCACAGTGATGACTTAGAGCGTCGGAACATAACCGTCGGAGTCATCACTATGTGCGGGGAGATCAAGGCAGCGCTAATTGAGTTCTGAGATGAGGTCAGTAGGGGGCATGAAAAAGGGACATGGGAAGAGACAAATACATGGTAGGTAGGAGAAAGATATGGGGTGTGACAGACAGACATGGGGTATGAGTGGAGATAGACAAACATGGGGCATGAGTGGAGAGAGAGACAGACATGGGCAATGAGTGGAGAGTGAGAGACAGACATGGGGAATGAGTGCAGAGTGAGAGACAGACAGACATGGAGTATGAGTGGAGAGAGACAGACATGGAGCATGAATGGAGAGAGAGAGAGACATGGAGCATGAGTGGAGAGAGAGACAGACATGAGGGAATGGGGAAAGAGAGACAGACATGAGGGTACGGGGAGAGACAGACAGACATGAGGGTACAGGGAGAGACAGACAGACATGAGGGTACGGGGAGAGAGAGAGACACATGAGTGACTGACTTGGTGGAATATTATTTATCACTCATTGTGTACTTCTTTTCCAATGATGCTCAGCCAGACTAATGAGAGACTTTGGCTGGTTAGGAATCATGGGTAGTATGGTAGTAAAACGGTAGTAAAAACTCATTCTGCTAGCCAGCAAAAAGTCTCCCATGTTGCTGGCTGAGCATCATAGAAATAAATAAAACCACTACACAGTATTATGGCAAAATATATATCTTTATTTAAAATAAACGTTGGTCCTTTACATTAAAATAAAGTTTTCTCCCTCCCCCTCTCCCCAATATTGAAATGGGCATGTCTGGAACAGAAATGTCTAAAGGGGAGGAGTTCATAATATAGCCACGCCCACCCTTGGGCGCCAAAGGAAAACCTGCACCCAGGAGCCCGTGACCCTAGGATCGGCCCTGGATATATCATTCCTACAGACACAGAATACAACTATAATATATATATATCATTCCCCCAGACACTGAATACAACTATAATATATATATATCATTCCTCCAGACACACAATACAACTATAATATATATATATCATTCCTCCAGACACAGAATACAACTATAATATATATATATCATTCCCCCAGACACAGAATACAACTATAATATATATATATCATTCCCCCAGACACTGAATACAACTATAATATATATATATATATATCATTCCCCCAGACACACAATACAACTATAATATATATATATATCATCCCCCAGACACAGAATACAACTATAATATATATATATCATTCCCCCAGACACACAATACAACTATAATATATATATATATCATTCCTCCAGACACAGAATACAACTATAATATATATATATCATTCCCCCAGACACTGAATACAACTATAATATATATATATATCATTCCTCCAGACACAGAATACAACTATAATATATATATATCATTCCCCCAGACACTGAATACAACTATAATATATATATATATCATTCCTCCAGACACAGAATACAACTATAATATATATATATCATTCCCCCAGACACTGAATACAACTATAATATATATATATATCATTCCCCCAGACACACAATACAACTATAATATATATATATCATTCCCCCAGACACTGAATACAACTATAATATATATATATCATTCCTCCAGACACAGAATACAACTATAATATATATATATCATTCCCCCAGACACAGAATACAACTATAATATATATATATCATTCCCCCAGACACAGAATACAACTATAATATATATATATCATTCCCCCAGACACAGAATACAACTATAATATATATATATCATTCCCCCAGACACAGAATACAACTATAATATATATATATCATTCCCCCAGACACAGAATACAACTATAATATATATATATCATTCCTACAGACACAGAATACAACTATAATATATATATATCATTCCTCCAGACACAGAATACAACTATAATATATATATATCATTCCTCCAGACACTGAATACAACTATAATATATATATATCATTCCCCCAGACACAGAATACAACTATAATATATATATATCATTCCCCCAGACACACAATACAACTATAATATATATATATCATTCCTCCAGACACACAATACAACTATAATATATATATATCATTCCCCCAGACACAGAATACAACTATAATATATATATATCATCCTCCAGACACTGAATACAACTATAATATATATATATCATTCCTCCAGACACAGAATACAACTATAATATATATATCATTCCTCCAGACACAGAATACAACTATAATATATATATATCATTCCCCCAGACACAGAATACAACTATAATATATATATATCATTCCCCCAGACACACAATACAACTATAATATATATATATCATTCCTCCAGACACAGAATACAACTATAATATATATATATCATTCCTCCAGACACAGAATACAACTATAATATATATATATCATTCCCCCAGACACTGAATACAACTATAATATATATATATCATTCCTCCAGACACTGAATACAACTATAATATATATATATATATCATCCTCCAGACACTGAATACAACTATAATATATATATATCATTCCTCCAGACACAGAATACAACTATAATATATATATATCATTCCTCCAGACACAGAATACAACTATAATATATATATATCATTCCCCCAGACACAGAATACAACTATAATATATATATATCATTCCCCCAGACACACAATACAACTATAATATATATATATCATTCCTCCAGACACAGAATACAACTATAATATATATATATCATTCCTCCAGACACAGAATACAACTATAATATATATATATCATTCCCCCAGACACTGAATACAACTATAATATATATATATCATTCCTCCAGACACTGAATACAACTATAATATATATATATATATCATTCCCCCAGACACAGAATACAACTATAATATATATATATCATTCCTCCAGACACTGAATACAACTATAATATATATATATATATCATTCCCCCAGACACAGAATACAACTATAATATATATATATATCATTCCCCCAGACACAGAATACAACTATAATATATATATATCATTCCCCCAGACACACAATACAACTATAATATATATATATATCATTCCCCAGACACTGAATACAACTATAATATATATATATATCATTCCCCCAGACACTGAATACAACTATAATATATATATATATCATTCCCCCAGACACTGAATACAACTATAATATATATATATATATCATTCCCCCAGACACTGAATACAACTATAATATATATATATATATATCATTCCCCCAGACACAGAATACAACTATAATATATATATATCATTCCTCCAGACACTGAATACAACTATAATATATATATATATATCATTCCCCCAGACACTGAATACAACTATAATATATATATATATATATATCATTCCCCCAGACACAGAATACAACTATAATATATATATATCATTCCCCCAGACACACAATACAACTATAATATATATATATCATTCCCCCAGACACTGAATACAACTATAATATATATATATATCATTCCCCCAGACACTGAATACAACTATAATATATATATATCATTCCCCCAGACACAGAATACAACTATAATATATATATATCATTACCCCAGACACAGAATACAACTATAATATATATATATCATTCCTCCAGACACAGAATACAACTATAATATATATATATATCATCCCCCAGACACAGAATACAACTATAATATATATATATCATTCCCCCAGACACTGAATACAACTATAATATATATATATCATTCCCCCAGACACACAATACAACTATAATATATATATATAATTCCCCCAGACACACAATACAACTATAATATATATATATCATTCCCCCAGACACTGAATACAACTGTAATATATATATATATCATTCCCCCAGACACAGAATACAACTATAATATATATATATCATTCCCCCAGACACACAATACAACTATAATATATATATATCATTCCCCCAGACACACAATACAACTATAATATATATATATCATCCCCCAGACACAGAATACAACTATAATATATATATATCATTCCTCCAGACACAGAATACAACTATAATATATATATATCATTCCCCCAGACACAGAATACAACTATAATATATATATATCATTCCCCCAGACACTGAATACAACTATAATATATATATATCATTCCTCCAGACACACAATACAACTATAATATATATATATCATTCCCCCAGACACAGAATACAACTATAATATATATATATCATTCCCCCAGACACTGAATACAACTATAATATATATATATCATTCCTCCAGACACACAATACAACTATAATATATATATATCATTCCCCCAGACACAGAATACAACTATAATATATATATATCATTCCCCCAGACACAGAATACAACTATAATATATATATATCATTCCCCCAGACACAGAATACAACTATAATATATATATATCATTCCTACAGACACAGAATACAACTATAATATATATATATCATTCCCCCAGACACAGAATACAACTATAATATATATATATCATTCCCCCAGACACAGAATACAACTATAATATATATATATCATTCCTACAGACACAGAATACAACTATAATATATATATATCATTCCCCCAGACACAGAATACAACTATAATATATATATATCATTCCCCCAGACACACAATACAACTATAATATATATATATCATTCCCCCAGACACTGAATACAACTATAATATATATATATCATTCCTACAGACACAGAATACAACTATAATATATATATATCATTCCCCCAGACACTGAATACAACTATAATATATATATATCATTCCTCCAGACACACAATACAACTATAATATATATATATCATTCCCCCAGACACAGAATACAACTATAATATATATATATCATTCCCCCAGACACTGAATACAACTATAATATATATATATCATTCCCCCAGACACAGAATACAACTATAATATATATATATCATTCCTCCAGACACAGAATACAACTATAATATATATATATCATTCCTCCAGACACAGAATACAACTATAATATATATATATCATTCCCCCAGACACAGAATACAACTATAATATATATATATCATTCCTCCAGACACTGAATACAACTATAATATATATATATCATTCCCCCAGACACACAATACAACTATAATATATATATATCATTCCTCCAGACACTGAATACAACTATATATATATATCATTCCCCCAGACACAGAATACAACTATAATATATATATATCATTCCCCCAGACACACAATACAACTATAATATATATATATCATTCCTCCAGACACACAATACAACTATAATATATATATATCATTCCCCCAGACACAGAATACAACTATAATATATATATATCATCCTCCAGACACTGAATACAACTATAATATATATATATCATTCCTCCAGACACAGAATACAACTATAATATATATATATCATTCCTCCAGACACAGAATACAACTATAATATATATATATCATTCCCCCAGACACAGAATACAACTATAATATATATATATCATTCCCCCAGACACACAATACAACTATAATATATATATATCATTCCTCCAGACACAGAATACAACTATAATATATATATATCATTCCTCCAGACACAGAATACAACTATAATATATATATATCATTGCCCCAGACACTGAATACAACTATAATATATATATATCATTCCTCCAGACACTGAATACAACTATAATATATATATATATCATTCCCCCAGACACAGAATACAACTATAATATATATATATCATTCCTACAGACACAGAATACAACTATAATATATATATATCATTCCTCCAGACACAGAATACAACTATAATATATATATATCATTCCTCCAGACACTGAATACAACTATAATATATATATATATCATTCCTCCAGACACAGAATACAACTATAATATATATATATCATTCCCCCAGACACAGAATACAACTATAATATATATATATCATTCCCCCAAGACACACAATACAACTATAATATATATATATCATTCCTCCAGACACTGAATACAACTATAATATATATATATCATTCCCCAGACACAGAATACAACTATAATATATATATATCATTCCCCAGACACTGAATACAACTATAATATATATATATCATTCCCCCAGACACACAATACAACTATAATATATATATATCATTCCTCCAGACACACAATACAACTATAATATATATATATCATTCCCCCAGACACAGAATACAACTATAATATATATATATCATTCCCCCAGACACAGAATACAACTATAATATATATATATCATTCCCCCAGACACTGAATACAACTATAATATATATATATCATTCCCCAGACACAGAATACAACTATAATATATATATATCATTCCCCCAGACACTGAATACAACTATAATATATATATATCATTCCCCCAGACACAGAATACAACTATAATATATATATATCATTCCCCCAAACACAGAATACAACTATAATATATATATATATCATTCCCCAGACACAGAATACAACTATAATATATATATATCATTCCCCCAGACACTGAATACAACTATAATATATATATATCATTCCCCCAGACACAGAATACAACTATAATATATATATATATCATTCCCCAGACACAGAATACAACTATAATATATATATATCATTCCCCCAGACACAGAATACAACTATAATATATATATATCATTCCCCCAGACACAGAATACAACTATAATATATATATATCATTCCCCCAGACACAGAATACAACTATAATATATATATATCATTCCCCCAGACACAGAATACAACTATAATATATATATATCATTCCCTCCAGACACAGAATACAACTATAATATATATATATATCATTCCCCAGACACAGAATACAACTATAATATATATATATCATTCCCCCAGACACAGAATACAACTATAATATATATATATCATTCCCCCAGACACAGAATACAACTATAATATATATATATCATTCCTCCAGACACAGAATACAACTATAATATATATATATATCATTCCTCCAGACACAGAATACAACTATAATATATATATATATCATTCCTCCAGACACAGAATACAACTATAATATATATATATCATTCCCCCAGACACTGAATACAACTATAATATATATATATCATTCCTCCAGACACAGAATACAACTATAATATATATATATCATTCCTCCAGACACAGAATACAACTATAATATATATATATCATTCCCCCAGACACAGAATACAACTATAATATATATATATCATTCCCCCAGACACAGAATACAACTATAATATATATATATCATTCCCCCAGACACACAATACAACTATAATATATATATATCATTCCTCCAGACACAGAATACAACTATAATATATATATATATCATTCCCCCAGACACAGAATACAACTATAATATATATATATCATTCCCTCCAGACACTGAATACAACTATAATATATATATATCATTCCTCCAGACACAGAATACAACTATAATATATATATATCATTCCTCCAGACACTGAATACAACTATAATATATATATATATCATTCCCCCAGACACAGAATACAACTATAATATATATATATCATTCCTCCAGACACTGAATACAACTATAATATATATATATATCATTCCCCCAGACACACAATACAACTATAATATATATATATCATTCCCCCAGACACAGAATACAACTATAATATATATATATCATTCCCCCAGACACAGAATACAACTATAATATATATATATCATCCTCCAGACACAGAATACAACTATAATATATATATATCATTCCTCCAGACACAGAATACAACTATAATATATATATATCATTCCTCCAGACACAGAATACAACTATAATATATATATATCATTCCCCCAGACACACAATACAACTATAATATATATATATCATTCCTCCAGACACAGAATACAACTATAATATATATATATCATTCCTCCAGACACAGAATACAACTATAATATATATATATCATTCCCCCAGACACACAATACAACTATAATATATATATATCATTCCTCCAGACACAGAATACAACTATAATATATATATATCATTCCCCCAGACACAGAATACAACTATAATATATATATATCATTCCTCCAGACACAGAATACAACTATAATATATATATATCATTCCCCAGACACAGAATACAACTATAATATATATATATCATTCCCCCACACACAGAATACAACTATAATATATATATATCATTCCTCCAGACACAGAATACAACTATAATATATATATATCATTCCCCCAGACACACAATACAACTATAATATATATATATCATTCCCCAGACACAGAATACAACTATAATATATATATATCATTCCTCCAGACACAGAATACAACTATAAATATATATATATATCATTCCCCAGACACAGAATACAACTATAATATATATATATCATTCCCCCAGACACAGAATACAACTATAATATATATATATCATTCCTCCAGACACAGAATACAACTATAATATATATATATCATTCCCCCAGACACAGAATACAACTATAATATATATATATCATTCCTCCAGACACTGAATACAACTATAATATATATATATATCATTCCCCCAGACACACAATACAACTATAATATATATATATCATTCCTCCAGACACAGAATACAACTATAATATATATATATCATTCCTCCAGACACAGAATACAACTATAATATATATATATCATTCCCCAGACACAGAATACAACTATAATATATATATATATCATTCCTCCAGACACAGAATACAACTATAATATATATATATCATTCCCCCAGACACTGAATACAACTATAATATATATATATATCATTCCCCCAGACACAGAATACAACTATAATATATATATATCATTCCCCCAGACACAGAATACAACTATAATATATATATATCATTCCCCCAGACACACAATACAACTATAATATATATATATCATTCCTCCAGACACAGAATACAACTATAATATATATATATCATTCCTCCCAGACACAGAATACAACTATAATATATATATATATCATTCCTCCAGACACAGAATACAACTATAATATATATATATCATTCCCCCAGACACAGAATACAACTATAATATATATATATATCATTCCCCCAGACACAGAATACAACTATAATATATATATATCATTCCCCCAGACACAGAATACAACTATAATATATATATATCATTCCTCCAGACACTGAATACAACTATAATATATATATATCATTCCCCAGACACAGAATACAACTATAATATATATATATCATTCCCCAGACACAGAATACAACTATAATATATATATATCATTCCCCAGACACAGAATACAACTATAATATATATATATCATTCCTCCAGACACAGAATACAACTATAATATATATATATCATTCCCCCAGACACAGAATACAACTATAATATATATATATCATTCCCCCAGACACAGAATACAACTATAATATATATATATCATTCCTCCAGACACAGAATACAACTATAATATATATATATCATTCCCCCAGACACAGAATACAACTATAATATATA
This sequence comes from Pelodytes ibericus, assembly GCA_036172795.1. NCBI lineage: Eukaryota > Metazoa > Chordata > Amphibia > Anura > Pelodytidae > Pelodytes > Pelodytes ibericus. The sequence continues at coordinate 211,626,289 of CM069862.1, read as the reverse complement.
TATATCATTCCTCCAGACACAGAATACAACTATAATATATATATATCATTCCCCCAGACACAGAATACAACTATAATATATATATATCATTCCTCCAGACACAGAATACAACTATAATATATATATATCATTCCTCCAGACACAGAATACAACTATAATATATATATATCATTCCCCCAGACACAGAATACAACTATAATATATATATATCATTCCCCCAGACACAGAATACAACTATAATATATATATATCATTCCCCCAGACACAGAATACAACTATAATATATATATATCATTCCCCCAGACACAGAATACAACTATAATATATATATATCATTCCCGCAGACACAGAATACAACTATAATATATATATATCATTCCCCCAGACACAGAATACAACTATAATATATATATATCATTCCCCCAGACACAGAATACAACTATAATATATTTATATATCATCCCCCAGACACTGAATACAACTATAATATATATATATCATTCCCCCAGACACAGAATACAACTATAATATATATATATCATTCCCCCAGACACAGAATACAACTATAATATATATATATCATCCCCCAGACACAGAATACAACTATAATATATATATATCATTCCCCCAGACACAGAATACAACTATAATATATATATATCATCCCCCAGACACAGAATACAACTATAATATATATATATCATTCCTCCAGACACAGAATACAACTATAATATATATATATCATTCCTCCAGACAGAATACAACTATAATATATATATATCATTCCCCCAGACACACAATACAACTATAATATATATATATCATTCCTCCCAGACACAGAATACAACTATAATATATATATATCATTCCCCCAGACACACAATACAACTATAATATATATATATCATTCCTCCAGACACAGAATACAACTATAATATATATATATCATTCCCCCAGACACAGAATACAACTATAATATATATATATCATTCCCCCAGACACAGAATACAACTATAATATATATATATCATTCCCCCAGACACAGAATACAACTATAATATATATATATCATTCCTCCAGACACAGAATACAACTATAATATATATATATCATTCCCCAGACACTGAATACAACTATAATATATATATATCATTCCCCCAGACACAGAATACAACTATAATATATATATATCATTCCCCCAGACACTGAATACAACTATAATATATATATATCATTCCCCCAGACACAGAATACAACTATAATATATATATATCATTCCTCCAGACACAGAATACAACTATAATATATATATATCATTCCCCCAGACACAGAATACAACTATAATATATATATATCATTCCCCCAGACACAGAATACAACTATAATATATATATATCATTCCCCCAGACACACAATACAACTATAATATATATATATCATTCCTCCAGACACACAATACAACTATAATATATATATATCATTCCTCCAGACACTGAATACAACTATAATATATATATATCATTCCCCCAGACACAGAATACAACTATAATATATATATATCATTCCCCCAGACACAGAATACAACTATAATATATATATATCATTCCTCCAGACACAGAATACAACTATAATATATATATATCATTCCTCCAGACACAGAATACAACTATAATATATATATATCATTCCCCCAGACACTGAATACAACTATAATATATATATATCATTCCTCCAGACACTGAATACAACTATAATATATATATATCATTCCTCCAGACACAGAATACAACTATAATATATATATATCATTCCCCCAGACACACAATACAACTATAATATATATATATCATTCCTCCAGACACACAATACAACTATAATATATATATATCATTCCTCCAGACACTGAATACAACTATAATATATATATATCATTCCCCCAGACACAGAATACAACTATAATATATATATATCATTCCCCCAGACACAGAATACAACTATAATATATATATATCATTCCTCCAGACACAGAATACAACTATAATATATATATATCATTCCTCCAGACACAGAATACAACTATAATATATATATATCATTCCCCCAGACACTGAATACAACTATAATATATATATATCATTCCTCCAGACACTGAATACAACTATAATATATATATATCATTCCTCCAGACACAGAATACAACTATAATATATATATATCATTCCCCCAGACACAGAATACAACTATAATATATATATATCATTCCCCCAGACACAGAATACAACTATAATATATATATATCATTCCCCCAGACACACAATACAACTATAATATATATATATCATTCCCCCAGACACACAATACAACTATAATATATATATATCATTCCTCCAGACACAGAATACAACTATAATATATATATATCATTCCTCCAGACACAGAATACAACTATAATATATATATATATATCATCCCCCAGACACAGAATACAACTATAATATATATATATATCATTCCTCCAGACACAGAATACAACTATAATATATATATATCATTCCCCCAGACACAGCATACAACTATAATATATATATATCATCCCCCAGACACAGAATACAACTATAATATATATATATATCATTCCCCCAGACACAGAATACAACTATAATATATATATATATCATCCCCCAGACACAGAATACAACTATAATATATATATATATCATTCCCCCAGACACAGAATACAACTATAATATATATATATCATTCCTCCAGACACTGAATACAACTATAATATATATATATCATTCCTCCAGACACACAATACAACTATAATATATATATATATCATTCCCCCAGACACAGAATACAACTATAATATATATATATCATCCCCCAGACACAGAATACAACTATAATATATATATATATCATTCCCCCAGACACAGAATACAACTATAATATATATATATCATTCCTCCAGACACTGAATACAACTATAATATATATATATCATTCCCCCAGACACAGAATACAACTATAATATATATATATCATTCCCCCAGACACAGAATACAACTATAATATATATATATCATTATAATCACTGTATATTATATGAGTCACAGAGGGGGAGGTCACATGACGCTCTGAGGCTGAGGGGGCGGAGCTCCTCCTCCAATTTCCGCTTCGCCTGTAATGATGTTTTCTCGCCCAATCAAACGACTATTTTACGTCACGTGGTTGACCGTTGTGACGTCATCCCTTGGGCGGAGCTTTGCGCGCGGAATTTGAAATCGCTGATAGACTTGAGTCTCAGGAGCTGACACTCCAATCCCCGCTCCGGTCAGTACCCCCCCCCCCCCCCTGTATCTATCTGAGGAGCTGACACTCCAATCCCCGCTCCGGTCAGTACCCCCCCCCTGTATCTATCTGAGGAGCTGACACTCCAATCCCCGCTCCGGTCAGTACCCGCCCCCTGTATCTATCTGAGGAGCTGACACTCCAATCCCCGCTCCGGTCAGTACCCCCCCCCCCCCCTGTATCTATCTGAGGAGCTGACACTCCAATCCTCGCTCCGGTCAGTACCCCCCCCCCTGTATCTATCTGAGGAGCTGACACTCCAATCCCCGCTCCGGTCAGTACCCGCCCCCTGTATCTATCTGAGGAGCTGACACTCCAATCCCCGCTCCGGTCAGTACCCCCCCCCCCCCCCTGTATCTATCTGAGGAGCTGACACTCCAATCCTCGCTCCGGTCAGTACCCCCCCCCCCCCCTGTATCTATCTGAGGAGCTGACACTCCAATCCTCGCTCCGGTCAGTACCCCCCCCCCCCTGTATCTATCTGAGGAGCTGACACTCCAATCCCCGCTCCGGTCAGTACCCCCCCCCCTGTATCTATCTGAGGAGCTGACACTCCAATCCTCGCTCCGGTCAGTACCCCCCCCCCCCCCTGTATCTATCTGAGGAGCTGACACTCCAATCCCCGCTCCGGTCAGTACCCCCCCCCTGTATCTATCTGAGGAGCTGACACTCCAATCCTCGCTCCGGTCAGTACCCCCCCCCCCTGTATCTATCTGAGGAGCTGACACTCCAATCCCCGCTCCGGTCAGTACCCCCCCCCTGTATCTATCTGAGGAGCTGACACTCCAATCCCCGCTCCGGTCAGTACCCCCCCCCCCTGTATCTATCTGAGGAGCTGACACTCCAATCCCCGCTCCGGTCAGTACCCGCCCCCTGTATCTATCTGAGGAGCTGACACTCCAATCCCCGCTCCGGTCAGTACCCGCCCCCTGTATCTATCTGAGGAGCTGACACTCCAATCCCCGCTCCGGTCAGTACCCCCCCCCCTGTATCTATCTGAGGAGCTGACACTCCAATCCCCGCTCCGGTCAGTACCCGCCCCCTGTATCTATCTGAGGAGCTGACACTCCAATCCCCGCTCCGGTCAGTACCCGCCCCCTGTATCTAACTGAGGAGCTGACACTCCAATCCCCGCTCCGGTCAGTACCCCCCCCCCTGTATCTATCTCAGGAGCTGACACTCCAATCCCCGCTCCGGTCAGTACCCGCCCCCTGTATCTATCTCAGGAGCTGACACTCCAATCCCCGCTCCGGTCAGTACCCCCCCCTGTATCTATCTGAGGAGCTGACACTCCAATCCCCGCTCCGGTCAGTACCCCCCCCCCCCCCTGTATCTATCTGAGGAGCTGACACTCCAATCCCCGCTCCGGTCAGTACCCCCCCCCCCCCTGTATCTATCTGAGGAGCTGACACTCCAATCCCCGCTCCGGTCAGTACCCCCCCCCCCCTGTATCTATCTGAGGAGCTGACACTCCAATCCCCGCTCCGGTCAGTACCCCCCCCCCCCCCCCCCCTGTATCTATCTGAGGAGCTGACACTCCAATCCCCGCTCCGGTCAGTACCCCCCCCTGTATCTATCTCAGGAGCTGACACTCCAATCCCCGCTCCGGTCAGTACCCGCCGCCTGTATCTATCTGAGGAGCTGACACTCCAATCCCCGCTCCGGTCAGTACCCCCCCCCCCCTGTAACTATCTGAGGAGCTGACACTCCAATCCCCGCTCCGGTCAGTACCCCCCCCCCTGTAACTATCTGAGGAGCTGACACTCCAATCCCCGCTCCGGTCAGTACCCCCCCCCCTGTAACTATCTGAGGAGCTGACACTCCAATCCCCGCTCCGGTCAGTACCCCCCCCCCCCCCTGTATCTATCTGAGGAGCTGACACTCCAATCCCCGCTCCGGTCAGTACCCGCCCCCCCCCTGTATCTATCTGAGGAGCTGACACTCCAATCCCCGCTCCGGTCAGTACCCGCCCCCTGTATCTATCTGAGGAGCTGACACTCCAATCCCCGCTCCGGTCAGTACCCCCCCCCCCTGTATCTATCTCAGGAGCTGACACTCCAATCCCCGCTCCGGTCAGTACCCCCCCCCCCCTGTATCTATCTGAGGAGCTGACACTCCAATCCCCGCTCCGGTCAGTACCCCCCCCCTGTATCTATCTGAGGAGCTGACACTCCAATCCCCGCTCTGGTCAGTACCCCCCCCCCTGTAACTATCTGAGGAGCTGACACTCCAATCCCCGCTCCGGTCAGTACCCCCCCCCCCCTGTATCTATCTGAGGAGCTGACACTCCAATCCCCGCTCCGGTCAGTACCCCCCCCCCCCCTGTATCTATCTCAGGAGCTGACACTCCAATCCCCGCTCCGGTCAGTACCCCCCCCCCCTGTATCTATCTCAGGAGCTGACACTCCAATCCCCGCTCCGGTCAGTACCCGCCCCCTGTATCTATCTGAGGAGCTGACACTCCAATCCCCGCTCCGGTCAGTACCCGCCCCCTGTATCTATCTGAGGAGCTGACACTCCAATCCCCGCTCCGGTCAGTACCCCCCCCTGTATCTATCTGAGGAGCTGACACTCCAATCCCCGCTCCGGTCAGTACCCCCCCCTGTATCTATCTGAGGAGCTGACACTCCAATCCCCGCTCCGGTCAGTACCCGCCCCCTGTATCTATCTGAGGAGCTGACACTCCAATCCCCGCTCCGGTCAGTACCCCCCCCCTGTATCTATCTGAGGAGCTGACACTCCAATCCCCGCTCCGGTCAGTACCCGCCCCCTGTATCTATCTGAGGAGCTGACACTCCAATCCCCGCTCCGGTCAGTACCCGCCCCCTGTATCTATCTCAGGAGCTGACACTCCAATCCCCGCTCCGGTCAGTACCCGCCCCCTGTATCTATCTGAGGAGCTGACACTCCAATCCCCGCTCCGGTCAGTACCCCCCCCCCCCTGTATCTATCTCAGGAGCTGACACTCCAATCCCCGCTCCGGTCAGTACCCCCCCCCCCCCTGTATCTATCTCAGGAGCTGACACTCCAATCCTCGCTCCGGTCAGTACCCCCCCCCCCCCTGTATCTATCTGAGGAGCTGACACTCCAATCCCCGCTCCGGTCAGTACCCGCCCCCTGTATCTATCTCAGGAGCTGACACTCCAATCCCCGCTCCGGTCAGTACCCCCCCCCCTGTATCTATCTCAGGAGCTGACACTCCAATCCCCGCTCCGGTCAGTACCCCCCCCCCCTGTATCTATCTGAGGAGCTGACACTCCAATCCCCGCTCCGGTCAGTACCCGCCCCCTGTATCTATCTGAGGAGCTGACACTCCAATCCCCGCTCCGGTCAGTACCCGCCCCCTGTATCTATCTGAGGAGCTGACACTCCAATCCCCGCTCCGGTCAGTACCCGCCCCCTGTATCTATCTGAGGAGCTGACACTCCAATCCCCGCTCCGGTCAGTACCCGCCCCCTGTATCTATCTGAGGAGCTGACACTCCAATCCCCGCTCCGGTCAGTACCCCCCCCCCCCTGTATCTATCTGAGGAGCTGACACTCCAATCCCCGCTCCGGTCAGTACCCCCCCCCCCTGTATCTATCTGAGGAGCTGACACTCCAATCCCCGCTCCGGTCAGTACCCCCCCCCCCCTGTATCTATCTGAGGAGCTGACACTCCAATCCCCGCTCCGGTCAGTACCCTCCCCCCCCTGTATCTATCTCAGGAGCTGACACTCCAATCCCCGCTCCGGTCAGTACCCGCCCCCCTGTATCTATCTGAGGAGCTGACACTCCAATCCCCGCTCCGGTCAGTACCCGCCCCCCTGTATCTATCTGAGGAGCTGACACTCCAATCCCCGCTCCGGTCAGTACCCGCCCCCTGTATCTATCTGAGGAGCTGACACTCCAATCCCCGCTCCGGTCAGTACCCCCCCCCCCCCTGTATCTATCTGAGGAGCTGACACTCCAATCCCCGCTCCGGTCAGTACCCGCCCCCTGTATCTATCTCAGGAGCTGACACTCCAATCCCCGCTCCGGTCAGTACCCCCCCCCTGTATCTATCTGAGGAGCTGACACTCCAATCCCCGCTCCGGTCAGTACCCGCCCCCTGTATCTATCTGAGGAGCTGACACTCCAATCCCCGCTCCGGTCAGTACCCGCCCCCTGTATCTATCTCAGGAGCTGACACTCCAATCCCCGCTCCGGTCAGTACCCCCCCCCCCTGTATCTATCTGAGGAGCTGACACTCCAATCCCCGCTCCGGTCAGTACCCGCCCCCTGTATCTATCTGAGGAGCTGACACTCCAATCCCCGCTCCGGTCAGTACCGCCCCCCCCCCTGTATCTATCTGAGGAGCTGACACTCCAATCCCCGCTCCGGTCAGTACCCGCCCCCTGTATCTATCTGAGGAGCTGACACTCCAATCCCCGCTCCGGTCAGTACCCCCCCCCCTGTATCTATCTGAGGAGCTGACACTCCAATCCCCGCTCCGGTCAGTACCCGCCCCCTGTATCTATCTGAGGAGCTGACACTCCAATCCCCGCTCCGGTCAGTACCCCCCCCCTGTATCTATCTGAGGAGCTGACACTCCAATCCCCGCTCCGGTCAGTACCCGCCCCCTGTATCTATCTGAGGAGCTGACACTCCAATCCCCGCTCCGGTCAGTACCCCCCCCCCTGTATCTATCTGAGGAGCTGACACTCCAATCCCCGCTCCGGTCAGTACCCCCCCCCCTGTATCTATCTGAGGAGCTGACACTCCAATCCCCGCTCCGGTCAGTACCCCCCCCCCTGTATCTATCTGAGGAGCTGACACTCCAATCCCCGCTCCGGTCAGTACCCCCCCCCTGTATCTATCTGAGGAGCTGACACTCCAATCCCCGCTCCGGTCAGTACCCCCCCCCCTGTATCTATCTCAGGAGCTGACACTCCAATCCCCGCTCCGGTCAGTACCCGCCCCCTGTATCTATCTGAGGAGCTGACACTCCAATCCCCGCTCCGGTCAGTACCCCCCCCTGTATCTATCTGAGGAGCTGACACTCCAATCCCCGCTCCGGTCAGTACCCCCCCCCCCTGTATCTATCTGAGGAGCTGACACTCCAATCCCCGCTCCGGTCAGTACCCCCCCCCTGTATCTATCTCAGGAGCTGACACTCCAATCCCCGCTCCGGTCAGTACCCCCCCCCTGTATCTATCTCAGGAGCTGACACTCCAATCCCCGCTCCGGTCAGTACCCCCCCCCTGTATCTATCTGAGGAGCTGACACTCCAATCCCCGCTCCGGTCAGTACCCGCCCCCTGTATCTATCTGAGGAGCTGACACTCCAATCCCCGCTCCGGTCAGTACCCCCCCTGTATCTATCTGAGGAGCTGACACTCCAATCCCCGCTCCAGTCAGTACCCGCCCCCTGTATCTATCTGAGGAGCTGACACTCCAATCCCCGCTCCGGTCAGTACCCGCCCCCTGTATCTATCTGAGGAGCTGACACTCCAATCCCCGCTCCGGTCAGTACCGCCCCCTGTATCTATCTCAGGAGCTGACACTCCAATCCCCGCTCCGGTCAGTACCCCCCCCCCCCCCTGTATCTATCTGAGGAGCTGACACTCCAATCCCCGCTCCGGTCAGTACCCCCCCCCCCTGTATCTATCTGAGGAGCTGACACTCCAATCCCCGCTCCGGTCAGTACCCCCCCCCTGTATCTATCTGAGGAGCTGACACTCCAATCCCCGCTCCGGTCAGTACCCGCCCCCTGTATCTATCTGAGGAGCTGACACTCCAATCCCCGCTCCGGTCAGTACCCCCCCCCCCCTGTATCTATCTGAGGAGCTGACACTCCAATCCCCGCTCCGGTCAGTACCCGCCCCCTGTATCTATCTGAGGAGCTGACACTCCAATCCCCGCTCCAGTCAGTACCCGCCCCCTGTATCTATCTCAGGAGCTGACACTCCAATCCCCGCTCCGGTCAGTACCCCCCCCCCCTGTATCTATCTGAGGAGCTGACACTCCAATCCCCGCTCCGGTCAGTACCCCCCCCGCCCCCTGTATCTATCTGAGGAGCTGACACTCCTATCCCCGCTCCGGTCAGTACCCGCCCCCTGTATCTATCTGAGGAGCTGACACTCCAATCCCCGCTCCGGTCAGTACCCGCCCCCTGTATCTATCTGAGGAGCTGACACTCCAATCCCCGCTCCGGTCAGTACCCGCCCCCTGTATCTATCTCAGGAGCTGACACTCCAATCCCCGCTCCGGTCAGTACCCCCCCCCTGTATCTATCTGAGGAGCTGACACTCCAATCCTCGCTCCGGTCAGTACCCGCCCCCTGTATCTATCTGAGGAGCTGACACTCCAATCCCCGCTCCGGTCAGTACCCCCCCCCCTGTATCTATCTCAGGAGCTGACACTCCAATCCCCGCTCCGGTCAGTACCCCCCCCCTGTATCTATCTGAGGAGCTGACACTCCAATCCTCGCTCCGGTCAGTACCCCCCCCCCCCTGTATCTATCTGAGGAGCTGACACTCCAATCCCCGCTCCGGTCAGTACCCGCCCCCTGTATCTATCTGAGGAGCTGACACTCCAATCCCCGCTCCGGTCAGTACCCCCCCCCCCTGTATCTATCTGAGGAGCTGACACTCCAATCCCCGCTCCGGTCAGTACCCGCCCCCTGTATCTATCTGAGGAGCTGACACTCCAATCCCCGCTCCGGTCAGTACCCCCCCCTGTATCTATCTGAGGAGCTGACACTCCAATCCCCGCTCCGGTCAGTACCCCCCCCCCCCCCCCCCTGTATCTATCTCAGGAGCTGACACTCCAATCCCCGCTCCGGTCAGTACCCCCCCCCTGTATCTATCTGAGGAGCTGACACTCCAATCCCCGCTCCGGTCAGTACCCGCCCCCTGTATCTATCTGAGGAGCTGACACTCCAATCCCCGCTCCGGTCAGTACCCGCCCCCTGTATCTATCTGAGGAGCTGACACTCCAATCCCCGCTCCGGTCAGTACCCCCCCCCCCCTGTATCTATCTGAGGAGCTGACACTCCAATCCCCGCTCCGGTCAGTACCCACCCCCTGTATCTATCTGAGGAGCTGACACTCCAATCCCCGCTCCGGTCAGTACCCGCCCCCTGTATCTATCTCAGGAGCTGACACTCCAATCCCCGCTCCGGTCAGTACCCGCCCCCTGTATCTATCTGAGGAGCTGACACTCCAATCCCCTCTCCGGTCAGTACCCCCCCCCTGTATCTATCTGAGGAGCTGACACTCCAATCCCCGCTCCGGTCAGTACCCGCCCCCTGTATCTATCTCAGGAGCTGACACTCCAATCCCCGCTCCGGTCAGTACCCCCCCCCCCCTGTATCTATCTGAGGAGCTGACACTCCAATCCCCGCTCCGGTCAGTACCCCCCCCCTGTATCTATCTCAGGAGCTGACACTCCAATCCCCGCTCCGGTCAGTACCCCCCCCCTGTATCTATCTCAGGAGCTGACACTCCAATCCCCGCTCCGGTCAGTACCCCCCCCCTGTATCTATCTGAGGAGCTGACACTCCAATCCCCGCTCCGGTCAGTACCCGCCCCCTGTATCTATCTCAGGAGCTGACACTCCAATCCCCGCTCCGGTCAGTACCCCCCCCCTGTATCTATCTGAGGAGCTGACACTCCAATCCCCGCTCCGGTCAGTACCCCCCCCTGTATCTATCTGAGGAGCTGACACTCCAATCCCCGCTCCGGTCAGTACCCCCCCCCCCCTGTATCTATCTGAGGAGCTGACACTCCAATCCCCGCTCCGGTCAGTACCCCCCCCCTGTATCTATCTGAGGAGCTGACACTCCAATCCTCGCTCCGGTCAGTACCGCCCCCCCCCCCCTGTATCTATCTGAGGAGCTGACACTCCAATCCCCGCTCCGGTCAGTACCCCCCCCCCCTGTATCTATCTGAGGAGCTGACACTCCAATCCCCGCTCCGGTCAGTACCCTCCCCCCCTGTATCTATCTGAGGAGCTGACACTCCAATCCCCGCTCCGGTCAGTACCCGCCCCCTGTATCTATCTGAGGAGCTGACACTCCAATCCCCGCTCCGGTCAGTACCCCCCCCCTGTATCTATCTGAGGAGCTGACACTCCAATCCCCGCTCCGGTCAGTACCCGCCCCCTGTATCTATCTCAGGAGCTGACACTCCAATCCCCGCTCCGGTCAGTACCCGCCCCCTGTATCTATCTCAGGAGCTGACACTCCAATCCTCGCTCCGGTCAGTACCCCCCCCCCCCCCCCTGTATCTATCTCAGGAGCTGACACTCCAATCCCCGCTCCGGTCAGTACCCCCCCCCCCCCCCCTGTATCTATCTGAGGAGCTGACACTCCAATCCCCGCTCCGGTCAGTACCCCCCCCTGTATCTATCTGAGGAGCTGACACTCCAATCCCCGCTCCGGTCAGTACCCGCCCCCTGTATCTATCTGAGGAGCTGACACTCCAATCCCCGCTCCGGTCAGTACCCCCCCCCCTGTATCTATCTGAGGAGCTGACACTCCAATCCCCGCTCCGGTCAGTACCCCCCCCCCCCCCTGTATCTATCTGAGGAGCTGACACTCCAATCCCCGCTCCGGTCAGTACCCGCCCCCTGTATCTATCTGAGGAGCTGACACTCCAATCCCCGCTCCGGTCAGTACCCCCCCCCCTGTATCTATCTGAGGAGCTGACACTCCAATCCCCGCTCCGGTCAGTACCCCCCCCCCCTGTATCTATCTGAGGAGCTGACACTCCAATCCCCGCTCCGGTCAGTACCCCCCCCCTGTATCTATCTGAGGAGCTGACACTCCAATCCCCGCTCCGGTCAGTACCGCCCCCTGTATCTATCTGAGGCGCTGACACTCCAATCCCCGCTCCGGTCAGTACCCGCCCCCCTGTATCTATCTGAGGAGCTGACACTCCAATCCCCGCTCCGGTCAGTACCCCCCCCCCCCCCTGTATCTATCTGAGGAGCTGACACTCCAATCCCCGCTCCGGTCAGTACCGCCCCCTGTATCTATCTGAGGCGCTGACACTCCAATCCTCGCTCCGGTCAGTACCCCCCCCTGTATCTATCTCAGGAGCTGACACTCCAATCCCCGCTCCGGTCAGTACCCCCCCCCTGTATCTAACTGAGGAGCTGACACTCCAATCCCCGCTCCGGTCAGTACCCGCCCCCTGTATCTATCTGAGGAGCTGACACTCCAATCCCCGCTCCGGTCAGTACCCCCCCCCCCCTGTATCTATCTGAGGAGCTGACACTCCAATCCCCGCTCCGGTCAGTACCCGCCCCCTGTATCTATCTCAGGAGCTGACACTCCAATCCCCGCTCCGGTCAGTACCCGCCCCCTGTATCTATCTGAGGAGCTGACACTCCAATCCCCGCTCCGGTCAGTACCCCCCCCCCCCTGTATCTATCTCAGGAGCTGACACTCCAATCCCCGCTCCGGTCAGTACCCGCCCCCTGTATCTATCTGAGGAGCTGACACTCCAATCCCCGCTCCGGTCAGTACCCCCCCCTGTATCTATCTGAGGAGCTGACACTCCAATCCCCGCTCTGGTCAGTACCCCCCCCCCTGTAACTATCTGAGGAGCTGACACTCCAATCCCCGCTCCGGTCAGTACCCCCCCCTGTATCTATCTGAGGAGCTGACACTCCAATCCCCGCTCCGGTCAGTACCCCCCCCCTGTATCTATCTGAGGAGCTGACACTCCAATCCCCGCTCCGGTCAGTACCCCCCCCTGTATCTATCTGAGGAGCTGACACTCCAATCCCCGCTCCGGTCAGTACCCCCCCCTGTATCTATCTGAGGAGCTGACACTCCAATCCCCGCTCCTGTCAGTACCCCCCCCCCCCTGTATCTATCTGAGGAGCTGACACTCCAATCCCCGCTCCGGTCAGTACCCCCCCCCCCTGTATCTATCTGAGGAGCTGACACTCCAATCCCCGCTCCGGTCAGTACCCCCCCCCCTGTATCTATCTCAGGAGCTGACACTCCAATCCCCGCTCCGGTCAGTACCCGCCCCCTGTATCTATCTGAGGAGCTGACACTCCAATCCCCGCTCCGGTCAGTACCCGCCCCCTGTATCTATCTGAGGAGCTGACACTCCAATCCCCGCTCCGGTCAGTACCCCCCCCCTGTATCTATCTGAGGAGCTGACACTCCAATCCCCGCTCCGGTCAGTACCCCCCCCCCCTGTATCTATCTCAGGAGCTGACACTCCAATCCTCGCTCCGGTCAGTACCCGCCCCCTGTATCTATCTGAGGAGCTGACACTCCAATCCCCGCTCCGGTCAGTACCCGCCCCCTGTATCTATCTGAGGAGCTGACACTCCAATCCCCGCTCCGGTCAGTACCCGCCCCCTGTATCTATCTCAGGAGCTGACACTCCAATCCCCGCTCCGGTCAGTACCCGCCCCCTGTATCTATCTCAGGAGCTGACACTCCAATCCCCGCTCCGGTCAGTACCCGCCCCCTGTATCTATCTGAGGAGCTGACACTCCAATCCCCGCTCCGGTCAGTACCCCCCCCCTGTATCTATCTGAGGAGCTGACACTCCAATCCTCGCTCCGGTCAGTACCCCCCCCCTGTATCTATCTGAGGAGCTGACACTCCAATCCCTGCTCCGGTCAGTACCCGCCCCCTGTATCTATCTGAGGAGCTGACACTCCAATCCCCGCTCCGGTCAGTACTCCCCCCCCCCCCCCTGTATCTATCTCAGGAGCTGACACTCCAATCCTCGCTCCGGTCAGTACCCGCCCCCTGTATCTATCTGAGGAGCTGACACTCCAATCCCCGCTCCGGTCAGTACCCGCCCCCTGTATCTATCTGAGGAGCTGACACTCCAATCCCCGCTCCGGTCAGTACCCCCCCCCCCCTGTATCTATCTGAGGAGCTGACACTCCAATCCCCGCTCCGGTCAGTACCCCCCCCCCCCTGTATCTATCTGAGGAGCTGACACTCCAATCCCCGCTCCGGTCAGTACCCGCCCCCTGTATCTATCTGAGGAGCTGACACTCCAATCCCCGCTCCGGTCAGTACCCGCCCCCTGTATCTATCTGAGGAGCTGACACTCCAATCCCCGCTCCGGTCAGTACCCGCCCCCTGTATCTATCTGAGGAGCTGACACTCCAATCCCCGCTCCGGTCAGTACCCGCCCCCTGTATCTATCTCAGGAGCTGACACTCCAATCCCCGCTCCGGTCAGTACCCCCCCCCCCCCTGTATCTATCTGAGGAGCTGACACTCCAATCCCCGCTCCGGTCAGTACCCGCCCCCTGTATCTATCTGAGGAGCTGACACTCCAATCCCCGCTCCGGTCAGTACCCGCCCCCTGTATCTATCTCAGGAGCTGACACTCCAATCCCCGCTCCGGTCAGTACCCCCCCCCCTGTATCTATCTCAGGAGCTGACACTCCAATCCCCGCTCCGGTCAGTACCCGCCCCCTGTATCTATCTGAGGAGCTGACACTCCAATCCCCGCTCCGGTCAGTACCCCCCCCCCCTGTATCTATCTGAGGAGCTGACACTCCAATCCCCGCTCCGGTCAGTACCCCCCCCCCCTGTATCTATCTGAGGAGCTGACACTCCAATCCCCGCTCCGGTCAGTACCCGCCCCCCCCCCATGTATCTATCTGAGGAGCTGACACTCCAATCCCCGCTCCGGTCAGTACCCGCCCCCTGTATCTATCTGAGGAGCTGACACTCCAATCCCCGCTCCGGTCAGTACCCGCCCCCTGTATCTATCTGAGGAGCTGACACTCCAATCCCCGCTCCGGTCAGTACCCCCCCCCGTATCTATCTGAGGAGCTGACACTCCAATCCCCGCTCCGGTCAGTACCCCCCCCTGTATCTATCTCAGGAGCTGACACTCCAATCCCCGCTCCGGTCAGTACCCCCCCCCGTATCTATCTGAGGAGCTGACACTCCAATCCTCGCTCCGGTCAGTACCCGCCCCCTGTATCTATCTGAGGAGCTGACACTCCAATCCCCGCTCCGGTCAGTACCCCCCCCTGTATCTATCTCAGGAGCTGACACTCCAATCCCCGCTCCGGTCAGTACCCACCGCCTGTATCTATCTGAGGAGCTGACACTCCAATCCCCGCTCCGGTCAGTACTCCCCCCCCCCCCCTGTATCTATCTGAGGAGCTGACACTCCAATCCCCGCTCCGGTCAGTACCCCCCCCCTGTATCTATCTGAGGAGCTGACACTCCAATCCCCGCTCCTGTCAGTACCCCCCCCCCCCCCCCCTGTATCTATCTCAGGAGCTGACACTCCAATCCCCGCTCCGGTCAGTACCCCCCCCTGTATCTATCTGAGGAGCTGACACTCCAATCCCCGCTCCGGTCAGTACCCCCCCCTGTATCTATCTCAGGAGCTGACACTCCAATCCCCGCTCCGGTCAGTACCCCCCCCTGTATCTATCTCAGGAGCTGACACTCCAATCCCCGCTCCGGTCAGTACCCACCGCCTGTATCTATCTGAGGAGCTGACACTCCAATCCCCGCTCCGGTCAGTACTCCCCCCCCCCCCCTGTATCTATCTGAGGAGCTGACACTCCAATCCCCGCTCCGGTCAGTACCCCCCCCCTGTATCTATCTGAGGAGCTGACACTCCAATCCCCGCTCCGGTCAGTACCCCCCCCTGTATCTATCTCAGGAGCTGACACTCCAATCCCCGCTCCGGTCAGTACCCCCCCCCCTGTATCTATCTGAGGAGCTGACACTCCAATCCCCGCTCCGGTCAGTACCCGCCCCCTGTATCTATCTGAGGAGCTGACACTCCAATCCCCGCTCCGGTCAGTACCCCCCCCCTGTATCTATCTGAGGAGCTGACACTCCAATCCTCGCTCCGGTCAGTACCCGCCCCCTGTATCTATCTCAGGAGCTGACACTCCAATCCTCGCTCCGGTCAGTACCCGCCCCCTGTATCTATCTCAGGAGCTGACACTCCAATCCTCGCTCCGGTCAGTACCCCCCCCCTGTATCTATCTGAGGAGCTGACACTCCAATCCCCGCTCCGGTCAGTACCCGCCCCCTGTATCTATCTGAGGAGCTGACACTCCAATCCCCGCTCCGGTCAGTACCCCCCCCCTGTATCTATCTGAGGAGCTGACACTCCAATCCCCGCTCCGGTCAGTACCCCCCCCCCCTGTATCTATCTGAGGAGCTGACACTCCAATCCCCGCTCCGGTCAGTACCCACCCCCTGTATCTATCTGAGGAGCTGACACTCCAATCCCCGCTCAGGTCAGTACCCCCCCCCCTGTATCTATCTGAGGAGCTGACACTCCAATCCCCGCTCCGGTCAGTACGCCCCCCCCTGTATCTATCTGAGGAGCTGACACTCCAATCCCCGCTCCGGTCAGTACCCCCCCCCCCCTGTATCTATCTGAGGAGCTGACACTCCAATCCTCGCTCCGGTCAGTACTCCCCCCCCCCCCCCTGTATCTATCTCAGGAGCTGACACTCCAATCCCCGCTCCGGTCAGTACCCCCCCCCCCCCTGTATCTATCTGAGGAGCTGACACTCCAATCCCCGCTCCGGTCAGTACCCGCCCCCTGTATCTATCTGAGGAGCTGACACTCCAATCCCCGCTCCGGTCAGTACCCCCCCCCCCCCTGTATCTATCTGAGGAGCTGACACTCCAATCCCCGCTCCGGTCAGTACCCCCCCCCCGTATCTATCTGAGGAGCTGACACTCCAATCCTCGCTCCGGTCAGTACCCGCCCCCTGTATCTATCTGAGGAGCTGACACTCCAATCCCCGCTCCGGTCAGTACCCCCCCCCCGTATCTATCTGAGGAGCTGACACTCCAATCCCCGCTCCGGTCAGTACCCCCCCCCCTGTATCTATCTGAGGAGCTGACACTCCAATCCCCGCTCCGGTCAGTACCCGCCCCCTGTATCTATCTGAGGAGCTGACACTCCAATCCCCGCTCCGGTCAGTACCCCCCCCCCCCTGTATCTATCTGAGGAGCTGACACTCCAATCCCCGCTCCGGTCAGTACCCCCCCCCTGTATCTATCTGAGGAGCTGACACTCCAATCCCCGCTCCGGTCAGTACCCCCCCCCTGTATCTATCTGAGGAGCTGACACTCCAATCCCCGCTCCGGTCAGTACCCCCCCCCCCTGTATCTATCTGAGGAGCTGACACTCCAATCCCCGCTCCGGTCAGTACCCCCCCCCCCCTGTATCTATCTGAGGAGCTGACACTCCAATCCCCGCTCCGGTCAGTACCCCCCCCCTGTATCTATCTGAGGAGCTGACACTCCAATCCCCGCTCCGGTCAGTACCCCCCCCCCCCTGTATCTATCTCAGGAGCTGACACTCCAATCCCCGCTCCGGTCAGTACCCCCCCCCTGTATCTATCTGAGGAGCTGACACTCCAATCCCCGCTCCGGTCAGTACCCCCCCCCCCCTGTATCTATCTGAGGAGCTGACACTCCAATCCCCGCTCCGGTCAGTACCCCCCCCCCCCTGTATCTATCTGAGGAGCTGACACTCCAATCCCCGCTCCGGTCAGTACCCCCCCCCCCTGTATCTATCTCAGGAGCTGACACTCCAATCCCCGCTCCGGTCAGTACCCGCCCCCTGTATCTATCTGAGGAGCTGACACTCCAATCCCCGCTCCGGTCAGTACCCCCCCCTGTATCTATCTCAGGAGCTGACACTCCAATCCCCGCTCCGGTCAGTACCCGCCCCCTGTATCTATCTGAGGAGCTGACACTCCAATCCCCGCTCCGGTCAGTACCCCCCCCCCCCCTGTATCTATCTGAGGAGCTGACACTCCAATCCCCGCTCCGGTCAGTACCCGCCCCCTGTATCTATCTCAGGAGCTGACACTCCAATCCCCGCTCCGGTCAGTACCCCCCCCCCCCCTGTATCTATCTCAGGAGCTGACACTCCAATCCCCGCTCCGGTCAGTACCCCCCCCCCCCTGTATCTATCTGAGGAGCTGACACTCCAATCCCCGCTCCGGTCAGTACCCGCCCCCTGTATCTATCTCAGGAGCTGACACTCCAATCCCCGCTCCGGTCAGTACCCGCCCCCTGTATCTATCTGAGGAGCTGACACTCCAATCCCCGCTCCGGTCAGTACCCCCCCCCTGTATCTATCTGAGGAGCTGACACTCCAATCCCCGCTCCGGTCAGTACCCCCCCCCCCCCCCTGTATCTATCTGAGGAGCTGACACTCCAATCCCCGCTCCGGTCAGTACCCGCCCCCTGTATCTATCTCAGGAGCTGACACTCCAATCCCCGCTCCGGTCAGTACCCGCCCCCTGTATCTATCTCAGGAGCTGACAAAGATAGTAATGGGGGCGGATGGTATTGGTATTGTCGGTGGGGTGGAGGCGGGAGTATTGGCATTGCCGGGGGGGAATGGTTGGGGGTAATAACATATATTCATCACTATTATTATGATTCTGATGCCTATTTATTTCCATTCTCACAGATTAAAACGTTTGTGATATTATTGAAGATAATGGATAACAGACGCCAGCCTATGAAGCGCCTGTGTAAGTCAGTCCTATCTGTTTATAACCTCACGGTGTGCGTGGGCATGCACTCTGCTCTGATTTTTACCTTCCCTGATTTTGATACATGTCCTGATATTTTTTTTTTTCTTTCCTTGCCCAGTTTTGATATTAATTACCTGCCCTGATTGATTACCTGCCCTGATTGATTTATTAATTACCTGCCCTGATTGATTACCTGCCCTGATTGATTGATTACCTGCCCTGATTGATTACCTGCCCTGATTGATTTATTAATTACCTGCCCTGATTGATTACCTGCCCTGATTGATTGATTACCTGCTGTGAGGATACGTAATCCTAGAGCAGCCTCTCCCCTAGGTGCAAGGTGAAGGTGAAGGGCGGTAGCTGGTCGCATGCTGTGACCCCCAATTCTGTATCCAAACTTAGTGTTTTGGGGGGTTTAGTAGCAACCACCACATAACAGAACCTCTTGCAAGGCCAGTAGGAAGAAAACAAGCCTTTAGTTCCTTTGAGGATCCCCAGCGCGTTTCCCTGCACTGTGCGTGGGTCAGTGATTCCGTGGTTTCCTCCCAGAATGCATTTCTCCAGCCGTGATAGTCTGTATTCTGTCCAGGTTCAGAGTCTGGGAATGATTCCCCACGGAAGAAACGTTTCACTGTATTGGAGCGAGGAGAGGAGAACTGGGACCCTGTCCTATGTGAACAGTCTGAATTATCAGCCAGTGTCAACTGGTCATCACTGCTGCGGATAACGGAACATGACATCAAGCCCGACACGCCGGCCATCCCATCCATTAGATCCAGGATTCAGACACTGCAAGCCATCAGCAGGACAGGTACTGGTCTATGTCAGTCAGTCCTATCTGGCACCACTGTGCACTGACTGCTACTAGAGTATAATACAGTGGTCCTGGTGTTTGGAGGTAAGACCTTGACATCTCCTGTGAAATGCCAGTCATACTGTGCAACTCCTGATAATGATGTAACAGACGTCATGTGAATGTGGGAGAAATAATACATTGGTAATTGTAACGGACCGTCTACCGGACGAAGTAGACCCTCTGTCCGTTGTGGGAAATCACCTCCTTAGCCCCCACTTACAGCTCAGCATTCACCCAGCAAGTCTTTCCTGGACCCTTGCTCTTTGTACCCAAATAGACAGGACATCTAGCAGTTAGGTACAGCAAGATTGAACTCCTTTATTTGTGATTTACACAGCACATATACACCAAACTGCAATCAGATAACACCTGATTAAACAATAGAAAACTTAAACACATCACCAGTAAAGCAGTATCTAGCCACTTTAATCTGGAGCCAGAAGCAAGGTAGTCAGACTGGGTGGCTGACATAACTAAACAATGGAAGGCTTAAACACATTACAGACAGGGTCCATAATCTATAGGGAGGTGTTTGGCCCTCAGGCCCCTCCAAGAACCCCAGTCAGTCAGACTGTCAGAATTCACTTCGTGACAGTAATCAAACCAAGTAAAATGTCATTCTTGACTGATGAGCTGACATTTCAGCTTGCTGGCTGATGAATTTTTCTCTGCATTGATGTGGGAGGGAAGTCAGTGTTCACATGCTGGTATCTGTCATCCCACAGATTCAGCGCCTGATTGTGACCGAGAATCTGCCGCACCAAGAGAAAAGTCCTGGACGGAACATGTAAAGATTTCATTTATTGGTGCAGGTCTCTAGAAGGGACTGATTGTATTGGAGCGGGTCTCTAGAAGGGACTGATTGTATTGGAGCGGGTTGTGGGAGGGACTGATTGTATCGGAGCGGGTCTCTAGAAGGGACTGACTGTATCGGAGCGGGTCTCTAGAAGGGACTGACTGTATCGGAGCGGGTCTCTAGAAGGGACTGATTGTATTGGAGCGGGTCTCTAGAAGGGACTGACTGGATCGGAGCGGGTCTCTAGAAGGGACTGACTGTATCGGAGCGGGTCTCTAGAAGGGACTGATTGTATTGGAGCGGGTCTCTAGAAGGGACTGATTGTATTGGAGCGGGTTGTGGGAGGGACTGATTGTATCGGAGTGGGTCTCTAGAAGGGACTGACTGTATCGGAGCGGGTCTCTAGAAGGGACTGACTGTATTGGAGCGGGTCTCTAGAAGGGACTGATTGTATTGGAGCGGGTCTCTAGAAGGGACTGATTGTATCGGAGCGGGTCTCTAGAAGGGACTGACTGTATCGGAGCGGGTCTCTAGAAGGGACTGACTGTATTGGAGCGGGTCTCTAGAAGGGACTGACTGTATCGGAGCGGGTCTCTAGAAGGGACTGATTGTATTGGAGCGGGTCTCTAGAAGGGACTGACTGGATCGGAGCGGGTCTCTAGAAGGGACTGACTGGATCGGAGCGGGTCTCTAGAAGGGACTGACTGTATCGGAGCGGGTCTCTAGAAGGGACTGATTGTATTGGAGCGGGTCTCTAGAAGGGACTGATTGGATCGGAGCGGGTTGTGGGAGGGACTGATTGTATCGGAGCGGGTCTCTAGAAGGGACTGACTGTATCGGAGCGGGTCTCTAGAAGGGACTGATTGGATCGGAGCGGGTCTCTAGAAGGGACTGATTGGATCGGAGCGGGTCTCTAGAAGGGACTGATTGGATCGGAGCGGGTTGTGGGAGGGGGGTGGTGCAGTTGCTAGTAGTGGTTTATCGGGTGTCGTCTCTAGCAGTAAATGTATTTTTTTCTGGACAGACATGCTTTGTGCTGACAGATCCTGTGCAGAAAGCGGATGCAGAAAGGATACAAGGTAAATATGGAGCATTTTGTCACCATGGATGGCATTATTTGCTGTAACGAGTACTTTATGCTGCCAGTTTCTTTCTGTGCATTTTAGTTTCGATCTCTTCTCAGGTAACGATGTGGGGTCTGTGTGTGGGAAGTTCCAGTGGGACGAGACCATGGAAGAACATCCAACTTTGCCTCTGGCTCAGAGCACTATTGGCCATCAGCGAACTCTTCAACAGGAGATACATGCGAGTGTGGATACAGCCAGTCGGCTGCGTAAGGTGAGTGTGCGCTCAGCAATTGTGATCTCCTTCATTGTATAAGTTCCTGATGGGCTATTCTCTCCTCTTAGGAGCGGCAGGAAGAGCTGGCATTGGTCTGTGCTGCAGTGGATCGCACTAATCCGTGGAGGGCGGACTCTATAAGACATCGGCAGAAGATGAGCAGAGGGCAAGTCAATGTGGTGAGATCAACAAGGGGTCAGCTGGCTGGAGAGAGCTGCGCATGAGACCTTCTCTATTAATGTCTTATTTCTGCAGCTACTTGTGGGTTCATCACTGGTTTTAGAGACTAACTAGGTTCCTGTAACTCTTTCACTCCTGGCTCCTGGTTTGCACGCTGGTGGCGGTGTGGGTGTGTGTGTGGCGCGCGGCTCCTGGTTTGCGCGGTGTGTGGCGCGCGGCTCCTGGTTTGCGCGGTGTGTGGCGCGCGGCTCCTGGTTTGCGCGGTGTGTGGCGCGCGGCTCCTGGTTTGCGCAGTGTGTGGCGCGCGGCTCCTGGTTTGCGCGGTGTGTGGCGCGCGGCTCCTGGTTTGCGCGGTGTGTGGCGCGCGGCTCCTGGTTTGCGCGGTGTGTGTGTGGCGCGCGGCTCCTGGTTTGCGCGGTGTGTGTGTGGCGCGCGGCTCCTGGTTTGCGCGCTGGTGGCGGTGTGTGTGGCGCGCGGCTCCTGGTTTGCGCGCTGGTGGCGGTGTGTGTGGCGCGCGGCTCCTGGTTTGCACGCTGGTGGCGGTGTGTGTGGTTCGCGGCTCCTGGTTTGCACGCTGGGGGGTGTGTGTGTGTAGTGCGCGCCTCCTGGTTTGCACGCTGGGGGGTGTGTGTGTGTAGTGCGCGCCTCCTGGTTTGCACGCTGGGGGGTGTGTGTGTGTGTAGTGCGCGCCTCCTGGTATGCACGCTGGGGGGTGTGTGTGTAGTGCGCGCCTCCTGGTGTGCACGCTGGGGGGGGTGTGTGTGTGTGTGTAGTGCGCGGCTCCTGGTGTGCACGCTGGGGGGTGTGTGTGTGTGTGTGTGTGTGTGTGTGTGTGTGTAGTGCGCGGCTCCTGGTATGCACGCTGGGGGGTGTGTGTGTGTATTGCGCGGCTCCTGGTGTGCACGCTGGGGGGTGTGTGTGTGTGTGTGTGTGTAGTGCGCGGCTCCTGGTATGCACGCTGGGGGGTGTGTGTGTGTGTAGTGCGCGGCTCCTGGTATGCACGCTGGGGGGTGTTAGTGTGTAGTGCGCGGCTCCTGGTATGCACGCTGGGGGGTGTGTGTGTGTAGTGCGCGGCTCCTGGTATGCACGCTGGGGGGTGTGTGTGTGTGTAGTGCGCGGCTCCTGGTATGCACGCTGGGGGGTGTTAGTGTGTAGTGCGCGGCTCCTGGTATGCACGCTGGGGGGTGTGTGTGTGTAGTGCGCGGCTCCTGGTATGCACCCTGGGGGGTGTGTGTGTGTAGTGCGCGGCTCCTGGTATGCACGCTGGGGGGTGTGTGTGTGTAGTGCGCGGCTCCTGGTATGCACGCTGGGGGGTGTGTGTGTGTGTAGTGCGCGGCTCCTGGTATGCACGCTGGGGGGTGTGTGTGTGTAGTGCGCGGCTCCTGGTATGCACGCTGGGGGGTGTGTGTAGCACCGTTTTACTCATCTCTTTGGGGTTAGTCACGGGCATTGCTCCTCTCCAGGATGGAGGCGGAGAGCAACGTGTGAGACGCAGAGTGAAAAAGGGGAAAGGACGAGTAAGAATGGGCCCCAGCACAGATCCAAACTCCGCCTCCAGCGTAAGTGTAAAGATTGCCGTCAGTAATATGTGGGGTGCATTGCAGAGCCAGCGCTTTATCATGATATCTCCAGTTTACTCACCCACTGAAATGACAAACTGCAGAGCTGCATGTAATGCACTAAATCAACCCTGTATATCTGGGATACATCTCACCCCTATACTAACGCACTATAATAATAACCCTGTATATCTGGGGTACATCTCACCCCTATACTAACGCACTATAATAATAACCCTGTATATCTGGGATACATCTCACCTCTATACTAACACTATAATAATAACCCTGTATATCTGGGGTACATCTCACCTCTATACTAACACTATAATAATAACCCTGTATATCTGGGGTACATCTCACCTCTATACTAACACTATAATAATAACCCTGTATATCTGGGATACATCTCACCCCTATACTAACACACTATAATAATAACCCTGTATATCTGGGATACATCTCACCCCTCTACTAACACTATAATAATAACCCTGTATATCTGGGGTACATCTCACCCCTATACTAACGCACTATAACAATAACCCTGTATATCTGGGATACATCTCACCCCTATACTAACGCACTATAACAATAACCCTGTATATCTCGGATACATCTCACCTCTATACTAACGCACTATAATAATAACCCTGTATATCTGGGATACATCTCACCCCTATACTAACACTATAATAATAACCCTGTATATCTGGGATACATCTCACCCCTATACTAACACTATAATAATAACCCTGTATATCTGGGATACATCTCACCTCTATACTAACACTATAATAATAACCCTGTATATCTGGGGTACATCTCACCCCTATACTAACGCACTATAATAATAACCCTGTATATCTGGGGTACATCTCACCCCTATACTAACACTATAATAATAACCCTGTATATCTGGGATACATCTCACCTCTATACTAACACTATAATAATAACCCTGTATATCTGGGATACATCTCACCCCTATACTAACACTATAATAATAACCCTGTATATCTCGGATACACCTCATCTCTATACTAACGCACTATAATAATAACCCTGTATATCTGGGATACATCTCACCCCTATACTAACACTATAATAATAACCCTGTATATCTCGGATACACCTCATCTCTATACTAACGCACTATAATAATAACCCTGTATATCTGGGATACACCTCATCTCTATACTAACACTATAATAATAACCCTGTATATCTGGGATACATCTCACCTCTATACTAACGCACTATAATAATAACCCTGTATATCTGGGATACATCTCATCTCTATACTAACACTATAATAATAACCCTGTATATCTGGGGTACATCTCACCCCTATACTAACACTATAATAATAACCCTGTATATCTGGGATACATCTCACCTCTATACTAACACTATAATAATAACCCTGTATATCTGGGATACATCTCACCCCTCTACTAACACTATAATAATAACCCTGTATATCTGGGATACATCTCACCCCTATACTAACACTATAATAATAACCCTGTATATCTGGGATACATCTCACCCCTATACTAACACTATAATAATAACCCTGTATATCTGGGATACATCTCACCTCTATACTAACGCACTATAATAATAACCCTGTATATCTGGGATACATCTCACCCCTATACTAACGCACTATAATAATAACCCTGTATATCTGGGATACATCTCACCTCTATACTAACGCACTATAATAATAACCCTGTATATCTGGGATACATCTCACCCCTATACTAACGCACTATAATAATAACCCTGTATATCTGGGGTACATCTCACCTCTATACTAACACACTATAATAATAACCCTGTATATCTCGGATACACCTCATCTCTATACTAACGCACTATAATAATAACCCTGTATATCTGGGATACATCTCACCCCTATACTAACACTATAATAATAACCCTGTATATCTCGGATACACCTCATCTCTATACTAACACTATAATAATAACCCTGTATATCTGGGATACATCTCACCTCTATACTAACGCACTATAATAATAACCCTGTATATCTGGGATACATCTCACCCCTATACTAACGCACTATAATAATAACCCTGTATATCTGGGATACATCTCACCTCTATACAAACACTATAATCCTAACCCTGTATATCTGGGATACATCTCACCCCTATACTAACACACTATAATAATAACCCTGTATATCTGGGATACATCTCACCTCTATACAAACACTATAATCCTAACCCTGTATATCTGGGATACATCTCACCCCTATACTAACACTATAATAATAACCCTGTATATCTGGGATACATCTCACCCCTATACTAACACTATAATAATAACCCTGTATATCTGGGATACATCTCACCCCTATACTAACACTATAATAATAACCCTGTATATCTGGGATACATCTCACCCCTATACTAACACTATAATAATAACCCTGTATATCTGGGATACATCTCACCCCTATACTAACACTATAATAATAACCCTGTATATCTCGGATACACCTCATCTCTATACTAACACTATAATAATAACCCTGTATGTCTGGGGTACATCTCACCTCTATACTAACGCACTATAATAATAACCCTGTATATCTGGGATACACCTCATCTCTATACTAACACTATAATAATAACCCTGTATATCTGGGATACATCTCACCTCTATACTAACACTATAATAATAACCCTGTATATCTGGGATACATCTCACCCCTATACTAACACTATAATAATAACCCTGTATATCTGGGATACATCTCACCTCTATACTAACACTATAATAATAACCCTGTATATCTGGGGTACATCTCACCTCTATACTAACGCACTATAATAATAACCCTGTATATCTGGGATACATCTCACCTCTATACTAACGCACTATAATAATAACCCTGTATATCTCGGATACACCTCATCTCTATACTAACACTATAATAATAACCCGGTATATCTGGGATACATCTCACCTCTATACTAACACTATAATAATAACCCTGTATATCTGGGATACATCTCACCTCTATACTAACGCACTATAATAATAACCCTGTATATCTGGGGTACATCTCACCCCTATACTAACGCACTATAATAATAACCCTGTATATCTGGGATACATCTCACCCCTATACTAACACTATAATAATAACCCTGTATATCTGGGGTACATCTCACCCCTATACTAACGCACTATAATAATAACCCTGTATATCTGGGATACATCTCACCTCTATACTAACACTATAATAATAACCCTGTATATCTGGGATACATCTCACCTCTATACTAACGCACTATAATAATAACCCTGTATATCTGGGATACATCTCACCTCTATACTAACGCACTATAATAATAACCCTGTATATCTGGGGTACATCTCACCTCTATACTAACGCACTATAATAATAACCCTGTATATCTGGGATACATCTCACCCCTATACTAACACTATAATAATAACCCTGTATATCTGGGATACATCTCACCTCTATACTAACACACTATAATAATAACCCTGTATATCTGGGATACATCTCACCTCTATACTAACACTATAATAATAACCCTGTATATCTGGGATACATCTCACCTCTATACTAACACTATAATAATAACCCTGTATATCTGGGATACATCTCACCTCTATACTAACGCACTATAATAATAACCCTGTATATCTCGGATACATCTCACCTCTATACTAACACTATAATAATAACCCGGTATATCTGGGGTACATCTCACCTCTATACTAACACTATAATAATAACCCTGTATATCTGGGATACATCTCACCTCTATACTAACACACTATAATAATAACCCTGTATATCTGGGATACATCTCACCCCTATACTAACACTATAATAATAACCCTGTATATCTGGGGTCCATCTCACCCCTATACTAACGCACTATAATAATAACCCTGTATATCTGGGGTACATCTCACCCCTATACTAACACTATAATAATAACCCTGTATATCTGGGATACATCTCACCTCTATACTAACACTATAATAATAACCCTGTATATCTGGGATACATCTCACCTCTATACTAACACTATAATAATAACCCTGTATATCTGGGATACATCTCACCTCTATACTAACACTATAATAATAACCCTGTATATCTGGGATACATCTCACCTCTATACTAACACTATAATAATAACCCTGTATATCTGGGATACATCTCACCTCTATATACTAACGCACTATAATAATAACCCTGTATATCTGGGATACACCTCATCTCTATACTAACGCACTATAATAATAACCCTGTATATCTGGGATACATCTCACCCCTATACTAACACTATAATAATAACCCTGTATATCTGGGATACATCTCACCTCTATACTAACGCACTATAATAATAACCCTGTATATCTGGGATACATCTCACCTCTATACTAACGCACTATAATAATAACCCTGTATATCTGGGGTACATCTCACCTCTATACTAACACTATAATAATAACCCTGTATATCTGGGGTACATCTCACATCTATACTAACGCACTATAATAATAACCCTGTATATCTGGGATACATCTCACCCCTATACTAACACTATAATAATAACCCTGTATATCTGGGATACATCTCACCCCTATACTAACGCACTATAATAATAACCCTGTATATCTGGGATACATCTCACCTCTATACTAACGCACTATAATAATAACCCTGTATATCTGGGATACATCTCACCTCTATACTAACGCACTATAATAATAACCCTGTATATCTGGGATACATCTCACCCCTATACTAACACTATAATAATAACCCTGTATATCTGGGATACATCTCACCCCTATACTAACACTATAATAATAACCCTGTATATCTGGGATACATCTCACCCCTATACTAACGCACTATAATAATAACCCTGTATATCTGGGATACATCTCACCTCTATACTAACACTATAATAATAACCCTGTATATCTGGGATACATCTCACCCCTATACTAACACTATAATAATAACCCTGTATATCTGGGATACATCTCACCTCTATACTAACGCACTATAATAATAACCCTGTATATCTGGGATACATCTCACCTCTATACTAACGCACTATAATAATAACCCTGTATATCTGGGATACATCTCACCTCTATACTAACACTATAATAATAACCCTGTATATCTGGGATACATCTCACCCCTATACTAACACTATAATAATAACCCTGTATATCTGGGATACATCTCATCTCTATACTAACACTATAATAATAACCCTGTATATCTGGGATACATCTCACCCCTATACTAACACTATAATAATAACCCTGTATATCTGGGATACATCTCACCTCTATACTAACACTATAATAATAACCCTGTATATCTGGGATACATCTCACCTCTATACTAACGCACTATAATAATAACCCTGTATATCTGGGATACATCTCACCCCTATACTAACGCACTATAATAATAACCCTGTATATCTGGGATACATCTCACCCCTATACTAACGCACTATAATAATAACCCTGTATATCTGGGATACATCTCACCTCTATACTAACGCACTATAATAATAACCCTGTATATCTGGGATACATCTCACCTCTATACTAACACTATAATAATAACCCTGTATATCTGGGGTACATCTCACCCCTATACTAACGCACTATAATAATAACCCGGTATATCTGGGATACACCTCATCTCTATACTAACACTATAATAATAACCCTGTATATCTGGGATACATCTCACCCCTATACTAACACTATAATAATAACCCTGTATATCTGGGATACATCTCACCTCTATACTAACACTATAATAATAACCCTGTATATCTGGGATACATCTCACCCCTATACTAACACACTATAATAATAACCCTGTATATCTGGGATACATCTCATCTCTATACTAACACTATAATAATAACCCTGTATATCTGGGATACATCTCACCCCTATACTAACACTATAATAATAACCCTGTATATCTGGGATACATCTCACCCCTATACTAACACTATAATAATAACCCTGTATATCTGGGATACATCTCACCCCTATACTAACACTATAATAATAACCCTGTATATCTGGGATACATCTCACCCCTATACTAACGCACTATAATAATAACCCTGTATATCTGGGATACATCTCACCCCTATACTAACACACTATAATAATAACCCTGTATATCTGGGATACATCTCACCCCTATACTAACACTATAATAATAACCCTGTATATCTGGGATACATCTCACCTCTATACTAACACTATAATAATAACCCTGTATATCTGGGATACATCTCACCCCTATACTAACACACTATAATAATAACCCTGTATATCTGGGATACATCTCACCCCTATACTAACACTATAATAATAACCCTGTATATCTGGGATACATCTCACCTCTATACTAACACTATAATAATAACCCTGTATATCTGGGATACATCTCACCTCTATACTAACGCACTATAATAATAACCCTGTATATCTGGGGTACATCTCACCCCTATACTAACGCACTATAATAACCCTGCATTAAATATTTAATTTGCTTTCCATTCCTTATCCTGTCCATAGGGATCAGACTCCGGAGAGCTGTCCCTGACCAACAGTGAAGGTTCATTAGATATTGTAGACGACCGTTTTATATCCTGTTTGGAGGTCCGTCTAAGCAGGACCCTAGATTCGGGTGAGTAGAGACCTGTACAATTAGTAGGACCCTGAATTGTTTTCTTATGTGTAGTACAATTTTTAAAACTGCATTTTTGTAGATTCCTCTAAGGATTGCAGCCTTCTGCACCAAGATAGTCCTGTATCTCCCTCCCGCGAGAGTATGGATCTCCAAAAATTAGCTGGAGGTGATAGAGGTGTGTACTAGACATTCTAACTACAGAAAACAGAGCTGCTACCCATCTCCTCTCCACACTGTACACCCTTTGTCTGATATTGGGGCCGTGTCGCTACACTGGGTCGGATATTGGGGCCGTGTCGCTACACTGGGTCGGATATTGGGGCCGTGTCGCTACACTGGGTCGGATATTGGGGCCGTGTCGCTACACTGGGTCGGATATTGGGGCCGTGTCGCTACACTGGGTCGGATATTGGGGCCGTGTCGTTACACTGGGTCGGATATTGGGGCCGTGTCGTTACACTGGGTCGGATATTGGGGCCGTGTCGTTACACTGGGTCGGATATTGGGGCCGTGTTGTTACACTGGGTCGGATATTGGGGCCGTGTTGTTACACTGGGTCGGATATTGGGGCCGTGTTGTTACACTGGGTCGGATATTGGGGCCGTGTTGTTACACTGGGTCGGATATTGGGGCCGTGTTGTTACACTGGGTCGGATATTGGGGCCGTGTCGTTACACTGGGTCGGATATTGGGGCCGTGTCGTTACACTGGGTCGGATAGTGGGGCCGTGTCGTTACACTGGGTCGGATAGTGGGGCCGTGTATTTACACTTGGTCGGATAGTGGGGCCGTGTCTTTACACTGGGTCGGATATTGGGGCCGTGTCTTTACACTGGGTCGGATAGTGGGGCCGTGTCTTTCCACTGGGTCGGATATTGGGGCCGTGTCTTTCCACTGGGTCTGATATTGGGGCCGTGTCTTTCCACTGGGTCTGATATTGGGGCCGTGTCTTTCCACTGGGTCGGATATTGGGGCCGTGTCTTTCCACTGGGTCGGATATTGGGGCCGTGTCTTTCCACTGGGTCGGATATTGGGGCCGTGTCTTTCCACTGGGTCGGATATTGGGGCCGTGTCTTACCACTGGGTCGGATATTGGGGCCGTGTCGCTACACTGGGTCGGATATTGGGGCCGTGTCGCTACACTGGGTCGGATATTGGGGCCGTGTCGCTACACTGGGTCGGATATTGGGGCCGTGTCGCTACACTGGGTCGGATATTGGGGCCGTGTCGCTACACTGGGTCGGATATTGGGGCCGTGTCGTTACATGGTCAACCCAGCTAATATATTTTATGTATATATTTCAATAATTGTAAAGAGAAAATTATCAATGTTCAGAAATATATCTATTACATCAGTGCAGCATATAAAACTGTTTAACCTCATTTACTGACTCCACCAGAGCTGACCTCTGATTGCATTGAGGAGGCCAAGAGCCAGGTAACGATGGACAACTCTGAGCTGATTGACCGTCTGTTTGAAGGAGTGCTGGACAGCAGCAATGGCTCAGTGGAGGAGCAGCTGGAGCTACCCCCCATATCTCTGCTGTCTCCTCTCACCAAGTCTGCTGATTTGCAGGCCGCCATTAGCCCTCTGGTAAGGCTTCTCCTGTCAGCAGGTTCTGCTTAACCTTCTCCATCTTTTGATACAAGGTCTCACTTTCTGCTTCTGCAGAATTCTGTTGTGTCCAGTCTGCCAGAGCTGCTGGAGGAGACCGCTGTGCCAACACCTTCCTGTGCTCCAGAGGAGACTCGTCTGCCCTACAGGTGGTGTGAAGCGTGGCACCTCTAGATTCGGCGTGTGTTTTGATGAATCTTGAGGCAGCTCATCTGTCTTTCTACTTGACCTTCATGGAAGCATCATTTGTGACTCATTAACTATCTTTTTGCAGCATTGATGCCTATCGTACGATGAGGAGGAACATGCAAGCAGATTGTGAGGTCACTGTGACACCACAAAAGGCTCCTCTCAGGCGGCAACAGGGAAATAACATTGGAGCGAATCTGAAGGAGAGGATCAAGGTGAGACCCCACCCTTCCACATGGAGTCCTACATGTGTTCTGGAAGATCCTTGGCATGAAGCTTAACGGTGGTAGTTATGTGATCAGAACCTCTGTGTCTCCCTGTACCAGATCCTCAGTAAGGAGGTTTCTTTGCTCCAGAGGATCATTGAGCAGTCATGCCGAGCTTTGAGCTGCTGTGTGGATGCCGAGCATGGCAAGGGGAGTCGGCAGGAGGCGGAAGCTGAGCGGTTACTGTTGGTGTCTAGTGAGTCCGGGGGGAAGGTACAGAGTCTGGTGGAGGGTTGGTGTGGGGCAGTGAGCGCTTGGTGGGTGAGGGTGTAGGGCAGTGAGCTCTTGGTGGGTGAGGGTGTGGGGCAGTGAGCACTTGGTGGGTGAGGGTGTGGGGCAGTGAGCTCTTGGTGGGTGAGGGTGTAGGGCAGTGAGCTCTTGGTGGGTGAGGGTGTGGGGCAGTGAGCGCCTGGTGTCGGGAAGGGGTGGGGCGAGGGTGTAGGGCAGTGAGCTCTTGGTGGGTGAGGGTGTAGGGCAGTGAGCGCTTGGTGGGTGAGGGTGTGGGGCAGTGAGCGCTTGGTGGGTGAGGGTGTAGGGCAGTGAGCGCTTGGTGGGTGAGGGTGTAGGGCAGTGAGCGCTTGGTGGGTGAGGGTGTAGGGCAGTGAGCGCTTGGTGGGTGAGGGTGTGGGGCAGTGAGCTCTTGGTGGGTGAGGGTGTAGGGCAGTGAGCGCCTGCTGCTGATGTCAGGAACGGGTGGGGCGAGGGTGTTGGGCAGTGAGTGCCTGCTGCTGGGGGTGGGGCGAGGGTGTAGGGCAGTGAGCTCTTGGTGGGTGAGGGTGTAGGGCAGTGAGCGCTTGGTGGGTGAGGGTGTGGGGCAGTGAGCTCTTGGTGGGTGTAGGGCAGTGAGCGCTTGGTGGGTGAGGGTGTGGGGCAGTGAGCGCTTGGTGGGTGAGGGTGTAGGGCAGTGAGTGCTTGGTGGGTGAGGGTGTGGGGCAGTGAGCGCTTGGTGGGTGAGGGTGTAGGGCAGTGAGCGCTTGGTGGGTGAGGGTGTAGGGCAGTGAGCGCTTGGTGGGTGAGGGTGTAGGGCAGTGAGCGCCTGCTGCTGATGTCAGGAACGGGTGGGGCGAGGGTGTTGGGCAGTGAGTGCCTGCTGCTGGGGGTGGGGCGAGGGTGTAGGGCAGTGAGTGCCTGCTGCTGGGGGTGGGCCGAGGGTGTAGGGCAGTGAGTGCCTGCTGCTGGGGGTGGGCCGAGGGTGTAGGGCAGTGAGTGCCTGCTGCTGGGGTGAGGGTGTAGGGCAGTGAGTGCCTGCTGCTGGGGGTGGGGTGAGGGTGTAGGGCAGTGAGTGCCTGCTGCTGGGGGTGGGGCGAGGTTGTAGGGCAGTGAGTGCCTGCTGCTGGGGGTGGGGCGAGGGTTTAGGGAAGTGAGCGCCTGCTTCTGGTGTCGGGAAGGGGTGGGCGGCGAGGGTGTAGGGCAGTGAGCGCCTGGTGTCGGGAAGGGGTGGGCAGCGAGGGTGTAGGGCAGTGAGAGCCTGCTGCTAGGGGTGGGCAGCGAGGGTGTAGGGCAGTGAGAGCCTGCTGCTAGGGGTGGGCAGCGAGGGTGTAGGGCAGTGAGAGCCTGCTGCTAGGGGTGGGCAGCGAGGGTGTAGGGCAGTGAGAGCCTGCTGCTGGGGGTGGGGCGAGGGTGTAGGGCAGTGAGCGCCTGGTGTTGGGAAGGGGTGGGCGACGAGGGTGTAGGGCAGTGAGTGCCTGCTGCTGTGGGTGGGGCGAGGGTGTAGGGCAGTGAGTGCCTGCTGCTGGGGGTGGGGCGAGGGTGTAGGGCAGTGAGTGCCTGCTGCTGGGGGTGGGGCGAGGGTGTAGGGCAGTGAGTGCCTGCTGCTGGTGTCGGGAAGGGGTGGCCGGCGAGGGTTTAGGGCAGTGAGCGCCTGGTGTCTGGAAGGGTTGGGCGGCGAGGGTGTAGGGCAGTGAGCGCCTGGAAGGGGTGGGCGTTGAGGGTGTAGGGCAGTGAGCGCCTGGTGTCGGGAAGGGGTGGGCGGCGAGGGTGTAGGGCAGTGAGCGCCTGGTGTCTGGAAGGGGTGGGCGGCGAGGGTGTAGGGCAGTGAGCGTCTGGTGTCGGGAAGGGGTGGGGCGAGGGTGTAGGGCAGTGAGCGCCTGGTGTCTGGAAGGGGTGGGCGGCGAGGGTGTAGGGCAGTGAGCGCCTGGTGTCGGGAAGGGGTGGGGCGAGGGTGTAGGGCAGTGAGCGCCTGGTGTCGGGAATAGGTGGGCGGCGAGGGTGTAGGGCAGTGAGAGCCTGGTGTCGGGAAGGGGTGGGCGGCGAGGGTGTAGGGCAGTGAGCGCCTGGTGTCTGGAAGGGGTGGGCGGCGAGGGTGTAGGGCAGTGAGCGCCTGGTGTCTGGAAGGGGTGGGCGGCGAGGGTGTAGGGCAGTGAGCGCCTGGTGTCGGGAAGGGGTGGGGCGAGGGTGTAGGGCAGTGAGCGCCTGGTTTCTGGAAGGGGTGGGCGGCGAGGGTGTAGGGCAGTGAGCGCCTGGTGTCGGGAAGGGGTGGGGCGAGGGTGTAGGGCAGTGAGCGCCTGGTGTCGGGAATAGGTGGGCGGCGAGGGTGTAGGGCAGTGAGAGCCTGGTGTCGGGAAGGGGTGGGCGGCGAGTGCCTGCTGCTGGGGGTGGGGCGAGGGTGTAGGGCAGTGAGTGCCTGCTGCTGGGGGTGGGGCGAGGGTGTAGGGCAGTGAGTGCCTGCTGCTGGGGGTGGGGCGAGGGTGTAGGGCAAAGAGTGCCTGCTGCTGGTGTCGGGAAGGGGTGGGGCGAGGGTGTAGGGCAGTGAGCGCCTGGTGTCGGGAAGGGGTGGGCGGCGAGGGTGTAGGGCAGTGAAGCACCTGGTGTCGGGAAGGGGTGGGCGGCGAGGGTGTAGGGCAGTGAGCGCCTGGTGTCTGGAAGGGGTGGGCGGCGAGGGTGTAGGGCAGTGAGCGCCTGGTGTCGGGAAGGGGTGGGCGGCGAGGGTGTAGGGCAGTGAAGCACCTGGTGTCTGGAAGGGGTGGGCGGCGAGGGTGTAGGGCAGTGAGCGCCTGGTGTCGAGAAGGGGTGGGTGGCGAGGGTTTAGGGCAGTGAGCGCCTGGTGTCGGGAAGCGGTGGGCGGCGAGGGTTTAGGGCAGTGAGCGCCTGGTGTCGGGAAGCGGTGGGTGGCGAGGGTCTAGGGCAGTGAGCGCCTGGTGTCGGGAAGCGGTGGGCGGCGAGGGTGTAGGGCAGTAGGATATTATGCGGTCCCATGCTTATTTCAGACTTCTCTTTAGTGGAGCGGAAGCAGGCTTTGTTGAAGGAACTGGACAGCTTGCGAGGTGAAAGGTCAGACCATCCTGACACTGGTGTTTCTGGGATTCTAAAGCCGTGTCATGGCTCCATCACAATATCGGACATCCGGCTGCCTCTGAAGGTGGATTACTTGTGCGCTAACGTGCGTGACCCAGGTACTTGACTGTAAGAACAGCTCCTGGACCCATTCTTACCCGGTGCCTTTCTCATTGTTGTGTCTATTGCAGGAAATCCAGGCCACTTCTTCCTGATACTAATCCGTTTTGGGGCTCATGATATTGTGGTAACACCCCTTGCTAGTGCCTCTGATGCCCACACTGGCGACACAATTTTGTTTCCCACCACAGTAACTGTGTAAGTATGTCATTTACTACTGAACTGTGTTCTGTATAGCGCATCAGAGGGCGGGCATGTTGTGTGCATATCTGCCCCCTGATAGAGTTATACAGAGCTAAGAGACCTTCAGGAGTCTGCTTCTTGTGTAATATCTTATTGATGCACCCGTTGTTAAACTAAAGATCCTTAGGATTCATGAGAATCGTTCAGCTGAAACGGGTTCTGTGACCAGCTTCATTATCCGTTGATTGGTGGAATGGATGTCACTGACCTCCCACCCAGGGAGCACACCCATGCATCACCATGAAATGCAGGAATGGATATGTCACCGACCTCCCACCCAGGGAGCACACCCATGCATCACCATGAAATGCAGGAATGGATATGTCCCTGACCTCCCACCCAGGGAGCACACCCATGCATCACCATGAAATGCGGGAATGGATATATCACTGACCTCCCACCCAGGGAGCACGCCCATGCATCACCATGAAATGCGGGAATGGATATGTCACTGACTTCCCACCCAGGGAGCACGCCCATGCATCACCATGAAATGCGGGAATGGATATGTCACTGACTTCCCACCCAGGGAGCACGCCCATGCATCACCATGAAATGCGGGAATGGATATGTCACTGACCTCCCACCCAGGGAGCACACCCATGCATCACCATGAAATGCAGGAATGGGTATGTCACTGACCTCCCACCCAGGGAGCACACCCATGCATCACCATGAAATGCGGGAATGGATATATCACTGACCTCCCACCCAGGGAGCACACCCATGCATCACCATGAAATGCGGGAATGGATATGTCACTGACCTCCCACCCAGGGAGCACGCCCATGCATCACCATGAAATGCGGGAATGGATGTCACTGACCTCCCACCCAGGGAGCACACCCATGCATCACCATGAAATGCGGGAATGGATATGTCACTGACCTCCCACCCAGGGAGCACACCCATGCATCACCATGAAATGCGGGAATGGATATATCACTGACCTCCCACCCAGGGAGCACGCCCATGCATCACCATGAAATGCGGGAATGGATATATCACTGACCTCCCACCCAGGGAGCACACCCATGCATCACCATGAAATGCGGGAATGGATATGTCACTGACCTCCCACCCAGGGAGCACACCCATGCATCACCATGAAATGCAGGAATGGATTTCACTGACCTCCCACCCAGGGAGCACGCCCATGCATCACCATGAAATGCGGGAATGGATATGTCACTGACCTCCCACCCAGGGAGCACACCCATGCATCACCATGAAATGCGGGAATGGGTAGGATGTTCTGTTTGTGGGAGGGTCAATCCCCGGGAGTAAGCCTGCAAAAGCATGCCAGTTTGCCTTCAGACTGAAAGTTTAACAGGATCCTTCTCTGTACAAGTGGTTAGATTCATTCATCTTTACATCGCTCTAAATACCACTCCTGTTTCCACCACAGGAATGATACCACCGCTGAGTTCAAGATAGAGATTGAGGTTTACAGTCTGGTGAGGGTGAGTGCATTAATAATACTCTGTGTACAATACTGTCATATGTACAGCTGTATGAAGAATTATTACGCTGCTCTTGGTTCTCCCTAAACGTACAGAGCAGACATATCATAATACCAGGTGAATGATAACTATACTTGCAATGTCTGCTCTGTACAGACTCCTGTGTAATATATGTATGCACACACTGCAAGTATAGTTATCATTCACCTGGTATTATTATATGTCTGCTCTGTACAGACTCCTGTGTAATATATGTATGCACACACTGCAAGTATAGTTATCATTCACCTGGTATTATTATATGTCTGCTCTGTACAGACTCCTGTGTAATATATGTATGCACACACTGCAAGTATAGTTATCATTCACCTGGTATTATTATATGTCTGCTCTGTACAGACTCCTGTGTAATATATGTATGCACACACTGCAAGTATAGTTATCATTCACTTGGTATTATTATATGTCTGCTCTGTACAGACTCCTGTGTAATATGTATACACACACTGCAAGTATAGTTATCATTCACCTGGTATTATTATATGTCTGCTCTGTACAGACTCCCGTGTAATATATGTATGCACAC
Source organism: Pelodytes ibericus (assembly GCA_036172795.1). NCBI lineage: Eukaryota > Metazoa > Chordata > Amphibia > Anura > Pelodytidae > Pelodytes > Pelodytes ibericus. The sequence goes on along the minus strand of CM069862.1, from coordinate 211,588,170 downwards.
ACTGCAAGTATAGTTATCATTCACCTGGTATTATTATATGTCTGCTCTGTACAGACTCCTGTGTAATATATGTATGCACACACTGCAAGGATAGTTATCATTCACCTGGTATTATTATATGTCTGCTCTGTACAGACTACTGTGTAATATATGTATACACACACTGCAAGTATAGTTATCATTCACCTGGTATTATTATATGTCTGCTCTGTACAGACTCCTGTGTAATATATGTATGCACACGCTGCAAGTATAGTTATCATTCACCTGGTATTATTATATGTCTGCTCTGTACAGACTACTGTGTAATATATGTATGCACACATTGCAAGTATAGTTATCATTCACCTGGTATTATTATATGTCTGCTCTGTACAGACTCCTGTGTAATATATGTATGCACACGCTGCAAGTATAGTTATCATTCACCTGGTATTATTATATGTCTGCTCTGTACTGTCTCCCGTGTAATATATGTATGCACACACTGCAAGTATAGTTATCATTTGGGAGACTTTATCATTAGGGTTAGGGTTATAAACTTGTTGTTGTCATACTGTCATGGTGTGTTAGTTTTCTGTGTATTTTTTTCAGGAGCGCATTGGCTCTGCTCGGCTGTTAGACAAACACAAGGCCTTAAAACCCAAGGTACAAATTTCACAAGTGCCATGTTCTTAACCCTTTAGTGATGGCGTTTATTTGTTTGCTTTGTTTTTTCCCCTCTTTATTCTATTGTTATTGTTCTTATTACCTGCATTACTGATACACAATCTGTTTTCACCATTTTGTGTAATTTTTCTGTTAGAAGTAAGTACACAATTATATTGTGTAAATAAACCCCAGGTAGGTTTTTCCTGCATGTCACGGCCAGCCTGTAATGAAGTCAATACCGGGCTGCCCCAGACCTTGTCTCTCTATCCTACTATATGTTTGTAGACAGAGGCCCTGCTGATACATCTCAAGGGTATTCACGGCTCGGTAACATTGTCAGTCTTTCTTTGCTTAGATCACTCCGAAGAAGCTCCTAGGCTCCAGGGTAAGTTACTGGTCCTTCATTGATGAGGTGCGGGCTAGCAGGGTCTAATTAGATAGGTTCCTAAACTAGACTGGACAGTATCAATCTTCATCTCTCTTGTGCAGAAATCCAGTGTGAACTCTCCAGGTAAGGGACATGCTCCTGGTGGTGGTTAGCATGTACTGCATGCGGTCCCCTGGTTTTACTTTTATATAGTCTTTATTCAGCTAAAACCATTCGGGTCAGCCCTAACTCCCCCTTAGTGTGACATTTTTGCTTTGTGTGGTTGGCAGCCCAGTTAGTCAGTGATATATAAATGTGTGGTGTGATATGATAAGAGGCAATACTCAATTAACGCATGCTAGCATGGGGTGAAGGCTGGCTCCTCGTTATAGGGTCAGTCAGGTGATGGCTGGCTCCTCGTTATACGGTCAGTCAGGTGATGGCTGGCTCCTCGTTATAGGGTCAGTCAGGTGATGGCTGGCTCCTCGTTGTAGGGTCAGTCAGTGCATGGGGTGGAGGCTGGCTCCTCGTTATAGGGTCAGTCAGTGCATGGGGTGATGGCTGGCTCCTCGTTATAGGGTCAGTCAGTGCATGGGGTGATGGCTGGCTCCTCGTTATAGGGTCAGTCAGTGCATGGGGTGAAGGCTGGCTCCTCGTTATAGGGTCAGTCAGTGCATGGGGTGAAGGCTGGCTCCTCGTTATAGGGTCAGTCAGTGCATGGGGTGATGGCTGGCTCCTCGTTATAGGGTCAGTCAGTGCATGGGGTGATGGCTGGCTCCTCGTTATAGGGTCAGTCAGTGCATGGGGTGATGGCTGGCTCCTCGTTATAGGGTCAGTCAGTGCATGGGGTGATGGCTGGCTCCTCGTTATAGGGTCAGTCAGGTGATGGCTGGCTCCTCGTTATAGGGTCAGTCAGTGCATGGGGTGAAGGCTGGCTCCTCGTTATAGGGTCAGTCAGTGCATGGGGTGGAGGCTGGCTCCTCGTTATAGGGTCAGTCAGTGCATGGGGTGAAGGCTGGCTCCTCGTTATAGGGTCAGTCAGTGCATGGGGTGATGGCTGGCTCCTCGTTATAGGGTCAGTCAGTGCATGGGGTGAAGGCTGGCTCCTCGTTATAGGGTCAGTCAGTGCATGGGGTGGAGGCTGGCTCCTCGTTATAGGGTCAGTCAGTGCATGGGGTGATGGCTGGCTCCTCGTTATAGGGTCAGTCAGTGCATGGGGTGATGGCTGGCTCCTCGTTATAGGGTCAGTCAGTGCATGGGGTGAAGGCTGGCTCCTCGTTATAGGGTCAGTCAGTGCATGGGGTGAAGGCTGGCTCCTCGTTATAGGGTCAGTCAGTGCATGGGGTGAAGGCTGGCTCCTCGTTATAGGGTCAGTCAGTGCATGGGGTGATGGCTGGCTCCTCGTTATAGGGTCAGTCAGTGCATGGGGTGATGGCTGGCTCCTCGTTATAGGGTCAGTCAGTGCATGGGGTGATGGCTGGCTCCTCGTTATAGGGTCAGTCAGTGCATGGGGTGATGGCTGGCTCCTCGTTATAGGGTCAGTCAGTGCATGGGGTGATGGCTGGCTCCTCGTTGTAGGGTCAGTCAGTGCATGGGGTGATGGCTGGCTCCTCGTTGTAGGGTCAGTCAGTGCATGGGGTGAAGGCTGGCTCCTCGTTATAGGGTCAGTCAGGTGATGGCTGGCTCCTCGTTATAGGGTCAGTCAGTGCATGGGGTGATGGCTGGCTCCTCGTTATAGGGTCAGTCAGTGCATGGGGTGAAGGCTGGCTCCTCGTTATAGGGTCAGTCAGTGCATGGGGTGAAGGCTGGCTCCTCGTTATAGGGTCAGTCAGTGCATGGGGTGATGGCTGGCTCCTCGTTATAGGGTCAGTCAGTGCATGGGGTGAAGGCTGGCTCCTTGTTATAGGGTCAGTCAGTGCATGGGGTGAAGGCTGGCTCCTCGTTATAGGGTCAGTCAGTGCATGGGGTGATGGCTGGCTCCTCGTTATAGGGTCAGTCAGTGCATGGGGTGATGGCTGGCTCCTCGTTATAGGGTCAGTCAGTGCATGGGGTGATGGCTGGCTCCTCGTTATAGGGTCAGTCAGGTGATGGCTGGCTCCTCGTTATAGGGTCAGTCAGGTGATGGCTGGCTCCTCGTTATAGGGTCAGTCAGTGCATGGGGTGATGGCTGGCTCCTGATTGCCACTCTGCTGCTAACCTCCTCTTCTCAGCCTGCAGTCCTGCTCTCAGCATCGCTCTGAGATCCAGCAGCTTTATCCTTGTGGGATCCCTGACTCTGTCTTTGGATTCTCTGGGAAAGTTCAAGTTTCCCCTTGAAAAGGTGAGTGATTTACTTTGTACTCTGCTGACAGTCTGCATTCCCATTTATAAACTGGTTCTGGGGTCTTCTCACCCTCCCAGGGGGGGAGTCTTTCTCTTTTATACCTTTCCCTACCTGTTTTTCTAGATGAAATTGGAAGGCAAGGTCGGTCGCCTCCTTGGAAATCATTTTCAGGATAAGGTTGTTATACATTTTCTTTCTGTGTAGATTTACTAGCAAGACTGTTACCGGTGCAACCTGCTGGCTCTTGGATGGGTGTGTCGTGTGTGTGTGTTGGCTCTTGGATGGGTGGGTTCGCGCTCTTGCGGGGAGGGTGGGTCAGTGTGTGTTGGCTCTTGTAGTGGGTGCTGGCTCTTGGATGGGTGGGTGCGTGCTCTTGCGGGGTGGGTGGGTCGGTGTGTTGGCTCTTGTAGTGGGTGCTGGCTCTTGGATGGGTGGGTGCGCGCTCTTGGGGGGTGGATGGGTCATTGTGTGTTGGCTCTTGTAGTGGGTGCTGGCTGTTGGATGGGTGGGTGCGCGCTCTTGCGGGGTGGGTGGGTCGTTGTGCGTTGGCTCTTGTAGTGGGTGCTGGCTCTTGGATGGGTGGGTGGGTCGTTGTGTTTTGGCTCTTGTAGTGGGTGCTGGCTCTTGGATGGGTGGGTTCGCGCTCTTGCGGGGTGGGTGGGTCGTTGTGTGTTCGCTCTTGTAGTGGGTGCTGGCTCTTGGATGGGTGGGTGGGTCGTTGTATTTTGGCTCTTGTAGTGGGTGCTGGCTCTTGGATGGGTGGGTTCGCGCTCTTGCGGGATGCGTGGGTCAGTGGGTGCTGGCTCTTGGATGGGTGGGTTCGCGCTCTTGCGGGGTGGGTGGGTCGTTGTGTGTTGGCTCTTGTAGTGGGTGCTGGCTCTTGGGTGGGTTGTTGTGTGTTGGCTCTTGTAGTGGGTGCTGGCTCTTGGATGGGGGGGGTTCGCGCTCTTGCGGGGTGGGTCGTTGTGTGTTGGCTCTTGGATGGGTGGGTCGTTGTGTGTTGGCTTTTGTAGTGGGTGCTGGCTCTTGGATGGGTGGGTGCGCGCTCTTGCGGGGTGGGTGGGTCGTTGTGTGTTGGCTCTTGTAGTGGGTGCTGGCTCTTGGATGGGTGGGTGCGCGCTCTTGCGGGATGCGTGGGTCAGTGGGTGCTGGCTCTTGGATGGTTGGGTTCGCGCTCTTGCGGGGTGGGTGGGTCGTTGTGTGTTGGCTCTTGTAGTGGGTGCTGGCTCTTGGATGGGTAGGTGCGCGCTCTTGCGGGGTGGGTGGGTCGTTGTGTGTTGGCTCTTGTAGTGGGTGCTGGCTCTTGGATGGGTGGGTCGTTGTGTGTTGGCTCTTTTAGTGGGTGCTGGCTCTTGGATGGGTGGTTGCGCGCTCTTGTGGGGTGGGTGGGTTGTTGTGTGTTGGCTCTTGTACTGGGTGCTGGCTCTTGGATGGGTGTGTTGGCTCTTGTAGTGGGTGCTGGCTCTTGGATGGGTGTGTTGGCTCTTGTAGTGGGTGATGGCTCTTGGATGGGTGTGTTGGCTCTTGTAGTGGGTGATGGCTCTTTTATGGGTGTGTTGGCTCTTGTAGTGGGTGCTGGCTCTTGGGTGGGTTCGCACTCTTGCAGGGTGGGTGGGTCGTTGTGTGTTGGCTCTTGTAGTGGGTGCTGGCTCTTGGATGGGTGGGTCGGTGTGTGTTGGCTCTTGTAGTGGGTGCTGGCTCTTGGATGGGTGGGTCGTTGTGTGTTGGCTCTTGTAGTGGGTGCTGGCTCTTGGATGGGTGGTTGCGCGCTCTTGCGGGGTGGGTCGTTGTGTGTTGGCTCTTGTAGTGGGTGCTGGCTCTTGGATGGGTGGGTCGTTGTGTGTTGGCTCTTGTAGTGGGTGCTGGCTCTTGGATGGGTGGTTGCGCGCTCTTGCGGGGTGGGTGGGTCGTTGTGTGTTGGCTCTTGTAGTGGGTGCTGGCTCTTGGATGGGTGGGTCGTTGTGTGTTGGCTCTTGTAGTGGGTGCTGGCTCTTGGATGGGTGGGTGCGTGCTCTTGCGGGATGGGTGGGTCGTTGTGTGTTGGCTCTTGGATGGGTGGGTCGTTGTGTGTTGGCTCTTGTAGTGGGTGCTGGCTCTTGGATGGGTGGGTCGTTGTGTGTTGGCTCTTGTAGTGGGTGCTGGCTCTTGGATGGGTGGGTCGGTGTGTGTTGGCTCTTGTAGTGGGTGCTGGCTCTTGGGTGGGTCGGTGTGTGTTGGCTCTTGTAGTGGGGGCTGGCTCTTGGATGGGTGGGTCGTTGTGTGTTGGCTCTTGTAGTGGGGGCTGGCTCTTGGATGGGTGGGTCGGTGTGTGTTGGCTCTTGTAGTGGGGGCTGGCTCTTGGATGGGTGGGTCGGTGTGTGTTGGCTCTTGTAGTGGGGGCTGGCTCTTGGATGGGTGGGTCGGTGTGTGTTGGCTCTTGTAGTGGGTGCTGGCTCTTGGATGGGTGGGTTGTTGTGTGTTGGCTCTTGTAGTGGGTGCTGGCTCTTGGATGGGTGGGTTCGCGCTCTTGCGGGGTGGGTGGGTCGTTGTGTGTTGGCTCTTGGATGGGTGGTTGCGCGCTCTTGCGGGGTGGGTGGGTCGTTGTGTGTTGGCTCTTGGATGGGTGGTTGCGCTCTCTTGCGGGGTGGGTGGGTCGTTGTGTGTTGGCTCTTGGATGGGTGGGTTCGCGCTCTTGCGGGGTGGGTGGGTCGTTGTGTGTTGGCTCTTGTAGTGGGTGCTGGCTCTTGGATGGGTGGGTTCGCGCTCTTGCGGGGTGGGTGAGTCGTGTGTTGGCTCTTGGATGGGTGGTTGCGCGCTCTTGCGGGGTGGGTGGGTCGTTGTGTGTTGGCTCTTGGATGGGTGGGTCGTTGTGTGCTGGCTCTGGTGAGTGGGCGGCGGTGTTTCTGACTGTGGGACTAACACTGGCTCCAAGCCATGTCTATTGTGAGTTGAGTTGCGGTGTAGTGTTTGGACTTGGTGGACATATTGGAAGCTGCCTATCCCCTGGCTTTATTACTGGCACCACATCTAATGCAGTATAACCCTTGCCATGTGAATGAGAAAGTGGGGGTTTCAGGGATCCAGACTGTCTGGAAATGGTTCTATTTGAGATGTGTGTTTAGGTGAGCTATTCCCTCTCCCTGCATATTACATCTATTCTAATAGTAATCTTGTCGGCAGGCTGGGGGGGGGGGGGGTTTGCTTTTCTAGGTTTGTTAGTCCCGTGTCTGAGCTGCACAGTAACATTTTAACACTGTGCCTGTGAGCAGCACCTAGACACAGCAAGTGATCCACTTCTAGAAAAACCAAATAACGTGACTGTGTGCGGCCCAACACTTGGCACACTGACAATGCATAAAGTGATTTCTTTACAGGCCGTTCTCTCTCGGTGAGAAAGCACTTTATACATGAGCACGTATTGGACTGCTTTGTAAGATTGTATTGTGTTTTTAGTTACTTAAACCTGTGTGACTGGAGCTGCCTTATAGAGATTACTCCTCCGGTACATGTGACTGGACACGTTTGTCCTGATACGTCTATATATTTGTTTTATTTTTGCCTTTATATAACATTTGCAAGCGATCACGTCATTGAAAAGGGTAATTGTCAGTTTGCGAAGTCTTGGGCCGAGCGCACACTCACTTTATTTTAACACTTGCACTGACCCCTGTGTCTGCATCTGGCTTGGTGTTTAACAGCTAATCAGGGATAGCAGACGGCTTGCTGAGATTCCTGACAATCTGCCTTGTGTAGAGTGTGAGTGGAGAGCAAATGAAATGATTTCCTGATTTTGGTAGAGCTTTTATATTGACAGCCGCAATGTCGCCCCATAATTTCTTCCATTTGATCACAACACCCTAACACTTGTACTGGCCCAGTTGCTCTAGCCTGCTGAGGCTGCCTGGTTTCTTTCTGTGATTCTGCTGCTGCCATAGACTGCTTCCCTCATCCTGCTGCTGCCACAGGCTGCTTCCCTCATCCTGCTGCTGCCACAGGCTGCTTCCCTCATCCTGCTGCTGCCACAGGCTGCTTCCCTCATCCTGCTGCTGCCACAGGCTGCTTCCCTCATCCTGCTGTGCTCCACAGGTTCCATTTCTGTCCCCGCTTGAAGGGAACTTGTACCTGAAGCTGCAGTGCCAGAGTCACTCGAGTGTGCAGCGCCGAGGGTTTCTGGTGAGTGCTGACGATCCTGATCTCTTACTGTGTGAGCAGAGCTTTGTGCTGTAATGTTTTCTCTTTCCAGACCATGTTTGAGGATGTCAGTGGTTTGGGAGCCTGGCACAGACGCTGGTGTGTCTTATCTGGAAAGTGCTTGTCGTTCTGGGCTTACCCCGATCAAGAGTCCTCCACAGTGAGTACAGCATGCTCTCCATGGTAAACCTGTTATAAAGCATGGCCAAGTGATGCATGCTGGGTAACCTGCTTCTTTGTGTTTAAAGGATCCTTTGGGACAAATAAACTTGGCAAACTGTACAAGTGCTGTGATCGAGGCTGCCAGACGTGAAACCTGTGCTCGCCCACATACCCTGGAGCTTATCACTATGAGACCACAGTGCAAGGATGACACAGATACGCTGGTGACGCAATGCCGCAACACGCTATGCTTCACCAAGTAAGTGCCAGGTGTCTGGGCTCCTGCCCTAGATTAGTTGGACGTTTAGTGCTGGGATATTGAATGTTGTGGATTGTCTTGTATGACAGGAACTGGCTTTCTGCTGATGACAAGGAGCAGAGAAACCTGTGGATGGAGAGTCTGAATCAGGTGCTTGTAGACCTTCGTACCTGGAGGACAAGTCCTTGAAGGATTTCTCCAAACTCGCACGGACCCCCCAAACTGCTGTTCCTGTTACCGGGACAGAGATCTGCCTCCTACCATCACCTATCTAAACAATTGTTACTGGATATTTCATTTCTCTCTTTCTCAAAGGCCCAGGTTTGGTTCTGCTCATGTTCAGTCTGGTCACAATATCCCAGGCCAGGGGTTCATTTAATAAATGGCAACAGTCATGCAAGTGAATGACACCAGCTGCTTGGGGGTCCTGGGGGATAAAATTGGACGTTGTGTTTTGGGGGGAGGGCAGTATATACAGTGGCGGGTTCCCGACCCCGGGGGTAGGGCAGTATATACAGTGGCTTGTTTCCAGACCCCGGGGGGAGGGCAGTATATACAGGGGTGGGTTCCTGACCCCGGGGGGCAGGGCAGTATATACAGGGGTGGGTTCCAGACCCCGGGGGGAGGGCAGGATATATAGGGGCGAGTTCCTGACCCAGGGGGGAGGGCAGTATATACAGGGGCGGGTTCCACACCCCGGGGGGAGGGCAGGATATACAGGGGCGGGTTCCAGACCCCGGGGGGAGGGCATGATATACAGGGGCGGGTTCCAGACCACGAGGGGGAGGGCAGTATATACAGGGGCGGGTTCCAGACCCCGGGGGTAGGGCATGATATACAGGGGCGGGTTCCAGACCCCGGGGGGAGGGCATGATATACAGGGGCGGGTTCCAGACCACGAGGGGAGGGCAGTATATACAGGGGCGGGTTCCAGACCCCGAGGGGAGGGCAGTATATACAGGGGTGGGTTCCAGACCCCGGGGGGAAGGCAGTATATACAGGGGTGGGTTCCAGACCCCGGGGGGAAGGCAGTATATACAGGGGCGGGTTCCAGACCCCGGGGGGAGGGCATGATATACAGGGGCGGGTTCCAGACCACGAGGGGAGGGCAGTATATACAGGGGCGGGTTCCAGACCCCGGGGGGAGGGCATGATATACAGGGGCGGGTTCCAGACCCCGAGGGGAGGGCAGTATATACAGGGGCGGGTTCCAGACCCCGAGGGGAGGGCAGTATATACAGGGGCGGGTTCCAGACCCCGAGGGGAGGGCAGTATATACAGGGGTGGGTTCCAGACCCCGGGGGGAAGGCAGTATATACAGGGGCGGGTTCCAGACCCCGGGGGGAGGGCATGATATACAGGGGCGGGTTCCAGACCACGAAGGGAGGGCAGTATATACAGGGGCGGGTTCCAGACCCCGAGGGGAGGGCTCCAGACCCCGAGGGGAGGGCTCCAGACCCCGAGGGGAGGGCAGTATATACAGGGGTGGGTTCCAGACCCCGGGGGGAGGGCAGTATATACAGGGGCGGGTTCCTGACCCCAGGGGGAGGGCAGTATATACAGGGGCGGGTTCCTGACCCCGGGGGGAGGGCATGATATACAGGGGCGGGTTCCAGACCACGAGGGGAGGGCAGTATATACAGGGGCGGGTTCCAGACCCCGGGGGGAGGGCAGTATATACAGGGGCGGGTTCCAGACTTTTTATCCTGTAATCAGATGTCTCACACCTTTTTTGCTCATTACCGATTTTAACCTGCTGGTAAATACTGAGAAACCTATTCACATGTATATCATTCTACAAAACCCTAATGAACATATGTTTGTCCTTTTTTATCTACATATTACTTCTATAAAAATAAATAATTTTAAAAGCTGTTGTTCTCTGGTAAGAGTGCACTGTGTGATAATGTATTTCTATAATGTCCCTGACCCTAATATCAGATCGCCACGGATACAGCCCCTGTGTAACTATCCTGAGCCGGACAGAGGAACTATTTGTTTATTACTCACGGTCTCATCTCCTCCCAGTTTCCATCCTTATGTCCTCTAGGAATCTGCCCTGCCATTATTTCATGGATCCTCTTATTATTTACCAGCTCGGGGGATTAGATCTCCATAGGATTCTCCCAAGTCATTATTTAGTGACTGAGAGCTTCAATTCTCTTTATTGAATAGACCCTTTAGTGTTTCTCCAGGGCATTGTGCCAGGTAATAATGCACTGGTCAGATCATATTTATATATATATATATAGTCTTTCTCCATTCCCGCTCTGTTATCCTAATCTTCCTGTGCATTAATAGCTGGACGTGTCTCTCCTCCCACATCCTGCCTGCTTTCTGGATTACAATGTACAGGATGCTGCTGCCATACCCACTCCCGGTCCTGGAGGACACACGGTGAGCCTGGCAATGTCTGCAGAGGGTGAGAGTTATTATCACACAGGTAGTTATGTGGGGTTAGTATCTGGTAAGAGAGGCTGGCAGTGTCTGCAGAGGGTGAGAGTTATTATCACACAGGTAGTTTGGTGGGTTAGTATCTGGTAAGAGAGGTTGGCAGTATCTGCAGAGGGTGAGAGTTATTATCACACGGGTAGTTTGGTGGGGTTAGTATCTGGTAAGAGGGGTTGGCAATGTCTGCAGAGGGTGAGGGTTATTATCACACGGGTAGTTTGGTGGGTTAGTATCTGGTAAGAGGGGTTGGCAATGTCTGCAGAGGGTGAGGGTTATTATCACACGGGTAGTTTGGTGGGTTAGTATCTGGTAAGAGAGGTTGGCAGTGTCTGCAGAGGGTGAGGGTTATTATCACACAGGTAGTTTGGTGGGGTTAGTATCTGGTAAGAGAGGCTGGCAGTGTCTGCAGAGGGTGAGAGTTATTATCACACGGGTAGTTTGGTGGGTTGGTATCTGGTAAGAGAGGTTGGCAGTGTCTGCAGAGGGTGAGGGTTATTATCACACAGGTAGTTTGGTGGGGTTAGTATCTGGTAAGAGAGGCTGGCAATGTCTGCAGAGGGTGAGGGTTATTATCACACGGGTAGTTTGGTGGGTTAGTATCTGGTAAGAGAGGTTGGCAGTGTCTGCAGAGGGTGAGAGTTATTATCACACGGGTAGTTTGGTGGGTTGGTATCTGGTAAGAGAGGTTGGCAGTGTCTGCAGAGGGTGAGGGTTATTATCACACAGGTAGTTTGGTGGGGTTAGTATCTGGTAAGAGAGGCTGGCAATGTCTGCAGAGGGTGAGGGTTATTATCACACGGGTAGTTTGGTGGGTTAGTATCTGGTAAGAGGGGTTGGCAATGTCTGCAGAGGGTGAGGGTTATTATCACACGGGTAGTTTGGTGGGTTAGTATCTGGTAAGAGAGGTTGGCAGTGTCTGCAGAGGGTGAGGGTTATTATCACACAGGTAGTTTGGTGGGGTTAGTATCTGGTAAGAGAGGCTGGCAATGTCTGCAGAGGGTGAGGGTTATTATCACACGGGTAGTTTGGTGGGTTAGTATCTGGTAAGAGAGGTTGGCAGTGTCTGCAGAGGGTGAGAGTTATTATCACACGGGTAGTTTGGTGGGGTTAGTATCTGGTAAGAGAGGCTGGCAGTGTCTGCAGAGGGTGAGGGTTATTATCACACGGGTAGTTTGGTGGGTTAGTATCTGGTAAGAGGGGTTGGCAGTGTCTGCAGAGGGTGAGGGTTATTATCACACGGGTAGTTTGGTGGGTTAGTATCTGGTAAGAGAGGCTGGCAGTGTCTGCAGAGGGTGAGGGTTATTATCACACGGGTAGTTTGGTGGGTTAGTATCTGGTAAGAGGGGTTGGCAGTGTCTGCAGAGGGTGAGGGTTATTATCACACAGGTAGTTATGTGGGGTTAGTATCTGGTAAGAGGGGTTGGCAGTGTCTGCAGAGGGTGAGTTATTATCACACGGGTAGTTTGGTGGGGTTAGTATCTGGTAAGAGGGGTTGGCAGTGTCTGCAGAGGGTGAGTTATTATCACACGGGTAGTTTGGTGGGGTTAGTATCTGGTAAGAGAGGCTGGCAGTGTCTGCAGAGGGTGAGGGTTATTATCACACGGGTAGTTTGGTGGGTTAGTATCTGGTAAGAGAGGTTGGCAGTGTCTGCAGAGGGTGAGAGTTATTATCACACGGGTAGTTTGGTGGGGTTAGTATCTGGTAAGAGAGGCTGGCAATGTCTGCAGAGGGTGAGAGTTATTATCACACGGGTAGTTTGGTGGGTTAGTATCTGGTAAGAGGTTGGCAGTGTCTGCAGAGGGTGAGAGTTATTATCACACGGGTAGTTTGGTGGGGTTAGTATCTGGTAAGAGGTTGGCAGTGTCTGCAGAGGGTGAGGGTTATTATCACACTGGTAGTTTGGTGGGGTTAGTATCTGGTAAGAGGTTGGCAGTGTCTGCAGAGGGTGAGGGTTTTTATCACACGGGTAGTTTGGTGGGGTTAGTATCTGGTAAGAGGTTGGCAGTGTCTGCAGAGGGTGAGGGTTATTATCACACTGGTAGTTTGGTGGGGTTAGTATCTGGTAAGAGGTTGGCAGTGTCTGCAGAGGGTGAGGGTTTTTATCACACGGGTAGTTTGGTGGGTTAGTATCTGGTAAGAGAGGATGGCAGTGTCTGCAGAGGGTGAGAGTTATTATCACACGGGTAGTTTGGTGGGTTAGTATCTGGTAAGAGAGGCTGGCAGTGTCTGCAGAGGGTGAGGGTTATTATCACACGGGTAGTTTGGTGGGGTTAGTATCTGGTAAGAGGGGTTGGCAGTGTCTGCAGAGGGTGAGTTATTATCACACGGGTAGTTTGGTGGGGTTAGTATCTGGTAAGAGAGGCTGGCAGTATCTGCAGAGGGTGAGAGTTATTATCACACAGGTAGTTTGGGTTAGTATCTGGTAAGAGAGGCTGGCAGTATCTGCAGAGGGTGAGGGTTATTATCACACGGGTAGTTTGGTGGGTTAGTATCTGGTAAGAGGGGTTGGCAGTATCTGCAGAGGGTGAGGGTTATTATCACACGGGTAGTTTGGTGGGGTTAGTATCTGGTAAGAGAGGCTGGCAGTATCTGCAGAGGGTGAGGGTTATTATCACACAGGTAGTTTGGTGGGTTAGTATCTGGTAAGAGGGGTTGGCAGTGTCTGCAGAGGGTGAGGGTTATTATCACAAAGGTAGTTTGGTGGGTTAGTATCTGGTAAGAGAGGTTGGCAGTGTCTGCAGAGGGTGAGAGTTATTATCACACGGGTAGTTTGGTGGGGTTAGTATCTGGTAAGAGAGGCTGGCAGTGTCTGCAGAGGGTGAGGGTTATCACACGGGTAGTTTGGTGGGGTTAGTATCTGGTAAGAGGGGTTGGCAGTATCTGCAGAGGGTGAGAGTTATTATCACACGGGTAGTTTGGTGGGGTTAGTATCCGGTAAGAGAGGCTGGCAGTGTCTGCAGAGGGTGAGGGTTATTATCACACGGGTAGTTTGGTGGGTTAGTATCCGGTAAGAGGGGTTGGCAGTGTCTGCAGAGGGTGAGGGTTATTATCACACAGGTAGTTTGGTGGGTTAGTATCTGGTAAGAGAGGTTGGCAGTATCTGCAGAGGGTGAGGGTTATTATCACACGGGTAGTTTGGTGGGGTTAGTATCTGGTAAGAGAGGCTGGCAGTGTCTGCAGAGGGTGAGGGTTTTTATCACACGGGTAGTTTGGTGGGTTAGTATATGGTAAGAGGCTGGCAGTGTCTGCAGAGGGTGAGGGTTATTATCACACTGGTAGTTTGGTGGGTTAGTATCTGGTAAGAGAGGATGGCAGTGTCTGCTGAGGGTGAGAGTTATTATCACACGGGTAGTTTGGTGGGTTAGTATCTGGTAAGAGAGGCTGGCAGTGTCTGCAGAGGGTGAGGGTTATTATCACACGGGTAGTTTGGTGGGGTTAGTATCTGGTAAGAGGGGTTGGCAGTGTCTGCAGAGGGTGAGGGTTATTATCACACAGGTAGTTTGGTGGGTTAGTATCTGGTAAGAGAGGTTGGCAATGTCTGCAGAGGGTGAGAGTTATTATCACACGGGTAGTTTGGTGGGTTAGTATCTGGTAAGAGAGGCTGGCAATGTCTGCAGAGGGTGAGAGTTATTATCACACGGGTAGTTTGGTGGGTTAGAATCTGGTAAGAAAGGTTGGCAGTATCTGCAGAGGGTGAGAGTTATTATCACACGGGTAGTTTGGTGGGGTTAGTATCTGGTAAGAGGCTGGCAGTGTCTGCAGAGGGTGAGTTATTATCACACGGGTAGTTTGGTGGGTTAGTATCTGGTAAGAGGGGTTGGCAGTATCTGCAGAGGGTGAGAGTTATCACACAGGTAGTTATGTGGGGTTAGTATCTGGTAAGAGGGGTTGGCAGTATCTGCAGAGGGTGAGAGTTATTATCACACAGGTAGTTTGGTGGGGTTAGTATCTGGTAAGAGAGGCTGGCAGTGTCTGCAGAGGGTGAGGGTTATTATCACACAGGTAGTTTGGTGGGTTAGTATCTGGTAAGAGAGGTTGGCAGTATCTGCAGAGGGTGAGGGTTATTATCACACGGGTAGTTTGGTAGGTTAGTATCCGGTAAGAGGGGTTGGCAGTATCTGCAGAGGGTGAGAGTTATTATCACACAGGTAGTTTGGTGGGTTAGTATCTGGTAAGAGAGGCTGGCAGTGTCTGCAGAGGGTGAGGGTTATTATCACACGGGTAGTTTGGTGGGGTTAGTATCTGGTAAGAGGGGTTGGCAGTATCTGCAGAGGGTGAGAGTTATTATCACACGGGTAGTTTGGTGGGGTTAGTATCCGGTAAGAGAGGCTGGCAGTGTCTGCAGAGGGTGAGGGTTATTATCACACGGGTAGTTTGGTGGGTTAGTATCCGGTAAGAGGGGTTGGCAGTGTCTGCAGAGGGTGAGGGTTATTATCACACGGGTAGTTTGGTGGGGTTAGTATCTGGTAAGAGAGGTTGGCAGTGTCTGCAGAGGGTGAGGGTTATTATCACACAGGTAGTTTGGTGGGTTAGTATCTGGTAAGAGAGGTTGGCAGTATCTGCAGAGGGTGAGGGTTATTATCACACGGGTAGTTTGGTGGGGTTAGTATCTGGTAAGAGAGGCTGGCAGTGTCTGCAGAGGGTGAGGGTTTTTATCACACGGGTAGTTTGGTGGGTTAGTATATGGTAAGAGGCTGGCAGTGTCTGCAGAGGGTGAGGGTTATTATCACACTGGTAGTTTGGTGGGTTAGTATCTGGTAAGAGAGGATGGCAGTGTCTGCTGAGGGTGAGAGTTATTATCACACGGGTAGTTTGGTGGGGTTAGTATCTGGTAAGAGAGGCTGGCAGTGTCTGCAGAGGGTGAGGGTTATCACACGGGTAGTTTGGTGGGGTTAGTATCTGGTAAGAGGGGTTGGCAGTATCTGCAGAGGGTGAGAGTTATTATCACACGGGTAGTTTGGTGGGGTTAGTATCCGGTAAGAGAGGCTGGCAGTGTCTGCAGAGGGTGAGGGTTATTATCACACGGGTAGTTTGGTGGGTTAGTATCCGGTAAGAGGGGTTGGCAGTGTCTGCAGAGGGTGAGGGTTATTATCACACAGGTAGTTTGGTGGGTTAGTATCTGGTAAGAGAGGTTGGCAGTATCTGCAGAGGGTGAGGGTTATTATCACACGGGTAGTTTGGTGGGGTTAGTATCTGGTAAGAGAGGCTGGCAGTGTCTGCAGAGGGTGAGGGTTTTTATCACACGGGTAGTTTGGTGGGTTAGTATATGGTAAGAGGCTGGCAGTGTCTGCAGAGGGTGAGGGTTATTATCACACTGGTAGTTTGGTGGGTTAGTATCTGGTAAGAGAGGATGGCAGTGTCTGCTGAGGGTGAGAGTTATTATCACACGGGTAGTTTGGTGGGTTAGTATCTGGTAAGAGAGGCTGGCAGTGTCTGCAGAGGGTGAGGGTTATTATCACACGGGTAGTTTGGTGGGGTTAGTATCTGGTAAGAGGGGTTGGCAGTGTCTGCAGAGGGTGAGGGTTATTATCACACAGGTAGTTTGGTGGGTTAGTATCTGGTAAGAGAGGTTGGCAATGTCTGCAGAGGGTGAGAGTTATTATCACACGGGTAGTTTGGTGGGTTAGTATCTGGTAAGAGAGGCTGGCAATGTCTGCAGAGGGTGAGAGTTATTATCACACGGGTAGTTTGGTGGGTTAGAATCTGGTAAGAAAGGTTGGCAGTATCTGCAGAGGGTGAGAGTTATTATCACACGGGTAGTTTGGTGGGGTTAGTATCTGGTAAGAGGCTGGCAGTGTCTGCAGAGGGTGAGTTATTATCACACGGGTAGTTTGGTGGGTTAGTATCTGGTAAGAGGGGTTGGCAGTATCTGCAGAGGGTGAGAGTTATCACACAGGTAGTTATGTGGGGTTAGTATCTGGTAAGAGGGGTTGGCAGTATCTGCAGAGGGTGAGAGTTATTATCACACAGGTAGTTTGGTGGGGTTAGTATCTGGTAAGAGAGGCTGGCAGTGTCTGCAGAGGGTGAGGGTTATTATCACACAGGTAGTTTGGTGGGTTAGTATCTGGTAAGAGAGGTTGGCAGTATCTGCAGAGGGTGAGGGTTATTATCACACGGGTAGTTTGGTAGGTTAGTATCCGGTAAGAGGGGTTGGCAGTATCTGCAGAGGGTGAGAGTTATTATCACACAGGTAGTTTGGTGGGTTAGTATCTGGTAAGAGAGGCTGGCAGTGTCTGCAGAGGGTGAGGGTTATTATCACACGGGTAGTTTGGTGGGGTTAGTATCTGGTAAGAGGGGTTGGCAGTATCTGCAGAGGGTGAGAGTTATTATCACACGGGTAGTTTGGTGGGGTTAGTATCCGGTAAGAGAGGCTGGCAGTGTCTGCAGAGGGTGAGGGTTATTATCACACGGGTAGTTTGGTGGGTTAGTATCCGGTAAGAGGGGTTGGCAGTGTCTGCAGAGGGTGAGGGTTATTATCACACGGGTAGTTTGGTGGGGTTAGTATCTGGTAAGAGAGGTTGGCAGTGTCTGCAGAGGGTGAGGGTTATTATCACACAGGTAGTTTGGTGGGTTAGTATCTGGTAAGAGAGGTTGGCAGTATCTGCAGAGGGTGAGGGTTATTATCACACGGGTAGTTTGGTGGGGTTAGTATCTGGTAAGAGAGGCTGGCAGTGTCTGCAGAGGGTGAGGGTTTTTATCACACGGGTAGTTTGGTGGGTTAGTATATGGTAAGAGGCTGGCAGTGTCTGCAGAGGGTGAGGGTTATTATCACACTGGTAGTTTGGTGGGTTAGTATCTGGTAAGAGAGGATGGCAGTGTCTGCTGAGGGTGAGAGTTATTATCACACGGGTAGTTTGGTGGGTTAGTATCTGGTAAGAGAGGCTGGCAGTGTCTGCAGAGGGTGAGGGTTATTATCACACGGGTAGTTTGGTGGGGTTAGAATCTGGTAAGAGGGGTTGGCAGTGTCTGCAGAGGGTGAGGGTTATTATCACACGGGTAGTTTGGTGGGTTAGTATCTGGTAAGAGAGGTTGGCAATGTCTGCAGAGGGTGAGTTATTATCACACGGGTAGTTTGGTGGGTTAGTATCTGGTAAGAGAGGCTGGCAATGTCTGCAGAGGGTGAGAGTTATTATCACACGGGTAGTTTGGTGGGTTAGAATCTGGTAAGAGGGGTTGGCAGTATCTGCAGAGGGTGAGAGTTATCACACAGGTAGTTATGTGGGGTTAGTATCTGGTAAGAGGGGTTGGCAGTATCTGCAGAGGGTGAGAGTTATTATCACACAGGTAGTTTGGTGGGGTTAGTATCTGGTAAGAGAGGCTGGCAGTGTCTGCAGAGGGTGAGGGTTATTATCACACAGGTAGTTTGGTGGGTTAGTATCTGGTAAGAGAGGATGGCAGTGTCTGCTGAGGGTGAGAGTTATTATCACACGGGTAGTTTGGTGGGTTAGTATCTGGTAAGAGAGGTTGGCAATGTCTGCAGAGGGTGAGAGTTATTATCACACGGGTAGTTTGGTGGGTTAGTATCTGGTAAGAGAGGCTGGCAATGTCTGCAGAGGGTGAGAGTTATTATCACACGGGTAGTTTGGTGGGTTAGAATCTGGTAAGAAAGGTTGGCAGTATCTGCAGAGGGTGAGAGTTATTATCACACGGGTAGTTTGGTGGGGTTAGTATCTGGTAAGAGGCTGGCAGTGTCTGCAGAGGGTGAGTTATTATCACACGGGTAGTTTGGTGGGTTAGTATCTGGTAAGAGGGGTTGGCAGTATCTGCAGAGGGTGAGAGTTATCACACAGGTAGTTATGTGGGGTTAGTATCTGGTAAGAGGGGTTGGCAGTATCTGCAGAGGGTGAGAGTTATTATCACACGGGTAGTTTGGTGGGTTAGTATCTGGTAAGAGAGGCTGGCAGTGTCTGCAGAGGGTGAGGGTTATTATCACACGGGTAGTTTGGTGGGTTAGTATCTGGTAAGAGAGGTTGGCAGTGTCTGCAGAGGGTGAGAGTTATTATCACACGGGTAGTTTGGTGGGGTTAGTATCTGGTAAGAAGGGTTGGCAGTGTCTGCAGAGGGTGAGAGTTATCACACAGGTAGTTTGGTGGGGTTAGTATCTGGTAAGAGAGGCTGGCAGTGTCTGCAGAGGGTGAGGGTTATTATCACACAGGTAGTTTGGTGGGTTAGTATCTGGTAAGAGAGGTTGGCAGTGTCTGCAGAGGGTGAGGGTTATTATCACACAGGTAGTTTGGTGGGTTTAGTATCTGGTAAGAGAGGTTGGCAGTGTCTGCAGAGGGTGAGGGTTATTATCACACAGGTAGTTTGGTGGGATAGTATCTGGTAAGAGAGGCTGGCAGTGTCTGCAGAGGGTGAGGGTTATTATCACACAGGTAGTTTGGTGGGGTTAGTATCTGGTAAGAGAGGTTGGCAGTATCTGCAGAGGGTGAGGGTTATTATCACACGGGTAGTTTGGTGGGGTTAGTATCTGGTAAGAGGTTGGCAGTGTCTGCAGAAGGTGAGGGTTTTTATCACACGGGTAGTTTGGTGGGGTTAGTATCTGGTAAGAGGGGTTGGCAGTATCTGCAGAGGGTGAGGGTTATTATCACACGGGTAGTTTGGTGGGTTAGTATCTGGTAAGAGAGGTTGGCAGTGTCTGCAGAGGGTTAGGGTTATTATCACACGGGTAGTTTGGTGGGTTAGTATCTGGTAAGAGAGGTTGGCAGTGTCTGCAGAGGGTGAGAGTTATTATCACACGGGTAGTTTGGTGGGGTTAGTATCTGGTAAGAGAGGTTGGCAGTGTCTGCAGAGGGTGAGAGTTATTATCACACGGGTAGTTTGGTGGGGTTAGTATCTGGTAAGAGAGGTTGGCAGTGTCTGCAGAGGGTGAGAGTTATCACACTGGTAGTTTGGTGGGTTAGTATCTGGTAAGAGGCTGGCAGTGTCTGCAGAGGGTGAGAGTTATTATCACACGGGTAGTTTGGTGGGGTTAGTATCTGGTAAGAGGTTGGCAGTGTCTGCAGAGGGTGAGAGTTATTATCACACGGGTAGTTTGGTGGGGTTAGTATCTGGTAAGAGAGGCTGGCAGTATCTGCAGAGGGTGAGAGTTATTATCACACGGGTAGTTTGGTGGGGTTAGTATCTGGTAAGAGAGGCTGGCAGTATCTGCAGAGGGTGAGGGTTATTATCACACAGGTAGTTTGGTGGGTTAGTATCTGGTAAGAGAGGTTGGCAGTGTCTGCAGAGGGTGAGGGTTATTATCACACAGGTAGTTATGTGGGGTTAGTATCTGGTAAGAGGGGTTGGCAGTGTCTGCAGAGGGTGAGAGTTATCACACTGGTAGTTTGGTGGGGTTAGTATCTGGTAAGAGAGGTTGGCAATGTCTGCAGAGGGTGAGAGTTATTATCACACAGGTAGTTTGGTGGGTTAGTATCTGGTAAGAGAGGTTGGCAGTGTCTGCAGAGGGTGAGGGTTATTATCACACAGGTAGTTTGGTGGGTTAGTATCTGGTAAGAGAGGTTGGCAGTATCTGCAGAGGGTGAGGGTTATTATCACACGGGTAGTTTGGTGGGGTTAGTATCTGGTAAGAGAGGCTGGCAGTGTCTGCAGAGGGTGAGGGTTTTTATCACACGGGTAGTTTGGTGGGTTAGTATATGGTAAGAGGCTGGCAGTGTCTGCAGAGGGTGAGGGTTATTATCACACTGGTAGTTTGGTGGGTTAGTATCTGGTAAGAGAGGATGGCAGTGTCTGCTGAGGGTGAGAGTTATTATCACACGGGTAGTTTGGTGGGTTAGTATCTGGTAAGAGAGGCTGGCAGTGTCTGCAGAGGGTGAGGGTTATTATCACACGGGTAGTTTGGTGGGGTTAGTATCTGGTAAGAGGGGTTGGCAGTGTCTGCAGAGGGTGAGGGTTATTATCACACGGTTAGTTTGGTGGGTTAGTATCTGGTAAGAGAGGTTGGCAATGTCTGCAGAGGGTGAGTTATTATCACACGGGTAGTTTGGTGGGTTAGTATCTGGTAAGAGAGGCTGGCAATGTCTGCAGAGGGTGAGAGTTATTATCACACGGGTAGTTTGGTGGGTTAGTATCTGGTAAGAAAGGTTGGCAGTATCTGCAGAGGGTGAGAGTTATCACACAGGTAGTTATGTGGGGTTAGTATCTGGTAAGAGGGGTTGGCAGTATCTGCAGAGGGTGAGAGTTATTATCACACAGGTAGTTTGGTGGGGTTAGTATCTGGTAAGAGAGGCTGGCAGTGTCTGCAGAGGGTGAGGGTTATTATCACACAGGTAGTTTGGTGGGTTAGTATCTGGTAAGAGAGGATGGCAGTGTCTGCTGAGGGTGAGAGTTATTATCACACGGGTAGTTTGGTGGGTTAGTATCTGGTAAGAGAGGTTGGCAATGTCTGCAGAGGGTGAGAGTTATTATCACACGGGTAGTTTGGTGGGTTAGTATCTGGTAAGAGAGGCTGGCAATGTCTGCAGAGGGTGAGAGTTATTATCACACGGGTAGTTTGGTGGGTTAGAATCTGGTAAGAAAGGTTGGCAGTATCTGCAGAGGGTGAGAGTTATTATCACACGGGTAGTTTGGTGGGGTTAGTATCTGGTAAGAGGCTGGCAGTGTCTGCAGAGGGTGAGTTATTATCACACGGGTAGTTTGGTGGGTTAGTATCTGGTAAGAGGGGTTGGCAGTATCTGCAGAGGGTGAGAGTTATCACACAGGTAGTTATGTGGGGTTAGTATCTGGTAAGAGGGGTTGGCAGTATCTGCAGAGGGTGAGAGTTATTATCACACGGGTAGTTTGGTGGGTTAGTATCTGGTAAGAGAGGCTGGCAGTGTCTGCAGAGGGTGAGGGTTATTATCACACGGGTAGTTTGGTGGGTTAGTATCTGGTAAGAGAGGTTGGCAGTGTCTGCAGAGGGTGAGAGTTATTATCACACGGGTAGTTTGGTGGGGTTAGTATCTGGTAAGAAGGGTTGGCAGTGTCTGCAGAGGGTGAGAGTTATCACACAGGTAGTTTGGTGGGGTTAGTATCTGGTAAGAGAGGCTGGCAGTGTCTGCAGAGGGTGAGGGTTATTATCACACAGGTAGTTTGGTGGGTTAGTATCTGGTAAGAGAGGTTGGCAGTGTCTGCAGAGGGTGAGGGTTATTATCACACAGGTAGTTTGGTGGGTTTAGTATCTGGTAAGAGAGGTTGGCAGTGTCTGCAGAGGGTGAGGGTTATTATCACACAGGTAGTTTGGTGGGATAGTATCTGGTAAGAGAGGCTGGCAGTGTCTGCAGAGGGTGAGGGTTATTATCACACAGGTAGTTTGGTGGGGTTAGTATCTGGTAAGAGAGGTTGGCAGTATCTGCAGAGGGTGAGGGTTATTATCACACGGGTAGTTTGGTGGGGTTAGTATCTGGTAAGAGAGGTTGGCAGTGTCTGCAGAAGGTGAGGGTTTTTATCACACGGGTAGTTTGGTGGGGTTAGTATCTGGTAAGAGGGGTTGGCAGTATCTGCAGAGGGTGAGGGTTATTATCACACGGGTAGTTTGGTGGGTTAGTATCTGGTAAGAGAGGTTGGCAGTGTCTGCAGAGGGTTAGGGTTATTATCACACGGGTAGTTTGGTGGGTTAGTATCTGGTAAGAGAGGTTGGCAGTGTCTGCAGAGGGTGAGAGTTATTATCACACGGGTAGTTTGGTGGGGTTAGTATCTGGTAAGAGAGGTTGGCAGTGTCTGCAGAGGGTGAGAGTTATTATCACACGGGTAGTTTGGTGGGGTTAGTATCTGGTAAGAGAGGTTGGCAGTGTCTGCAGAGGGTGAGAGTTATCACACTGGTAGTTTGGTGGGTTAGTATCTGGTAAGAGGCTGGCAGTGTCTGCAGAGGGTGAGAGTTATTATCACACGGGTAGTTTGGTGGGGTTAGTATCTGGTAAGAGGTTGGCAGTGTCTGCAGAGGGTGAGAGTTATTATCACACGGGTAGTTTGGTGGGGTTAGTATCTGGTAAGAGAGGCTGGCAGTATCTGCAGAGGGTGAGAGTTATTATCACACGGGTAGTTTGGTGGGGTTAGTATCTGGTAAGAGAGGCTGGCAGTATCTGCAGAGGGTGAGGGTTATTATCACACAGGTAGTTTGGTGGGTTAGTATCTGGTAAGAGAGGTTGGCAGTGTCTGCAGAGGGTGAGGGTTATTATCACACAGGTAGTTATGTGGGGTTAGTATCTGGTAAGAGGGGTTGGCAGTGTCTGCAGAGGGTGAGAGTTATCACACTGGTAGTTTGGTGGGGTTAGTATCTGGTAAGAGAGGTTGGCAATGTCTGCAGAGGGTGAGAGTTATTATCACACAGGTAGTTTGGTGGGTTAGTATCTGGTAAGAGAGGTTGGCAGTGTCTGCAGAGGGTGAGGGTTATTATCACACAGGTAGTTATGTGGGGTTAGTATCTGGTAAGAGGGGTTGGCAGTATCTGCAGAGGGTGAGGGTTATTATCACACGGGTAGTTTGGTGGGGTTAGTATCTGGTAAGAGGGGTTTGCAGTGTCTGCAGAGGGTGAGAGTTATTATCACACGGGTAGTTTGGTGGGGTTAGTATCTGGTAAGAGAGGTTGGCAGTGTCTGCAGAGGGTGAGAGTTATTATCACACGGGTAGTTTGGTGGGGTTAGTATCTGGTAAGAGAGGCTGGCAGTGTCTGCAGAGGGTGAGGGTTATTATCACACAGGTAGTTTGGTGGGTTAGTATCTGGTAAGAGAGGTTGGCAATGTCTGCAGAGGGTGAAGGTTATTATCACACGGGTAGTTTGGTGGGTTAGTATCTGGTAAGAGGTTGGCAATGTCTGCAGAGGGTGAGAGTTATTATCACACAGGTAGTTATGTGGGGTTAGTATCTGGTAAGAGGGGTTGGCAGTGTCTGCAGAGGGTGAGAGTTATTATCACACGGGTAGTTTGGTGGGTTAGTATCTGGTAAGAGAGGTTGGCAGTGTCTGCAGAGGGTGAGAGTTATTATCACACGGGTAGTTTGGTGGGGTTAGTATCTGGTAAGAGGGGTTGGCAGTATCTGCAGAGGGTGAGGGTTATTATCACACGGGTAGTTTGGTGGGTTAGTATCTGGTAAGAGAGGCTGGCAGTGTCTGCAGAGGGTGAGAGTTATTATCACACGGGTAGTTTGGTGGGGTTAGTATCTGGTAAGAGAGGTTGGCAGTGTCTGCAGAGGGTGAGAGTTATTATCACACGGGTAGTTTGGTGGGTTAGTATCTGGTAAGAGAGGCTGGCAGTGTCTGCAGAGGGTGAGGGTTATTATCACACGGGTAGTTTGGTGGGGTTAGTATCTGGTAAGAGAGGTTGGCAGTGTCTGCAGAGGGTGAGAGTTATTATCACACGGGTAGTTTGGTGGGGTTAGTATCTGGTAAGAGAGGCTGGCAGTATCTGCAGAGGGTGAGAGTTATTATCACACAGGTAGTTTGGGTTAGTATCTGGTAAGAGAGGCTGGCAGTATCTGCAGAGGGTGAGGGTTATTATCACACGGGTAGTTTGGTGGGTTAGTATCTGGTAAGAGGGGTTGGCAGTATCTGCAGAGGGTGAGGGTTATTATCACACGGGTAGTTTGGTGGGGTTAGTATCT
The DNA here is from genome assembly GCA_036172795.1 of Pelodytes ibericus. Taxonomy (NCBI): domain Eukaryota; kingdom Metazoa; phylum Chordata; class Amphibia; order Anura; family Pelodytidae; genus Pelodytes; species Pelodytes ibericus. Next base: position 211,564,212 of record CM069862.1, on the reverse strand, counting down.
GGTAAGAGAGGTTGGCAGTGTCTGCAGAGGGTGAGGGTTATTATCACACAGGTAGTTTGGTGGGTTAGTATCTGGTAAGAGAGGCTGGCAGTGTCTGCAGAGGGTGAGGGTTATTATCACACAGGTAGTTTGGTGGGGTTAGTATCTGGTAAGAGAGGTTGGCAGTATCTGCAGAGGGTGAGGGTTATTATCACACGGGTAGTTTGGTGGGGTTAGTATCTGGTAAGAGAGGTTGGCAGTGTCTGCAGAAGGTGAGGGTTTTTATCACACGGGTAGTTTGGTGGGGTTAGTATCTGGTAAGAGGGGTTGGCAGTATCTGCAGAGGGTGAGGGTTATTATCACACGGGTAGTTTGGTGGGTTAGTATCTGGTAAGAGAGGTTGGCAGTGTCTGCAGAGGGTTAGGGTTATTATCACACGGGTAGTTTGGTGGGTTAGTATCTGGTAAGAGAGGTTGGCAGTGTCTGCAGAGGGTGAGAGTTATTATCACACGGGTAGTTTGGTGGGGTTAGTATCTGGTAAGAGAGGTTGGCAGTGTCTGCAGAGGGTGAGAGTTATTATCACACGGGTAGTTTGGTGGGGTTAGTATCTGGTAAGAGAGGTTGGCAGTGTCTGCAGAGGGTGAGAGTTATCACACTGGTAGTTTGGTGGGTTAGTATCTGGTAAGAGAGGCTGGCAGTGTCTGCAGAGGGTGAGAGTTATTATCACACGGGTAGTTTGGTGGGGTTAGTATCTGGTAAGAGGTTGGCAGTGTCTGCAGAGGGTGAGAGTTATTATCACACGGGTAGTTTGGTGGGGTTAGTATCTGGTAAGAGGCTGGCAGTGTCTGCAGAGGGTGAGAGTTATTATCACACGGGTAGTTTGGTGGGGTTAGTATCTGGTAAGAGAGGCTGGCAGTATCTGCAGAGGGTGAGAGTTTTTATCACACAGGTAGTTTGGTGGGTTAGTATCTGGTAAGAGAGGTTGGCAGTGTCTGCAGAGGGTGAGGGTTATTATCACACAGTTAGTTATGTGGGGTTAGTATCTGGTAAGAGGGGTTGGCAGTGTCTGCAGAGGGTGAGAGTTATTATCACACTGGTAGTTTGGTGGGGTTAGTATCTGGTAAGAGAGGTTGGCAATGTCTGCAGAGGGTGAGAGTTATTATCACACAGGTAGTTATGTGGGGTTAGTATCTGGTAAGAGGGGTTGGCAGTGTCTGCAGAGGGTGAGAGTTATTATCACACGGGTAGTTTGGTGGGGTTAGTATCTGGTAAGAGGGGTTTGCAGTGTCTGCAGAGGGTGAGAGTTATTATCACACGGGTAGTTTGGTGGGGTTAGTATCTGGTAAGAGAGGTTGGCAGTGTCTGCAGAGGGTGAGAGTTATTATCACACGGGTAGTTTGGTGGGGTTAGTATCTGGTAAGAGAGGCTGGCAGTGTCTGCAGAGGGTGAGGGTTATTATCACACAGGTAGTTTGGTGGGTTAGTATCTGGTAAGAGAGGTTGGCAATGTCTGCAGAGGGTGAAGGTTATTATCACACGGGTAGTTTGGTGGGTTAGTATCTGGTAAGAGAGGTTGGCAATGTCTGCAGAGGGTGAGAGTTATTATCACACAGGTAGTTATGTGGGGTTAGTATCTGGTAAGAGGGGTTGGCAGTGTCTGCAGAGGGTGAGGGTTATTATCACACGGGTAGTTTGGTGGGTTAGTATCTGGTAAGAGAGGTTGGCAGTGTCTGCAGAGGGTGAGGGTTATTATCACACGGGTAGTTTGGTGGGTTAGTATCTGGTAAGAGAGGTTGGCAGTGTCTGCAGAGGGTGAGAGTTATTATCACACGGGTAGTTTGGTGGGTTAGTATCTGGTAAGAGAGGTTGGCAGTGTCTGCAGAGGGTGAGAGTTATTATCACACGGGTAGTTTGGTGGGGTTAGTATCTGGTAAGAGGGGTTGGCAGTATCTGCAGAGGGTGAGGGTTATTATCACACGGGTAGTTTGGTGGGTTAGTATCTGGTAAGAGAGGCTGGCAGTGTCTGCAGAGGGTGAGAGTTATTATCACACGGGTAGTTTGGTGGGGTTAGTATCTGGTAAGAGAGGTTGGCAGTGTCTGCAGAGGGTGAGAGTTATTATCACACGGGTAGTTTGGTGGGTTAGTATCTGGTAAGAGAGGCTGGCAGTGTCTGCAGAGGGTGAGGGTTATTATCACACGGGTAGTTTGGTGGGGTTAGTATCTGGTAAGAGAGGTTGGCAGTGTCTGCAGAGGGTGAGAGTTATTATCACACGGGTAGTTTGGTGGGGTTAGTATCTGGTAAGAGAGGCTGGCAGTATCTGCAGAGGGTGAGAGTTATTATCACACAGGTAGTTTGGGTTAGTATCTGGTAAGAGAGGCTGGCAGTATCTGCAGAGGGTGAGGGTTATTATCACACGGGTAGTTTGGTGGGTTAGTATCTGGTAAGAGGGGTTGGCAGTATCTGCAGAGGGTGAGGGTTATTATCACACGGGTAGTTTGGTGGGGTTAGTATCTGGTAAGAGAGGCTGGCAGTATCTGCAGAGGGTGAGGGTTATTATCACACAGGTAGTTTGGTGGGTTAGTATCTGGTAAGAGGGGTTGGCAGTGTCTGCAGAGGGTGAGGGTTATTATCACAAAGGTAGTTTGGTGGGTTAGTATCTGGTAAGAGAGGCTGGCAGTGTCTGCAGAGGGTGAGGGTTATTATCACACGGGTAGTTTGGTGGGTTAGTATCTGGTAAGAGGGGTTGGCAGTGTCTGCAGAGGGTGAGGGTTATTATCACACAGGTAGTTATGTGGGGTTAGTATCTGGTAAGAGGGGTTGGCAGTGTCTGCAGAGGGTGAGTTATTATCACACGGGTAGTTTGGTGGGGTTAGTATCTGGTAAGAGGGGTTGGCAGTGTCTGCAGAGGGTGAGTTATTATCACACGGGTAGTTTGGTGGGGTTAGTATCTGGTAAGAGAGGCTGGCAGTGTCTGCAGAGGGTGAGGGTTATTATCACACGGGTAGTTTGGTGGGTTAGTATCTGGTAAGAGAGGCTGGCAGTGTCTGCAGAGGGTGAGGGTTATTATCACACGGGTAGTTTGGTGGGTTAGTATCTGGTAAGAGGGGTTGGCAGTGTCTGCAGAGGGTGAGGGTTATTATCACACGGGTAGTTTGGTGGGTTAGTATCTGGTAAGAGAGGCTGGCAGTGTCTGCAGAGGGTGAGGGTTATTATCACACGGGTAGTTTGGTGGGTTAGTATCTGGTAAGAGGGGTTGGCAGTGTCTGCAGAGGGTGAGGGTTATTATCACACAGGTAGTTATGTGGGGTTAGTATCTGGTAAGAGGGGTTGGCAGTGTCTGCAGAGGGTGAGTTATTATCACACGGGTAGTTTGGTGGGGTTAGTATCTGGTAAGAGGGGTTGGCAGTGTCTGCAGAGGGTGAGTTATTATCACACGGGTAGTTTGGTGGGGTTAGTATCTGGTAAGAGGTTGGCAGTGTCTGCAGAGGGTGAGGGTTATTATCACACTGGTAGTTTGGTGGGGTTAGTATCTGGTAAGAGGTTGGCAGTGTCTGCAGAGGGTGAGGGTTTTTATCACACGGGTAGTTTGGTGGGGTTAGTATCTGGTAAGAGGTTGGCAGTGTCTGCAGAGGGTGAGGGTTATTATCACACTGGTAGTTTGGTGGGGTTAGTATCTGGTAAGAGGTTGGCAGTGTCTGCAGAGGGTGAGGGTTTTTATCACACGGGTAGTTTGGTGGGTTAGTATCTGGTAAGAGAGGATGGCAGTGTCTGCAGAGGGTGAGAGTTATTATCACACGGGTAGTTTGGTGGGTTAGTATCTGGTAAGAGAGGCTGGCAGTGTCTGCAGAGGGTGAGGGTTATTATCACACGGGTAGTTTGGTGGGGTTAGTATCTGGTAAGAGGGGTTGGCAGTGTCTGCAGAGGGTGAGTTATTATCACACGGGTAGTTTGGTGGGGTTAGTATCTGGTAAGAGAGGCTGGCAGTATCTGCAGAGGGTGAGAGTTATTATCACACAGGTAGTTTGGGTTAGTATCTGGTAAGAGAGGCTGGCAGTATCTGCAGAGGGTGAGGGTTATTATCACACGGGTAGTTTGGTGGGTTAGTATCTGGTAAGAGGGGTTGGCAGTATCTGCAGAGGGTGAGGGTTATTATCACACGGGTAGTTTGGTGGGGTTAGTATCTGGTAAGAGAGGCTGGCAGTATCTGCAGAGGGTGAGGGTTATTATCACACAGGTAGTTTGGTGGGTTAGTATCTGGTAAGAGGGGTTGGCAGTGTCTGCAGAGGGTGAGGGTTATTATCACAAAGGTAGTTTGGTGGGTTAGTATCTGGTAAGAGAGGTTGGCAGTGTCTGCAGAGGGTGAGAGTTATTATCACACGGGTAGTTTGGTGGGGTTAGTATCTGGTAAGAGAGGCTGGCAGTGTCTGCAGAGGGTGAGGGTTATCACACGGGTAGTTTGGTGGGGTTAGTATCTGGTAAGAGGGGTTGGCAGTATCTGCAGAGGGTGAGAGTTATTATCACACGGGTAGTTTGGTGGGGTTAGTATCCGGTAAGAGAGGCTGGCAGTGTCTGCAGAGGGTGAGGGTTATTATCACACGGGTAGTTTGGTGGGTTAGTATCCGGTAAGAGGGGTTGGCAGTGTCTGCAGAGGGTGAGGGTTATTATCACACGGGTAGTTTGGTGGGGTTAGTATCTGGTAAGAGAGGTTGGCAGTGTCTGCAGAGGGTGAGGGTTATTATCACACAGGTAGTTTGGTGGGTTAGTATCTGGTAAGAGAGGTTGGCAGTATCTGCAGAGGGTGAGGGTTATTATCACACGGGTAGTTTGGTGGGGTTAGTATCTGGTAAGAGAGGCTGGCAGTGTCTGCAGAGGGTGAGGGTTTTTATCACACGGGTAGTTTGGTGGGTTAGTATATGGTAAGAGGCTGGCAGTGTCTGCAGAGGGTGAGGGTTATTATCACACTGGTAGTTTGGTGGGTTAGTATCTGGTAAGAGAGGATGGCAGTGTCTGCTGAGGGTGAGAGTTATTATCACACGGGTAGTTTGGTGGGTTAGTATCTGGTAAGAGAGGCTGGCAGTGTCTGCAGAGGGTGAGGGTTATTATCACACGGGTAGTTTGGTGGGGTTAGTATCTGGTAAGAGGGGTTGGCAGTGTCTGCAGAGGGTGAGGGTTATTATCACACAGGTAGTTTGGTGGGTTAGTATCTGGTAAGAGAGGTTGGCAATGTCTGCAGAGGGTGAGAGTTATTATCACACGGGTAGTTTGGTGGGTTAGTATCTGGTAAGAGAGGCTGGCAATGTCTGCAGAGGGTGAGAGTTATTATCACACGGGTAGTTTGGTGGGTTAGAATCTGGTAAGAAAGGTTGGCAGTATCTGCAGAGGGTGAGAGTTATTATCACACGGGTAGTTTGGTGGGGTTAGTATCTGGTAAGAGGCTGGCAGTGTCTGCAGAGGGTGAGTTATTATCACACGGGTAGTTTGGTGGGTTAGTATCTGGTAAGAGGGGTTGGCAGTATCTGCAGAGGGTGAGAGTTATCACACAGGTAGTTATGTGGGGTTAGTATCTGGTAAGAGGGGTTGGCAGTATCTGCAGAGGGTGAGAGTTATTATCACACAGGTAGTTTGGTGGGGTTAGTATCTGGTAAGAGAGGCTGGCAGTGTCTGCAGAGGGTGAGGGTTATTATCACACAGGTAGTTTGGTGGGTTAGTATCTGGTAAGAGAGGTTGGCAGTATCTGCAGAGGGTGAGGGTTATTATCACACGGGTAGTTTGGTAGGTTAGTATCCGGTAAGAGGGGTTGGCAGTATCTGCAGAGGGTGAGAGTTATTATCACACAGGTAGTTTGGTGGGTTAGTATCTGGTAAGAGAGGCTGGCAGTGTCTGCAGAGGGTGAGGGTTATTATCACACGGGTAGTTTGGTGGGGTTAGTATCTGGTAAGAGGGGTTGGCAGTATCTGCAGAGGGTGAGAGTTATTATCACACGGGTAGTTTGGTGGGGTTAGTATCCGGTAAGAGAGGCTGGCAGTGTCTGCAGAGGGTGAGGGTTATTATCACACGGGTAGTTTGGTGGGTTAGTATCCGGTAAGAGGGGTTGGCAGTGTCTGCAGAGGGTGAGGGTTATTATCACACGGGTAGTTTGGTGGGGTTAGTATCTGGTAAGAGAGGTTGGCAGTGTCTGCAGAGGGTGAGGGTTATTATCACACAGGTAGTTTGGTGGGTTAGTATCTGGTAAGAGAGGTTGGCAGTATCTGCAGAGGGTGAGGGTTATTATCACACGGGTAGTTTGGTGGGGTTAGTATCTGGTAAGAGAGGCTGGCAGTGTCTGCAGAGGGTGAGGGTTTTTATCACACGGGTAGTTTGGTGGGTTAGTATATGGTAAGAGGCTGGCAGTGTCTGCAGAGGGTGAGGGTTATTATCACACTGTTAGTTTGGTGGGTTAGTATCTGGTAAGAGAGGATGGCAGTGTCTGCTGAGGGTGAGAGTTATTATCACACGGGTAGTTTGGTGGGTTAGTATCTGGTAAGAGAGGCTGGCAGTGTCTGCAGAGGGTGAGGGTTATTATCACACGGGTAGTTTGGTGGGGTTAGTATCTGGTAAGAGGGGTTGGCAGTGTCTGCAGAGGGTGAGGGTTATTATCACACGGGTAGTTTGGTGGGTTAGTATCTGGTAAGAGAGGTTGGCAATGTCTGCAGAGGGTGAGTTATTATCACACGGGTAGTTTGGTGGGTTAGAATCTGGTAAGAAAGGTTGGCAGTATCTGCAGAGGGTGAGAGTTATTATCACACGGGTAGTTTGGTGGGGTTAGTATCTGGTAAGAGGCTGGCAGTGTCTGCAGAGGGTGAGTTATTATCACACGGGTAGTTTGGTGGGTTAGTATCTGGTAAGAGGGGTTGGCAGTATCTGCAGAGGGTGAGAGTTATCACACAGGTAGTTATGTGGGGTTAGTATCTGGTAAGAGGGGTTGGCAGTATCTGCAGAGGGTGAGAGTTATTATCACACGGGTAGTTTGGTGGGTTAGTATCTGGTAAGAGAGGCTGGCAGTGTCTGCAGAGGGTGAGGGTTATTATCACACGGGTAGTTTGGTGGGTTAGTATCTGGTAAGAGAGGTTGGCAGTGTCTGCAGAGGGTGAGAGTTATTATCACACGGGTAGTTTGGTGGGGTTAGTATCTGGTAAGAAGGGTTGGCAGTGTCTGCAGAGGGTGAGAGTTATCACACAGGTAGTTTGGTGGGGTTAGTATCTGGTAAGAGAGGCTGGCAGTGTCTGCAGAGGGTGAGGGTTATTATCACACAGGTAGTTTGGTGGGTTAGTATCTGGTAAGAGAGGTTGGCAGTGTCTGCAGAGGGTGAGGGTTATTATCACACAGGTAGTTTGGTGGGTTTAGTATCTGGTAAGAGAGGTTGGCAGTGTCTGCAGAGGGTGAGGGTTATTATCACACAGGTAGTTTGGTGGGTTAGTATCTGGTAAGAGAGGTTGGCAGTGTCTGCAGAGGGTGAGGGTTATTATCACACGGGTAGTTTGGTGGGGTTAGTATCTGGTAAGAGGGGTTGGCAGTGTCTGCAGAGGGTGAGGGTTATTATCACACAGGTAGTTTGGTGGGTTAGTATCTGGTAAGAGAGGCTGGCAGTGTCTGCAGAGGGTGAGGGTTATTATCACACAGGTAGTTTGGTGGGGTTAGTATCTGGTAAGAGAGGTTGGCAGTATCTGCAGAGGGTGAGGGTTATTATCACACGGGTAGTTTGGTGGGGTTAGTATCTGGTAAGAGAGGTTGGCAGTGTCTGCAGAAGGTGAGGGTTTTTATCACACGGGTAGTTTGGTGGGGTTAGTATCTGGTAAGAGGGGTTGGCAGTATCTGCAGAGGGTGAGGGTTATTATCACACGGGTAGTTTGGTGGGTTAGTATCTGGTAAGAGAGGTTGGCAGTGTCTGCAGAGGGTTAGGGTTATTATCACACGGGTAGTTTGGTGGGTTAGTATCTGGTAAGAGAGGTTGGCAGTGTCTGCAGAGGGTGAGAGTTATTATCACACGGGTAGTTTGGTGGGGTTAGTATCTGGTAAGAGAGGTTGGCAGTGTCTGCAGAGGGTGAGAGTTATTATCACACGGGTAGTTTGGTGGGGTTAGTATCTGGTAAGAGAGGTTGGCAGTGTCTGCAGAGGGTGAGAGTTATCACACTGGTAGTTTGGTGGGTTAGTATCTGGTAAGAGGCTGGCAGTGTCTGCAGAGGGTGAGAGTTATTATCACACGGGTAGTTTGGTGGGGTTAGTATCTGGTAAGAGGTTGGCAGTGTCTGCAGAGGGTGAGAGTTATTATCACACGGGTAGTTTGGTGGGGTTAGTATCTGGTAAGAGAGGCTGGCAGTATCTGCAGAGGGTGAGAGTTATTATCACACGGGTAGTTTGGTGGGGTTAGTATCTGGTAAGAGAGGCTGGCAGTATCTGCAGAGGGTGAGGGTTATTATCACACAGGTAGTTTGGTGGGTTAGTATCTGGTAAGAGAGGTTGGCAGTGTCTGCAGAGGGTGAGGGTTATTATCACACAGGTAGTTATGTGGGGTTAGTATCTGGTAAGAGGGGTTGGCAGTGTCTGCAGAGGGTGAGAGTTATCACACTGGTAGTTTGGTGGGGTTAGTATCTGGTAAGAGAGGTTGGCAATGTCTGCAGAGGGTGAGAGTTATTATCACACAGGTAGTTTGGTGGGTTAGTATCTGGTAAGAGAGGTTGGCAGTGTCTGCAGAGGGTGAGGGTTATTATCACACAGGTAGTTATGTGGGGTTAGTATCTGGTAAGAGGGGTTGGCAGTATCTGCAGAGGGTGAGGGTTATTATCACATGGGTAGTTTGGTGGGGTTAGTATCTGGTAAGAGGGGTTTGCAGTGTCTGCAGAGGGTGAGAGTTATTATCACACGGGTAGTTTGGTGGGGTTAGTATCTGGTAAGAGAGGTTGGCAGTGTCTGCAGAGGGTGAGAGTTATTATCACACGGGTAGTTTGGTGGGGTTAGTATCTGGTAAGAGAGGCTGGCAGTGTCTGCAGAGGGTGAGGGTTATTATCACACAGGTAGTTTGGTGGGTTAGTATCTGGTAAGAGAGGTTGGCAATGTCTGCAGAGGGTGAAGGTTATTATCACACGGGTAGTTTGGTGGGTTAGTATCTGGTAAGAGAGGTTGGCAATGTCTGCAGAGGGTGAGAGTTATTATCACACAGGTAGTTATGTGGGGTTAGTATCTGGTAAGAGGGGTTGGCAGTGTCTGCAGAGGGTGAGGGTTATTATCACACGGGTAGTTTGGTGGGTTAGTATCTGGTAAGAGAGGTTGGCAGTGTCTGCAGAGGGTGAGAGTTATTATCACACGGGTAGTTTGGTGGGTTAGTATCTGGTAAGAGAGGTTGGCAGTGTCTGCAGAGGGTGAGAGTTATTATCACACGGGTAGTTTGGTGGGGTTAGTATCTGGTAAGAGGGGTTGGCAGTATCTGCAGAGGGTGAGGGTTATTATCACACGGGTAGTTTGGTGGGTTAGTATCTGGTAAGAGAGGCTGGCAGTGTCTGCAGAGGGTGAGAGTTATTATCACACGGGTAGTTTGGTGGGGTTAGTATCTGGTAAGAGAGGTTGGCAGTGTCTGCAGAGGGTGAGAGTTATTATCACACGGGTAGTTTGGTGGGTTAGTATCTGGTAAGAGAGGCTGGCAGTGTCTGCAGAGGGTGAGGGTTATTATCACACGGGTAGTTTGGTGGGGTTAGTATCTGGTAAGAGAGGTTGGCAGTGTCTGCAGAGGGTGAGAGTTATTATCACACGGGTAGTTTGGTGGGGTTAGTATCTGGTAAGAGAGGCTGGCAGTATCTGCAGAGGGTGAGGGTTATTATCACACGGGTAGTTTGGTGGGTTAGTATCTGGTAAGAGGGGTTGGCAGTATCTGCAGAGGGTGAGGGTTATTATCACACGGGTAGTTTGGTGGGGTTAGTATCTGGTAAGAGAGGTTGGCAGTGTCTGCAGAGGGTGAGGGTTATTATCACACAGGTAGTTTGGTGGGTTAGTATCTGGTAAGAGAGGCTGGCAGTGTCTGCAGAGGGTGAGGGTTATTATCACACAGGTAGTTTGGTGGGGTTAGTATCTGGTAAGAGAGGTTGGCAGTATCTGCAGAGGGTGAGGGTTATTATCACACGGGTAGTTTGGTGGGGTTAGTATCTGGTAAGAGAGGTTGGCAGTGTCTGCAGAAGGTGAGGGTTTTTATCACACGGGTAGTTTGGTGGGGTTAGTATCTGGTAAGAGGGGTTGGCAGTATCTGCAGAGGGTGAGGGTTATTATCACACGGGTAGTTTGGTGGGTTAGTATCTGGTAAGAGAGGTTGGCAGTGTCTGCAGAGGGTTAGGGTTATTATCACACGGGTAGTTTGGTGGGTTAGTATCTGGTAAGAGAGGTTGGCAGTGTCTGCAGAGGGTGAGAGTTATTATCACACGGGTAGTTTGGTGGGGTTAGTATCTGGTAAGAGAGGTTGGCAGTGTCTGCAGAGGGTGAGAGTTATTATCACACGGGTAGTTTGGTGGGGTTAGTATCTGGTAAGAGAGGTTGGCAGTGTCTGCAGAGGGTGAGAGTTATCACACTGGTAGTTTGGTGGGTTAGTATCTGGTAAGAGAGGCTGGCAGTGTCTGCAGAGGGTGAGAGTTATTATCACACGGGTAGTTTGGTGGGGTTAGTATCTGGTAAGAGGTTGGCAGTGTCTGCAGAGGGTGAGAGTTATTATCACACGGGTAGTTTGGTGGGGTTAGTATCTGGTAAGAGGCTGGCAGTGTCTGCAGAGGGTGAGAGTTATTATCACACGGGTAGTTTGGTGGGGTTAGTATCTGGTAAGAGAGGCTGGCAGTATCTGCAGAGGGTGAGAGTTTTTATCACACAGGTAGTTTGGTGGGTTAGTATCTGGTAAGAGAGGTTGGCAGTGTCTGCAGAGGGTGAGGGTTATTATCACACAGGTAGTTATGTGGGGTTAGTATCTGGTAAGAGGGGTTGGCAGTGTCTGCAGAGGGTGAGAGTTATTATCACACTGGTAGTTTGGTGGGGTTAGTATCTGGTAAGAGAGGTTGGCAATGTCTGCAGAGGGTGAGAGTTATTATCACACAGGTAGTTATGTGGGGTTAGTATCTGGTAAGAGGGGTTGGCAGTGTCTGCAGAGGGTGAGAGTTATTATCACACGGGTAGTTTGGTGGGGTTAGTATCTGGTAAGAGGGGTTTGCAGTGTCTGCAGAGGGTGAGAGTTATTATCACACGGGTAGTTTGGTGGGGTTAGTATCTGGTAAGAGAGGTTGGCAGTGTCTGCAGAGGGTGAGAGTTATTATCACACGGGTAGTTTGGTGGGGTTAGTATCTGGTAAGAGAGGCTGGCAGTGTCTGCAGAGGGTGAGGGTTATTATCACACAGGTAGTTTGGTGGGTTAGTATCTGGTAAGAGAGGTTGGCAATGTCTGCAGAGGGTGAAGGTTATTATCACACGGGTAGTTTGGTGGGTTAGTATCTGGTAAGAGAGGTTGGCAATGTCTGCAGAGGGTGAGAGTTATTATCACACAGGTAGTTATGTGGGGTTAGTATCTGGTAAGAGGGGTTGGCAGTGTCTGCAGAGGGTGAGGGTTATTATCACACGGGTAGTTTGGTGGGTTAGTATCTGGTAAGAGAGGTTGGCAGTGTCTGCAGAGGGTGAGAGTTATTATCACACGGGTAGTTTGGTGGGGTTAGTATCTGGTAAGAGGGGTTGGCAGTATCTGCAGAGGGTGAGGGTTATTATCACACGGGTAGTTTGGTGGGTTAGTATCTGGTAAGAGGGGTTGGCAGTATCTGCAGAGGGTGAGGGTTATTATCACACGGGTAGTTTGGTGGGGTTAGTATCTGGTAAGAGGGGTTTGCAGTGTCTGCAGAGGGTGAGAGTTATTATCACACGGGTAGTTTGGTGGGGTTAGTATCTGGTAAGAGAGGTTGGCAGTGTCTGCAGAGGGTGAGAGTTATTATCACACGGGTAGTTTGGTGGGGTTAGTATCTGGTAAGAGAGGCTGGCAGTGTCTGCAGAGGGTGAGGGTTATTATCACACAGGTAGTTTGGTGGGTTAGTATCTGGTAAGAGAGGTTGGCAATGTCTGCAGAGGGTGAAGGTTATTATCACACGGGTAGTTTGGTGGGTTAGTATCTGGTAAGAGAGGTTGGCAATGTCTGCAGAGGGTGAGAGTTATTATCACACAGGTAGTTATGTGGGGTTAGTATCTGGTAAGAGGGGTTGGCAGTGTCTGCAGAGGGTGAGGGTTATTATCACACGGGTAGTTTGGTGGGTTAGTATCTGGTAAGAGAGGTTGGCAGTGTCTGCAGAGGGTGAGGGTTATTATCACACGGGTAGTTTGGTGGGTTAGTATCTGGTAAGAGAGGTTGGCAGTGTCTGCAGAGGGTGAGAGTTATTATCACACGGGTAGTTTGGTGGGTTAGTATCTGGTAAGAGAGGTTGGCAGTGTCTGCAGAGGGTGAGAGTTATTATCACACGGGTAGTTTGGTGGGGTTAGTATCTGGTAAGAGGGGTTGGCAGTATCTGCAGAGGGTGAGGGTTATTATCACACGGGTAGTTTGGTGGGTTAGTATCTGGTAAGAGAGGCTGGCAGTGTCTGCAGAGGGTGAGAGTTATTATCACACGGGTAGTTTGGTGGGGTTAGTATCTGGTAAGAGAGGTTGGCAGTGTCTGCAGAGGGTGAGAGTTATTATCACACGGGTAGTTTGGTGGGTTAGTATCTGGTAAGAGAGGCTGGCAGTGTCTGCAGAGGGTGAGGGTTATTATCACACGGGTAGTTTGGTGGGGTTAGTATCTGGTAAGAGAGGTTGGCAGTGTCTGCAGAAGGTGAGGGTTTTTATCACACGGGTAGTTTGGTGGGGTTAGTATCTGGTAAGAGGGGTTGGCAGTATCTGCAGAGGGTGAGGGTTATTATCACACGGGTAGTTTGGTGGGTTAGTATCTGGTAAGAGAGGTTGGCAGTGTCTGCAGAGGGTTAGGGTTATTATCACACGGGTAGTTTGGTGGGTTAGTATCTGGTAAGAGAGGTTGGCAGTGTCTGCAGAGGGTGAGAGTTATTATCACACGGGTAGTTTGGTGGGGTTAGTATCTGGTAAGAGAGGTTGGCAGTGTCTGCAGAGGGTGAGAGTTATTATCACACGGGTAGTTTGGTGGGGTTAGTATCTGGTAAGAGAGGTTGGCAGTGTCTGCAGAGGGTGAGAGTTATCACACTGGTAGTTTGGTGGGTTAGTATCTGGTAAGAGAGGCTGGCAGTGTCTGCAGAGGGTGAGAGTTATTATCACACGGGTAGTTTGGTGGGGTTAGTATCTGGTAAGAGGTTGGCAGTGTCTGCAGAGGGTGAGAGTTATTATCACACGGGTAGTTTGGTGGGGTTAGTATCTGGTAAGAGGCTGGCAGTGTCTGCAGAGGGTGAGAGTTATTATCACACGGGTAGTTTGGTGGGGTTAGTATCTGGTAAGAGAGGCTGGCAGTATCTGCAGAGGGTGAGAGTTTTTATCACACAGGTAGTTTGGTGGGTTAGTATCTGGTAAGAGAGGTTGGCAGTGTCTGCAGAGGGTGAGGGTTATTATCACACAGGTAGTTATGTGGGGTTAGTATCTGGTAAGAGGGGTTGGCAGTGTCTGCAGAGGGTGAGAGTTATTATCACACTGGTAGTTTGGTGGGGTTAGTATCTGGTAAGAGAGGTTGGCAATGTCTGCAGAGGGTGAGAGTTATTATCACACAGGTAGTTATGTGGGGTTAGTATCTGGTAAGAGGGGTTGGCAGTGTCTGCAGAGGGTGAGAGTTATTATCACACGGGTAGTTTGGTGGGGTTAGTATCTGGTAAGAGGGGTTTGCAGTGTCTGCAGAGGGTGAGAGTTATTATCACACGGGTAGTTTGGTGGGGTTAGTATCTGGTAAGAGAGGTTGGCAGTGTCTGCAGAGGGTGAGAGTTATTATCACACGGGTAGTTTGGTGGGGTTAGTATCTGGTAAGAGAGGCTGGCATTGTCTGCAGAGGGTGAGGGTTATTATCACACAGGTAGTTTGGTGGGTTAGTATCTGGTAAGAGAGGTTGGCAATGTCTGCAGAGGGTGAAGGTTATTATCACACGGGTAGTTTGGTGGGTTAGTATCTGGTAAGAGAGGTTGGCAATGTCTGCAGAGGGTGAGAGTTATTATCACACAGGTAGTTATGTGGGGTTAGTATCTGGTAAGAGGGGTTGGCAGTGTCTGCAGAGGGTGAGGGTTATTATCACACGGGTAGTTTGGTGGGTTAGTATCTGGTAAGAGAGGTTGGCAGTGTCTGCAGAGGGTGAGGGTTATTATCACACGGGTAGTTTGGTGGGTTAGTATCTGGTAAGAGAGGTTGGCAGTGTCTGCAGAGGGTGAGAGTTATTATCACACGGGTAGTTTGGTGGGTTAGTATCTGGTAAGAGAGGTTGGCAGTGTCTGCAGAGGGTGAGAGTTATTATCACACGGGTAGTTTGGTGGGGTTAGTATCTGGTAAGAGGGGTTGGCAGTATCTGCAGAGGGTGAGGGTTATTATCACACGGGTAGTTTGGTGGGTTAGTATCTGGTAAGAGAGGCTGGCAGTGTCTGCAGAGGGTGAGAGTTATTATCACACGGGTAGTTTGGTGGGGTTAGTATCTGGTAAGAGAGGTTGGCAGTGTCTGCAGAGGGTGAGAGTTATTATCACACGGGTAGTTTGGTGGGTTAGTATCTGGTAAGAGAGGCTGGCAGTGTCTGCAGAGGGTGAGGGTTATTATCACACGGGTAGTTTGGTGGGGTTAGTATCTGGTAAGAGAGGTTGGCAGTGTCTGCAGAGGGTGAGAGTTATTATCACACGGGTAGTTTGGTGGGGTTAGTATCTGGTAAGAGAGGCTGGCAGTATCTGCAGAGGGTGAGAGTTATTATCACACAGGTAGTTTGGGTTAGTATCTGGTAAGAGAGGCTGGCAGTATCTGCAGAGGGTGAGGGTTATTATCACACGGGTAGTTTGGTGGGTTAGTATCTGGTAAGAGGGGTTGGCAGTATCTGCAGAGGGTGAGGGTTATTATCACACGGGTAGTTTGGTGGGGTTAGTATCTGGTAAGAGAGGCTGGCAGTATCTGCAGAGGGTGAGGGTTATTATCACACAGGTAGTTTGGTGGGTTAGTATCTGGTAAGAGGGGTTGGCAGTGTCTGCAGAGGGTGAGGGTTATTATCACAAAGGTAGTTTGGTGGGTTAGTATCTGGTAAGAGGGGTTGGCAGTGTCTGCAGAGGGTGAGAGTTATTATCACACGGGTAGTTTGGTGGGGTTAGTATCTGGTAAGAGAGGTTGGCAGTGTCTGCAGAGGGTGAGAGTTATTATCACACGGGTAGTTTGGTGGGGTTAGTATCTGGTAAGAGAGGCTGGCAGTGTCTGCAGAGGGTGAGGGTTATTATCACACGGGTAGTTTGGTGGGGTTAGTATCTGGTAAGAGGGGTTGGCAGTATCTGCAGAGGGTGAGAGTTATTATCACATGGGTAGTTTGGTGGGGTTAGTATCCGGTAAGAGGCTGGCAGTGTCTGCAGAGGGTGAGGGTTATTATCACACAGGTAGTTTGGTGGGTTAGTATCCGGTAAGAGGGGTTGGCAGTGTCTGCAGAGGGTGAGGGTTATTATCACACGGGTAGTTTGGTGGGGTTAGTATCTGGTAAGAGAGGTTGGCAGTGTCTGCAGAGGGTGAGGGTTATTATCACACAGGTAGTTTGGTGGGTTAGTATCTGATAAGAGAGGTTGGCAGTATCTGCAGAGGGTGAGGGTTATTATCACACGGGTAGTTTGGTGGGGTTAGTATCTGGTAAGAGAGGTTGGCAGTGTCTGCAGAGGGCGAGAGTTATTATCACACAGGTAGTTTGGTGGGTTAGTATCTGGTAAGAGAGGTTGGCAGTGTCTGCAGAGGGTGAGAGTTATTATCACACTGGTAGTTTGGTGGGTTAGTATCTGGTAAGAGAGGCTGGCAGTGTCTGCAGAGGGTGAGAGTTATTATCACACGGGTAGTTTGGTGGGGTTAGTATCTGGTAAGAGAGGTTGGCAGTGTCTGCAGAGGGTGAGAGCTATTATCACACGGGTAGTTTGGTGGGGTTAGTATCTGGTAAGAGGCTGGCAGTGTCTGCAGAGGGTGAGAGTTATTATCACACGGGTAGTTTGGTGGGGTTAGTATCTGGTAAGAGAGGCTGGCAGTATCTGAATAGGGTGAGGGTTATTATCACACAGGTAGTTTGGTGGGTTAGTATCTGGTAAGAGAGGTTGGCAGTGTCTGCAGAGGGTGAGAGTTATTATCACACGGGTAGTTTGGTGGGGTTAGTATCTGGTAAGAGAGGTTGGCAATGTCTGCAGAGGGTGAGAGTTATTATCACACTGGTAGTTTGGTGGGGTTAGTATCTGGTAAGAGAGGTTGGCAATGTCTGCAGAGGGTGAGAGTTATTATCACACTGGTAGTTTGGTGGGGTTAGTATCTGGTAAGAGGGGTTGGCAGTGTCTGCAGAGGGTGAGGGTTATTATCACACGGGTAGTTTGGTGGGGTTAGTATCTGGTAAGAGGTTGGCAGTGTCTGCAGAGGGTGAGAGTTATTATCACACAGGTAGTTATGTGGGGTTAGTATCTGGTAAGAGGGGTTGGCAGTGTCTGCAGAGGGTGAGAGTTATTATCACACGGGTAGTTTGGTGGGGTTAGTATCTGGTAAGAGGGGTTGGCAGTGTCTGCAGAGGGTGAGGGTTATTATCACACGGGTAGTTTGGTGGGTTAGTATCTGGTAAGAGATGTTGGCAGTGTCTGCAGAGGGTGAGGGTTATCACACGGGTAGTTTGGTGGGGTTAGTATCTGGTAAGAGAGGTTGGCAGTGTCTGCAGAGGGTGAGGGTTATTATCACACGGGTAGTTTGGTGGGGTTAGTATCTGGTAAGAGAGGTTGGCAGTGTCTGCAGAGGGTGAGAGTTATTATCACACGGGTAGTTTGGTGGGGTTAGTATCTGGTAAGAGGGGTTGGCAGTGTCTGCAGAGGGTGAGGGTTATTATCACACGGGTAGTTTGGTGGGGTTAGTATCTGGTAAGAGAGGTTGGCAGTGTCTGCAGAGGGTGAGAGTTATTATCACACGGGTAGTTTGGTGGGGTTAGTATCTGGTAAGAGAGGCTGGCAGTATCTGCAGAGGGTGAGGGTTATTATCACACAGGTAGTTTGGTGGGTTAGTATCTGGTAAGAGAGGTTGGCAGTGTCTGCAGAGGGTGAGGGTTATTATCACACAGGTAGTTATGTGGGGTTAGTATCTGGTAAGAGGGGTTGGCAGTGTCTGCAGAGGGTGAAGGTTATTATCACACGGGTAGTTTGGTGGGTTAGTATCTGGTAAGAGAGGTTGGCAATGTCTGCAGAGGGTGAGAGTTATTATCACACAGGTAGTTATGTGGGGTTAGTATCTGGTAAGAGGGGTTGGCAGTGTCTGCAGAGGGTGAGGGTTATTATCACACGGGTAGTTTGGTGGGTTAGTATCTGGTAAGAGAGGTTGGCAGTGTCTGCAGAGGGTGAGGGTTATTATCACACGGGTAGTTTGGTGGGGTTAGTATCTGGTAAGAGAGGTTGGCAGTGTCTGCAGAGGGTGAGGGTTATTATCACACGGGTAGTTTGGTGGGTTAGTATCTGGTAAGAGAGGTTGGCAGTGTCTGCAGAGGGTGAGGGTTATTATCACACGGGTAGTTTGGTGGGGTTAGTATCTGGTAAGAGAGGTTGGCAGTGTCTGCAGAGGGTGAGGGTTATTATCACACAGGTAGTTTGGTGGGGTTAGTATCTGGTAAGAGAGGTTGGCAGTGTCTGCAGAGGGTGAGAGTTATTATCACACGGGTAGTTTGGTGGGGTTAGTGTCTGGTAAGAGAGGTTGGCAGTGTCTGCAGAGGGTGAGAGTTATTATCACACGGGTAGTTTGGTGGGTTAGTATTTGGTAAGAGAGGCTGGCAGTGTCTGCAGAGGGTGAGGGTTATTATCACACGGGTAGTTTGGTGGGGTTAGTATCTGGTAAGAGAGGTTGGCAGTGTCTGCAGAGGGTGAGAGTTATTATCACACGGGTAGTTTGGTGGGGTTAGTATCTGGTAAGAGGTTGGCAGTGTCTGCAGAGGGTGAGAGTTATTATCACACGGGTAGTTTGGTGGGGTTAGTATCTGGTAAGAGAGGCTGGCAGTGTCTGCAGAGGGTGAGGGTTATTATCACACTGGTAGTTTGGTGGGTTAGTATCTGGTAAGAGAGGCTGGCAATGTCTGCAGAGGGTGAGAGTTATTATCACACAGGTAGTTTGGTGGGGTTAGTATCTGGTAAGAGAGGCTGGCAGTATCTGCAGAGGGTGAGGGTTATTATCACACAGGTAGTTTGGTGGGGTTAGTATCTGGTAAGAGGGGTTGGCAGTGTCTGCAGAGGGTGAGAGTTATTATCACACGGGTAGTTTGGTGGGTTAGTATCTGGTAAGAGAGGTTGGCAGTGTCTGCAGAGGGTGAGGGTTATTATCACACGGGTAGTTTGGTGGGGTTAGTATCTGGTAAGAGGTTGACAGTATCTGCAGAGGGTGAGGGTTATTATCACACGGGTAGTTTGGTGGGGTTAGTATCTGGTAAGAGGGGTTGGCAATATCTGCAGAGGGTGAGGGTAATTATCACACGGGTAGTTTGGTGGGGTTAGTATCTGGTAAGAGGGGTTGGCAGTGTCTGCAGAGGGTTAGGGTTATTATCACACGGGTAGTTTGGTGGGGTTAGTATCTGGTAAGAGGGGTTGGCAGTGTCTGCAGAGGGTTAGGGTTATTATCACACGCGTAGTTTGGTGGGGTTAGTATCTGGTAAGAGGGGTTGGCAGTGTCTGCAGAGGGTGAGGGTTATTATCACACAGGTAGTTTGGTGGGGTTAGTATCTGGTAAGAGAGGCTGGCAGTGTGCAGAGGGTGAGGGTTATTTTCACACAGGTAGTTTGGTGGGGTTAGTATCTGGTAAGAGAGGCTGGCAGTGTCTGCAGAGGGTGAGAGTTATTATCACACGGGTAGTTTGGTGGGGTTAGTATCTGGTAAGAGGGGTTGGCAGTATCTGCAGAAGGTGAGGGTTATTATCACACGGGTAGTTTGGTGGGGTTAGTATCTGGTAAGAGAGGCTGGCAGTGTCTGCAGAGGGTGAGGGTTATTATCACACGGGTAGTTTGGTGGGGTTAGTATCTGGTAAGAGAGGCTGGCAGTGTCTGCAGAGGGTGAGGGTTATTATCACACAGGTAGTTTGGTGGGGTTAGTATCTGGTAAGAGGGGTTGGCAGTGTCTGCAGAGGGTGAGAGTTATTATCACACGGGTAGTTTGGTGGGGTTAGTATCTGGTAAGAGAGGCTGGCAGTGTCTGCAGAGGGTGAGGGTTATTATCACACGGGTAGTTTGGTGGGTTAGTATCTGGTAAGAGAGGTTGGCAGTGTCTGCAGAGGGTGAGAGTTATCACACAGGTAGTTATGTGGGGTTAGTATCTGGTAAGAGGGGTTGGCAGTATCTGCAGAGGGTGAGAGTTATTATCACAAGGGTAGTTTGGTGGGTTAGTATCTGGTAAGAGAGGCTGGCAGTGTCTGCAGAGGGTGAGGGTTATTATCACACGTGTAGTTTGGTGGGTTAGTATCTGGTAAGAGAGGTTGGCAGTGTCTGCAGAGGGTGAGAGTTATTATCACACGGGTAGTTTGGTGGGGTTAGTATCTGGTAAGAAGGGTTGGCAGTGTCTGCAGAGGGTGAGAGTTATCACACAGGTAGTTTGGTGGGGTTAGTATCTGGTAAGAGAGGCTGGCAGTGTCTGCAGAGGGTGAGGGTTATTATCACACAGGTAGTTTGATGGGTTAGTATCTGGTAAGAGAGGTTGGCAGTGTCTGCAGAGGGTGAGGGTTATTATCACACAGGTAGTTTGGTGGGTTAGTATCTGGTAAGAGAGGTTGGCAGTGTCTGCAGAGGGTGAGGGTTATTATCACACGGGTAGTTTGGTGGGGTTAGTATCTGGTAAGAGGGGTTGGCAGTGTCTGCAGAGGGTGAGGGTTATTATCACACAGGTAGTTTGGTGGGTTAGTATCTGGTAAGAGAGGCTGGCAGTGTCTGCAGAGGGTGAGGGTTATTATCACACAGGTAGTTTGGTGGGGTTAGTATCTGGTAAGAGAGGTTGGCAGTATCTGCAGAGGGTGAGGGTTATTATCACACGGGTAGTTTGGTGGGGTTAGTATCTGGTAAGAGAGGTTGGCAGTGTCTGCAGAAGGTGAGGGTTTTTATCACACGGGTAGTTTGGTGGGGTTAGTATCTGGTAAGAGGGGTTGGCAGTATCTGCAGAGGGTGAGGGTTATTATCACACGGGTAGTTTGGTGGGTTAGTATCTGGTAAGAGAGGTTGGCAGTGTCTGCAGAGGGTTAGGGTTATTATCACACGGGTAGTTTGGTGGGTTAGTATCTGGTAAGAGAGGTTGGCAGTGTCTGCAGAGGGTGAGAGTTATTATCACACGGGTAGTTTGGTGGGGTTAGTATCTGGTAAGAGACGTTGGCAGTGTCTGCAGATGGTGAGAGTTATTATCACACGGGTAGTTTGGTGGGGTTAGTATCTGGTAAGAGAGGTTGGCAGTGTCTGCAGAGGGTGAGAGTTATCACACTGGTAGTTTGGTGGGTTAGTATCTGGTAAGAGAGGCTGGCAGTGTCTGCAGAGGGTGAGAGTTATTATCACACGGGTAGTTTGGTGGGGTTAGTATCTGGTAAGAGGTTGGCAGTGTCTGCAGAGGGTGAGGGTTATTATCACACGGGTAGTTTGGTGGGGTTAGTATCTGGTAAGAGGGGTTGGCAGTATCTGCAGAGGGTGAGAGTTATTATCACATGGGTAGTTTGGTGGGGTTAGTATCCGGTAAGAGGCTGGCAGTGTCTGCAGAGGGTGAGGGTTATTATCACACGGGTAGTTTGGTGGGTTAGTATCCGGTAAGAGGGGTTGGCAGTGTCTGCAGAGGGTGAGGGTTATTATCACACGGGTAGTTTGGTGGGGTTAGTATCTGGTAAGAGAGGTTGGCAGTGTCTGCAGAGGGTGAGGGTTATTATCACACAGGTAGTTTGGTGGGTTAGTATCTGATAAGAGAGGTTGGCAGTATCTGCAGAGGGTGAGGGTTATTATCACACGGGTAGTTTGGTGGGGTTAGTATCTGGTAAGAGAGGCTGGCAGTGTCTGCAGAGGGTGAGGGTTTTTATCACACGGGTAGTTTGGTGGGTTAGTATATGGTAAGAGGCTGGCAGTGTCTGCAGTGGGTGAGGGTTATTATCACACTGGTAGTTTGGTGGGTTAGTATCTGGTAAGAGAGGATGGCAGTGTCTGCTGAGGGTGAGAGTTATTATCACACGGGTAGTTTGGTGGGTTAGTATCTGGTAAGAGGGGTTGGCAGTATCTGCAGAGGGTGAGGGTTATTATCACACTGGTAGTTTGGTGGGTTAGTATCTGGTAAGAGAGGTTGGCAGTGTCTGCAGAGGGTTAGGGTTATTATCACACGGGTAGTTTGGTGGGTTAGTATCTGGTAAGAGAGGTTGGCAGTGTCTGCAGAGGGTGAGAGTTATTATCACACGGGTAGTTTGGTGGGTTAGTATCTGGTAAGAGAGGTTGGCAGTGTCTGCAGAGGGTGAGAGTTATTATCACACGGGTAGTTTGGTGGGTTAGTATCTGGTAAGAGAGGTTGGCAGTGTCTGCAGAGGGTGAGAGTTATTATCACACAGGTAGTTTGGTGGGTTAGTATCTGGTAAGAGAGGCTGGCAGTGTCTGCAGAGGGTGAGAGTTATTATCACACGGGTAGTTTGGTGGGGTTAGTATCTGGTAAGAGAGGCTGGCAGTGTCTGCAGAGGGTGAGGGTTATTATCACACAGGTAGTTTGGTGGGTTAGTATCTGGTAAGAGAGGTTGGCAGTGTCTGCAGAGGGTGAGAGTTATTATCACACGGGTAGTTTGGTGGGGTTAGTATCTGGTAAGAGAGGCTGGCAGTGTCTGCAGAGGGTGAGGGTTATTATCACACAAGTAGTTTGGTGGGTTAGTATCTGGTAAGAGAGGTTGGCAGTATCTGCAGAGGGTGAGAGTTATTATCACACGGGTAGTTTGGTGGGTTAGTATCTGGTAAGAGGGGTTGGCAGTGTCTGCAGAGGGTGAGGGTTATTATCACACAGGTAGTTTGGTGGGTTAGTATCTGGTAAGAGAGGTTGGCAGTGTCTGCAGAGGGTGAGAGTTATTATCACACGGGTAGTTTGGTGGGGTTAGTATCTGGTAAGAGAGGTTGGCAGTATCTGCAGAGGGTGAGGGTTATTATCACACGGGTAGTTTGGTGGGGTTAGTATCTGGTAAGAGAGGTTGGCAGTGTCTGCAGAAGGTGAGGGTTTTTATCACACGGGTAGTTTGGTGGGGTTAGTATCTGGTAAGAGGGGTTGGCAGTATCTGCAGAGGGTGAGGGTTATTATCACACTGGTAGTTTGGTGGGTTAGTATCTGGTAAGAGAGGTTGGCAGTGTCTGCAGAGGGTGAGAGTTATGATCACACGGGTAGTTTGGTGGGTTAGTATCTGGTAAGAGAGGTTGGCAGTGTCTGCAGAGGGCGAGAGTGATTATCACACAGGTAGTTTGGTGGGTTAGTATCTGGTAAGAGAGGTTGGCAGTGTCTGCAGAGGGTGAGAGTTATTATCACACTGGTAGTTTGGTGGGTTAGTATCTGGTAAGAGAGGCTGGCAGTGTCTGCAGAGGGTGAGAGTTATTATCACACGGGTAGTTTGGTGGGGTTAGTATCTGGTAAGAGAGGTTGGCAGTGTCTGCAGAGGGTGAGAGCTATTATCACACGGGTAGTTTGGTGGGGTTAGTATCTGGTAAGAGGCTGGCAGTGTCTGCAGAGGGTGAGAGTTATTATCACACGGGTAGTTTGGTGGGGTTAGTATCTGGTAAGAGAGGCTGGCAGTATCTGCAGAGGGTGAGGGTTATTATCACACAGGTAGTTTGGTGGGTTAGTATCTGGTAAGAGAGGTTGGCAGTATCTGCAGAGGGTGAGGGTTATTATCACACAGGTAGTTTGGTGGGTTAGTATCTGGTAAGAGAGGTTGGCAGTGTCTGCAGAGGGTGAGAGTTATTATCACACGGGTAGTTTGGTGGGGTTAGTATCTGGTAAGAGAGGTTGGCAATGTCTGCAGAGGGTGAGAGTTATTATCACACTGGTAGTTTGGTGGGGTTAGTATCTGGTAAGAGAGGTTGGCAATGTCTGCAGAGGGTGAGAGTTATTATCACACTGGTAGTTTGGTGGGGTTAGTATCTGGTAAGAGGGGTTGGCAGTGTCTGCAGAGGGTGAGGGTTATTATCACACGGGTAGTTTGCCAACCTCTTACCAGATACTAACCCCACCAAACTACCCGTGTGATAATAACCCTCACCCTCTGCAGACACTGCCAACCCCTCTTACCAGATACTAACCCCACCAAACTACCAGTGTGATAATAACTCTCACCCTCTGCAGACATTGCCAACCTCTCTTACCAGATACTAACCCCACCAAACTACCAGTGTGATAATAACTCTCACCCTCTGCAGACACTGCCAACCTCTTACCAGATACTAACCCCACCAGTGTCTGCAGAGGGTGAGAGTTATTATCACACAGGTAGTTATGTGGGGTTAGTATCTGGTAAGAGGGGTTGGCAGTGTCTGCAGAGGGTGAGGGTTATTATCACACAGGTAGTTATGTGGGGTTAGTATCTGGTAAGAGGGGTTGGCAGTGTCTGCAGAGGGTGAGAGTTATTATCACACGGGTAGTTTGGTGGGGTTAGTATCTGGTAAGAGAGGTTGGCAATGTCTGCAGAGGGTGAGAGTTATTATCACACGGGTAGTTTGGTGGGGTTAGTATCTGGTAAGAGGGGTTGGCAGTGTCTGCAGAGGGTGAGAGTTCTTATCACACTGGTAGTTTGGTGGGGTTAGTATCTGGTAAGAGGGGTTGGCAGTGTCTGCAGAGGGTGAAGGTTATTATCACACGGGTAGTTTGGTGGGTTAGTATCTGGTAAGAGAGGTTGGCAATGTCTGCAGAGGGTGAGAGTTATAATCACACAGGTAGTTATGTGGGGTTAGTATCTGGTAAGAGGGGTTGGCAGTGTCTGCAGAGGGTGAGGGTTATTATCACACGGGTAGTTTGGTGGGTTAGTATCTGGTAAGAGAGGTTGGCAGTGTCTGCAGAGGGTGAGGGTTATTATCACACGGGTAGTTTGGTGGGGTTAGTATCTGGTAAGAGAGGTTGGCAGTGTCTGCAGAGGGTGAGGGTTATTATCACACGGGTAGTTTGGTGGGTTAGTATCTGGTAAGAGAGGTTGGCAGTGTCTGCAGAGGGTGAGGGTTATTATCACACGGGTAGTTTGGTTGGTTAGTATCTGGTAAGAGAGGTTGGCAGTGTCTGCAGAGGGTGAGGGTTATTATCACACAGGTAGTTTGGTGGGTTAGTATCTGGTAAGAGAGGTTGGCAGTGTCTGCAGAGGGTGAGAGTTATTATCACACGGGTAGTTTGGTGGGGTTAGTATCTGGTAAGAGAGGCTGGCAGTGTCTGCAGAGGGTGAGAGTTATTATCACACGGGTAGTTTGGTGGGTTAGTATCTGGTAAGAGAGGGTGAGAGTTATTATCACACTGGTAGTTTGGTGGGTTAGTATCTGGTAAGAGAGGTTGGCAGTGTCTGCAGAGGGTGAGGGTTATTATCACACGGGTAGTTTGGTGGGGTTAGTATCTGGTAAGAGAGGTTGGCAGTGTCTGCAGAGGGTGAGGGTTATTATCACACAGGTAGTTTGGTGGGGTTAGTATCTGGTAAGAGAGGTTGGCAGTGTCTGCAGAGGGTGAGAGTTATTATCACACGGGTAGTTTGGTGGGGTTAGTATCTGGTAAGAGAGGTTGGCAGTGTCTGCAGAGGGTGAGAGTTATTATCACACGGGTAGTTTGGTGGGTTAGTATCTGGTAAGAGAGGCTGGCAGTGTCTGCAGAGGGTGAGGGTTATTATCACACGGGTAGTTTGGTGGGGTTAGTATCTGGTAAGAGAGGTTGGCAGTGTCTGCAGAGGGTGAGAGTTATTATCACACGGGTAGTTTGGTGGGGTTAGTATCTGGTAAGAGGTTGGCAGTGTCTGCAGAGGGTGAGAGTTATTATCACACGGGTAGTTTGGTGGGTTAGTATCTGGTAAGAGAGGCTGGCAATGTCTGCAGAGGGTGAGAGTTATTATCACACAGGTAGTTTGGTGGGGTTAGTATCTGGTAAGAGAGGCTGGCAGTATCTGCAGAGGGTGAGGGTTATTATCACACAGGTAGTTTGGTGGGGTTAGTATCTGGTAAGAGGGGTTGGCAGTGTCTGCAGAGGGTGAGAGTTATTATCACACGGGTAGTTTGGTGGGTTAGTATCTGGTAAGAGAGGTTGGCAGTGTCTGCAGAGGGTGAGGGTTATTATCACACGGGTAGTTTGGTGGGGTTAGTATCTGGTAAGAGGGGTTGGCAATATCTGCAGAGGGTGAGGGTAATTATCACACGGGTAGTTTGGTGGGGTTAGTATCTGGTAAGAGGGGTTGGCAATATCTGCAGAGGGTGAGGGTAATTATCACACGGGTAGTTTGGTGGGTTAGTATCTGGTAAGAGAGGTTGGCAGTGTCTGCAGAGGGTGAGGGTTATTATCACACGGGTAGTTTGGTGGGTTAGTATCTGGTAAGAGAGGCTGGCAGTGTCTGCAGAGGGTGAGAGTTATTATCACACGGGTAGTTTGGTGGGTTAGTATCTGGTAAGAGAGGTTGGCAGTGTCTGCAGAGGGTGAGGGTTATTATCACACGGGTAGTTTGGTGGGTTAGTATCTGGTAAGAGAGGCTGGCAGTGTCTGCAGAGGGTGAGGGTTATTTTCACACAGGTAGTTTGGTGGGGTTAGTATCTGGTAAGAGAGGCTGGCAGTGTCTGCAGAGGGTGAGAGTTATTATCACACGGGTAGTTTGGTGGGGTTAGTATCTGGTAAGAGAGGCTGGCAGTATCTGCAGAGGGTGAGAGTTATTATCACACAGGTAGTTTGGTGGGTTAGTATCTGGTAAGAGGGGTTGGCAGTATCTGCAGAGGGTGAGGGTTATTATCACACGGGTAGTTTGGTGGGGTTAGTATCTGGTAAGAGAGGCTGGCAGTGTCTGCAGAGGGTGAGGGTTATTATCACACGGGTAGTTTGGTGGGGTTAGTATCTGGTAAGAGAGGCTGGCAGTGTCTGCAGAGGGTGAGGGTTATTATCACACGGGTAGTTTGGTGGGGTTAGTATCTGGTAAGAGAGGCTGGCAGTGTCTGCAGAGGGTGAGGGTTATTATCACACGGGTAGTTTGGTGGGTTAGTATCTGGTAAGAGGGGTTGGCAGTGTCTGCAGAGGGTGAGAGTTATTATCACACGGGTAGTTTGGTGGGGTTAGTATCTGGTAAGAGAGGTTGGCAGTGTCTGCAGAGGGTGAGGGTTATTATCACACAGGTAGTTTGGTGGGTTAGTATCTGGTAAGAGAGGCTGGCAGTATCTGCAGAGGGTGAGGGTTATTATCACACGGGTAGTTTGGTGGGGTTAGTATCTGGTAAGAGAGGCTGGCAGTGTCTGCAGAGGGTGAGGGTTATTATCACACAGGTAGTTTGGTGGGTTAGTATCTGGTAAGAGAGGCTGGCAATGTCTGCAGAGGGTGAGGGTTATTATCACACTGGTAGTTTGGTGGGTTAGTATCTGGTAAGAGAGGATGGCAGTGTCTGCTGAGGGTGAGAGTTATTATCACACGGGTAGTTTGGTGGGTTAGTATCTGGTAAGAGAGGCTGGCAGTGTCTGCAGAGGGTGAGGGTTATTATCACACGGGTAGTTTGGTGGGGTTAGTATCTGGTAAGAGGGGTTGGCAGTGTCTGCAGAGGGTGAGGGTTATTATCACACGGGTAGTTTGGTGGGTTAGTATCTGGTAAGAGAGGTTGGCAATGTCTGCAGAGGGTGAGAGTTATTATCACACGGGTAGTTTGGTGGGGTTAGTATCTGGTAAGAGAGGCTGGCAGTGTCTGCAGAGGGTGAGGGTTATTATCACACGGGTAGTTTGGTGGGGTTAGTATCTGGTAAGAGGCTGGCAGTGTCTGCAGAGGGTGAGAGTTATTATCACACGGGTAGTTTGGTGGGGTTAGTATCTGGTAAGAGGGGTTGGCAGTGTCTGCAGAGGGTGAGGGTTATTATCACACGGGTAGTTTGGTGGGGTTAGTATCTGGTAAGAGAGGCTGGCAGTGTCTGCAGAGGGTGAGGGTTATTATCACACGGGTAGTTTGGTGGGGTTAGTATCTGGTAAGAGAGGCTGGCAGTGTCTGCAGAGGGTGAGGGTTATTATCACACAGGTAGTTTGGTGGGGTTAGTATCTGGTAAGAGAGGCTGGCAGTGTCTGCAGAGGGTGAGGGTTATTATCACACGGGTAGTTTGGTGGGTTAGTATCTGGTAAGAGGGGTTGGCAGTGTCTGCAGAGGGTGAGAGTTATTATCACACGGGTAGTTTGGTGGGTTAGTATCTGGTAAGAGAGGCTGGCAGTGTCTGCAGAGGGTGAGGGTTATTATCACACTGGTAGTTTGGTGGGTTAGTATCTGGTAAGAGAGGCTGGCAGTATCTGCAGAGGGTGAGGGTTATTATCACACAGGTAGTTTGGTGGGGTTAGTATCTGGTAAGAGAGGTTGGCAGTGTCTGCAGAGGGTGAGGGTTATTATCACACGGGTAGTTTGGTGGGGTTAGTATCTGGTAAGAGAGGTTGGCAGTGTCTGCAGAGGGTGAGGGTTATTATCACACAGGTAGTTTGGTGGGTTAGTATCTGGTAAGAGGGGTTGGCAGTATCTGCAGAGGGTGAGGGTTATTATCACACAGGTAGTTTGGTGGGTTAGTATCTGGTAAGAGAGGGTGAGAGTTATTATCACACAGGTAGTTATGTGGGGTTAGTATCTGGTAAGAGGGGTTGGCAATGTCTGCAGAGGGTGAGAGTTATTATCACACAGGTAGTTTGGTGGGGTTAGTATCTGGTAAGAGAGGCTGGCAGTGTCTGCAGAGGGTGAGGGTTATTATCACACGGGTAGTTTGGTGGGGTTAGTATCTGGTAAGAGAGGTTGGCAGTGTCTGCAGAGGGTGAGGGTTATTATCACACAGGTAGTTTGGTGGGTTAGTATCTGGTAAGAGAGGCTGGCAGTGTCTGCAGAGGGTGAGGGTTATTATCACACGGGTAGTTTGGTGGGTTAGTATCTGGTAAGAGAGGTTGGCAGTGTCTGCAGAGGGTGAGGGTTATTATCACACGGGTAGTTTGGTGGGGTTAGTATCTGGTAAGAGGGGTTGGCAGTGTCTGCAGAGGGTGAGAGTTATTATCACACGGGTAGTTTGGTGGGTTAGTATCTGGTAAGAGGGGTTGGCAGTGTCTGCAGAGGGTGAGAGTTATTATCACACAGGTAGTTATGTGGGGTTAGTATCTGGTAAGAGAGGTTGGCAGTGTCTGCAGAGGGTGAGGGTTATTATCACACTGGTAGTTTGGTGGGTTAGTATCTGGTAAGAGAGCCTGGCAGTGTCTGCAGAGGGTGAGAGTTATTATCACACGGGTAGTTTGGTGGGGTTAGTATCTGGTAAGAGAGGCTGGCAGTGTCTGCAGAGGGTGAGGGTTATTATCACACGGGTAGTTTGGTGGGGTTAGTATCTGGTAAGAGAGGCTGGCAGTGTCTGCAGAGGGTGAGGGTTATTATCACACGGGTAGTTTGGTGGGGTTAGTATCTGGTAAGAATAGTCTGAAGTGGAGTTACTTTGCCCTTTAAACACCTGGCCAATCACTGTGTGAGCGACGATCAAGCTGGGGCGGATAATTTATACTGAGATGAGAAAGACACCTCCTCGGCTCTGGTTTTATGGCTCCCAGGACACACAGCATTAAGGTTGAGATGGTCTGAGGATAATGTATTGCAGGAGGAGCCTGCGATCAGGGGAGGAAACATTTTGTAGTTGCCCCTTTCATTTGACAGTGGGGTTCATTATGTGAAGTGCTGTGAAATGACACACTTTGTTTGGCACCAAGGCAGCTCTCGTCGCTCACTGCTAATATTCCATTGTTTGTGTGCAGAGGGCAAAATGTTAGCTCTGGAGAAGGCAGAAAGCTTGGCTCGAGGGGCAGCTCTGAAATGGGCTTCGGGCATATTCTGCCACCCTGATCAGTTGGCGCGGCTGGGCCATTACGGGAGTCGGGAGACGCAGAGGAATAACTCCATACAGTCCCGATTAAAGGTATGTGGACCCCTCACCCTACATGTAGCAAAGCTGGGTGCATGGTCCGTACAGTCTGATGGGTCTGGAAGCAGCGCTCTGGGGTATTACCAGCCAGGCTTTTACATGGGCCCAGCAATACCCTGCTAATAAGATGTAAACGCAGTCACTATAACCCAGAATGTCCTGCAGTCTGCAGCGCAGTCCTACCTGGAAGGCGTGGATCAGGGAGTGACCCAGCTGCAGATTGCCCTCTCAGAAGTACAGAACGTGCAGCAAGCCCTCCGTGAGGCGCGGGGGATCTGGAGCTGCAGTGAAGACCTCCACAGCCATCTGCAGCCGCTCAGGAACTTGGTGATGGAGCACATCCAGCTGTCTGTGGTGATACAGAGTCTACCGTACATCTACTCTGGTAAATGCATTGATAGCGAATGGGCCGATCCAGTCCACTAACTCCATGTTACCAGGGATCAGATGTGTCCTAATGTGCTGAAATACTCAGGAAAGCTCAGTGAATACAGTGATTGTGTCCATTTGATGTATTCTCTGACGCTTGTCCTTTTCTATTCCCAGTTCCAGAGTTGCTTTCCCAGACGAAGGTTTTAATTGAGACTCATTGTCTTTTGGAAGCTCATGCAAACCTGCGCGACCTTGAAAACCTGCGTGATGATGTACTATACAGACTGCAGAGAGTGGGGCCTTCATCCAGGCCTCAGCCAGGTGGAGATGCTGCTTTGCTGGTGCAGCAGTTCTTTGCTGGGGTGAATGACCTGAGTGTAGAGCTGGGCCACACTATATTCTCCTTAGCTAGTTCAGCCCTGAGTTTGGCGTGTTCAGATCCCACTCTTCTGGTCTCTGCTGTGAGGATTATTGAGCGAGAGGAGTATCTGGATGTAGAAGAGTTGAGGGGACCAGCACAGCATCCGTGGAAAGCAGCGGGGCGTCCCAAACGTTGGAGAGAGAGCTTCTTCCAAGCCCTGGATAAGGGTGTGTGTGAACGGCTTCTAGGCACCGGCCTGGACCAGGAAAACCTCAGCCCTACGGGACTAGCTAGGCATTTCAAGGGGCTGCAGGACCGGCTGCTGGGAGAACTGCAGGCAGTGTGCTCAGTGCTGACTCCGTGTCTTCCTCCACACTATGAGCCCAGCAGATCCGTGGCTTCCATGTGCCACCGTGCAGTCTCCCGTCAGCTCCGTGATCTCTTAAGCCACGACCTCCCCCACCCGGCACTGTACTGTGTGCTCCACTGGATTCTCCTCGTGTACCCTAGGTAAGTCCTGCTGTCAGTGTTATTGTGGTGGGTGAGTGTGTATCACAGCTTCTGTCTGTCTGTCCCACAGTGAGGATCTGATGGCACATCCTGATCTGTCCTCTGAGGTGGATCTGTCTGACCTGGGACCACTCCTACCCCTGGAGTTAATGGAGGAGCAACTGACTCGTTACACGCGCAACGTACGGGTGAGTATTACTAGTGAGCAAACCAAGCCATATTCTGCTTAAAGGGACAGTCTGAGCCCCAAACTCACTTTGGTGCAAGGTGACGATTACTGCATTTTTAACATTTGACTAAAGCCCTCCCCCAGTGATTCTCTGCATGTTTACTGCAATGCAGCAGCACTGATTATATAGACACTGCGGATACAAAGTTTTGTTTCATTTAGTCACTTCCTGTGCTGCTGCAATATAATACCTTGTGCGAACTCTAGGTGACCTTGCTCTTGTACACAGTAGGATCTCTTAACAGTCAACATATTGTCTGATGACATCACTAGAGAGTAAGGAAATTCCCTTCATTTGAATAAAATTATTATCATTAGATCCTGCTGCAAAAATAAGGAAATTACCTTTTATTCCACTAGTGTGGGCAGTCCAGGTTTCTTGCAAACTGCTGTAATTTCACAATTTAATGTAGCTGTAAGTATTTTATATTTTAAGCAATGAAAAATGTAAAATATGCATTTTAAAGTACTTTGGAAGTACATTAATATGCATTAATATTTGGAAGATGCATTTTTGATGCACAGAGTGCATCATACTGTTAAACCTGCTACTTTTTGTCCTTTTGTTTCAGGTGTGTCTGGGTCAGTGGATACAGAAAGCCTTGGAGGTGGAATACACAGACTGGTTCAGGGATCAAGAGCCAGATAAAGATCAGGATGGGTTATACCTGTCCAGTCTTCAACAGATCATCATGCAGGTGTGTGGCCTGGAGATGCTGTGGGTCAGTTACACTGGAATCCATCCTGATAATGACAATGGATGTGCCCCCCCCCCCCCCCCCCCTCTGTTATATCCCATCACTGTCACAGCAAACGGATAACCCAGCCTGTTTTTTTCTTTCACTGCTATAGACCACAACAGAGACTAGTTATAGTATGGCTGGGGTTACAGCCGGGGCAGGGGCTGGGGCTGGGGTTACAGCCGGGGCAGGGGCTGGGGTTACAGCCGGACCGGGGCAGGGGCGGGGGTTACGGTGGGGGCGGGGGTTACGGCGGGGGCGGGGGTTACGGCCGTGGGGAGAGGGCTGGGGTTATGGCCAAGGTGGGGGCTGGAGTTATAGCCTGGGGGGGGGGGGGGGGGGGGAGAGTGGTATAATGTCACTAAAGAAATTCTGGAAAAAATGTTTGGCAAACAGCACTGCACTAAATAAAATAAAAACGGCAAATAACAGAATGTGTTTAGCTGGTGGATGTTAAGTGATAATGTAAGAATTGTTATTATTTTAGTAAATTTGGATGGTTTGTAAAGAGCCCTCTGGTCCTGAGGTTACTAGAAGATCTCCTGCACTGCAAAGTATCTGGAGTTTTATATATATATATATATATATATATATATATATATATATATTAAAAATGCAATTGCTGTTTGTTTTGTATAATGGCAGCTTGCGGTGCCGGAGAGGGACCTCCGTCAAACAGTATTTTGGCCCAGTTTTGTGGTGCTGGTTCACTCCTGCCCCCTACTGGCTGACCAAGTTTCTTGGTGCCAGTGCACTGCTGCCCCCTAGTGGCTGTTTGGCACAGTGTGTCAGGTTGCACTCCATGGTATATTTCTCAATGCAGCTATTCCTTCCAGATGTTGGCTGAGAATATCCAGTTGGCTTCAGTGCTGGGCCTGTGTCTGGAGACGCGGGTGAGGAATGCTGCAGTTCAGGAGATGAACAACTGCCTGGTCTGGTAAGTGGTGGGCATGAAGCCCTCCTCACATGCCTGGGCTGGCATTGGGGTGGTACAGACTGCTCCAGATTATATTAATGGCTGTAATAGTACAGAGCATGAGTTCCCCCAGCTCTCTATCCAATATAGTGGGGTGATCTGTTAATGCCTCGTTCTATATAGCTCTATCAGGGGTGCACATGGTATTTTGAATTGCTCTGTACATTTCTATCAGGAGGTGGACATGTCGTTTAGAATCTTTGCTCTGTATAGCTCTATCAGGGGGCGGACATGTCGTTTAGAATCTTTGGTCTGTATAGCTCTATCAGGGGGCGGACATGTTGTTTAGAATCTTTGCTCTGTATAGCTCTATCAGGGGGCGGACATGTTGTTTAGAATCTTTGCTCTGTATAGCTCAATCAGGGGGCGGACATGTTGTTTAGAATCTTTGCTCTGTATAGCTCTATCAGGGGGCGGACATGTTGTTTAGAATCTTTGCTCTGTATAGCTCTATCGGGGGCAGGCATATTGATTACAATCTTTGCTCTGTATAGCTCCATCAGGGGGTAGGCATGTTTAGAATCTTTGCTCTGTATAGTTGTATCAGGGGGCGGACATGTTGTTTAGAATTTTTGCTCTGTATAGCTCTATCAGGGGTGGACATGGTGTTTAGAATCTGTGCTCTGTACATTTCTATCAGGAGGCGGACATGTCGTTTAGAATCTTTGCTCTGTATAGCTCTATCGGGACAGACATGTCGTTTAGAATCTTTGGTCTGCATCAAACTATCAAGAGGCGGACATGTCGCTTAGAATCTTTGGTCTGTATAGCTCTATCAGGGGGCGGACATTTTGTTTAGAATCTTTGCTCAGTATAGCTCTATCAGGGGGCTAACATATCGTTTAGAATCTTTGGTCTGTATAGCTCTTTCAGGGGTGGACATGGTGTTTAGAATCTGTGCTCTGTACATTTCTATCAGGAGGCGGACATGTCGCTTAGAATCTTTGGTCTGTATAGCTCTATCAGGGGGCGGACATTTTGTTTAGAATCTTTGCTCAGTATAGCTCTATCAGGGGGCTAACATATCGTTTAGAATCTTTGGTCTGTATAGCTCTTTCAGGGGTGGACATGGTGTTTAGAATCTGTGCTCTGTACATTTCTATCAAGAGGCGGACATGTCGCTTAGAATCTTTGGTCTGTATAGCCCTATCAGGGAGCGGACATGTTCAGAATCTTTGCTCTGTATAGCTCCATCAGGGGGCAGACATGTTGTTTAGAATCTTTGCTCTGTATAGCTGCATCAGGGGGCAGGCATGTTTAGAATCTTTGCTCTGTATAGCTGTACCAGGGGGTGGACATGTTGTTTAGAATCTTTGCTCTGTATGGCTCTATCAGGGGGCAGACATGTTGTTCAGAATCTTTGCTCTGTATAGCTCCATCAGGGGGCGGACATGTTGTTTAGAATCTTTGCTCTGTATAGCTCTATCAGGGGGAGGACATGTTGTTTAGAATCTTTGCTCTGTATAGCTCTATCAGGGGGAGGACATGTTGGTTAGAATCTTTGCTCTGTATAGCTCTATCAGAGGCGGACATGTTGTTTAGTATCTTTGCTCTGTATAGCTCTATCAGGGGGCAGACATGTTGTTTAGAATCTTTGCTCTGTATAGCCCCTTGATAGAGCCACACAACATGCCAGCTCCCCCTCCCCGGATAGCGCCAGACAGAGCAAAGAGGGCTCAATAAGGTAGTCGATTTGTATTCTTTCAAGTATTTCTTTTCTCTTTTTTAGTTTATTTTGTTTATTTCAGATGTTCATTTTTTTTTAACTTGAAATCCTCTTCAATGACATGCTTTGCTTGAGATGCCATAGTCCTTTACAACTATACAAATGTAACCAAGAGGTTTGCCTTCCCTGTGGATCTTACAGAGACATTCCCCAAGTTTCTTGCTGTCATCCACCTTGATGAGATTGATGTGGTTCTCTAATGGCCAACTTCATACATCAGTAGTGACAGGCGATAAAATGTCTGCACTTTAATCTTTCGATTAAACAGAAGCTAACTTTTTGCTGACTGTTCAGTATTCCAGCAATGCATTATTAGAATGCTACTAAATGTGAAATCAACTTCTTGCTCTGTTTTTGCTTTCGGTTTGCAGGTTGCGGGAGGCCTTGGTAAGATATGGCATTGAACATATGAAGGATCGGACTGTGCCACCATTTTACATACCCTACCTGCTAGCTGTTATAAATGGCTGCACTACACTGAGGTAAGACTGAGCTTCATAGTGGCCAATCGCATTAGAGATGTTCCCAGTCACTGACTTGCAAACTCTTCATTCGGGCCCCCGTCCGTTCAGTCCAGTCTCAGGGTCGGGGCCCCCGTCCATTCAGTCTCTGGGTCAAGGCCCCCATCCGTTCAGTCTCTGGGTCGGGGCCCCTGTCCGTTCAGTACAGTCTCTGTGTCGGGGCCCCCGTCCGTTCAGCCCAGTCTCTGGGTCAGGGCCCCCGTCCGTTCAGCCCAGTCTCTGGGTCGGGGCCCCCGTCCGTTTAGTCCAGTCTCTGGGTCGGGGCCCCTGTCCGTTCAGCCCAGTCTCTGGGACGGGGCCCCCCCGTCCGTTCAGTCCAGTCTCTGGGGCGGTCCGTTCAGTCCAGTCTCTGGGGCGGTCCGTTCAGTCCAGTCTCTGGGGCGGTCTGTTCAGTCCAGTCTCTGGGTCGGGGCCCATGTCCGTTCAGTCCAGTCTCTGGGGCGGTCGGTTCAGCCCAGTCTCTGGGTCGGGGCCCCCCGTCCGTTCAGCCCAGTCTCTGTGTCGAGGCCCCCCGTCCGTTCAGCCCAGTCTCTGGGTCGGGGCCCACGTCCGTCCTGTCTCTGGGTCGGGGCCCCCCATCTGTTCAGTCCAGTCTCTGGGGCGGTCCGTTCAGTCCAGTCTCTGGGGCGGTCCGTTCAGTCCAGTCTCTGGGGCGGTCCGTTCAGTCCAGTCTCTGAGTCGGGGCCCCTGTCCGTTCAGTCCAGTCTCTGGGTCGGGGCCCCTGTCCGTTCAGTCCAGTCTCTGGGTCGGGGCCCCTGTCCGTTCAGTCCAGTCTCTGGGTCGGGGCCCCTGTCCGTTCAGTCCAGTCTCTGGGTCGGGGCGCCCCGTCCGTTCAGCCCAGTCTCTGGGTCGGGGCGCCCCGTCCGTTCAGCCCAGTCTCTGGGTCGGGGCGCCCCGTACGTTCAGCCCAGTCTCTGGGTCGGGGCGCCCCGTACGTTCAGCCCAGTCTCTGGGTCGGGGCGCCCCGTACGTTCAGCCCAGTCTCTGGGTCGGGGCCCCCTGTCTTATTAATGCTGCCTTACATAGCCAGGATGTGTACATTACTGCTCTGTGATCCGCAGTGCTTCCATACCCTACCTGCAGACAGACAGTTCTGTGAATGTGGCGTTTAGGAAAGCAGGGACTTGTCTGCAGATGTCGCTGGACAGGACTCAGAAGAAAGCATGTCACTTACTGCTTGAAGAGCTCCAGACAGAGTTACAGGTAGTCAGAGGCGGCTCAGATATGTCCTCAAACACACTGTCACTGCCATCACTGTCCTCAAATATACTGTCACTGCCATCACTGTCCTCAAATATACTGTCACTGCCATCACTGTCCTCAAACACACTGTCACTGCCATCACTGTCCTCAAACACACTGTCACTGCCATCACTGTCCTCAAACACACTGTCACTGCCATCACTGTCCTCCAACACACTGTCACTGCCATCCCTGTCCTCCAACACACTGTCACTGCCATCCCTGTCCTCCAACACACTGTCACTGCCATCCCTGTCCTCCAACACACTGTCACTGCCATCCCTGTCCTCCAACACACTGTCACTGCCATCCCTGTCCTCCAACACACTGTCACTGCCATCCCTGTCCTCCAACACACTGTCACTGCCATCCCTGTCCTCCAACACACTGTCACTGCCATCCCTGTCCTCCAACACACTGTCACTGCCATCCCTGTCCTCCAACACACTGTCACTGCCATCCCTGTCCTCCAACACACTGTCACTGCCATCCCTGTCCTCCAACACACTGTCACTGCCATCCCTGTCCTCCAACACACTGTCACTGCCATCCCTGTCCTCCAACACACTGTCACTGCCATCCCTGTCCTCCAACACACTGTCACTGCCATCCCTGTCCTCCAACACACTGTCA
Source organism: Pelodytes ibericus (assembly GCA_036172795.1). NCBI lineage: Eukaryota > Metazoa > Chordata > Amphibia > Anura > Pelodytidae > Pelodytes > Pelodytes ibericus. The sequence goes on along the minus strand of CM069862.1, from coordinate 211,527,641 downwards.
CTGCCATCCCTGTCCTCCAACACACTGTCACTGCCATCCCTGTCCTCCAACACACTGTCACTGCCATCCCTGTCCTCCAACACACTGTCACTGCCATCCCTGTCCTCCAACACACTGTCACTGCCATCCCTGTCCTCCAACACACTGTCACTGCCATCCCTGTCCTCCAACACACTGTCACTGCCATCCCTGTCCTCCAACACACTGTCACTGCCATCCCTGTCCTCCAACACACTGTCACTGCCATCCCTGTCCTCCAACACACTGTCACTGCCATCCCTGTCCTCCAACACACTGTCACTGCCATCCCTGTCCTCCAACACACTGTCACTGCCATCCCTGTCCTCCAACACACTGTCACTGCCATCCCTGTCCTCCAACATCTTATTAGTGCCATATTTGTGCCCAGACAGCTTATCACTCCCACCTGTCCTTAAACATTCCACAACATGCTTGGCAGTGCCATATCTCTCCCTAAACAGCTTATTAGTGCCATTATTGTGCCCACAGTGACACTCAATCACACTTACTCATTCATACACACTCACCCAGCACACACTCACACTCAGAAAGCAGACACTCGCACACTCAGCAAGCCCTCGCACACTCATCAAGCCCTCATCAAGCACTCGCACACTCATCAAGCGCTCGCACACTCATCAAGCACTCGCACGCTCACACAACCAGCACGCGCCCGCTTGCTCACTCACACAGCCAGCGCGCGCTCGCACCAGCATTTTTTTTTTTTTAATATGACCATCATTAGAGGACTGAGATCATTCATATCAGGGCTTTTCAGACTGACATGTCCCCCTCCCTCCCTGCTTAGTTACCTGTCAGGGAGAAGGAGAGGGTGCTCGTTGGTTACAGTGTAAGTGGCGCTAAGTGAATAGTGTGTGGTCCATGAGGACATCCGGCATCGCATGTGAACACCATGCCGCCCCTTAAAGTGCCAATGCTATGGCACTGACGGGCGTTAGGGGGGCTAAACACCACACGCAGGCAGCGTAAGGCTCCCCTGTCACCTCCAAGGCTGTTAGGTGAGTAAGGCAGCCGCGAGGCCTTGGGCGACCCCCTAACTTGCCTAAATAGAGAGCCTCAGCAGGTAGTGAGTGGTATTAATGCTGCTGTTTGTCTCGTGTGTCTGCAGCCTCTCTTTGTCCAGATCCCGTCTCGCGCCTGGCTCTCTGGTTTGGATGTGATGCGTGCGCTCTGTGACATGGTGGAGATATTCAGCCAAAATCTGTCCAAAGCCAGGGCTCCTGTCTGCCAGGTAAGTGATTATTCATTGTTTTAGGAATGGCTGGGGCATGAGACGAAGCACCAGTACGCAGGCGAAACGCGTAGGCTTTTTCTTTTGACCCACTGGGGGATTTCTGTCCTGTTATCAGCAGTAGCTGTGGCATTTTATCTGCAATAAATGCTTACTCACAGCAAATTCATGGATGGCGCAGCCATCCGGGGAGCCTCCCCACTCGAACCCCAGATGCGCAGCCATCCAGGGAGCCTCCCCGCTCAATCCCAAGACACGCAGCCATCCGGGGAGCCTCCCCACTCAATCCCAAGACGCGTAACCATCCAGAGGCCTCCCCTCTTGTTTCCAAGACGCACAGCCATCCGGCGGCCACCCCGCTCGATCCCAAGAAGCGCCACCATCCGTAGGCCTCCCTGCTCGATCCCAATATGGGCAACCATCTGGGGGGCCTCCCCGCTCGATCCCAAGATGCGCAGCCATCCGGGGGCCACCCCGCTCGATCCCAAGACACACAACAATCCGTAGGCCACCCCGCTCGATTCCCAAGATGGGCAACCATCTGGGGGCCTCCCCGCTCGTTCCCAAGACGCACAGCCATCCGGGGAGCCACCCCACTCAAACCCCAGATGCGCAGCCATCCAGGGAGCCTCCCCGCTCAATCCCAAGACACGCAGCCATCCGGGGAGCCTCCCCGCTCGATCCCAAGATGCACACCCAACCGGGGGGCCTCCCCACTGGATCCCCAGATGCGCAGCCATCCAGGGGGCCTCCCAGCTTGATCACCTCACATGCTGCCATCCTGGGGGCCTCCCTGCTCGATCCCAAAATGCGCAGCCATCCAGGGGGCCTCCCCGCTCGATCCCCAGATGCGCAGCCATCTGGCTGGCCTCCCCGCTCGATCCCCAGACGCACAGCCATCCACTGGCCCACAGCGGTAGCGCTGCCTGCGTGGAGACAGTCACGCTAGGGCAGTCCGCATCCATCGTATGCGGTCTTGCTTACTGCCACTTCCACCGGATATGACCATAAGTCATATGAGAAGACTGCGGAGGAGATGGCCGGGGACAGAGAAAGCAGGTGAGTACTGGGGAAGGGGGTAATAATGGGCATACGAACACAGGAAAAATTAATGGGCAAATTGGCTGTGAAATTTTCCCTAATGCGTGCTACAGTGGATGTGATATATTTAGACTTTGCTAAGGCATTTGATACAGTTCCACGTAAAAGGTTACTGTACAAATTGACTGAAATAGGCTTAGGTCTAAAGGTTTGTTTGTGTATTGGCAATTGGTTGAAAGTTCTCAAATTGGACAGGTGTACAATCCGGGTTCTGTTCTGCATCCTCTTCTTTTTAATTTATTTATTAATGATCTCACAGAGGGCATAGGGGGCCATGTATCAATGTTTCCCCAAAATTAAGTAGGGTAATAAAGTCTGAACTAGATGGATCTGCGCTGCAAGAGGATTTGGACAAATTGGGCAGATAAATGGCAAATGTGATTTCAATGTAGACAATTGTAAAATTATGCAATTTACTAATAACACATTTTGAAGCAGTTGTAGACAAAAGCCTTGGCAGTAGTGCACAGTGTCAGCTGGCAGCTGCAAAGGCCAAAAGTATATTTGGGTGTATTAGGGCATTGACTCACAGGAGGAAGATATTATTCAGCCTCTTTATAGGTCCATGGTAAGACCTCACTTGAATATGCGGTTCAATCCTTTTATAGAACAGAACTAGAGAGAGCGCAGAGGAGGGCTACAAAACTAATAAGGGGAACGGAAAGTTTTAGTTATGATGAAAGCCTGGAAAAGTTACATCTGTACACACTAGAGAAACGGCAGCTTAGAGGGGATATAAAAATGTATATATATATGTACAGGGCACATACACAGGACTTTCTAAAGACCTGCTCATTAACAGACCAGTACAAAGGACAAGAGGTCGCCCGCTAAGACTGTAAGAAAAGGAGATTTAGTCTACGACAGCGGAAGGGATGCTTTACAGTGAGGACAATAAAGATATGGAATTCACTGACTGAAGTAGTGGTTCTGGCAAACGTTGTTAGATGCCTTTATAGCGCCCTGGATACTTTTTTTAATGAGCCGGAGCATAGAGAGCTATGCATGTTAGGATAGACTGATATTTATAAAGTGCTTGTTGATCCAACAAGAAATCTGATTGCCATTTGGAGTCAAGAAGGATTTTTCCCCACTAATAGCAGAATTCTAATTTATTGAAATAAGGGGTTTATTTGGCTTCTTTTGGATCAACAACGGTAACATGTGATAGGGAAAAGGTTGAACTTTACGGACGCAAGTCTTTTTTCAACCTAAACTACTCTGTAACTGTGGCATATTAATGGGCAGACTGGCTGTGGCATATTAATGGGCAGACTGGCTGTGGCATATTAATGGGCAGACTGGCTGTGGCATATTAATGGGCAGACTGGCTGTGGCATATTAATGGGCAGACTGGCTGTGGCATATTAATGGGCAGACTGGCTGTGGCATGTTTTTGGGCAAAATGATGCTGTGGCATTTTCTATGGGGCAAAGTGACACTGAGGCATGCCAAATCATGTCGGTACAATATGAGTTCAAGCCAAGTGCTGTGGGAGCAATATGGGTGCGTGGCAAGTGCTTTGGGTACTGTATGGTGCTGTGTTTAGGGTTGCCACCTTTTCTACAAAAAAATACCAGCCATGCTACTGCCTCCATAGACTTAACATTAGCAGCAAGCTAATTTTTTACCAGCCTGCTGGTAAAATACTGGCCAGGTGGCAACCCTAGCTGTGTTTAACTACTGTTTTTATTACATATGAAAATAGTTGCATATGATATTAAAAAGTTTACATTTATAAACAGTTTTACTTTGTGGCTTTAGAAAAATTGGGTCACAGGGCCCACTTGGTCCTTAAAGTGGCCCTGTATTTTGCTATCCTGAACACCTTATCCTAATATGAACCCATGCATGTGAGCTCACACTCCCCCAGACCTCACGTTCAGTAATGGGCTGGGCAATGAAATGACTATCCCTCTATCGAGTATGCACAAAACCTGACCACCCCATCTCAGTTATTAATGAGCGATTCCTGCTGTTTACTGTTTCTCTTTTCATCCTTTAGTTCCTACTTGTCCAGACAGAGAGGATGCTGGTCATTGAGTATGTCAAGGCTTTGATGCATGGCAAGCTGGTGTGTAAGAGTGCTGGGGAACGACAGCTCCTGGCAGAGAGAATGTGTGCAGATGCAGAGGAGTTGAGAATGACCCTCAGCAGGATGGTATGTCCTCACTGGACTCACACAAGCCGATCTACCAGTTCATGCTCCGATAACCTCAATACTTCTCTTGTGCAGGGTTTGGAGGAAACCGCTCTCTCTGTACCCCTTATCCTGTCTCTCCGGGAACTATTTGCTCTCAAGGATCCATCTCTGCTCAGTCTAGAAGTAACGGGATTAATGACAGCATTTCCAGATATAAGGTAACCTGGCTATCATAAAGCAGGCTCTCTTCCTGAACCTGGGTGTCAGAGGTAGGCGCGGGGTCGGAGGCAGGCACGGAGGCGGGGTCTGAGGCAGAGCTGGGGTCAGAGGCAGGCGGGGTCAGAGGCAGGCGGGGTCAGAGGCAGGGTCAGAGGCAGGCGCAGAGGCGGGTCGGAGGAAGGCGCAGAGGCGGAGCCGGGGTCGGAGGAAGGCGCAGAGGCGGAGCCGGGGTCGGAGGCAGAGCTGTGGTCAGAGGCAGGCACAGAGGCGGGGTCGGAGGCAGAGCTGTGGTCAGAGGCAGGCACAGAGGCGGGGTCAGAGGCAGGCACGGAGGTGGGGTCAGAGGCAGGCACGGAGGCGGGGTCAGAGGCAGGCACGGAGGCGGGGTCAGAGGCAGGCACGGAGGCGGGGTCAGAGGCAGGCACGGAGGCGGGGTCAGAGGCAGGCACGGAGGCGGGGTCAGAGGCAGGCGCAGAGACGGAGGCGGGGTCGGAGGCAGGCGCAGAGACGGAGGCGGGGTCGGAGGGAGGCGCGGGGTCAGTTGTAAAGCAGAACTGTAAGTAATACGCATTTATTAACCATAGAAATCTCTTGTCTCCTAGTGATGATCATGTACTTGCTCTACTGGAGCTGAGAGGGGATGTCTCCAGAGAGATCCGGCATGGCGTAATGAGTATGATGCAGCGTCAGGCGCTATCACTACCCCTGGACTATCAGCCCATATTCATCAGCATCCCAGCGCCAGCTCCTCCACCACCATTCTGCCTGCACCCCAGCTCCTGCGCATAGAAACTTGTTCCCAGTCTCCCCTCTTGTTCCCAGTTTCAGTCTCCCCTCTTGTTCCCAGTTTCAGTCTCCCCTCTTGTTCCCAGTCTCCCCTCTTGTTCCCCGTCTCCCCTCTTGTTCCCCGTCTCCCCTCTTGTTCCCCGTCTCCCCTCTTGTTCCCCGTCTCCCCTCTTGTTCCCCGTCTCCCCTCTTGTTCCCCGTCTCCCCTCTTGTTCCCCGTCTCCCCTCTTGTTCCCCGTCTCCCCTCTTGTTCCCAGTCTTGCTGCCAGTCTCCCCTCTTGTTCCCAGTCTTGCTGCCAGTCTCCCCTCTTGTTCCCAGTCTTGCTGCCAGTCTCCCCTCTTGTTCCCAGTCTTGCTGCCAGTCTCCCCTCTTGTTCCCAGTCTCCCCTCTTGTTCCCAGTCTCCCCTCTTGTTCCCAGTCTTGTTCCCAGTGCTCTTTAGCTGGATGTCAGTTAACACTTTACACAAAATAAAAAAGTATGAAAAAAAACTTTCTGGTTTAATCATTTACACTGTGCTTGAGGGTCCTAATGTTCCCTCCTTCCTGACTGCTAGAAGAAGGTTCAGGCTGACCCCAGAGTCAGATTTAGGGGTCCGGCATGGCAATATATCTTAGGCAGCATATGTCCAGTAATATAATGTGGGCCTGGCATCTTAAGCAAGGTAACAAGCCACCCCTGCCTTAACCCCAGAAACATCGCCCCCTCCCCTGCCTGGACCCCAGAAACATCGCCCCCTCCCCTCTTGTTCCCCGTCTCCCCTCTTGTTCCCCGTCTCCCCTCTTGTTACCCGTCTCCCCTCTTGTTACCCGTCTCCCCTCTTGTTACCCGTCTCCCGTCTTGTTCCCAGTCTTGTTCCCAGTCTCCCCTCTTGTTCCCAGTCTCCCCTCTTGTTCCCAGTCTTGTTCCCAGTCTCCCCTCTTGTTCCCAGTCTTGTTCCCAGTCTCCCCTCTTGTTCCCAGTCTCCCCTCTTGTTCCCAGTCTCCCCTCTTGTTCCCAGTCTCCCCTCTTGTTCCCAGTCTCCCCTCTTGTTCCCAGTCTCCACTCTTGTTCCCAGTCTTGTTCCCAGTCTCCACTCTTGTTCCCAGTCTTGTTCCCAGTCTCCCCTCTTGTTCCCAGTCTTGTTCCCCGTCTCCCCTCTTGTTCCCCGTCTCCCCTCTTGTTCCCCGTCTCCCCTCTTGTTCCCCGTCTCCCCTCTTGTTCCCAGTCTCCCCTCTTGTTCCCAGTCTTGTTCCCCGTCTCCCCTCTTGTTCCCAGTCTTGTTCCCAGTCATGTTCCCAGTCTCCCCTCTTGTTCCCAGTCTCCACTCTTGTTCGCAGTCTTGTTCCCAGTCTCCCCTCTTGTTCCCAGTCTTGTTCCCAGTCTCCCCTCTTGTTCCCAGTCTCCCCTCTTGTTCGCAGTCTTGTTCCCAGTCTCCACTCTTGTTCCCAGTCTCCCGTCTTGTTCCCAGTCTCCCCTCTTGTTCCCAGTCTTGTTCCCAGTCTCCCCTCTTGTTCCCAGTCTTGTTCCCAGTCTCCACTCTTGTTCCCAGTCTTGTTCCCCGTCGCCCCTCTTGTTCCCCGTCGCCCCTCTTGTTCCCCGTCGCCCCTCTTGTTCCCCGTCTCCCCTCTTGTTCCCAGTCTCCCCTCTTGTTCCCAGTCTCCACTCTTGTTCCCAGTCTCCCCTCTTGTTCCCAGTCTTGTTCCCCGTCTCCCCTCTTGTTCCCAGTCTCCACTCTTGTTCGCAGTCTTGTTCCCAGTCATGTTCCCAGTCTCCCCTCTTGTTCCCAGTCTCCACTCTTGTTCGCAGTCTTGTTCCCAGTCATGTTCCCAGTCTCCCCTCTTGTTCCCAGTCTTGTTCCCAGACTCCCCTCTTGTTCCCAGTCTTGTTCCCAGTCTCCCCTCTTGTTCCCAGTCTCCCCTCTTGTTCCCAGTCTTGTTCCCAGTCTCCCCTCTTGTTCCCAGTCTTGTTCCCAGTCTCCACTCTTGTTCCCAGTCTCCCGTCTTGTTCCCAGTCTCCCCTCTTGTTCCCAGTCTTGTTCCCAGTCTCCACTCTTGTTCCCAGTCTTGTTCCCCGTCTCCCCTCTTGTTCCCCGTCTCCCCTCTTGTTCCCCGTCTCCCCTCTTGTTCCCCGTCTCCCCTCTTGTTCCCCGTCTCCCCTCTTGTTCCCCGTCTCCCCTCTTGTTCCCCGTCTTGTTCCCAGTCATGTTCCCAGTCTCCCCTCTTGTTCCCAGTCTTGTTCCCAGTCTCCCCTCTTGTTCCCAGTCTTGTTCCCAGTCTCCCCTCTTGTTCCCAGTCTCCCCTCTTGTTCCCAGTCTCCCCTCTTGTTCGCAGTCTTGTTCCCAGTCTCCACTCTTGTTCCCAGTCTCCCGTCTTGTTCCCAGTCTCCCCTCTTGTTCCCAGTCTTGTTCCCAGTCTCCCCTCTTGTTCCCAGTCTTGTTCCCAGTCTCCACTCTTGTTCCCAGTCTTGTTCCCCGTCGCCCCTCTTGTTCCCCGTCGCCCCTCTTGTTCCCCGTCTCCCCTCTTGTTCCCAGTCTCCCCTCTTGTTCCCAGTCTCCCCTCTTGTTCCCAGTCTCCACTCTTGTTCCCAGTCTCCCCTCTTGTTCCCAGTCTTGTTCCCCGTCTCCCCTCTTGTTCCCAGTCTCCACTCTTGTTCGCAGTCTTGTTCCCAGTCATGTTCCCAGTCTCCCCTCTTGTTCCCAGTCTCCACTCTTGTTCGCAGTCTTGTTCCCAGTCATGTTCCCAGTCTCCCCTCTTGTTCCCAGTCTTGTTCCCAGACTCCCCTCTTGTTCCCAGTCTTGTTCCCAGTCTCCCCTCTTGTTCCCAGTCTCCCCTCTTGTTCCCAGTCTTGTTCCCAGTCTCCCCTCTTGTTCCCAGTCTTGTTCCCAGTCTCCACTCTTGTTCCCAGTCTCCCGTCTTGTTCCCAGTCTCCCCTCTTGTTCCCAGTCTTGTTCCCAGTCTCCACTCTTGTTCCCAGTCTTGTTCCCCGTCTCCCCTCTTGTTCCCCGTCTCCCCTCTTGTTCCCCGTCTCCCCTCTTGTTCCCCGTCTCCCCTCTTGTTCCCCGTCTCCCCTCTTGTTCCCCGTCTCCCCTCTTGTTCCCCGTCTTGTTCCCAGTCATGTTCCCAGTCTCCCCTCTTGTTCCCAGTCTCCACTCTTGTTCGCAGTCTTGTTCCCAGTCATGTTCCCAGTCTCCCCTCTTGTTCCCAGTCTTGTTCCCAGACTCCCCTCTTGTTCCCAGTCTTGTTCCCAGACTCCCCTCTTGTTCCCAGTCTTGTTCCCAGTCTCCCCTCTTGTTCCCAGTCTTGTTCCCAGTCTCCCCTCTTGTTCCCAGTCTTGTTCCCAGTCTCCCCTCTTGTTCCCATTCTCCCCTCTTGTTCCCATTCTCCCCTCTTGTTCCCAGTCTCCCCTCTTGTTCCCAGTCTCCCCTCTTGTTCCCAGTCTTCCTTCTTGTTCCCAGTCTTCCTTCTTGTTCCCAGTCTTGTTCCCAGACTCCCCTCTTGTTCCCAGTCTCCCCTCTTGTTCCCAGTCTTCCTTCTTGTTCCCAGTCTCCCCTCTTGTTCCCAGTCTTGTTCCCAGACTCCCCTCTTGTTCCCAGACTCCCCTCTTGTTCCCAGTCTTGTTCCCAGACTCCCCTCTTGTTCCCAGTCTTGTTCCCAGTCTCCCCTCTTGTTCCCAGTCTTGTTCCCAGTCTCCCCTCTTGTTCCCAGTCTTGTTCCCAGTCTCCCCTCTTGTTCCCAGTCTTGTTCCCAGTCTTGTTCCCAGTCTTGTTCCCAGTTCCCAGTCTTGTTCCCAGTCTCCCCTCTTGTTCCCAGTCTCCCCTCTTGTTCCCAGTCTCCCCTCTTGTTCCCAGTCTCCCCTCTTGTTCCCAGTCTCCCCTCTTGTTCCCAGTCTCCCCTCTTGTTCCCAGTCTCCCCTCTTGTTCCCAGTCTCCCCTCTTGTTCCCAGTCTCCCCTCTTGTTCCCAGTCTCCCCTCTTGTTCCCAGTCTCCCCTCTTGTTCCCAGTCTCCCCTCTTGTTCCCAGTCTCCCCTCTTGTTCCCAGTCTCCCCTCTTGTTCCCAGTCTCCCCTCTTGTTCCCAGTCTCGTCTCTTGTTCCCAGTCTCGTCTCTTGTTCCCAGTCTCGTCTCTTGTTCCCAGTCTCGTCTCTTGTTCCCAGTCTCCCCTCTTGTTCCCAGTCTCCCCTCTTGTTCCCAGTCTCCCCTCTTGTTCCCAGTCTCCCCTCTTGTTCCCAGTCTCCCCTCTTGTTCCCAGTCTCCCCTCTTGTTCCCAGTCTCGTTCCCAGTCTTGTTCCCAGTCTCCCCTCTTGTTCCCAGTCTTGTTCCCAGTCTCCCCTCTTGTTCCCAGTCTTGTTCCCAGTCTCCCCTCTTGTTCCCAGTCTTGTTCCCAGTCTCCCCTCTTGTTCCCAGTCTTTTTCCCAGTCTTGTTCCCAGTCTCCCCTCTTGTTCCCAGTCTTGTTCCCAGTCTCCCCTCTTGTTCCCAGTCTTGTTCCCAGTCTCCCCTCTTGTTCCCAGTCTTGTTCCCAGTCTCCCCTCTTGTTCCCAGTCTTGTTCCCAGTCTTGTTCCCAGTCTCCCCTCTTGTTCCCAGTCTTGTTCCCAGTCTTGTTCCCAGTCTCCCCTCTTGTTCCCAGTCTTGTTCCCAGTCTCCCCTCTTGTTCCCAGTCTTGTTCCCAGTCTCCCCTCTTGTTCCCAGTCTTTTTCCCAGTCTTGTTCCCAGTCTTGTTCCCAGTCTCCCCTCTTGTTCCCAGTCTTGTTCCCAGTCTTGTTCCCAGTCTCCCCTCTTGTTCCCAGTCTTGTTCCCAGTCTCCCCTCTTGTTCCCAGTCTTGTTCCCAGTCTCCCCTCTTGTTCCCAGTCTTGTTCCCAGTCTCCCCTCTTGTTCCCAGTCTTGTTCCCAGTCTCCCCTCTTGTTCCCAGTCTTGTTCCCAGTCTTGTTCCCAGTCTCCCCTCTTGTTCCCAGTCTTGTTCCCAGTCTCCCCTCTTGTTCCCAGTCTTGTTCCCAGTCTTGTTCCCAGTCTCCCCTCTTGTTCCCAGTCTTGTTCCCAGTCTTGTTCCCAGTCTCCCCTCTTGTTCCCAGTCTTGTTCCCAGTCTTGTTCCCAGTCTCCCCTCTTGTTCCCAGTCTTGTTCCCAGTCTTGTTCCCAGTCTCCCCTCTTGTTCCCAGTCTTTTTCCCAGTCTTGTTCCCAGTCTCCCCTCTTGTTCCCAGTCTTTTTCCCAGTCTTGTTCCCAGTCTCCCCTCTTGTTCCCAGTCTTTTTCCCAGTCTTGTTCCCAGTCTCCGACATAAGAGGGGGTGGGTGCTTAAACTCCCGAGAACAAACAGTACTGCAATAGTCTGTCCTGTAGGATAATACCTACTCGGGAGAACAACTCCATTTTTTGCCTGCTTACACCATTGCAGAGGAACCACTCCATTAGCATATCAGACTGATCCCACCCATAAGGGCAGTCCAGACCCGAAATGCATGGCTAGTACCCTCTACACGAGGAACACAGCAAACCACATACGTACGTTTCGGCCTACAATGGCCTCGTCAGTGTGGTATGGCTGATGATCCTCTAGGTGCAAGCAGTCCCAGTTCCCAGTCTCCCCTCTTGTTCCCAGTCTCCTCTCTTGTTCCCAGTCTTGTTCCCAGTCTCCTCTCTTATTCCCAGTCTTGTTCCCAGTCTCCCCTCTTGTTCCGAGTCTTGTTCCTAGTCTCCCCTCTTGTTCCCAGTCTTGTTCCTAGTCTCCCCTCTTGTTCCCAGTCTTGTTCCCAGTCTCCCCTCTTGTTCCCAGTCTTGTTCCCAGTCTTGTTCCCAGTCTTGTTCCCAGTCTCCCCTCCTGTTCCCAGTCTCCCCTCCTGTTCCCAGTCTCCCCTCCTGTTCCCAGTCTCCCCTCCTGTTCCCAGTCTCCCCTCCTGTTCCCAGTCTCCCCTCCTGTTCCCAGTCTCCCCTCTTGTTCCCAGTCTTGTTCCCAGACTCCCCTCTTGTTCCCAGTCTTGTTCCCAGTCTTGTTCCCAGTCTTGTTCCCAGTCTTGTTCCCAGTCTTGTTCCCAGTCTCCCCTCTTGTTCCCAGTCTTGTTCCCAGTCTCCCCTCTTGTTCCCAGTCTTGTTCCCAGTCTCCCCTCTTGTTCCCAGTCTTGTTCCCAGTCTCCCCTCTTGTTCCCAGTCTTGTTCCCAGTGCTCTTTAGCTGGAAGTCAGTTAACACTTTACACAAAATAATAAAGTATGAAAAAAAACTTTCTGGTTTAATCATTTACACTGTGCTTGGGGTTAGGGTTAGCTGAAGCTTTGCTTCTGAACCCCAGAAACATCGCCCCCTCCCCTGCCTGAACCCCAGAAACATCACTCCCTCCCCAGCCTGAACCCCAGAAACATCACTCCCTCCCCTGCCTGAACCCCGGAAACATCACTCCCTCCCCAGCCTGAACCCCAGAAACATCACTCCCTCCCCAGCCTGAGCCCCAGAAACATCGCCCCCTCCCCAGCCAGAGCCCCAGAAACATCGCCCCCTCCCCTGCCTGAACCCCAGGAACATCACCCCCATCCCCATAACCTTCCTGACCCTAATTAAGAACCCCTCCCTTGAACTCTTAAACTAATTACTTTTAATTCATAACTTGCCAGGATGTCTCAGGCTATAGCCCATTGTCCATCACTCCCTCCCCTACCTCAACCCCAGAAACATCACCCCCTCAGCTGCCTGAACCCCATAAACATCACCCCCTCCCCTGCCTGAATCCCAGGAACATCACCCCCGTCCCCTGCTTGAACCCCAGGAAAATCATCCCCCCCCCCCCCTGCATAAACCCCAGGAACATCACCCCCTCCCCTACCTCAACCCCAGAAACATCACCCCCTCAGCTGCCTGAACCCCAGAAACATCACCCCATCAGCTGCCTGAACCCCAGAAACATCACCTCCTCCCCTGCCTGAACCCCAGGACCATCACCCCCGTCCACTGAACCCCAGGAAAATCATCCCCCCCCCTGCATGAACCCCAGGAACATCACCCCCTCCCCTGCCTCAACCCCAGAAACATCACCCCCTCAGCTGCCTGAACCCCAGAAACATTGCCCCCTCCCTACCTGAACCCAAGAAACATCACCCCCTCTCCTGCCTGAACCCCAGAAACATCTCCCCCTCCCCTACCTCAACCCCAGAAACATCGCCCCCTCCCCTGCCTGAACCCCAGAAACATCGCCCCCTCCCCTACCTCAACGTCAGAAACATCGCCCCCTCCCCTACCTCAACGTCAGAAACATCACCCCCTCCCCTGCCTGAACCCCAGAAACATCACCCCCTCCCCTGCCTGAACCCCAGAAACATCGCCCCCTCCCCTGCATGAACCCCAGAAACATCGCCCCCTCCCCTGCATGAACGCCAGAAACATCGCACCCTCCCCTACCTCAACCCCAGGAACATAGCCCCCTCTCCTGCCTCAACCCCAGGAACATAGCCCCCTCTCCTGCCTGAACCCCAGAAACATCGCCCCCTCCCCTACCTCAACCCCAGAAACATCACCCCCCTCCCCTGCTTAAACCCCAGGAAAATCACCCCCCTCCCCTGTCTGAACCCCAGAAACATCACCCCCTCCCCTACCTCAACCCCAGAAACATCACCCCCCTCCCCTGCTTAAACCCCAGGAAAATCACCCCCCTCCCCTGCCTGAACCCCAGAAACATCGCCCCCTCCCCTGCCTGAACCCCAGAAACATCGCCCCCTCCACTACCTCAACCCCAGACACATCGCCCCCTCCCCTGCCTGAACCCCAGAAACATCACTCCCCTCCCCTGCTTGAACCCCAGGAACATCACCCCCCTCCCCTGCCTGAACCCCAGAAACATCGCCCCCTCCCCTGCCTGAACCCCAGAAACATCACCCCCCTCCTCTGCCTGAACCCCAGAAACATCACCCCCCTCCCCAGCCTGAACCCCAGAAACATTGCCCCCTCCCCTACCTCAACCCCAGAAACATCACCCCCTCAGCTGCCTGAACCCCATAAACATCACCTCCTCCCCTGCCTGAACCCCAGGAACATCACCCCCGTCCACTGCTTGAACCCCAGGAAAATCATCCCCCCCCCCTGCATGAACCCCAGGAACATCACCCCCTCCCCTGCCTCAACCCCAGAAACATCACCCCCTCAGCTGCCTGAACCCCAGAAACATTGCCCCCTCCCTACCTGAACCCAAGAAACATCACCCCCTCTCCTGCCTGAACCCCAGAAACATCTCCCCCTCCCCTACCTCAACGTCAGAAACATCGCCCCCTCCCCTGCCTGAACCCCAGAAACATCGCCCCCTCCCCTGCATGAACCCCAGAAACATCGCCCCCTCCCCTACCTCAACCCCAGAAACATCACCCCCCTCCCCTGCTTAAACCCCAGGAAAATCACCCCCCTCCCCTACCTCAACCCCAGAAACATCGCCCCCTCCCCTGCCTCAACCCCAGAAACATCACCCCCTCCTCTGCCTGAACCCCAGAAACATCACCCCCTCCTCTGCCTGAACCACAGAAACATCACTCCCCTCCCCTGCTTGAACCCCAGGAAAATCATTCCCCCCCCCTGCATGAACCCCAGGAACATCACCCCCCTCCCCTGCCTGAACCCCAGAAACATCGCCCCCTCCCCTGCCTGAACCCCAGAAACATCACCCCCCTCCTCTGCCTGAACCCCAGAAACATCACCCCCCTCCCCAGCCTGAACCACAGGAACATCGCCCCCTCCCAAGCCTGAGCCCCAGAAACATCGCCCCCCTCCCCTGCAGGGAGCATGACTTTACACTGAACCTAGAAGACGACAACCTTCAGCAAGGAGGGGTAACATAACAATGGCGATTGGTCGGAGGTTTTGCAAAACAGAAAGGGGTTAATATGAAGGTTAATACAGGAAGGGTTTACATCAGAATAATATATCGGGTGTGTGGTGATGTTACGGCAGTAATAATATCTCGCTGGTGTATTATCCTGTGTCTCGGGTGTGCGGTGATGTTACGGCAGTAATAATATCTCGCTGGTGTATTATCCTGTGTCTCGGGTGTGCGGTGATGTTACGGCAGTAATAATATCTCGCTGGTGTATTATCCTGTGTCTCGGGTGTGCGGTGATGTTGGGGCAGTAATAATATCTCGCTGGTGTATTATCCTGTGTCTCGGGTGTGTGGTGATGTTGGGGCAGTAATAATATCTCGCTGGTGTATTATCCTGTGTCTCGGGTGTGCGGTGATGTTACTGCAGTAATAATATCTCGCTGGTGTATTATCCTGTGTCTCGGGTGTGCGGTGATGTGACGGCAGTAATAATATCTCGCTGGTGTATTATCCTGTGTCTGGGGTGTGTGGTGATGTACGGCAGTAATAATATCTCGCTGGTGTATTATCCTGTGTCTCGGGTGTGCGGTGATGTTACGGCAGTAATAATATCTCGCTGGTGTATTAGCCTGTGTCTCGGGTGTGCGGTGATGTTGGGGCAGTAATAATATCTCGCTGGTTTATTATCCTGTGTCTCGGGTGTGTGTTGATGTTACGGCAGTAATAATATCTCGCTGGTGTATTATCCTGTGTCTCGGGTGTGCGGTGATGTTACGGCAGTAATAATATCTCGCTGGTGTATTATCCTGTGTCTCGGGTGTGCGGTGATGTTACGGCAGTAATAATATCTCGCTGGTGTATTATCCTGTGTCTCGTGTGTGCGGTGATGTGACGGCAGTAATAATATCACGCTGGTGTATTATCCTGTGTCTCGGGTGTGCGGTGATGTTACGGCAGTAATAATATCTCGCTGGTTTATTATCCTGTGTCTCGGGTGTGTGTTGATGTTACGGCAGTAATAATATCTCGCTGGTGTATTATCCTGTGTCTCGGGTGTGCGGTGATGTTACGGCAGTAATAATATCTCGCTGGTGTATTATCCTGTGTCTCGGGTGTGCGGTGATGTTACGGCAGTAATAATATCTCGCTGGTGTATTAGCCTGTGTCTCGGGTGTGTGGTGATGTACGGCAGTAATAATATCTCGCTGGTTTATTATCCTGTGTCTCGGGTGTGTGTTGATGTTACGGCAGTAATAATATCTCGCTGGTGTATTATCCTGTGTCTCGGGTGTGCGGTGATGTTACGGCAGTAATAATATCTCGCTGGTGTATTATCCTGTGTCTCGGGTGTGCGGTGATGTTACGACAGTAATAATATCTCGCTGGTGTATTAGCCTGTGTCTCGGGTGTGTGGTGATGTACGGCAGTAATAATATCTCGCTGGTTTATTATCCTGTGTCTCGGGTGTGTGTTGATGTTACGGCAGTAATAATATCTCGCTGGTGTATTATCCTGTGTCTCGGGTGTGCGGTGATGTTACGGCAGTAATAATATCTCGCTGGTGTATTAGCCTGTGTCTCGTGTGTGCGGTGATGTTGGGGCAGTAATAATATCACGCTGGTGTATTATCCTGTGTCTCGTGTGTGCGGTGATGTTGGGGCAGTAATAATATCTCGCTGGTGTATTATCCTGTGTCTCGGGTGTGCGGTGATGTGACGGCAGTAATAATATCTCGCTGGTGTATTAGCCTGTGTCTCGGGTGTGCGGTGATGTTGGGGCAGTAATAATATCTCGCTGGTGTATTATCCTGTGTCTCGGGTGTGTGTTGATGTTACGGCAGTAATAATATCTCGCTGGTGTATTATCCTGTGTCTCGGGTGTGCGGTGATGTTACGGCAGTAATAATATCTCGCTGGTGTATTATCCTGTGTCTCGGGTGTGCGGTGATGTTACGGCAGTAATAATATCTCGCTGGTGTATTATCCTGTGTCTCGTGTGTGCGGTGATGTGACGGCAGTAATAATATCACGCTGGTGTATTATCCTGTGTCTCGGGTGTGCGGTGATGTTACGGCAGTAATAATATCTCGCTGGTTTATTATCCTGTGTCTCGGGTGTGTGTTGATGTTACGGCAGTAATAATATCTCGCTGGTGTATTATCCTGTGTCTCGGGTGTGCGGTGATGTTACGGCAGTAATAATATCTCGCTGGTGTATTATCCTGTGTCTCGGGTGTGCGATGATGTTACGGCAGTAATAATATCTCGCTGGTGTATTATCCTGTGTCTCGGGTGTGCGGTGATGTTACGGCAGTAATAATATCTCGCTGGTGTATTAGCCTGTGTCTCGGGTGTGTGGTGATGTACGGCAGTAATAATATCTCGCTGGTTTATTATCCTGTGTCTCGGGTGTGTGTTGATGTTACGGCAGTAATAATATCTCGCTGGTGTATTATCCTGTGTCTCGGGTGTGCGGTGATGTTACGGCAGTAATAATATCTCGCTGGTGTATTATCCTGTGTCTCGGGTGTGCGGTGATGTTACGACAGTAATAATATCTCGCTGGTGTATTAGCCTGTGTCTCGGGTGTGTGGTGATGTACGGCAGTAATAATATCTCGCTGGTTTATTATCCTGTGTCTCGGGTGTGTGTTGATGTTACGGCAGTAATAATATCTCGCTGGTGTTTTATCCTGTGTCTCGGGTGTGCGGTGATGTTACGGCAGTAATAATATCTCGCTGGTGTATTAGCCTGTGTCTCGTGTGTGCGGTGATGTTGGGGCAGTAATAATATCACGCTGGTGTATTATCCTGTGTCTCGTGTGTGCGGTGATGTTGGGGCAGTAATAATATCTCGCTGGTGTATTATCCTGTGTCTCGGGTGTGCGGTGATGTGACGGCAGTAATAATATCTCGCTGGTGTATTATCCTGTGTCTCGGGTGTGCGGTGATGTTACGGCAGTAATAATATCTCGCTGGTGTATTATCCTGTGTCTCGGGTGTGCGGTGATGTTACGGCAGTAATAATATCTCGCTTGTGTATTATCCTGTGTCTCGTGTGTGCGGTGATGTGACGGCAGTAATAATATCACGCTGGTGTATTAGCCTGTGTCTCGTGTGTGCGGTGATGTTGGGGCAGTAATAATATCACGCTGGTGTATTATCCTGTGTCTCGTGTGTGCGGTGATGTTGGGGCAGTAATAATATCACGCTGGTGTATTATCCTGTGTCTCGGGTGTGCGGTGATGTTGGGGCAGTAATAATATCACGCTGGTGTATTATCCTGTGTCTCGGGTGTGTGGTGATGTTACGGCAGTAATAATATCTCTCTGGTGTATTATCCTGTGTCTCGTGTGTGCGGTGATGTTGGGGCAGTAATAATATCTCGCTGGTGTATTATCCTGTGTCTCGGGTGTGCGGTGATGTTACGGCAGTAATAATATCACGCTTGTGTATTATCCTGTGTCTCGGGTGTGTGGTGATGTTACGGCAGTAATTATATCTCGCTGGTGTATTATCCTGTGTCTCGTGTGTGCGGTGATGTTGAAGCAGTAATAATATCTCGCTGGTGTATTATCCTGTGTCTCGGGTGTGCGGTGATGTTACGGCAGTAATAATATCACGCTGGTGTATTATCCTGTGTCTCGGGCGTGTGGTGATGTTACGGCAGTAATAATATCTCACTGGTGTATTATCCTGTGTCTTCGGGTGTGTGGTGATGTTGGGGCAGTAATAAAATCTCGCTGGTGTATTATCCTGTGTCTCGGGTGTGCGGTGGTGTTACGGCAGTAATAATATCTCGCTGGTGTATTATCCTGTGTCTCGGGTGTGCGGTGATGTGACGGCAGTAATAATATCTCGCTGGTGTATTATCCTGTGTCTCGGGTGTGTGGTGATGTTACGCCAGTAATAATATCTCGCTTTTGTATTATCCTGTGTCTCGGGTGTGCGGTGATGTGACGGCAGTAATAATATCTCGCCGGTGTATTATCCTGTGTCTCGGGTGTGCGGTGATGTGACGGCAGTAATAATATCTAGCTGGTGTATTATCCTGTGTCTCGGGTGGTCGGTGATGTTACGGCAGTAATAATATCTCGCTGGTTTATTATCCTGTGTCTCGGGTGTGTGTTGATGTTGGGGCAGTAATAATATCTCGCTGGTGTATTATCCTGTGTCTCAGGTCTGCGGTGATGTGACGGCAGTAATAATATCTCGCTGGTTTATTATCCTGTGTCTCGGGTGTGTGTTGATGTGACGGCAGTAATAATATCTCGCTGGTGTATTAGCCTGTGTCTCGGGTGTGCGGTGATGTTACGGCAGTAATAATATCTCGCTGGTTTATTATCCTGTGTCTCGGGTGTGTGTTGATGTTGGGGCAGTAATAATATCTCGCTGGTGTGTTTTCCTGTGATTCGGGTGATCGGTGATGTTGGGGCAGTAATAATATCTCGCTGGTGTATTATCCTGTGTCTCGGGTGTGTGGTGATGTTGGGGCAGTAATAATATCTCGCTGGTGTATTATCCTGTGTCTCGGGTGTGCGGTGATGTTACGGCAGTAATAATATCTCGCTGCTGTATTATCCTGTGTCTCGGGTGTGTGGTGATGTTGGGGCAGTAATAATATTTCGCTGCTGTATTATCCTGTGTCTCGGGTGTGTGGTGATGTGACGGCAGTAATAATATCTCGCTGGTGTATTATCCTGTGTCTCGGGTGTGCGGTGATGTGACGGCAGTAATAATATCTCGCTGGTGTATTATCCTGTGTCTCGGGTGTGCGGTGATGTGAGGGCAGTAATAATATCTCGCTGGTGTATTATCCTGTGTCTCGGGTGTGCGGTGATGCTGGGGCAGTAATAATATCTCGCTGGTGTATTATCCTGTGTCTCGGGTGTGCGGTGATGTTGGGGCAGTAATAATATCTCGCTGGTGTATTATCCTGTGTCTCGGGTGTGCGGTGATGTGACGGCAGTAATAATATCTCGCTGGTGTATTATCCTGTGTCTCGGGTGTGCGGTGATGTGACGGCAGTAATAATATCTCGCTGGTGTATTATCCTGTGTCTCGGGTGTGTGGTGATGTTGGGGCAGTAATAATATCTCGCTGGTGTATTATCCTGTGTCTTGGGTGTGTGGTGATGTGACAGCAGTAATAATATCTCGCTGGTGTATTATCCTGTGTCTCGGGTGTGCGGTGATGTGACGGCAGTAATAATATCTCGCTGGTGTATTATCCTGTGTCTCGGGTGTGTGGTGATGTTACGGCAGTAATAATATCTCGCTGGAGTATTATCCTGCTTCTCGGGTGTGCGGTGATGTTACGGCAGTAATAATATCTCGCTGGTGTATTATCCTGTGTCTCGGGTGTGCGGTGATGTGACGGCAGTAATAATATCTCGCTGGTGTATTATCCTGTGTCTCGGGTGTGTGGTGATGTATGGCAGTAACAATATCTCGCTGGTGTATTATCCTGTGTCTCGGGTGTGCGGTGATGTTGGGGCAGTAATAATATCTCGCTGGTGTATTATCCTGTGTCTCGGGTGTGCGGTGATGTTACGGCATTAATAATATCTCGCTGGTGTATTATCCTGTGTCTCGGGTGTGTGGTGATGTTGGGGCAGTAATAATATCTTGCTTTTGTATTATCCTGTGTCTCGGGTGTGCGGTGATGTGATGGCAGTAATAATATCTCGCTGGTGTATTATCCTGTGTCTCGGGTGTGCGGTGATGTTACGGCAGTATTAATATCTCGCTGGTGTATTATCCTGTGTCTCGGGTGTGTGGTGATGTTACGGCAGTAATAATATCTCGCTTGTGTATTATCCTGTGTCTCGGGTGTGCGGTGATGTGACGGCAGTAATAATATCTCGCTGGTGTATTATCCTGTGTCTCGGGTGTGTGTTGATGTGACAGCAGTAATAAAATCTTGCTGGTGTATTATCCTGTGTCTCGGGTGTGCGTTGATGTGACAGCAGTAAGAATATCTCGCTGGTGTATTATCCTGTGTCTCGGGTGTGCGGTGATGTGACGGCAGTAATAATATCTCGCTGGTGTATTATCCTGTGTCTCGGGTGTGTGGTGATGTTGGGGCAGTAATAATATCTCGCTTGTGTATTATCATGTGTCTCGGGTGTGCGGTGATGTGACGGCAGTAATAATATCTCGCTGGTGTATTATCCTGTGTCTCGGGTGTGCGGTGATGTGACGGCAGTAATAATATCTCGCTGGTGTATTATCCTGTGTCTCGGGTGTGCGGTGATGTGACGGCAGTAATAATATCTCGCTGGTTTATTATCCTGTGTCTCGGGTGTGCGGTGATGTTGGGGCAGTAATAATATCTCGCTGGTGTATTATCCTGTGTCTCGGTTGTGCGGTGATGCTGGGCCAGTAATAATATCTCGCTGGTGTATTATCCTGTGTCTCGGGTGTGTGGTGATGTTACGGCATTAATAATATCTTGCTGGTGTATTATCCTGTGTCTCGGGTGTGCGGTGATGTAACGGCAGTAATAATATCTCGCTGGTGTATTATCCTGTGTCTCGGGTGTGTGGTGATGTTACGGCATTAATAATATCTTGCTGGTGTATTATCCTGTGTCTCGGGTGTGCGGTGATGTGACGGCAGTAATAATATCTCGCTGGTGTATTATCCTGTGTCTCGGGTGTGCGGTGATGTTGGGGCAGTAATAATATCTCGCTGGTGTATTATCCTGTGTCTCGGTTGTGCGGTGATGCTGGGCCAGTAATAATATCTCGCTGGTGTATTATCCTGTGTCTCGGGTGTGCGGTGATGTGACGGCAGTAATAATATCTCGCTGGTGTATTATCCTGTGTCTCGGGTGTGTGGTGATGTATGGCAGTAATAATATCTCGCTGGTGTATTATCCTGTGTCTCGGGTGTTCGGTGATGTTACGGCAGTAATAATATCTCGCTGGTTTATTATCCTGTGTCTCGGGTGTGTGTTGATGTTGGGGCAGTAATAATATCTCGCTGGTGTATTATCCTGTGTCTCAGGTCTGCGGTGATGTGACGGCAGTAATAATATCTCGCTGGTTTATTATCCTGTGTCTCGGGTGTGTGTTGATGTGACGGCAGTAATAATATCTCGCTGGTGTATTAGCCTGTGTCTCGGGTGTGCGGTGATGTTACGGCAGTAATAATATCTCGCTGGTTTATTATCCTGTGTCTCGGGTGTGCGGTGATGTGACGGCAGTAATAATATCTCGCTGGTGTATTATCCTGTGTCTCGGGTGTGCGGTGATGTTGGGGCAGTAATAATATCTCGCTGGTGTATTATCCTGTGTCTCGGTTGTGCGGTGATGCTGGGCCAGTAATAATATCTCGCTGGTGTATTATCCTGTGTCTCGGGTGTGCGGTGATGTGACGGCAGTAATAATATCTCGCTGGTGTATTATCCTGTGTCTCGGGTGTGTGGTGATGTATGGCAGTAATAATAACTCGCTGGTGTATTATCCTGTGTCTCGGGTGTTCGGTGATGTTACGGCAGTAATAATATCTCGCTGGTTTATTATCCTGTGTCTCGGGTGTGTGTTGATGTTGGGGCAGTAATAATATCTCGCTGGTGTATTATCCTGTGTCTCAGGTCTGCGGTGATGTGACGGCAGTAATAATATCTCGCTGGTTTATTATCCTGTGTCTCGGGTGTGTGTTGATGTGACGGCAGTAATAATATCTCGCTGGTGTATTAGCCTGTGTCTCGGGTGTGCGGTGATGTTACGGCAGTAATAATATCTCGCTGGTTTATTATCCTGTGTCTCGGGTGTGTGTTGATGTTGGGGCAGTAATAATATCTCGCTGGTGTGTTTTCCTGTGATTCGGGTGATCGGTGATGTTGGGGCAGTAATAATATCTCGCTGGTGTATTATCCTGTGTCTCGGGTGTGTGGTGATGTTGGGGCAGTAATAATATCTCGCTGGTGTATTATCCTGTGTCTCGGGTGTGCGGTGATGTTACGGCAGTAATAATATCTCGCTGCTGTATTATCCTGTGTCTCGGGTGTGTGGTGATGTTGGGGCAGTAATAATATTTCGCTGGTGTATTATCCTGTGTCTCGGGTGTGTGGTGATGTGACGGCAGTAATAATATCTCGCTGGTGTATTATCCTGTGTCTCGGGTGTGCGGTGATGTGACGGCAGTAATAATATCTCGCTGGTGTATTATCCTGTGTCTCGGGTGTGCGGTGATGTGAGGGCAGTAATAATATCTCGCTGGTGTATTATCCTGTGTCTCGGGTGTGCGGTGATGCTGGGGCAGTAATAATATCTCGCTGGTGTATTATCCTGTGTCTCGGGTGTGCGGTGATGTTGGGGCAGTAATAATATCTCGCTGGTGTATTATCCTGTGTCTCGGGTGTGCGGTGATGTGACGGCAGTAATAATATCTCGCTGGTGTATTATCCTGTGTCTCGGGTGTGCGGTGATGTGACGGCAGTAATAATATCTCGCTGGTGTATTATCCTGTGTCTCGGGTGTGTGGTGATGTTGGGGCAGTAATAATATCTCGCTGGTGTATTATCCTGTGTCTTGGGTGTGTGGTGATGTGACAGCAGTAATAATATCTCGCTGGTGTATTATCCTGTGTCTCGGGTGTGCGGTGATGTTACGGCAGTAATAATATCTCGCTGGTGTATTATCCTGTGTCTCGGGTGTGCGGTGATGTTACGGCAGTATTAATATCTCGCTGGTGTATTATCCTGTGTCTCGGGTGTGTGGTGATGTTACGGCAGTAATAATATCTCGCTTGTGTATTATCCTGTGTCTCGGGTGTGCGGTGATGTGACGGCAGTAATAATATCTCGCTGGTGTATTATCCTGTGTCTCGGGTGTGTGTTGATGTGACGGCAGTAATAATATCTTGCTGGTGTATTATCCTGTGTCTCGGGTGTGCGGTGATGTTGGGGCAGTAATAATATCTCGCTGGTGTATTATCCTGTGTCTCGGGTGTGCGGTGATGTTACGGCATTAATAATATCTCGCTGGTGTATTATCCTGTGTCTCGGGTGTGTGGTGATGTTGGGGCAGTAATAATATCTTGCTTTTGTATTATCCTGTGTCTCGGGTGTGCGGTGATGTGATGGCAGTAATAATATCTCGCTGGTGTATTATCCTGTGTCTCGGGTGTGCGGTGATGTTACGGCAGTATTAATATCTCGCTGGTGTATTATCCTGTGTCTCGGGTGTGTGGTGATGTTACGGCAGTAATAATATCTCGCTTGTGTATTATCCTGTGTCTCGGGTGTGCGGTGATGTGACGGCAGTAATAATATCTCGCTGGTGTATTATCCTGTGTCTCGGGTGTGTGTTGATGTGACAGCAGTAATAATATCTTGCTGGTGTATTATCCTGTGTCTCGGGTGTGCGTTGATGTGACAGCAGTAAGAATATCTCGCTGGTGTATTATCCTGTGTCTCGGGTGTGCGGTGATGTGACGGCAGTAATAATATCTCGCTGGTGTATTATCCTGTGTCTCGGGTGTGTGGTGATGTTGGGGCAGTAATAATATCTCGCTTGTGTATTATCATGTGTCTCGGGTGTGCGGTGATGTGACGGCAGTAATAATATCTCGCTGGTGTATTATCCTGTGTCTCGGGTGTGCGGTGATGTGACGGCAGTAATAATATCTCGCTGGTGTATTATCCTGTGTCTCGGGTGTGCGGTGATGTGACGGCAGTAATAATATCTCGCTGGTTTATTATCCTGTGTCTCGGGTGTGCGGTGATGTTGGGGCAGTAATAATATCTCGCTGGTGTATTATCCTGTGTCTCGGTTGTGCGGTGATGCTGGGCCAGTAATAATATCTCGCTGGTGTATTATCCTGTGTCTCGGGTGTGTGGTGATGTTACGGCATTAATAATATCTTGCTGGTGTATTATCCTGTGTCTCGGGTGTGCGGTGATGTAACGGCAGTAATAATATCTCGCTGGTGTATTATCCTGTGTCTCGGGTGTGTGGTGATGTTACGGCATTAATAATATCTTGCTGGTGTATTATCCTGTGTCTCGGGTGTGCGGTGATGTGACGGCAGTAATAATATCTCGCTGGTGTATTATCCTGTGTCTCGGGTGTGCGGTGATGTTGGGGCAGTAATAATATCTCGCTGGTGTATTATCCTGTGTCTCGGTTGTGCGGTGATGCTGGGCCAGTAATAATATCTCGCTGGTGTATTATCCTGTGTCTCGGGTGTGCGGTGATGTGACGGCAGTAATAATATCTCGCTGGTGTATTATCCTGTGTCTCGGGTGTGTGGTGATGTATGGCAGTAATAATATCTCGCTGGTGTATTATCCTGTGTCTCGGGTGTTCGGTGATGTTACGGCAGTAATAATATCTCGCTGGTTTATTATCCTGTGTCTCGGGTGTGTGTTGATGTTGGGGCAGTAATAATATCTCGCTGGTGTATTATCCTGTGTCTCAGGTCTGCGGTGATGTGACGGCAGTAATAATATCTCGCTGGTTTATTATCCTGTGTCTCGGGTGTGTGTTGATGTGACGGCAGTAATAATATCTCGCTGGTGTATTAGCCTGTGTCTCGGGTGTGCGGTGATGTTACGGCAGTAATAATATCTCGCTGGTTTATTATCCTGTGTCTCGGGTGTGCGGTGATGTGACGGCAGTAATAATATCTCGCTGGTGTATTATCCTGTGTCTCGGGTGTGCGGTGATGTTGGGGCAGTAATAATATCTCGCTGGTGTATTATCCTGTGTCTCGGTTGTGCGGTGATGCTGGGCCAGTAATAATATCTCGCTGGTGTATTATCCTGTGTCTCGGGTGTGCGGTGATGTGACGGCAGTAATAATATCTCGCTGGTGTATTATCCTGTGTCTCGGGTGTGTGGTGATGTATGGCAGTAATAATAACTCGCTGGTGTATTATCCTGTGTCTCGGGTGTTCGTTGATGTTACGGCAGTAATAATATCTCGCTGGTTTATTATCCTGTGTCTCGGGTGTGTGTTGATGTTGGGGCAGTAATAATATCTCGCTGGTGTATTATCCTGTGTCTCAGGTCTGCGGTGATGTGACGGCAGTAATAATATCTCGCTGGTTTATTATCCTGTGTCTCGGGTGTGTGTTGATGTGACGGCAGTAATAATATCTCGCTGGTGTATTAGCCTGTGTCTCGGGTGTGCGGTGATGTTACGGCAGTAATAATATCTCGCTGGTTTATTATCCTGTGTCTCGGGTGTGTGTTGATGTTGGGGCAGTAATAATATCTCGCTGGTGTGTTTTCCTGTGATTCGGGTGATCGGTGATGTTGGGGCAGTAATAATATCTCGCTGGTGTATTATCCTGTGTCTCGGGTGTGTGGTGATGTTGGGGCAGTAATAATATCTCGCTGGTGTATTATCCTGTGTCTCGGGTGTGCGGTGATGTTACGGCAGTAATAATATCTCGCTGCTGTATTATCCTGTGTCTCGGGTGTGTGGTGATGTTGGGGCAGTAATAATATTTCGCTGGTGTA
This sequence comes from Pelodytes ibericus, assembly GCA_036172795.1. Classification (NCBI taxonomy): domain Eukaryota; kingdom Metazoa; phylum Chordata; class Amphibia; order Anura; family Pelodytidae; genus Pelodytes; species Pelodytes ibericus. The sequence continues at coordinate 211,501,883 of CM069862.1, read as the reverse complement.
TTATCCTGTGTCTCGGGTGTGTGGTGATGTGACGGCAGTAATAATATCTCGCTGGTGTATTATCCTGTGTCTCGGGTGTGCGGTGATGTGACGGCAGTAATAATATCTCGCTGGTGTATTATCCTGTGTCTCGGGTGTGCGGTGATGTGAGGGCAGTAATAATATCTCGCTGGTGTATTATCCTGTGTCTCGGGTGTGCGGTGATGCTGGGGCAGTAATAATATCTCGCTGGTGTATTATCCTGTGTCTCGGGTGTGCGGTGATGTTGGGGCAGTAATAATATCTCGCTGGTGTATTATCCTGTGTCTCGGGTGTGCGGTGATGTGACGGCAGTAATAATATCTCGCTGGTGTATTATCCTGTGTCTCGGGTGTGCGGTGATGTGACGGCAGTAATAATATCTCGCTGGTGTATTATCCTGTGTCTCGGGTGTGTGGTGATGTTGGGGCAGTAATAATATCTCGCTGGTGTATTATCCTGTGTCTTGGGTGTGTGGTGATGTGACAGCAGTAATAATATCTCGCTGGTGTATTATCCTGTGTCTCGGGTGTGCGGTGATGTTACGGCAGTAATAATATCTCGCTGGTGTATTATCCTGTGTCTCGGGTGTGCGGTGATGTTACGGCAGTATTAATATCTCGCTGGTGTATTATCCTGTGTCTCGGGTGTGTGGTGATGTTACGGCAGTAATAATATCTCGCTTGTGTATTATCCTGTGTCTCGGGTGTGCGGTGATGTGACGGCAGTAATAATATCTCGCTGGTGTATTATCCTGTGTCTCGGGTGTGTGTTGATGTGACGGCAGTAATAATATCTTGCTGGTGTATTATCCTGTGTCTCGGGTGTGCGTTGATGTGACAGCAGTAAGAATATCTCGCTGGTGTATTATCCTGTGTCTCGGGTGTGCGGTGATGTGACGGCAGTAATAATATCTCGCTGGTGTATTATCCTGTGTCTCGGGTGTGCGGTGATGTGACGGCAGTAATAATATCTCGCTGGTTTATTATCCTGTGTCTCGGGTGTGTGGCGATGTTACGGCAGTAATAATATCTCGCTGGTGTATTAGCCTGTGTCTCGGGTGTGTGGTGATGTACAGCAGTAATAATATCTCGCTGGTGTATTATCCTGTGTCTCGGGTGTGCGGTGATGTTACGGCAGTAATAATATCTCGCTGCTGTATTATCCTGTGTCTCGGGTGTGTGGTGATGTTGGGGCAGTAATAATATTTCGCTGGTGTATTATCCTGTGTCTCGGGTGTGTGGTGATGTGACGGCAGTAATAATATCTCGCTGGTGTATTATCCTGTGTCTCGGGAGTGCGGTGATGTGACGGCAGTAATAATATCTCGCTGGTGTATTATCCTGTGTCTCGGGAGTGCGGTGATGTGACGGCAGTAATAATATCTCGCTGGTGTATTATCCTGTGTCTCGGGTGTGTGGTGATGTTACGGCATTAATAATATCTTGCTGGTGTATTATCCTGTGTCTCGGGTGTGCGGTGATGTGACGGCAGTAATAATATCTCGCTGGTGTATTATCCTGTGTCTCGGGTGTGCGGTGATGTTGGGGCAGTAATAATATCTCGCTGGTGTATTATCCTGTGTCTCGGGTGTGCGGTGATGTGACGGCAGTAATAATATCTCGCCGGTGTATTACCTGTTTCTCGGGTGGTCGGTGATGTTACGGCAGTAATAATATCTCGCTGGTGTATTATCCTGTGTCTCGGGTGTGTGGTGATGTTATGGCAGTAATATCTCGCTGGTGTATTATCCTGTGTCTCGGGTGTGCGGTGATGTGACGGCACTAATAATATCTCGCTGGTGTATTATCCTGTGTCTCGGGTGTGCGGTGATGTGACGGCACTAATAATATCTCGCTGGTGTATTATCCTGTGTCTCGGGTGTGTGGTGATGTGACGGCAGTAATAATATCTCGCTGGTGTATTTTCCTGTGTCTCGGGTGAGCTGTGATGTTGGGGCAGTAATAATATCTCGCTGGTGTATTTTCCTGTGTCTCGGGTGAGCTGTGATGCTGGGGCAGTAATAATATCTCGCTGGTGTATTATCCTGTGTCTCGGGTGTGCGGTGATGTGACGGCAGTAATAATATCTCGCTGGTGTATTATCCTGTGTCTCGGGTGTGTGGTGATGTTGGGGCAGTAATAATATCTCGCTGGTGTATTATCCTGTGTCTCGGGTGTGTGGTGATGTGACAGCAGTAATAATATCTCGCTGGTGTGTTATCCTGTGTCTCGGGTGTGCGGTGATGTGACGGCAGTAATAATATCTCGCTGGTGTATTATCCTGTGTCTCGGGTGTGTGGTGATGTTACGGCAGTAATAATATCTCGCTGGAGTATTATCCTGCTTCTCGGGCGTGCGGTGATGTTACGGCAGTAATAATATCTCGCTGGTGTATTATCCTGTGTCTCGGGTGTGCGGTGATGTGACGGCAGTAATAATATCTCGCTGGTGTATTATCCTGTGTCTCGGGTGTGTGGTGATGTATGGCAGTAATAATATCTCGCTGGTGTATTATCCTGTGTCTCGGGTGTGTGGTGATGTTACGGCATTAATAATATCTTGCTGGTGTATTATCCTGTGTCTCGGGTGTGCGGTGATGTGACGGCAGTAATAATATCTCGCTGGTGTATTATCCTGTGTCTCGGGTGTGCGGTGATGTTGGGGCAGTAATAATATCTCGCTGGTGTATTATCCTGTGTCTCGGTTGTGCGGTGATGCTGGGCCAGTAATAATATCTCGCTGGTGTATTATCCTGTGTCTCGGGTGTGTGGTGATGTTACGGCATTAATAATATCTTGCTGGTGTATTATCCTGTGTCTCGGGTGTGCGGTGATGTAACGGCAGTAATAATATCTCGCTGGTGTATTATCCTGTGTCTCGGGTGTGTGGTGATGTTACGGCATTAATAATATCTTGCTGGTGTATTATCCTGTGTCTCGGGTGTGCGGTGATGTGACGGCAGTAATAATATCTCGCTGGTGTATTATCCTGTGTCTCGGGTGTGCGGTGATGTTGGGGCAGTAATAATATCTCGCTGGTGTATTATCCTGTGTCTCGGTTGTGCGGTGATGCTGGGCCAGTAATAATATCTCGCTGGTGTATTATCCTGTGTCTCGGGTGTGCGGTGATGTGACGGCAGTAATAATATCTCGCTGGTGTATTATCCTGTGTCTCGGGTGTGTGGTGATGTATGGCAGTAATAATATCTCGCTGGTGTATTATCCTGTGTCTCGGGTGTGTGGTGATGTTACGGCATTAATAATATCTTGCTGGTGTATTATCCTGTGTCTCGGGTGTGCGGTGATGTGACGGCAGTAATAATATCTCGCTGGTGTATTATCCGGTGTCTCGGGTGTGCGGTGATGTTGGGGCAGTAATAATATCTCGCTGGTGTATTATCCTGTGTCTCGGTTGTGCGGTGATGCTGGGCCAGTAATAATATCTCGCTGGTGTATTATCCTGTGTCTCGGGTGTGCGGTGATGTGACGGCAGTAATAATATCTCGCCGGTGTATTACCTGTGTCTCGGGTGGTCGGTGATGTTACGGCAGTAATAATATCTCGCTGGTGTATTAGTCTGTGTCTCGGGTGTGCGGTTATGTTACGGCAGTAATAATATCTCGCTGGTTTATTATCCTGTGTCTCGGGTGTGTGTTGATGTTGGGGCAGTAATAATATCTCGCTGGTGTATTATCCTGTGTCTCGGGTGTGTGGTGATGTGACAGCAGTAATAATATCTCGCTGGTGTGTTATCCTGTGTCTCGGGTGTGCGGTGATGTGACGGCAGTAATAATATCTCGCCGGTGTATTACCTGTGTCTCGGGTGGTCGGTGATGTTACGGCAGTAATAATATCTCGCTGGTGTATTAGTCTGTGTCTCGGGTGTGCGGTTATGTTACGGCAGTAATAATATCTCGCTGGTTTATTATCCTGTGTCTCGGGTGTGTGTTGATGTTGGGGCAGTAATAATATCTCGCTGGTGTATTATCCTGTGTCTCGGGTGTGTGTTGATGTGACAGCAGTAATAATATCTCGCTGGTGTGTTATCCTGTGTCTCGGGTGTGCGGTGATGTGACGGCAGTAATAATATCTCGCTGGTGTATTATCCTGTGTCTCGGGTGTGTGGTGATGTTACGGCAGTAATAATATCTCGCTGGAGTATTATCCTGCTTCTCGGGCGTGCGGTGATGTTACGGCAGTAATAATATCTCGCTGGTGTATTATCCTGTGTCTCGGGTGTGCGGTGATGTGACGGCAGTAATAATATCTCGCTGGTGTATTATCCTGTGTCTCGGGTGTGTGGTGATGTATGGCAGTAATAATATCTCGCTGGTGTATTATCCTGTGTCTCGGGTGTGTGGTGATGTTACGGCATTAATAATATCTTGCTGGTGTATTATCCTGTGTCTCGGGTGTGCGGTGATGTGACGGCAGTAATAATATCTCGCTGGTGTATTATCCTGTGTCTCGGGTGTGCGGTGATGTTGGGGCAGTAATAATATCTCGCTGGTGTATTATCCTGTGTCTCGGTTGTGCGGTGATGCTGGGCCAGTAATAATATCTCGCTGGTGTATTATCCTGTGTCTCGGGTGTGTGGTGATGTTGGGGCAGTAATAATATCTCGCTGCTGTATTATCCTGTGTCTCGGGTGTGCGGTGATGTTACATAGTTACATACATAGTTACATAGTTACATAGTAATTTAGGTTGAAAAAAGACACAAGTCCATCAAGTTCAACCCTTCTACCTATCATTACAGCTTTTGATCCAAAAGAAGGCAAAAAACCCCTAAGGAAGCTATTTCGAATTTTGCCTCCTGGGGGAAAAAATTCCTTCTTGACTCCAAGAGGCAATCAGATTTCTCCTTGGATCAATAAGCTCTTTTATTAATGCTTATTCTATTATTAATAGCCCTGTATGTTCTGCTTTCCTAAAAAAACATCCAAACCATTTTTAAATGCATCTATTGTGGTTGCTAGCACTACCTCTCTTGGCAGGGAGTTCCATAACTTTATTGTCCTAACCGTAAAGAATCCCTTCCTTTGCTGTCTATGAAATCTTTGCTCTTCCAGTCTGAGGGGGTGACCTCTTGTTCTTTGTACCTTTCTGTTAATGAACAGGTCACTGGAGAGCTCTTTATATTGGCCCTGCAAATATTTATATAATGATATCATATCCCCTCTGAGACGCCTTTTTTCTAACGTATATAAATTCAATTTTTTAAGTCTCTCTTCATAACTAAGATCCTCCAAACCCCTTATTAATTTTGTAGCTCTCCTTTGCACTTTTTCTAGTTCCATAATATCCTTTTTAAGGACTGGTGCCCAGAATTGTACTGCATATTCAAGGTGAGGTCTTACCATTGATTTGTAAAGAGGCAAGATGATATCCTCCTCCCGTGAATCTATACCTCGTTTTATACATGCCAATATCTTATTGGCCCTTGCAGCTGCTGACTGGCATTGGGCACTGTTGCCAAGTTTGTTGTCTATAATTATTCCTAAATCCTTTTCATTAGTAGTTTTTCCCAGGGAAAAACCATTTAACGTATATGTTGCTTTGTTATTGTTTTTCCCGTAATGCATAACTTTACATTTGTCTATATTGAACCTCATTTGCCACTTTACTGCCCAGTCCCCCACTCTGTCCAAATCTTCCTGTAAAGAAAAAACATCAAGATTAGTCTTTATTGCCTTACCTAATTTAGTGTCGTCCGCAAACACGGAGACATGGCTCTCAGCACAATGTGGCAGATCATTAATAAACAAATTAAAAAGAAGAGGGCCCAAAACAGACCCCTGAGGTACTCCGCTTAATACCCTTGTCCAATTTGAGAATTTTCCATTTACAACAACCCTTTGTGTTCTATCTTTTAGCCAATTTTCAATCCACATACACACATTTGCCCCCAAACCTATTTCTCTCAATTTGTAGAGTAACCTTTTGTGTGGAACTGTATCAAATGCTTTCGCAAAATCCAAATAGATCACATCAACTGCCACACCTAGATCTATATTTTTACTGACTTCTTCATAGAATGTTATTAAGTTTGTTTGACAAGACCTGTCTTTCACAAAACCATGTTGACTTTTACTAATTATATTCTGATTCAAGATGTATTCTTGAGTGTACACCTTTAGCAATCCTTCAAATAGTTTCCCCACTACAGATGTCAAGCTCACTGGCCTATAATTACCTGGCAGAGATTTTGATCCCTTTTTAAATATTGGAATGACATCCGCCTTTCGCCAGTCTGTTGGCACTGTACCTGAACTGAATGAATCCCTAAAGATCATGAATAGTGGTCTGGCCAGAATTATGCTTAACTCTCTAAGTACCCTTGGGTGTATACCATCTGGTCCTGGGGCCTTGTCTATCTTAACAGAGTGTAATTGCTTAAGCACTTTTTCCTGTGTCAGCCAATCCCATGTTTGCGGCGAATGTCCCATAACTTCCTGTAGCAGGGGCTCGTCCATCTGCTCTTCCTTAGTATAAACAGAAGAAAAAAAAGTATTTAAAATGTCTGCTTTCTCTCTGTCCTCACTTACCAAATTTCCCATTTGGGATAACAAGGGCCCAACATTTTCCCTCTTTAGCTTTTTTCCATTTATATATTTATAAAACATTTTGGGGTTAGTTTTACTCTCCTTAGCAATCCTTTTCTCGTTTCAAATTTAGCCATTTTAATTGCCTTTTTGCAGGCTTTGTTGGCCTCTTTGTACTCTATAAATGATAATGCTGATCCCGTGTTTTTATAATGTTTGAATGCCATTTTCTTGTTTTGTACTTCCTGTTTCACGTTACCTGTAAGCCACATTGGTTTTGATTTGTGTCTTTTGCATTTGTTTCCCAAAGGTATATATTGGGATGTGTACTTTTGTAATGTGTGCTTAAAGGCATTCCACTTGTCTTCTGTGTTTAGTCCAGAAAACAATCGTTCCCAGTCTAAATGTTCAATCGATGCCCTTAGTCCATCAAAGTTAGCCCTTCTAAAATTAAGTGTTTTGGTGGCGTATTTACCAATTTGCTTTTTTGCATTAATCTCAAATGAGACCATATTATGGTCACTATTCCCCAAGTGTTCTCTTATTTGGATGTTTGAGATAAGCTCCTCATTGTTTGTTATTACCAAATCCAGACAGGCATCCATTCTAGTTGGGGTGTCTACTAATTGTGCCATAAATTTGTTATTAAGCAGGTCCAGAAACTTGCTGCCCTTAGCTGAACTAGTTGTGCCACACTTCCAATCTATATCTGGGTAATTAAAATCTCCCATGATTAGAACTTCATTCATATTTGCAGCCTTTTCAATTTGTAATAAAAGCTGATCTTCTCCATCAATGCTAATATTTGGTGGCTTGTAGCATACACCTACAAGTAATGTGCGATTCTTTTTAGCGTCTAAGCTAATCTCCACCCACAGTGTCTCCACATCAGTTCCAGTTACATCATGTACACCTTCTTTAATACTGGGATTTAATTTAGGATTTACATACAGACAAATCCCTCCCCCTTTTCTATTTACTCTGTCCTTTCTAAAAAGTGAGTAGCCTTGTAAATTAACTGACCAGTCGTGGGTCTCATCCCACCACGTTTCTGTGATTCCGATTAAATCATACTGTTCAGCACTTACCAGTATCTCCAGCTCACCCATTTTGTTTGTCAAGCTTCTTGCATTTGCTAAAAGACATTTGAGATTACTACCCATTTTCTGTTTAGTTGACAAACACTTAATGTGTGCAGGTTTAATTATATGGACCTCCCTTTGGTCTATGTTAACCCCACCACTGCTTTCCTCCTCTCCCATAGCTAGACCCACCTTCCAATCTACCCTAGCTTCCATTGCTTCTTTTTGATCTTGACCCTCCCCCCCAGAGCTTAGTTTAAAAGCTCATCTAATCCTCTAGCCATCCTCGCCCCTAATACTGCAGCCCCCTCATCATTGAGGTGCAGCCCATCCCGTCCAAAGAGTCTGTAGCCGACTGCAAAGTCTGCCCAGTGCTCCAAGAACCCAAATCCCTCTTGCTTGCACCACCTTCGCAACCACGCATTAATCTCCCTAAGCTCCCGCTGTCTCCCTGACGTAGCGCGTGGTACTGGTAATATTTCCGAGAATATTACCTTGGAGGTCCTTTCCTTTAGCTTCTTTCCTAGTTCCCTAAAATCATTTTTAAGGACCCCCCACCTACCATTTACTTTGTCATTAGTACCAATGTGTACTATGACCGCTGGATCATGCCCAGCCCCTCCCAATAATCTGCCTACCCGTTCCGCAACATGCCGAACCCGAGCACCCGGGAGACAACATACAGTTCGGCATTCGGGGTCCTGGCGACAGATTACCCTATCTACCTTCCTAATAATAGAATCCCCTACCACCACAACCTGTCTAGCCTTCCTAGTGTCCTGGCTCCCAACTGCGCTGGAGAGGCTACTCACCTGGCTGCTAGGAGAGTCCGCCTGCCCCAGAAATGCCTCTTCTGAGCTAATCCCCCCAGCATCCTCACACAAGCTGGCAAACATGTTGGGGTGAACCAGCTCAGAACAAGCCTCCCTAGCTCTCCGACCCCTACTGCCCCTTACACAACTAACCCAGCTCTCTGCCCTAGAAACCTCTTCCCCTCCATCATCACCCTCCTCTACACTGGCCCCAGCCAATGCCTGCTCCGTGAGCAGTAAACTCCGCTCCATGTTGCTTATGTCCCTAAGTGTTGCCAGTTGCCTCTTTAGATCTAATATTATATTTTCCAAAGCAGCAACCTGCTCACATCTGCAGCAGTGGTATGGACCCCGGGGAACTTGCTCCAAGACCGCATACATGCTGCAAGACATGCACTTAGTGGCATTGTCCAACATGCTCTCTAGTGTAAACCACAAAATTAAAAATAGAATATAATAAAAAAAAATAAAAGATTTATACTTTACCCTCCTTCTTTGCTTCTAACTCCCACACTTAAGAAGCTTTTTTCACTTTAGAAGCTGCTCCCTTGTATTCGCCTGGCTCACTATTCGCCTGCTCCTTCCAGTTAAATGGCCTTCAAAGTAAAGAGACTCCCAGAGAAGGTTAATTAACTGATTGCAAACAGCCTTGCAAACCTTTTCCCTCCAAACAGTTTGGCGTGACGGCAGTAATAATATCTCGCTGGTGTATTAGCCTGTGTCTCGGGTGTGTGGTGATGTACGGCAGTAATAATATCTCGCTGGTGTATTATCCTGTGTCTCGGGTGTGCGGTGATGTTACGGCAGTAATAATATCTCGCTGCTGTATTATCCTGTGTCTCGGGTGTGTGGTGATGTTACGGCATTAATAATATCTTGCTGCTGTATTATCCTGTGTCTCGGGTGTGCGGTGATGTTGGGGCAGTAATAATATCTCGCTGGTGTATTATCCTGTGTCTCGGGTGTGCGGTGATGCTGGGCCAGTAATAATATCTCGCTGGTGTATTATCCTGTGTCTCGGGTGTGCGTGATGTGACGGCAGTAATAATATCTCGCTGGTGTATTATCCTGCTTCTCGGGTGTGCGGTGATGTTACGGCAGTAATAATATCTCGCTGGTGTATTATCCTGTGTCTCGGGTGTGCGTGATGTGACGGCAGTAATAATATCTCGCTGGTGTATTATCCTGTGTCTCGGGTGTGTGGTGATGTATGGCAGTAATAATATCTCGCTGGTGTATTATCCTGTGTCTCGGGTGTGCGGTGATGTTGGGGCAGTAATAATATCTCGCTGGTGTATTATCCTGTGTCTCGGGTGTGCGGTGATGTTACGGCATTAATAATATCTCGCTGGTGTATTATCCTGTGTCTCGGGTGTGTGGTGATGTTGGGGCAGTAATAATATCTTGCTTTTGTATTATCCTGTGTCTCGGGTGTGCGGTGATGTGATGGCAGTAATAATATCTCGCTGGTGTATTATCCTGTGTCTCGGGTGTGCGGTGATGTTACGGCAGTAATAATATCTCGCTGGTGTATTATCCTGTGTCTCGGGTGTGTGGTGATGTTACGGCAGTAATAATATCTCGCTTGTGAATTATCCTGTGTCTCGGGTGTGCGGTGATGTGACGGCAGTAATAATATCTCGCTGGTGTATTATCCTGTGTCTCGGGTGTGTGTTGATGTGACGGCAGTAATAATATCTTGCTGGTGTATTATCCTGTGTCTCGGGTGTGCGTTGATGTGACAGCAGTAAGAATATCTCGCTGGTGTATTATCCTGTGTCTCGGGTGTGCGGTGATGTGACGGCAGTAATAATATCTCGCTGGTGTATTATCCTGTGTCTCGGGTGTGTGGTGATGTTGGGGCAGTAATAATATCTCGCTTGTGTATTATCCTGTGTCTCGGGTGTGCGGTGATGTGACGGCAGTAATAATATCTCGCTGGTTTATTATCCTGTGTCTCGGGTGTGTGGTGATGTTACGGCAGTAATAATATCTCGCTGGTGTATTAGCCTGTGTCTCGGGTGTGTGGTGATGTACGGCAGTAATAATATCTCGCTGGTGTATTATCCTGTGTCTCGGGTGTGCGGTGATGTTACGGCAGTAATAATATCTCGCTGCTGTATTATCCTGTGTCTCGGGTGTGTGGTGATGTTGGGGCAGTAATAATATTTCGCTGGTGTATTATCCTGTGTCTCGGGTGTGTGGTGATGTGATGGCAGTAATAATATCTCGCTGGTGTATTATCCTGTGTCTCGGGAGTGCGGTGATGTGACGGCAGTAATAATATCTCGCTGGTGTATTATCCTGTGTCTCGGGTGTGTGGTGATGTATGGCAGTAATAATATCTCGCTGGTGTATTATCCTGTGTCTCGGGTGTGCGGTGATGTTGGGGCAGTAATAATATCTCGCTGGTGTATTATCCTGTGTCTCGGGTGTGTGGTGATGTTACGGCATTAATAATATCTTGCTGGTGTATTATCCTGTGTCTCGGGTGTGCGGTGATGTGACGGCAGTAATAATATCTCGCTGGTGTATTATCCTGTGTCTCGGGTGTGCGGTGATGTTGGGGCAGTAATAATATCTCGCTGGTGTATTATCCTGTGTCTCGGGTGTGCGGTGATGCTGGGCCAGTAATAATATCTCGCTGGTGTATTATCCTGTGTCTCGGGTGTGCGGTGATGTGACGGCAGTAATAATATCTCGTTGGTGTATTATACTGTGTCTCGGGTGTGTGGTGATGTGACTGCAGTAGTAATATCTCGCCGGTGTATTACCTGTGTCTCGGATGGTCGGTGATGTTACGGCAGTAATAATATCTCGCTGGTGTATTATCCTGTGTCTCGGGTGTGTGGTGATGTTATGGCAGTAATATCTCGCTGGTGTATTATCCTGTGTCTCGGGTGTGCGGTGATGTGACGGCAGTAATAATATCTCGCTGGTGTATTATCCTGTGTCTCGGGTGTGCGGTGATGTGACGGCACTAATAATATCTTGCTGGTGTATTATCCTGTGTCTCGGGTGTGTGGTGATGTGACGGCAGTAATAATATCTCGCTGGTGTATTTTCCTGTGTCTCGGGTGAGCTGTGATGTTGGGGCAGCAATAATATCTCGCTGGTGTATTATCCTGTGTCTCGGGTGTGCGGTGATGCTGGGGCAGTAATAATATCTCGCTGGTGTATTATCCTGTGTCTCGGGTGTGCCGTGATGTTGGGGCAGTAATAATATCTCGCTGGTGTATTATCCTGTGTCTCGGGTGTGCGGTGATGTTACTGCAGTAATAATATCTCGCTGGTGTATTATCCTGTGTCTCGGGTGTGCGGTGATGTGACGGCAGTAATAATATCTCGCTGGTGTATTATCCTGTGTCTCGGGTGTGCGGTGATGTGACGGCAGTAATAATATCTCGCTTGTGTATTATCCTGTGTCTCGGGTGTGTGGTGATGTTACGGCAGTAATAATATCTCGCTGGAGTATTATCCTGCTTCTCGGGCGTGCGGTGATGTTACGGCAGTAATAATATCTCGCTGGTGTATTATCCTGTGTCTCGGGTGTGTGGTGATGTATGGCAGTAATAATATCTCGCTGGTGTATTATCCTGTGTCTCGGGTGTGTGGTGATGTTACGGCATTAATAATATCTTGCTGGTGTATTATCCTGTGTCTCGGGTGTGCGGTGATGTGACGGCAGTAATAATATCTCGCTGGTGTATTATCCTGTGTCTCGGGTGTGCGGTGATGTTGGGGCAGTAATAATATCTCGCTGGTGTATTATCCTGTGTCTCGGTTGTGCGGTGATGCTGGGCCAGTAATAATATCTCGCTGGTGTATTATCCTGTGTCTCGGGTGTGCGGTGATGTGACGGCAGTAATAATATCTCGTTGGTGTATTATCCTGTGTCTCGGGTGTGTGGTGATGTGACTGCAGTAATAATATCTCGCCGGTGTATTACCTGTGTCTCGGGTGGTCGGTGATGTTACGGCAGTAATAATATCTCGCTGGTGTATTATCCTGTGTCTCGGGTGTGTGGTGATGTGACGGCAGTAATAATATCTCGCTGGTGTATTATCCTGTGTCTCGGGTGTGCGGTGATGTGACGGCAGTAATAATATCTCGCTGGTGTATTATCCTGTGTCTCGGGTGTGCAGTGATGTGACGGCAGTAATAATATCTCGCTGGTGTATTTTCCTGTGATTCGGGTGATCGGTGATGTTGGGGCAGTAATAATATCTCGCTGGTGTATTATCCTGTGTCTCGGGTGTGCGGTGATGCTGGGGCAGTAGTAATATCTCGCTGGTGTATTATCCTGTCTTGGGTGTGTTGTGATGTGACGGCAGTAATAATATATCGCTGGTGTATTATCCTCTGTCTCTGGTGTGCGGTGATGTTACGGCAGTAATAATATCTCGCTGGTGTATTATCCTGTGTCTCGGGTGTGCGGTGATGTTGGGGCAGTAATAATATCTCGCTGGTGTATTATCCTGTGTCTCTGGTGTGCGGTGATGTTACGGCAGTAATAATATCTCGCTGGTGTATTAGCCTGTGTCTCGGGTGTGCGGTGATGTGACGGCAGTAATAATATCTCGCTGTTGTATTATCCTGTGTCTCGGGTGTGCGGTGATGTGACGGCAGTAATAATATCTCGCTGGTGTATTATCCTGTGTCTCGGGTGTGCGGTGATGTTACGGCAGTAATAATATCTCGCTGGTGTATTATCCTGTGTCTCGGGTGTGCGGTGATGTGACGGCAGTAATAATATCTCGCTTGTGTATTATCCTGTGTCTCGGGTGTGCGGTGATGTGACGGCACTAATAATATCTCGCTGGTTTATTATCCTGTGTCTCGGGTGTGTGGTGATGTTACGGCAGTAATAATATCTCGCTGGTGTATTAGCCTGTGTCTCGGGTGTGTGGTGATGTACGGCAGTAATAATATCTCGCTGGTGTATTATCCTGTGTCTCGGGTGTGCGGTGATGTGACGGCAGTAATAATATCTCGCTGGTGTATTATCCTGTGTCTCGGGTGTGTGGTGATGTATGGCAGTAATAATATCTCGCTGGTGTATTATCCTGTGTCTCGGGTGTGCGGTGATGTTGGGGCAGTAATAATATCTCGCTGGTGTATTATCCTGTGTCTCGGGTGTGTGGTGATGTTACGGCATTAATAATATCTTGCTGGTGTATTATCCTGTGTCTCGGGTGTGCGGTGATGTGACGGCAGTAATAATATCTCGCTGGTGTATTATCCTGTGTCTCGGGTGTGCGGTGATGTTGGGGCAGTAATAATATCTCGCTGGTGTACTATCCTGTGTCTCGGGTGTGCGGTGATGCTGGGCCAGTAATAATATCTCGCTGGTGTATTATCCTGTGTCTCGGTTGTGCGGTGATGCTGGGCCAGTAATAATATCTCGCTGGTGTATTATCCTGTGTCTCGGGTGTGCGGTGATGTGACGGCAGTAATAATATCTCGTTGGTGTATTATCCTGTGTCTCGGGTGTGTGGTTATGTGACTGCAGTAATAATATCTCGCCGGTGTATTACCTGTGTCTCGGGTGGTCGGTGATGTTACGGCAGTAATAATATCTCGCTGGTGTATTATCCTGTGTCTCGGGTGTGCGGTGATGTGACGGCAGTAATAATATCTCGCTGGTGTATTATCCTGTGTCTCGGGTGTGCGGTGATGTGACGGCAGTAATAATATCTCGCCGGTGTATTACCTGTGTCTCGGGTGGTCGGTGATGTTACGGCAGTAATAATATCTCGCTGGTGTATTATCCTGTGTCTCGGGTGTGCGGTGATGTGACGGCAGTAATAATATCTCGCTGGTGTATTATCCTGTGTCTCGGGTGTGCGGTGATGTGACGGCACTAATAATATCTCGCTGGTGTATTATCCTGTGTCTCGGGTGTGTGGTGATGTGACGGCAGTAATAATATCTCGCTGGTGTATTTTCCTGTGTCTCGGGTGAGCTGTGATGTTGGGGCAGGAATAATATCTCGCTGGTGTATTATCCTGTGTCTCGGGTGTGCCGTGATGTTGGGGCAGTAATAATATCTCGCTGGTGTATTATCCTGTGTCTCGGGTGTGCCGTGATGTTGGGGCAGTAATAATATCTCGCTGGTGTATTATCCTGTGTCTCGGGTGTGCGGTGATGTTACTGCAGTAATAATATCTCGCTGGTGTATTATCCTGTGTCTCGGGTGTGCGGTGATGTGACGGCAGTAATAATATCTCGCTGGTGTATTATCCTGTGTCTCGGGTGTGTGGTGATGTTGGGGCAGTAATAATATCTCGCTGGTGTATTATCCTGTGTCTCGGGTGTGTGGTGATGTGACAGCAGTAATAATATCTCGCTGGTGTGTTATCCTGTGTCTCGGGTGTGCGGTGATGTGACGGCAGTAATAATATCTCGCTGGTGTATTATCCTGTGTCTCGGGTGTGTGGTGATGTTACGGCAGTAATAATATCTCGCTGGAGTATTATCCTGCTTCTCGGGCGTGCGGTGATGTTACGGCAGTAATAATATCTCGCTGGTGTATTATCCTGTGTCTCGGGTGTGCGGTGATGTGACGGCAGTAATAATATCTCGCTGGTGTATTATCCTGTGTCTCGGGTGTGTGGTGATGTATGGCAGTAATAATATCTCGCTGGTGTATTATCCTGTGTCTCGGGTGTGCGGTGATGTGACGGCAGTAATAATATCTCGCTGGTGTATTATCCTGTGTCTCGGGTGTGTGGTGATGTATGGCAGTAATAATATCTCGCTGGTGTATTATCCTGTGTCTCGGGTGTGCGGTGATGTGACGGCAGTAATAATATCTCGCTGGTGTATTATCCTGTGTCTCGGGTGTGTGGTGATGTATGGCAGTAATAATATCTCGCTGGTGTATTATCCTGTGTCTCGGGTGTGTGGTGATGTGACGGCAGTAATAATATCTCGCTGGTGTATTATCCTGTGTCTCGGGTGTGCGGTGATGTGACGGCAGTAATAATATCTCGCTGGTGTATTATCCTTTGTGTCGGGTGTGCGGTGATGTTACGGCAGTAATAATATCTCGCTGGTGTATTATCCTTTGTGTCGGGTGTGCGGTGATGTTACGGCAGTAATAATATCTCGCTGGTGTATTATCCTTTGTGTCGGGTGTGCGGTGATGTTACGGCAGTAATAATATCTCGCTGGTGTATTATCCTGTGTCTCGGGTGTGCGGTGATGTTACGGCAGTAATAATATCTCGCTGGTGTATTAGCCTGTGTCTCGGGTGTGCGGTGATGTGACGGCAGTAATAATATCTCGCTGGTCTATTATCCTGTGTGTCGGGTGTGCGGTGATGTTACGGCAGTAATAATATCTCGCTGGTGTATTATCCTGTGTCTCGGGTGTGTGGTGATGTTACGGCAGTAATAATATCTCGCTGGTGTATTATCCTGTGTGTCGGGTGTGCGGTGATGTGACGGCAGTAATAATATCTCGCCGGTGTATTATCCTGTGTCTCGGGTGGAGAAGCTCCTGGCCTCCTGCCTGCTGATATGAGACCCAGCAACTTAGAGATATAGAACTTATCTCTTTCGTGCTCTAACTACAGCTTCAACCCGTACTTCCAGTATCAGGAGCCAATGCCCCCACTGTGCTGGACAAATACAAGCAGTGACCAGTTCCTTATACAGGTAACCCCCCCAGCCAGACCCCAAGCTGCACAAGGGGCTATAAGGGGGCTGCGCTTACTCTGAGATCTGTATATTATCATCTTTTCCAGGTGTCTTATTTAGATGTTGAACAGTTGAGACCATTTGCTGTGCTGGAGAAGATGAGTATTCTGCACTTCATGTAGGATATAGAGAAGTATCACAATCAGCTGCGTCACATCATAGAAACCAACCAGCTGAGTGATCTCGGCCTAAGGGCCCCTGAAATCCCTGCACAAAGCACACTGACTCTGCCAGCCAGTCCCCTGCGGCCATCCCGCCGACTGTGCCAGCCAGTCCCCTGCAGCCATCCCGCCGACTGTGCCAGCCAGTCCCCTGCAGCCATCCCGCCGACTGTGCCAGCCAGTCCCCTGCAGCCATCCCGCCGACTGTGCCAGCCAGTCCCCTGCAGCCATCCCGCCGACTGTGCCAGCCAGTCCCCTGCAGCCATCCCGCCGACTGTGCCAGCCAGTGCCCTGCAGCCATCCCGCCGACTGTGCCAGCTAGTGCCCTGCAGCCATCCCGCCGACTGTGCCAGCCAGTCCCCTGCAGCCATCCCGCCGACTGTGCCAGCCAGTGCCCTGTAGCCATCCCGCCGACTGTGCCAGCCAGTGCCCTGTAGCCATCCCGCCGACTGTGCCAGCCAGTGCCCTGTAGCCATCCCGCCGACTGTGCCAGCCAGTCCCCTGCAGCCATCCCGCCGACTGTGCCAGCCAGTCCCCTGCAGCCATCCCGCCGACTGTGCCAGCCAGTCCCCTGCAGCCATCCCGCCGACTGTGCCAGCCAGTGCCCGGCAGCCATACCGCCGACTGTGCCAGCCAGTGCCCGGCAGCCATCCCGCCGACTGTGCCAGCCATCCCGCCGACTGTGCCAGCCAGTGCCCTGCAGCCATCCCGCCGACTGTGCCAGCCAGTTACCTACAGCCATCCCGCCGACTGTGCCAGCCAGTCTCCTGCAGCCATCCCGCCTACTGTGCCAGCCAGTCTCCTGCAGCCATCCCGCCTACTGTGCCAGCCAGTTCCCTGCAGCCATCCCGCCGACTGTCTGCCAGTCCCCTGCAGCCATCTCTAGAAAAACTGACTAGACCCTGCACAATGTATAGAAGAAAATATAGAAGAGCTCAGCTGGCCTTGGATAATACAGAGTTACATCTTTACACACTGTCACTTTATAACAATGCATTATACAGGGCCAACTCTGTTCTTCTAGCAGGAGAAAC
This sequence comes from Pelodytes ibericus, assembly GCA_036172795.1. Taxonomy (NCBI): domain Eukaryota; kingdom Metazoa; phylum Chordata; class Amphibia; order Anura; family Pelodytidae; genus Pelodytes; species Pelodytes ibericus. The sequence goes on along the minus strand of CM069862.1, from coordinate 211,484,528 downwards.
TCACCAGACCCTGCACAATGTATAGATAATATATAGAAGAGCTCAGCTGGCCATGGGTAATGTATAGAAGAATATATAGAAGAGCTCAGCTGGTCATGGATAATGCAGAGTTATATCTTTACACATTGTCACTTTATAACAATGCATTATACAGGGCCAACTCTGTTCTTCTAGCAGGAGAAACTCACCAGACCCTGCACAATGTATATAATAATATATAGGCGAGCTGAGCTGGCCATGGATAATGCAGAGTTACATCTTTACACACTGTCACTTTATAACAATGCATTATACAGGACCAACTCTGTTCTTCTAACAGGAGAAACTCACCAGGCCCTGCACAATGTATAGAAGAATATATAGAAGAGCTCAGCTGGCCATGGATAATGCAGAGTTACATCTTTACACACTGTCACTTTATAACAATGCATTATACAGGGCCAACTCTGTTCTTCTAGCAGGAGAAACTCACCAGACCCTGCACAATGTATAGAAGAATATAAAGAAGAGCTCTGCTGGCCATGGATAATGCAGAGTTACATCTTTACACACTGTCACTTTATAACAATGCATTATACAGGGCCAACTCTGTTCTTCTAGCAGGAGAAACTCACCAGGCCCTGCACAATGTATAGAGGAATATATAGAGAGCTCAGCTGGCCATGGATAATGCAGAGTTACATCTTTACACACTGTCACTTTATAACAATGCATTATACAGGGCCAACTCTGTTCTTCTAGCAGGAGAAACTCACCAGGCCCTGCACAATGTATAGAAGAATATATAGAAGAGCTCAGCTGGCCATGGATAATGCAGAGTTACATCTTTACACACTGTCACTTTATAACAATGTATTATACAGGGCCAACTCTGTTCTTCTAGCAGGAGAAACTCACCAGACCCTGCACAATGTATAGAAGAATATATAGAAGAGCTCAGCTGGCCATGGATAATGCAGAGTTACATCTTTACACATTGTCACTATATAACAATGCATTATACAGGGCCAACTCTGTTCTTCTAGCAGGAGAAACTCACCAGGCCCTGCACAATGCATAGAAGAATATATAGAAGAGCTCAGCTGGCCATGGATAATGCAGAGTTACATCTTTACACACTGTCACTATATAACAATGCATTATACAGGGCCAACTCTGTTCTTCTAGCAGGAGAAACTCACCAGACCCTGCACAATGTATAGAATATATAGAAGAGCTCAGCTGGCCATGGATAATGCAGAGTTACATCTTTACACATTGTCACTATATAACAATGCATTATACAGGGCCAACTCTGTTCTTCTAGCAGGAGAAACTCACCAGGCCCTGCACAATGTATAGAAGAATATATAGAAGAGCTCAGCTGGCCATGGATAATGCAGAGTTACATCTTTACACATTGTCACTATATAACAATGCATTATACAGGGCCAACTCTGTTCTTCTAGCAGGAGAAACTCACCAGGCCCTGCACAATGTATAGAAGAATATATAGAAGAGCTCAGCTGGCCATGGATAATGCAGAGTTACATCTTTACACACTGTCACTTTATAACAATGCATTATACAGGGCCAACTCTGGTCTTCTAGCAGGATAAACTCACCAGACCCTGCACAATGTATATAATAATATATAGGCGAGCTGAGCTGGCCCTGCACAATGTATATAATAATATATAGGCGAGCTGAGCTGGCCCTGCACAATGTATATAATAATATATAGGCGAGCTGAGCTGGCCCTGCACAATGTATATAATAATATATAGGCGAGCTGAGCTGGCCATGGCTCAATGTATAGTTATGTTTAATGAATGTGTTTGCTGACACAGGGCTGCAGTAGTTGATCCCCAGAGGTTGCCTCCTGCCAGGTTACCAGTCCTGGGTCTAGATTCCCTCTGTGTCAGGAGTTGCTGAATCTGAATGATGATCTGTGTCTCTCGGCCCAATGACAAAGGGGGGAGTTCGAGCCTCTTCATGGTTCTGTCGTATGTGACGGACCAGTTGCTGTTCTGGTTCATACACTGCCCCTGCCTTCACCTGCCGCCCCATCCCCCCCCACACAGAGCTCGGGCCGCAGGTCCAGCATCCTCTCTGCCCCGACCCCCGTCACCAGAGCCAGGTCCTCCACACGGCGGAAACCTCCAAGCTGGTGGCGATGTGTGGCGATGCTCTGCGCAAGGTTGCGATCTATCCCCGGCAGGGTCATCAGCTCCTCCTCAGTGGCCACGTTAATGTCCAAACAGCTCTGGGGAGAGACGGGAGAGTGCAACGTACTCTGCTTCCCTCTCCTGCAGCTCACGCGGGACCCCATGATCACAAGCCGCTACATAGGAACCTGGTACAAGACACAAGGAGCTTGTTACATGGTGCGTCTTTATCAGGCCTGACTACTCATCCACCCCTCCTTCCCATAACCTTTCAACTACTCCAGATGACGTCCACAGAGCCAGAGTTCTCCCACACCCCTCTCCACAGAGCCAGAGTTCTCCCACACCCCTCTCCACAGAGCCAGAGTTCTCCCACACCCCTCTCCACAGAGCCAGAGTTCTCCCACACCCGTCCACAGAGCCAGAGTTCTCCCACACCCCTCTCCACAGAGCCAGAGTTCTCCCACACCCCTCTCCACAGAGCCAGAGTTCTCCCACACCCCTGTCCACAGAGCCAGAGTTCTCCCACACCCCTGTCCACAGAGCCAGAGTTCTCCCACACGCCTGTCCACAGAGCCAGAGTTCTCCCACACCCCTCTCCACAGAGCCAGAGTTCTCCCACACCCCTCTCCACAGAGCCAGAGTTCTCCCACACCCCTCTCCACAGAGCCAGAGTTCTCCCACACCCCTCTCCACAGAGCCAGAGTTCTCCCACACCCCTCTCCACAGAGCCAGAGTTCTCCCACACCCCTCTCCACAGAGCCAGAGTTCTCCCACACCCCTCTCCACAGAGCCAGAGTTCTCCCACACCCCTCTCCCCAGAGCCAGAGTTCTCCCACACCCGTCCACAGAGCCAGATTTCTCCCACACGCCTGTCCACAGAGCCAGATTTCTCCCACACCCCTGTCCACAGAGCCAGATTTCTCCCACACCCCTGTCCACAGAGCCAGATTTCTCCCACACCCCTGTCCACAGAGCCAGATTTCTCCCACACCCCTGTCCACAGAGCCAGATTTCTCCCACACCCCTGTCCACAGAGCCAGATTTCTCCCACACCCCTGTCCACAGAGCCAGATTTCTCCCACACCCCTGTCCACAGAGCCAGATTTCTCCCACACCCCTGTCCACAGAGCCAGATTTCTCCCACACCCCTGTCCACAGAGCCAGATTTCTCCCACACCCCTGTCCACAGAGCCAGATTTCTCCCACACCCCTGTCCACAAAGCCAGATTTCTCCCACACCCCTGTCCACAGAGCCAGATTTCTCAAACACCCGTCCACAGAGCCAGAGTTCTCCCACACCCCTGTCCACAGAGCCAGATTTCTCCCACACCCCTGTCCACAGAGCCAGATTTCTCCCACACGCCTGTCCACAGAGCCAGATTTCTCCCACACGCCTGTCCACAGAGCCAGATTTCTCCCACACGCCTGTCCACAGAGCCAGATTTCTCCCACACGCCTGTCCCCATTCGCCCGAATAATGAATAACTAATAACTAACGAAAGCCCAAAAAAACGAATGCTAAATGAACTAAATTATTTCGTCTATTACAGGAGGTCAGCAGCGGTAGCCGCACCTCCAACTGCTGGCCGCACGGAAAGGAGCGTCACGGAACAAAGATTCTGCACACATAGCTCCTCAGTCCTGGTCACACAACCCCTCCTCTACCCTGCACCTGAGGTCAGCGCAAGGGTCAGAGGGAGGGGAGAAGCGGACTAGCAGCGTGCACAGCAAATCAGAGGAGGGGCTGAAGATCTGTGTGTGTGTGTGTGTGTGTCAGTGTAAATGTATGTAAGTGTGTGTGTGTGTACTGTATGTGTGTGTGTGTGTCAGTGTAAATGTATGTAAGTGTGTGTGTCAGAGTAACTGTATGTGTGTGTGTGTCAGAGTAACTATTTGTAAGTGTGTGTTTTTGTGTGTGTGTGTGTGACAGAGTAACTATTTGTAAGTGTGTGTGTGTGTGTCAGTGTATGGTTAGGTGGTCTAGGGTTAGGAGGTCTTGAGTTAGGGCTGGGTCTAGCTTAGGTTATGGTTAGGGGGTCTAGGGTTAGGAGGTCTTGAGTTAGGGTTGGGGCTAGGTTAGGTTATGGTTAGGAGGTCTTGAGTTAGGGTTGGGGCTAGGTTAGGTTATGGTTAGGGTTGTCTAGGGTTAGGAGGTCTTGAGTTAGGGTTGGGGCTAGGTTAGGTTATGGTTAGGGGGTCTAGGGTTAGGAGGTCTTGAGTTAGGGTTGGGGCTAGGTTAGGTTATGGTTAGGGGGTCTAGGGTTAGGAGGTCTTGAGTTAGGGTTGGGTTAGGGGGTCTTGAGTTAGGGTTGGGGTTAGGTTATGGTTAGGGGGTCTAGGGTTAGAAGGTCTTGAGTTAGGGGGTCTAGGGTTAGAGGGTCTTGAGTTAGGGTTGGGGTTAGGTTATGGTTAGGGGGTCTAGGGTTAGGAGGTCTTGAGTTAGGGTTGGGGCTAGGTTAGGTTATGGTTAGGGGGTCTAGGGTTAGAGGGACTTGAGTTAGGGTTGGGGCTAGCTTAGGTTATGGTTAGGGAGTCTAGAGTTAGAAGGTCTTGAGTTATGGTTAGGGGGTCTAGGGTTAGAGGGTCTTGAGTTAGGGTTGGGGCTAGGTTGGGTTATGGTTAGGGTCTAGGGTTAGAAGGTCTTGAGTTAGGGTTAGAGCTAGGTTAGGTTATGGTTAGGGGGTCTAGGGTTAGAGGGTCTTGAGTTAGGGTTGGGGCTAGGTTAGGTTATGGTCAGGGGGTCTAGGGTTAGGAGGTCTTGAGTTAGGGTTGGGGCTAGCTTAGGTTATGGTTAGGGGGTCTAGGGTTAGGAGGTCTTAAGTTAGGGTTGGGGCTAGCTTAGGTTATGGTGTCTAGGGTTAGGAGGTCTTGAGTTAGGGTTGGGGCTAGGTTAGGTTATGGTGTCTAGGTTCAGGAGGTCTTGAGTTAGGGTTGGGGCTAGGTTAGGTTATTGTTAGGGGGTCTACGGTTAGAGGGTCTTGAGTTAGGGTTGGGGCTAGGTTAGGTTATGGTGTCTAGGTTCAGGAGGTCTTGAAATAGGGTTGGGGCAAGGTTAGGTTATTGTTAGGCGGTCTACAGTTAGAGTGTCTTGAGTTAGGGTTGGGGCTAGGTTAGGTTATGTTATGGTTAGGGGGTCTAGGGTTAGGAGGTCTTGAGTTAGGTTTGGGGCTAGGTTAGGTTATGGTGTCTAGGGTTAGGTGGTCTTGAGTTAGGGTTGGGGCTATGTTAGGTTATGGTTAGGGGGTCTACGGTTAGAGGGTCTTGGCATGGCTTGGGTGTTCTTGTAGGATTTTTCTTATTCCATTGAGGGTCAGACAGGACTGGATGGATTTAGATGGCTGGCCTCCCTTTTCATTTGTTTGTACAGGTTGGGAAACTTATTGGGTTTTAGAAAATATTAACCCTAAAATAACAAGGAATATTTTAGGCATCGATAGGTAAGATTGTTTTGGTTTTGGATCAAGTTTAATTCAAAAGTAAAGCTTTACTGCTGTGATTATCAGATCCAGGACAAGTTCTCCATCCTTAAATGTTAACACTTACCCTAACACATTCAGCTCATTAATACGTTTTATCCTGACAAAGATTCTAGACAATACATCCGCCCCCTGATAGAGCTATACAGAGCAAAGATTCTAACCAACATGTCCGCCCCCCTGATAGAGCTATACAGAGCAAAGATTCTAACCAACATGTCTGCCCCCTGATAGAGCTATACAGAGCAAAGATTCTAACCAACATGTCTGCCCTCTGATAGAGCTATACAGAGCAAAGATTCTAACCAACATGTCTGCCCCCTGATAGAGCTATACAGAGCAAAGATTCTAACCAACATGTCTGCCCTCTGATAGAGCTATACAGAGCAAAGATTCTAACCAACATGTCTGCCCCCTGATAGAGCTATACAGAGCAAAGATTCTAACCAACATGTCTGCCCCCTGATAGAGCTATACAGAGCAAAGATTCTAACCAACATGTCTGCCCTCTGATAGAGCTATACAGAGCAAAGATTCTAACCAACATGTCTGCCCCCTGATAGAGCTATACAGAGCAAAGATTCTAACCAACATGTCTGCCCCCTGATAGAGCTATACAGAGCAAAGATTCTAACCAACATGTCTGCCCCCTGATAGAGCTATACAGAGCAAAGATTCTAACCAACATGTCTGCCCCCTGATAGAGCTATACAGAGCAAAGATTCTAACCAACATGTCTGCCCCCTGATAGAGCTATACAGAGTAAAGATTCTAACCAACATGTCCGCCCCCTGATAGAGCTGTACAGAGCAAAGATTCTAAACAACATGTCCGCCGCCTGATAGAGCTATACAGAGCAAAGATTCTAAACAACATGTCCGCCCCCTGATAGAGCTATACAGAGTAAAGATTCTAACCAACATGTCCGCCCTCTGATAGAGCTATACAGAGCAAAGATTCTAAACATGTACACCTCCTGATAGAGCTATACAGAGCAAAGATTCTAAACAACATGTCCACCCCCGATAGAGCTATACTGAGCAAAGATTCTAACAACATGTCCGCCTCCTGATAGAGCTATACAGACCAAAGATTCTAAACATGTACACCTCCTGATAGAGCTTTACAGAGCAAAGATTCTAACCAACATGTCCGCCCCCTGATAGAGCTATACAGAGCAAAGATTCTAACCAACATGTCCGCCCCCTGATAGAGCTATACAGAGCAAAGATTCTAACCAACATGTCCGCCCCCTGATAGAGCTATACAGGGCAAAGATTCTAACCAACATGTCCGCCCCCTGATAGAGCTATACAGAGCAAAGATTCTAACCAACATGTCCGCCCCCTGATGGAGCTATACAGAGCAAAGATTCTAACCAACATGTCCGCCCCCTGATAGAGCTATACAGAGCAAAGATTCTAAACATGACCGCCCCCTGATAGAGCTATACATAGCAAAGATTTTAAACATGTGCGCCTCCTGATAGAGCTATACAGAGCAAAGATTCTAAACATGTCCACCCCTGATAGAGCTATACAGAGCAAAGATTCTAACATGTCCACCTCCTGATAGAGCTATACAGAGCAAAGATTCTAAACAACATGTCCGCCCCCTGATAGAGCTATACATAGCAAAGATTTTAAACATGTCCGCCTCCTGATAGAGCTATACAGAGCAAAGATTCTAACCAACATGTCCACCCCCTGATAGAGCTATACAGAGCAAAGATTCTAAACAACATGTCCACCCCCTGATAGAGCTATACAGAGCTGTCTCTGCCTCCGGTACTGCTCTGTATCTGTTCATCCGAGTTTTTAACAAATCTTTAAACACTGTACAAAAATGTTGGGTAAATAAATGGCACCAAAATACCAACCCTCATATAGTAACCGTGACTGGCAAACTCCCATCCTGACCCATAACACATTGCCCTTACATGCAGCAGATCACTCACCTGGGTCAGCCTGTCTTGAGATTCAGGTAAATGAATGTCTGAGCAGGGAGAGGACTCTGTGGTACTGGGGCGTACTGATCCTTAATGACTAACCATGTGACGTTTCACTACTAGATAAGGACATACTGATAACACTTCATTATTAGTCTGACAATAATCCAACCCTCACAGGGTCACCCCCCTAAACACAGGTTCACCCCCCCCCCCCCCCCAACACAGGGTCACTCCCCCTAAACACAGGGTCCCCACCACCCCCAAACACAGGGTCACCCCCCCCTGAACACAGGGTCACTCCCCCTAAACACAGGGTCACCACCCCTAAACACAGGGTCACCACCCCTAAACACAGGGTCACCACCCCTAAACACAGGGTGTACACTGATTGTACTGATGTATAATTCTAACACGCGCCCACTCAATGTGTATACTGATTGTACCAATGTATAATTCTAACACGCGCCCTCTCAATGTGTATACTGATTGTACTAATGTATAATTCTAACACGCGCCCTCTCAATGTGTATACTGATTGTACTACTGTATAATTCTAACACGCGCCCCCTCAATGTGTATACGGATTGTACTACTGTATAATTCTAACACGCGCCCCCTCAATGTGTATACTGATTGTACCAATGTATAATTCTAACACGTGCCCTCTCAATGTGTATACTGATTGAACTGTTGTATAATTCTAACACGCGCCCTCTCAATGTGTATACTGATTGTACTAATGTATAATTCTAACACGCGCCCTCTCAATGTGTATACTGATTGTACTACTGTATAATTCTAACACGCGCCCCCTCAATGTGTATACGGATTGTACTACTGTATAATTCTAACACGCGCCCCCTCAATGTGTATACGGATTGTACTACTGTATAATTCTAACACGCGCCCCCTCTATGTGTATACTGATTGTACTGATGTATAATTCTAACACGCGCCCCCTCAATGTGTATACGGATTGTACTGATGTATAATTCTAACACGCGCCCCCTCAATGTGTATACGGATTGTACTGATGTATAATTCTAACACGCGCCCCCTCAATGTGTATACTGATTGTACCAATGTATAATTCTAACACGTGCCCTCTCAATGTGTATACTGATTGAACTGTTGTATAATTCTAACACGCGCCCTCTCAATGTGTATACTGATTGTACTAATGTATAATTCTAACACGCGCCCTCTCAATGTGTATACTGATTGTACTACTGTATAATTCTAACACGCGCCCCCTCAATGTGTATACGGATTGTACTACTGTATAATTCTAACACGCGCCCCCTCAATGTGTATACGGATTGTACTGATGTATAATTCTAACACGCGCCCCCTCAATGTGTATACTGATTGTACCAATGTATAATTCTAACACGTGCCCTCTCAATGTGTATACTGATTGTACTGATGTATATTTCTAAGACGCACTCCCTCAATGTGTATACCGATTGTACCAATGTATAATTCTAACACGTGCCCTCTCAATGTGTATACGGATTGTACTGATGTATAATTCTAACACGCGCCCCCTCTATGTGTATACTGATTGAACTGTTGTATAATTCTAACACGCGCCCCCTCAATGTGTATACTGATTGAACTGTTGTATAATTCTAACACGCGCCCCCTCTATGTGTATACTGATTGTACTGATGTATATTTCTAAGACGCACTCCCTCAATGTGTATACTGATTGTACCAATGTATAATTCTAACACGTGCCCTCTCAATGTGTATACGGATTGTACTGATGTATAATTCTAACACGTGCCCTCTCAATGTGTATACGGATTGTACTGATGTATAATTCTAACACGCGCCCCCTCAATGTGTATACTGATTGAACTGTTGTATAATTCTAACACGCGCCCCCTCTATGTGTATACTGATTGTACTGATGTATAATTCTAACACGCGCCCCCTCAATGTGTATACTGATTGAACTGTTGTATAATTCTAACACGCGCCCCCTCTATGTGTATACTGATTGTACTGATGTATAATTCTAACACGTGCCCTCTCAATGTGTATACTGAGTAATAATTCTACAGATACGCCCTGCCACAGCAGAGGAAGATTTTAGTCAGAGACACATACATATCCTGATTCACAGAAATGTTCTTAACCCTTTCTGTGCCAGAGCACCAGTGATTTAGCCCATTAACCACACCAAACAGCGTCTTGGACCGAATAAATTGACATACAATGAACAGTGAAGTATGGCTTTTATTAGACATTGCCCCCTATCCTAACCTATATGTACATGGCTCTAATCTCCATCCTCAGGAATCCCAACCTCCATTAAGCATCCTGCAGCTGGGTGGGATTCAGGAGAACCTTCTCCCCAGGTCTGAATGCTGGCATCCCGAGGTACGGACAGCTAGCACAGCGAAATGCGTCTCCTAAATAACACTGCAAAGAAAAACCACAACATTACCTAGAATGGAAATTAGTCCACAAGGACACAGCCACTAGACCGCCCCCTCCCCGCAGCCCGTCACACAACCCCCGCTCCCTCCCTGCAGCCCGTCACACAACCCCCGCTCCCTCCCTGCAGCAGCCCGTCACACAACCCCCGCTCCCTCCCTGCAGCAGCCCGTCACACAACCCCCGCTCCCTCCCTGCAGCAGCCCGTCACACAACCCCCGCTCCCTCCCTGCAGCAGCCCGTCACACAACCCCCGCTCCCTCCCTGCAGCAGCCCGTCACACAACCCCCACTCCCTCCCTGCAGCAGCCCGTCACACAACCCCCACCCTGCAGCCCGTCACACAACCCCCGCTCCCTCCCTGCAGCCCGTCACACAACCCCCGCTCCCTCCCTGCAGTAGCCCGTCACACAACCCCCGCTCCCTCCCTGCAGCAGCCCGTCACACAACCCCCACTCCCTCCCTGCAGCAGCCCGTCACACAACCCCCACTCCCTCCCTGCAGCCCGTCACACAACCCCCGCTCCCTCCCTGCAGCCCGTTACACTGGTCCTAGCTGTGCATGTAGATATGATGTCATATACAGTGTGTGAGATGGGTGGGGGTGCTCCTGCACTCTGGGGGTACATACATTACCACAGGCAGAAGGTGCAGCATTTGGGGTACTTTGCTTGGTCTTTTCTCCCTCCAGCTCCTCTGCTAATCCACAGGAACTGAATGTTAGAGAAAAAACAAATAAATAGATTTCATGTGTCTGCAGCAGGAGAGAATGACATGGACGGAAAGAGACTGTGACCTTAATCATAATGTCTGTATCTGTCACACACGGGGGAGGGGGGGGAATCTGTCACACACACGGGGAGGGGGGGGGAATCTCTCACACACACGGGGGGGGGGGGGGAGGAATCTGTCACACACACGGGGAGGGGGGGGGAATCTCTCACACACACGGGGGGGGGGGGAGGAATCTGTCACACGGGGGGGGGGAGGAATCTGTCACACGGGGGGGGGGGGAGGAATCTGTCACACACACGGGGGGGGGGGAGGAATCTGTCACACACGGGGGGGAGGAATCTGTCACACACACGGGGGGGGAGGAATCTGTCACACACACGGGGGGGGGGAGGAAACTGTCACACACACGGGGGGGGGGGAGGAATCTGTCACACACGGGGGGAGGAAACTGTCACACACACGGGGGGGGGGAGGAATCTGTCACACACACGGGGGGGAGGAAACTGTCACACACGGGGGGGGGGGAGGAAACTGTCACACACGGGGGGGGGGGGGGGAGGAATCTGTCACACACACGGGGGGGGGGGGAGGAATCTGTCACACACACGGGGGGGGGGGGAGGAATCTGTCACACACACGGGGGGGGGGGAGGAATCTGTCACACACACGGGGGGGGGGGGGAGGAATCTGTCACACACACACACGGGTGGGGAAGGAATCTGTCACACACACGGGGGGGGGAGGAATCTGTCACACACACACACGGGGGGGAAGGAATCTGTCACACACGGGGGGGGAGGAATCTGTCCCACACGGGGGGGGGGAGGAATCTGTCCCACACGGGGGGGGGGAGGAATCTGTCCCACACGGGGGGGGGAGGAATCTGTCCCACACGGGGGGGGGGGAGGAATCTGTCCCACACGGGGGGGGGGGAGGAATCTGTCCCACACGGGGGGGGGAGGAATCTGTCCCACACGGGGGGGGGGAGGAATCTGTCCCACACGGGAGGGGGGGGGGAGGAATCTGTCCCACACGGGAGGGGGGGGGGAGGAATCTGTCCCACACGGGAGGGGGGGGGGAGGAATCTGTCCCACACGGGAGGGGGGGGGGAGGAATCTGTCCCACACGGGAGGGGGGGGGGAGGAATCTGTCACACACGGGGGGGGGGGGGAGGAATCTGTCACACACGGGGGGGGGGGGGGGAGGAATCTGTCACACACACACACACGGGGGGGGGGGAGGAATCTGTCCCACACGGGAGGGGGGGGGGAGGAATCTGTCCCACACGGGGGGGGGGAGGAATCTGTCCCACACGGGGGGGGGGGGAGGAATCTGTCCCACACGGGGGGGGGAGGAATCTGTCCCACACGGGGGGGGGAGGAATCTGTCCCACACGGGAGGGGGGGGGGAGGAATCTGTCCCACACGGGAGGGGGGGGGGAGGAATCTGTCCCACACGGGAGGGGGGGGGGAGGAATCTGTCCCACACGGGAGGGGGGGGGGAGGAATCTGTCACACACGGGGGGGGGGGGGGAGGAATCTGTCACACACGGGGGGGGGGGGGGAGGAATCTGTCACACACACACACACGGGGGGGGGGGAGGAATCTGTCCCACACGGGAGGGGGGGGGGAGGAATCTGTCCCACACGGGAGGGGGGGGGGGGGAGGAATCTGTCCCACACGGGAGGGGGGGAGGAATCTGTCACACACGGGGGGGGGGGGGGAGGAATCTGTCACACACGGGGGGGGGGGGGGAGGAATCTGTCACACACACACACGGGGGGGAAGGAATCTGTCACACACGGGGGGGGGGGGAGGAATCTGTCCCACACGGGGGGGGGGGGGGGGGGAGGAATCTGTCCCACACGGGAGGGGGGGGGGAGGAATCTGTCACACACGGGGGGGGGGAGGAATCTGTCACACACACGGGGGGGGGGAGGAATCTGTCACACACGGGGGGGGGAGGAATCTGTCACACACGGGGGGGGGGAGGAATCTGTGACACACACACACGGGGGGAGGAATCTGTGACACACACACACGGGGGGGGGGGAATCTGTCACACACACGGGGGGGGGGGAGGAATCTGTCACACACACGGGGGGGGGGAGGAATCTGTCACACACACGGGGGGGGGGGGGGGAATCAATATCTGTCACACACACACACAAGCACTTCATTCCTCACCAGTTTTTGCAAGCCTTCCGCTTCTGGTCACTTCCTTCTCCGCAGCCGATGGTTCGCAGTGATGATGGAAGAGGCTTTTTGAGATCATCCTGATCCAACAGCTCATCAGAGTCCAAAAGATCCTGTGAGAAGAGCAGAGGATTATGGGTTTAATTGGAGTTACAGGTGGGACCTTGGGAAAAAAAGAAGGCAGAGAAATACAAAACATAAAGAGAGATACAATTAACACAAAAGGTTACAGCTGCTGGCGCTTCTAGTGGCCGGCGGGAGGTTACAGCTGCTGGCGCTTCTAGTGGCCGGCGGGAGGTTACAGCTGCTGGCGCTTCTAGTGGCCGGCGGGAGGTTACAGCTGCTGGCGCTTCTAGTGGCCGGCGGGAGGTTACAGCTGCTGGCGCTTCTAGTGGCCGGCGGGAGGTTACAGCTGCTGGCGCTTCTAGTGGCCGGCGGGAGGTTACAGCTGCTGGCGCTTCTAGTGGCCGGCGGGAGGTTACAGCTGCTGGCGCTTCTAGTGGCCGGCGGGAGGTTACAGCTGCTGGCGCTTCTAGTGGCCGACGGGAGGTTACAGCTGCTGGCGCTTCTAGTGGCCGACGGGAGGTTACAGCTGCTGGCGCTTCTAGTGGCCGACGGGAGGTTACAGCTGCTGGCGCTTCTAGTGGCCGACGGGAGGTTACAGCTGCTGGCGCTTCTAGTGGCCGGCGGGAGGTTACAGCTGCTGGCGCTTCTAGTGGCCGGCGGGAGGTTACAGCTGCTGGCGCTTCTAGTGGCCGGCGGGAGGTTACAGCTGCTGGCGCTTCTAGTGGCCGGCGGGAGGTTACAGCTGCTGGCGCTTCTAGTGGCCGGCGGGAGGTTACAGCTGCTGGCGCTTCTAGTGGCCGACGGGAGGTTACAGCTGCTGGCGCTTCTAGTGGCCGGCGGGAGGTTACAGCTGCTGGCGCTTCTAGTGGCCGGCGGGAGGTTACAGCTGCTGGCGCTTCTAGTGGCCGGCGGGAGGTTACAGCTGCTGGCTTACAGGTTACAGCTGCTGGCGCTTCTAGTGGCCGACGGGAGGTTACAGCTGCTGGCGCTTCTAGTGGCCGACGGGAGGTTACAGCTGCTGGCGCTTCTAGTGGCCGACGGGAGGTTACAGCTGTTGGCGCTTCTAGTGGCCGACGGGAGGTTACAGCTGCTGGTGCTTCTAGTGGCCGGCGGGGGTTACAGGTGCTGGCGCTTCTAGTGGCCGACGGGAGGTTACAGGTGCTGGCGCTTCTAGTGGCCGGCGGGAGGTTACAGCTGCTGGCGCTTCTAGTGGCCGACGGGAGGTTACAGCTGCTGGCGCTTCTAGTGGCCGACGGGAGGTTACAGCTGCTGGCGCTTCTAGTGGCCGGCGGGAGGTTACAGCTGCTGGCGCTTCTAGTGGCCGGCGGGAGGTTACAGCTGCTGGCGCTTCTAGTGGCCGACGGGAGGTTACAGCTGCTGGCGCTTCTAGTGGCCGGCGGGGGTTACAGCTGCGGCGGGTGTTACAGCTGCAGTGGTTTTAGCGGCCGGCGGGGGTTACAGCTGCCGTGGGTTCAGTGGCCGTGGGGGTTACAGCTGCGGTGGGTTTAGTGGCCGTGGGGGTTACAGCTGCGGTGGGTTTAGTGGCCGTGGGGGTTACAGCTGCTGTGGGTTTAGTGGCCGTGGGGGTTACAGCTGCGGTGGGTTTAGTGGCCGTGGGGGTTACAGCTGCGGTGGGTTTAGTGGCCGTGGGGGTTACAGCTGCCGTGGGTTCAGTGGCCGTGGGGGTTACAGCTGCCGTGGGTTTAGTGGCCGGCGGGGGTTACAGCTGCGGGCGCTTCTAGTGGCCGGCGGGAGGTTACAGCTGCTGGCGCTTCTAGTGGCCGGCGGGAGGTTACAGCTGCTGGCGCTTCTAGTGGCCGGCGGGAGGTTACAGCTGCTGGCGCTTCTAGTGGCCGACGGGAGGTTACAGCTGCTGGCGCTTCTAGTGGCCGACGGGAGGTTACAGCTGCTGGCGCTTCTAGTGGCCGGCGGGAGGTTACAGCTGCTGGCGCTTCTAGTGGCCGACGGGAGGTTACAGCTGCTGGCGCTTCTAGTGGCCGGCGGGAGGTTACAGCTGCTGGCGCTTCTAGTGGCCGACGGGAGGTTACAGCTGCTGGCGCTTCTAGTGGCCGACGGGAGGTTACAGCTGCTGGTGCTTCTAGTGGCCGGCGGGGGTTACAGCTGCTGGCGCTTCTAGTGGCCGACGGGAGGTTACAGCTGCTGGCGCTTCTAGTGGCCGGCGGGAGGTTACAGCTGCTGGCGCTTCTAGTGGCCGACGGGAGGTTACAGCTGCTGGCGCTTCTAGTGGCCGGCGGGGGTTACAGCTGCGGCGGGTGTTACAGCTGCAGTGGTTTTAGCGGCCGTGGGGGTTACAGCTGCCGTGGGTTTAGTGGCCGGCGGGGGTTACAGCTGCCGTGGGTTCAGTGGCCGTGGGGGTTACAGCTGCGGTGGGTTTAGTGGCCGTGGGGGTTACAGCTGCGGTGGGTTTAGTGGCCGTGGGGGTTACAGCTGCGGTGGGTTTAGTGGCCGTGGGGGTTACAGCTGCTGTGGGTTTAGTGGCCGTGGGGGTTACAGCTGCGGTGGGTTTAGTGGCCGTGGGGGTTACAGCTGCGGTGGGTTTAGTGGCCGTGGGGGTTACAGCTGCCGTGGGTTCAGTGGCCGTGGGGGTTACAGCTGCCGTGGGTTTAGTGGCCGGCGGGGGTTACAGCTGCGGTGGGTTCAGTGGCCGTGGGGGTTACAGCTGCGGTGGGTTTAGTGGCCGTGGGGGTTCCAGCTGCGGTGGGTTTAGTGGCCGTGGGGGTTACAGCTGCTGGAGGTTACAGAACTGCGCATGTGCGAAATCTCTTCCCTGATTTCAATTCACAGAGAATAACTGAAACTGGCGGCTGGCGGGGAGTTTAGGGGCCCAGTGGCAGGGATCTCTGCGGCGGCTGGCGGAGAGTTTAGGGGCCCAGTGGCAGGGATCTCTGCGGCAGCAGAAAGGTTTAGGAGCCCAGTGGCAGGGATCTCTGCAGTGGCAGGGAGTTTAGGAGCCCAGTGGCAGGGATCTCTGCGGTGGCAGGGAGTTTAGGGGCCCAGTGGCAGGGATCTCTGCGGCGGCTGGCGGGGAGTTTAGGAGCCCAGTGGCAGGGATCTCTGCGGCGGCTGGCGGGGAGTTTAGGAGCCCAGTGGCAGGGATCTCTGCGGCGGCTGGCGGGGAGTTTAGGAGCCCAGTCGTGACTCCCCAGCTCTTGGGCTTTATCAAACCCTGTGGCAAAGCTACAGAAAGTAGAGGAAACTGACCACATTTTCATCATTCATGTCATTTGCTGAGAGAGTCCAGAGTTTCACAGCAGCTGGATCAACAGACTGTTTAACTACAAGAATAGAAAATACAATTAATACAGGACATTCCTCCCCTGCAGCCCACCTCACACCCTCCGTGAAATAACCGTCTGACAGAACCTGGTGTTGGGCGTTTGGTGAAGGAGAGTGGACGAGAAGATCCAACTTCAAAATGTGGCTTGTTCCCAGTTACTCGAAGAACAGACACATGATTTGAGGAAGACCCCAGTTTCTCCTTCAGGGTCTGTAGCTGCTGAGATGTAAGGGGCTCATCCAGCACCTAGCAGAGGAGAGAGACAAGCCAGATTCAGGATCACAGTATTACTAGACACATCACATGCAGCCTGCGTTATCCGACCAGCTTCATTACCGTATTCTCAATCCCCCCACATAAAACATGATACACGTGTGATCTCCATGCCGTGCATACAGGTGTGCTTTCACAGGCCATCTTATAATTGTCAGAATGAGAGCTTTGTGGAGGATGCACACGCCTGGGTCACAGGCAGACATTATCATACCTGTCTCAAGTCTGTTAGTCCCGAGAGTGTGAGAGCAGAAGACAGACGAGCTGCAGTCCGCAGTGATCCCTCTTTATCTAGGAGAGATAGTTTCACGTTACACATCTTCCAAGTCTCATGATGCTACAGATGGACAGAAATGTACCGTATTTGCTCGATTATAAGACGACCCCCCAAACCTTGGATATTCCATTAGGAAAAAAACTAAAAGCCTGAATATAAGACTACCCTATAGGAAAAAAGTTAAACTTGTATATATTCACATGTAAATTGCTTTTTTAATAAAATATTATATAAAAAAAATGCATTTCTTGTGTTTATTTCTTTTTATGTGCCAATGCTGCCTCTCTTTCCCTTGCCCCCAGCTTTGTCTCACTCCCCACTCCCCCCTCACCTGTCTCTTCCCCCCTTCCTCTGTCTCTCCCCCCCTTCCTGCCCTGTCCCCCCTGTCTCTCTGCCCCCCTCCCTCCCCCTGTCTCTCTGTCCCCCCACCCTCCCTCCCCCTGTCTCTCTGTCCCCCCACCCTCCCTCCCCCTGTCTCTCTGTCCCCCCCCCCCCCTTACCTGTACCTCAATCCCTGGTGGCTAGTGGGGGCAGCCGGGGGATGTCTGCACGATACTTGCAGACATCCTCCATGCTGCCCGACACGGCAGTCTATTATGACGGACAGCTGTCCGTCATAATAGTCTGCCGTGTCGGGCAGCATGGAGGATGTCTGCACGTATAGTGCAGACATCCCCCAGCTGCCCGATTCTCCCTGGTGCCTAGTGGGGCAGCAGAGGATGTCTGCGCGATGAGCGCAGACCTCCCCTGCTGCCGCCCGGCACGCTCGCCGGGACTTCTGTGACGAAAGCGGAAGTACCCGGCTTCTTCACAGAAGCCCCGGCGGTCGTGCCGGGCGGAAGCAGGGGAGTCTGCGCTCGTTGCGCAGACATCCCCTGCTGCTAGAGAGGGGGATCCAGGTCCCCTGCAGCTCTGCTGGGGACCTGGATCCATGTCTTATAATCTGACCTCAATTTGAGGTCAGATTATAAGAGACCTCGATTATAAGACGAGGGGGATTTTTCAGAGCATTTGCTCTGAAAAAAACCTTGTCTTATAATCGAGCAAATACGGTATGTAACAGTCTGAATAGCCTGGGATTACCACCTACACCAGCAAAAATTACTTAACTAGAGTGCCTATTCCTCTACAGCCAGCCAAGATGAAGCCCATAAAGTGCCCTCCCTATAATATCAGCCACTCTGCTCTCCTTCCCTTCCTATATCATCCACCCTGCTCATTCCCGCTCTCCTTCCCTTCCTATATCATCCACCCTGCTCATTCCCGCTCTCCTTCCCTTCCTATAATATCACCCTGTTCATTCCTGCTCTCCTTCCCTTCCTATATCATCCACCCTGCTCATTCCCGCTCTCCTTCCCTTCCTATAATATCACCCTGCTCATTCCTGCTCTCCTTCCCTTCCTATAATATCACCCTGCTCATTCCCGCTCTCCTTCCCTTGCTATAATATCCTCGCCCTGCTCATTCCTGCTCTCCTTCCCTTCCTATAATATCACCCACCCTGCTCATTCCTGCTCTCCTTCCCTTCCTATATCACCCTGCTCATTCCTGCTCTCCTTCCCTTCCTATAATATCACCCTGCTCATTCCTGCTCTCCTTCCCTTCCTATAATATCACCCTGCTCATTCCTGCTCTCCTTCCCTTCCTATAATATCATCACCTTGCTCATTCCTGCTCTCCTTCTCTTCCTATATCATCCCCCTGCTCATTCCTGCTCTCCTTCCCTTCCTATAATATCATCACACTGCTCATTCCTGCTCTTCTTCCCTTCCTATAATATGATCACCCTGCTCATTCCTGGTCTCCTTCCCTTCCTATAATATCACCCTGCTCATTCCTGCTCTCCTTCTCTTCCTATAATATCATCACCCTGCTCATTCCTGCTCTCCTTCCCTTCCTATAATATCATCACCCTGCTCATTCCTGCTCTCCTTCCCTTCCTATAATATCACCCTGCTCATTCCTGCTCTCCTTCCCTTCCTATAATATCACCCTGCTCATTCCTGCTCTCCTTCCCTTCCTATATCATCACCCTGCTCATTCCTGCTCTCCTTCCCTTCCTATAATATCACCCTCCTCATTCCTGCTCTCCTTCCCTTCCTATAATATCACCCTGTTCATTCCTGCTCTCCTTCCCTTCCTATATCACCCTGTTCATTCCTGCTCTCCTTCCCTTCCTATAATATCACCCTGCTCATTCCTGCTCTCCTTCCCTTCCTATATCACCCTGCTCATTCCTGCTCTCCTTCCCTTCCTATAATATCATCACCCTGCTCATTCCTGCTCTCCTTCCCTTCCTATAATATCACCCTGCTCATTCCTGATCTCCTTCCCTTCCTATAATATAATCACCCCGCTCATTCCTGCTCTCCTTCCCTTCCTATAATATCATCACCCTGCTCATTCCTGCTCTCCTTCCCTTCCTATAATATCATCACCCTGCTCATTCCTGCTCTCCTTCCCTTCCTATAATATCACCCTGCTCATTCCTGCTCTCCTTCCCTTCCTATAATATCACCCTGCTCATTCCTGCTCTCCTTCCCTTCCTATAATATCATCACACTGCTCATTCCTGCTCTTCTTCCCTTCCTGTAATATCATCACCCTGCTCATTCCTGCTCTCCTTCCCTTCCTGTAATATCATCACCCTGCTCATTCCTGCTCTCCTTCCCTTCCTATAATATCATCACCCTGCTCATTCCTGCTCTCCTTCCCTTCCTATAATATCACCCTGCTCATTCCTGCTCTCCTTCCCTTCCTATAATATCACCCGCTCATTCCTGCTCTCCTTCCCTTCCTATATCATCACACTGCTCATTCCTGCTCTTCTTCCCTTCCTGTAATATCACCCTGCTCATTCCTGCTCTCCTTCCCTTCCTATAATATCACCCTGCTCATTCCTGCTCTCCTTTCCTTCCTATAATATCATCACCCTGCTCATTCCTGCTCTCCTTCCCTTCCTATAATATCACCCTGCTCATTCCTGATCTCCTTCCCTTCCTATAATATAATCACCCCGCTCATTCCTGCTCTCCTTCCCTTCTTGTAATATCATCACCCTGCTCATTCCTGCTCTCCTTCTCTTCCTATAATATCACCCTGTTCATTCCTGCTCTCCTTCCCTTCCTATAATATCATCACCCTGCTCATTCCTGCTCTCCTTCCCTTCCTATAATATCCTCACCCTGCTCATTCCTCCTCTCCTTCCCTTCCTATAATATCATCCCCCTGCTCATTCCCGCTCTCCTTCCCTTCCTATAATATCATCACCCTGCTCATTCCTGCTCTCCTTCCCTTCCTATAATATCATCACCCTGCTCATTCCTGCTCTCCTTCCCTTCCTATAATATCACCCTGCTCATTCCTGCTCTCCTTCCCTTCCTATAATATCACCCTGCTCATTCCTGCTCTCCTTCCCTTCCTATAATATCATCACCCTGCTCATTCCTGCTCTCCTTCCCTTCCTATAATATCATCACCCTGCTCTCCTTCCCTTCCTATAATATCATCACCCTGCTCTTCCTGCTCTCATTCCCTTCCTATAATATCATCACCCCGCTCATTCCTGCTCTCCTTCCCTTCCTATAATATCATCACACTGCTCATTCCTGCTCTCCTTCCCTTCCTATAATATCACCCTGCTCATTCCTGCTCTCCTTCCCTTCCTATAATATCACCCTGTTCATTCCTGCTCTCCTTCCCTTCCTATAATATCACCCTGCTCATTCCTGCTCTCCTTCCCTTCCTATAATATCACCCTGCTCATTCCTGCTCTCCTTCCCTTCCTATAATATCATCCCCCTGCTCATTCCCGCTCTCCTTCCCTTCCTATAATATCACCCTGCTCATTCCTGCCCTCCTTCCCTTCCTATAATATAATCACCCCGCTCATTCCTGCTCTCCTTCCCTTCCTGTAATATCATCACCCTGCTCATTCCTGCTCTCCTTCCCTTCCTATAATATCATCACCCTGCTCATTCCTGCTCTCCTTCCCTTCCTATAATATCATCACCCTGCTCATTCCTGCTCTCCTTCCCTTCCTATAATATCACCCTGCTCATTCCTGCTCTCCTTCCCTTCCTATAATATCACCCTGCTCATTCCTGCTCTCCTTCCCTTCCTATAATATCATCACACTGCTCATTCCTGCTCTTCTTCCCTTCCTGTAATATCATCACCCTGCTCATTCCTGCTCTCCTTCCCTTCCTGTAATATCATCACCCTGCTCATTCCTGCTCTCCTTCCCTTCCTATAATATCACCCTGCTCATTCCTGCTCTCCTTCCCTTCCTATAATATCACCCTGCTCATTCCTGCTCTCCTTCCCTTCCTATAATATCACCCGCTCATTCCTGCTCTCCTTCCCTTCCTATAATATCATCCCCCTGCTCATTCCCGCTCTCCTTCCCTTCCTATAATATCATCACCCTGCTCATTCCTGCCCTCCTTCCCTTCCTATAATATCATCACCCTGCTCATTCCTGCTCTCCTTCCCTTCCTATAATATCACCCTGCTCATTCCTGCTCTCCTTCCTATAATATCATCACCCTGCTCTCCTTCCCTTCCTATATCACCCTGCTCATTCCTGCTCTCCTTCCCTTCCTATAATATCCTCACCCTGCTCATTCCTGCTCTCCTTCCCTTCCTATAATATCATCACCCTGCTCTCCTTCCCTTCCTATAATATCATCACCCTGCTCATTCCTGCTCTCCTTCCCTTCCTATAATATCATCACCCTGCTCATTCCTGCTCTCCTTCCCTTCCTATAATATCCTCACCCTGCTCATTCCTGCTCTCCTTCCCTTCCTATAATATCATCCCCCTGCTCATTCCCGCTCTCCTTCCCTTCCTATAATATCATCACCCTGCTCATTCCTGCTCTCCTTCCCTTCCTATAATATCATCACCCTGCTCATTCCTGCTCTCCTTCCCTTCCTATAATATCACCCTGCTCATTCCTGCTCTCCTTCCCTTCCTATAATATCACCCTGCTCATTCCTGCTCTCCTTCCCTTCCTATAATATCATCACCCTGCTCATTCCTGCTCTCCTTCCCTTCCTATAATATCATCACCCTGCTCTCCTTCCCTTCCTATAATATCATCACCCTGCTCTTCCTGCTCTCATTCCCTTCCTATAATATCATCACCCCGCTCATTCCTGCTCTCCTTCCCTTCCTATAATATCATCACACTGCTCATTCCTGCTCTCCTTCCCTTCCTATAATATCACCCTGCTCATTCCTGCTCTCCTTCCCTTCCTATAATATCACCCAGTTCATTCCTGCTCTCCTTCCCTTCCTATATCACCCTGTTCATTCCTGCTCTCCTTCCCTTCCTATAATATCATCACCCTGCTCATTCCTGCTCTCCTTCCCTTCCTATAATATCACCCTGCTCATTCCTGCTCTCCTTCCCTTCCTATAATATCATCACCCTGCTCATTCCTGCTCTCCTTCCCTTCCTATAATATCACCCTGCTCATTCCTGATCTCCTTCCCTTCCTATAATATAATCACCCCGCTCATTCCTGCTCTCCTTCCCTTCCTGTAATATCATCACCCTGCTCATTCCTGCTCTCCTTCCCTTCCTATAATATCATCACCCTGCTCATTCCTGCTCTCCTTCCCTTCCTATAATATCATCACCCTGCTCATTCCTGCTCTCCTTCCCTTCCTATAATATCACCCTGCTCATTCCTGCTCTCCTTCCCTTCCTATAATATCATCACACTGCTCATTCCTGCTCTTCTTCCCTTCCTGTAATATCATCACCCTGCTCATTCCTGCTCTCCTTCCCTTCCTGTAATATCATCACCCTGCTCATTCCTGCTCTCCTTCCCTTCCTATAATATCACCCTGCTCATTCCTGCTCTCCTTCCCTTCCTATAATATCACCCTGCTCATTCCTGCTCTCCTTCCCTTCCTATAATATCACCCGCTCATTCCTGCTCTCCTTCCCTTCCTATAATATCATCCCCCTGCTCATTCCCGCTCTCCTTCCCTTCCTATAATATCATCACCCTGCTCATTCCTGCCCTCCTTCCCTTCCTATAATATCATCACCCTGCTCATTCCTGCTCTCCTTCCCTTCCTATAATATCACCCTGCTCATTCCTGCTCTCCTTCCTATAATATCATCACCCTGCTCTCCTTCCCTTCCTATATCACCCTGCTCATTCCTGCTCTCCTTCCCTTCCTATAATATCCTCACCCTGCTCATTCCTGCTCTCCTTCCCTTCCTATAATATCATCACCCTGCTCATTCCTGCTCTCCTTCCCTTCCTATAATATCATCACCCTGCTCATTCCTGCTCTCCTTCCCTTCCTATAATATCATCACCCTGCTCATTCCTGCTCTCCTTCCCTTCCTATAATATCATCACCCTGCTCATTCCCGCTCTCCTTCCCTTCCTATAATATCATCACCCCGCTCATTCCTGCTCTCCTTCCCTTCCTATAATATCATCACCCTGCTCATTCCTGCTCTCCTTCCCTTCCTATAATATCACCCTGCTCATTCCTGCTCTCCTTCCCTTCCTATAATATAATCACCCCGCTCATTCCTGCTCTCCTTCCCTTCCTATAATATCATCACCCTGCTCATTCCTGCTCTCCTTCCCTTCCTATAATATCATCACCCTGCTCATTCCTGCTCTCCTTCCCTTCCTATAATATCATCACCCTGCTCATTCCTGGTCTCCTTCCCTTCCTATAATATCACCCTGCTCATTCCTGCTCTCCTTCTCTTCCTATAATATCATCACCCTGCTCATTCCTGCTCTCCTTCTCTTCCTATAATATCATCACCCTGCTCATTCCTGCTCTCCTTCCCTTCCTATAATATCATCACCCTGCTCATTCCTGCTCTCCTTCCCTTCCTATATTATCACCCTGCTCATTCCCGCTCTCCTTCCCTTCCTATAATATCATCACCCTGCTCATTCCTGCTCTCCTTCCCTTCCTATAATATCATCACCCTGCTCATTCCTGCTCTCCTTCCCTTCCTATAATATCATCACCCTGCTCATTCCTGCTCTCCTTCCCTTCCTATAATATCATCACCCTGCTCATTCCTGCTCTCCTTCCCTTCCTATAATATCATCCCCCTGCTCATTCCCGCTCTCCTTCCCTTCCTATAATATCATCACCCTGCTCATTCCTGCTCTCCTTCCCTTCCTATAATATCATCCCCCTGCTCATTCCCGCTCTCCTTCCCTTCCTATAATATCACCCTGCTCATTCCTGCCCTCCTTCCCTTCCTATAATATCATCACCCTGCTCATTCCTGCTCTCCTTCCCTTCCTATAATATCATCACCCTGCTCATTCCTGCTCTCCTTCCTATAATATCACCCTGCTCTCCTTCCCTTCCTATATCACCCTGCTCATTCCTGCTCTCCTTCCCTTCCTATAATATCCTCACCCTGCTCATTCCTGCTCTCCTTCCCTTCCTATAATATCACCCTGCTCATTCCTGCTCTCCTTCCCTTCCTATAATATCATCACCCTGCTCATTCCCGCTCTCCTTCCCTTCCTATAATATAATCACCCACTCATTCCTGCTCTCCTTCCCTTCCTATAATATCATCACCCTGCTCATTCCTGCTCTCCTTCCCTTCCTATAATATCACCCTGCTCATTCCTGCTCTCCTTCCCTTCCTATAATATCACCCTGCTCATTCCTGCTCTCCTTCCCTTCCTATAATATCACCCTGCTCATTCCTGCTCTCCTTCCCTTCCTATAATATCCTCACCCTGCTCATTCCTGGTCTCCTTCCCTTCCTATAATATCACCCTGCTCATTCCTGCTCTCCTTCCCTTCCTATAATATCATCACCCTGCTCATTCCTGCTCTCCTTCCCTTCCTATAATATCATCACCCTGCTCATTCCTGCTCTCCTTCCCTTCCTATAATATCCTCACCCTGCTCATTCCTGCTCTCCTTCCCTTCCTATAATATCATCACCCTGCTCATTCCTGCTCTCCTTCCCTTCCTATAATATCCTCACCCTGCTCATTCCTGCTCTCCTTCCCTTCCTATAATATCCTCACCCTGCTCTCCTTCCTTTCCTATAATATCCTCACCCTGCTCTCCTTCCCTTCCTATAATATCATCACCCTGCTCATTCCTGCTCTCCTTCCCTTCCTATAATATCATCACCCTGCTCATTCCTGCTCTCCTTCCCTTCCTATAATATCACCCTGCTCATTCCTGCTCTCCTTCCCTTCCTATAATATCATCACCCTGCTCATTCCTGCTCTCCTTCCCTTCCTATAATATCATCACCCTGCTCATTCCTGCTCTCCTTCCCTTCCTATAATATCACCCTGCTCATTCCTGCTCTCCTTCCCTTCCTATATCACCCTGCTCATTCCTGCTCTCCTTCCTTTCCTATAATATCACCCTGCTCATTCCTGCTCTCCTTCCCTTCCTATAATATCATCACCCTGCTCATTCCTGCTCTCCTTCCCTTCCCATAATATCATCACCCTGCTCATTCCTGCTCTCCTTCCCTTCCTATAATATCATCCCCCTGCTCATTCCCGTTCTCCTTCCCTTCCTATAATATCCTCACCCTGCTCATTTCTGCTCTCCTTCCCTTCCTATAATATCATCACCCTGCTCATTCCTGCTCTCCTTCCCTTCCCATAATATCATCACCCTGCTCATTCCTGCTCTCCTTCCCTTCCTATAATATCATCACCCTGCTCATTCCTGCTCTCCTTCCCTTCCTATAATATCACCCTGCTCATTCCCGCTCTCCTTCCCTTCCTATAATATCACCCTGCTCATTCCTGCTCTCCTTCCCTTCCTATAATATCATCACCCTGCTCATTCCCGCTCTCCTTCCCTTCCTATAATATCATCACCCTGCTCATTCCTGCTCTCCTTCCCTTCCTATAATATCATCACCCTGCTCATTCCTGCTCTCCTTCCCTTCCTATAATATCCTCACCCTGCTCATTCCCGCTCTCCTTCCCTTCCTATAATATCATCACCCTGCTCATTCCTGCTCTCCTTCCCTTCCTATAATATCACCCTGCTCATTCCTGCTCTCCTTCCCTTCCTATAATATCATCACCCTGCTCATTCCCGCTCTCCTTCCCTTCCTATAATATCATCACCCTGCTCATTCCTGCTCTCCTTCCCTTCCTATAATATCATCACCCTGCTCATTCCTGCTCTCCTTCCCTTCCTATAATATCCTCACCCTGCTCATTCCTGCTCTCCTTCCCTTCCTATAATATCCTCACCCTGCTCTCCTTCCTTTCCTATAATATCCTCACCCTGCTCATTCCTGCTCTCCTTCCTTTCCTATAATATCCTCACCCTGCTCATTCCTGCTCTCCTTCCCTTCCTATAATATCATCACCCTGCTCATTCCTGCTCTCCTTCCCTTCCTATAATATCATCACCCTGCTCATTCCTGCTCTCCTTCCCTTCCTATAATATCATCACCCTGCTCATTCCTGCTCTCCTTCCCTTCCTATAATATCATCACCCTGCTCATTCCTGCTCTCCTTCCCTTCCCATAATATCATCACCCTGCTCATTCCTGCTCTCCTTCCCTTCCTATAATATCATCACCCTGCTCATTCCTGCTCTCCTTCCCTTCCCATAATATCATCACCCTGCTCATTCCTGCTCTCCTTCCCTTCCAATATCCCCACCCACCCTGGGTGACATACGGTAACATGCACAGGACAGATTTGCACTGTACAAGACATCTGGTCATACCGGTTGCTGCTACTGGCTCCTGAATGATCACCACTCCTCCTGGCTTTAGGATGCGGCCAACTTCTGCCAGCACATCAGAGCTGTGGACACACACACTGCCGGGTACCAAACCAAGGAGGACAACATCAAAGCTGGAATGTGAATGAGCCGCTGCCGAGAAGACACAGGACATTACATACTCTGGCCTCTCCTTGCACAAGTCTTAGGGCCAGTAATATAAATAATGGTATTTGGTATTAAACTAGCTGTGCTCTGCTGATCAGCACTTGGGGACTGGCTTCCTGGCATTGGAGCCCACCACTTAACACACTTACACAAAAGCAGACGCTCTATATTCTCTACACACACTTTCCCTTCTGGTAAGATGGCTGCCTCCACCCGCGATACCAACTGCTGCAGGCCGTCAGCGGAAGAACTGTCGTCCCATGTCACAGCCACACGATGACCAGGCAGAAGCGATAAGCTGAGGCCTTCCATCTCCTACCTGGGGAATGAATGGCTCAGACAAATAAGCAGACCGGTGCCGGGTCTAACGCGGAGGGGGTTGGCGAGCCGGGTCTAACGCGGAGGGGGTTGGCGGACCGGTGCCGGGTCTAACGCGGAGGGGGTTGGCAGACCGGTGCCGGGTCTAACGCGGAGGGGGTTGGCAGACCGGTGCCGGGTCTAACGCGGAGGGGGTTGGCAGACCGGTGCCGGGTCTAACGCGGAGGAGGTTGGCAGACCGGTGCCGGGTCTAACGCGGAGGAGGTTGGCAGACCGGTGCCGGGTCTAACGCGGAGGGGGTTGGCAGACCGGTGCCGGGTCTAACGCGGAGGGGGTTGGCAGACCGGTGCCGGGTCTAACGCGGAGGGGGTTGGCGGACCGGGTCTAACGCGGAGGGGGTTGGCGGACCGGTGCCGGGTCTAACGCGGAGGGGGTTGGCGGACCGGTGCCGGGTCTAACGCGGAGGGGGTTGGCGGACCGGTGCCGGGTCTAACGCGGAGGGGGTTGGCGGACCGGTGCCGGGTCTAACGCGGAGGGGGTTGGCGGACCGGTGCCGGGTCTAACGCGGAGGGGGTTGGCGGACCGGTGCCGGGTCTAACGCGGAGGGGGTTGGCGGACCGGTGCCGGGTCTAAGGCGGAGGGGGTTGGCGGACCGGTGCCGGGTCTAACGCGGAGGGGGTTGGCGGACCGGTGCCGGGTCTAACGCGGAGGGGGTTGGCGGACCGGTGCCGGGTCTAACGCGGAGGGGGTTGGCAGACCGGTCCCAACGCGGAGGGAGGGGGGGGGGGGGGGGGGCATGAATAGTTGGGCTGTCACAGTCGGTAATTCAGGATTTGGGGCAATGTATAGTCCAGTATTTGTGTCAGGGTGTAAGGAAGAGATTGATGTCCTGAGACGGCCTATGTCTGCAGACATCTCGTGGGGGTCCCGGGTAGAACGCCTGGAGCTGGGCGTCCCGGGTAGAACGCCTGGAGCTGGGCGTCCCGGGTAGAACGCCTGGAGCTGGGCGTCCCGGGTAGAACGCCTGGAGCTGGGCGTCCCGGGTAGAACGCCTGGAGCTGGGCGTCCCGGGTAGAACGCCTGGAGCTGGGGGTCCCGGGTAGAACGCCTGGAGCTGGGCGTCCCGGGTAGAACGCCTGGAGCTGGGCGTCCCGGGTAGAACGCCTGGAGCTGGGCGTCCCGGGTAGAACGCCTGGAGCTGGGCGTCCCGGGTAGAACGCCTGGAGCTGGGCGTCCCGGGTAGAACGCCTGGAGCTGGGCGTCCCGGGTAGAACGCCTGGAGCTGGGCGTCCCGGGTAGAACGCCTGGAGCTGGGCGTCCCGGGTAGAACGCCTGGAGCTGGGCGTCCCGGGTAGAACGCGTGGAGCTGGGGGTCTCGGGTATAACGCGTGGAGCTGGGGGTCTCGGGTAGAACGCGTGGAGCTGGGCGTCCCGGGTAGAACGCCTGGAGCTGGGCGTCCCGGGTAGAACGCCTGGAGCTGGGCGTCCCGGGTAGAACGCCTGGAGCTGGGCGTCCCGGGTAGAACGCCTGGAGCTGGGGGTCCCGGGTAGAACGCCTGGAGCTGGGCGTCCCGGGTAGAACGCCTGGAGCTGGGCGTCCCGGGTAGAACGCCTGGAGCTGGGCGTCCCGGGTAGAACGCCTGGAGCTGGGCGTCCCGGGTAGAACGCCTGGAGCTGGGCGTCCCGGGTAGAACGCCTGGAGCTGGGCGTCCCCCGGGTAGAACGCGTGGAGTTGGGGGTCTCGGGTAGAACGCGTGGAGTTGGGGGTCTCGGGTAGAACGCGTGGAGTTGGGGGTCTCGGGTAGAACGCGTGGAGTTGGGGGTCTCGGGTAGAACGCGTGGAGTTGGGGGTCTCGGGTAGAACGCGTGGAGTTGGGGGTCTCGGGTAGAACGCGTGGAGTTGGGGGTCTCGGGTAGAACGCGTGGAGTTGGGGGTCTCGGGTAGAACGCGTGGAGTTGGGGGTCTCGGGTAGAACGCGTGGAGTTGGGGGTCTCGGGTAGAACGCGTGGAGTTGGGGGTCTCGGGTAGAATGCGTGGAGTTGGGGGTCTCGGGTATAACGCGTGGAGTTGGGGGTCTCGGGTATAACGCGTGGAGTTGGGGGTCTCGGGTATAACGCGTGGAGTTGGGGGTCTCGGGTATAACGCGTGGAGTTGGGGGTCTCAGGTAGAATGCGTGGAGTTGGGGGTCTCGGGTAGAATGCGTGGAGTTGGGGGTCTCGGGTAGAATGCGTGGAGTTGGGGGTCTCGGGTAGAATGCGTGGAGTTGGGGGTCTCGGGTAGAATGCGTGGAGTTGGGGGTCTCGGGTAGAATGCGTGGAGTTGGGGGTCTCGGGTAGAATGCGTGGAGTTGGGGGTCTCGGGTAGAATGCGTGGAGTTGGGGGTCTCGGGTAGAATGCGTGGAGTTGGGGGTCTCGGGTAGAATGCGTGGAGTTGGGGGTCTCGGGTATAACGCGTGGAGTTGGGGGTCTCGGGTAGAATGCGTGGAGTTGGGGGGTATTCGCATTACCCGTGTAAGGTGAGGAGAAATTCACTCACCGTCTTGTACTTCCGGTGACACTTGGCTCCTCCCCCAGAGCGTGTTTACTTTATAGCGCGAGAAGCAGGCCACGCCCATCACCTGGCAGCCGTCACTCACGGCTGCCAGCTTCTAAGATGGCGGCCTTAGCAGCAAGGGCATTGAGAGCGGTGGGCGGTCGGCAGGTCCTGTGGGGGAGACAGCGGCCCGGTGAGGAGGGGAGTCGGGGAGCGAGAATCACATTGCTCGGGGCACCCCGGGGGGGGGGTCTCTCTCTGCTCGGGGCACCCCGGGGGGGGGGGGTCTCTCTCTGCTCGGGGCACCCCGGGGGGGGGGGGGTCTCTCTCTGCTCGGGGCACCCCGGGGGGGGGGGGGTCTCTCTCTGCTCGGGGCACCCCGGGGGGGGGGGGGGGGTCTCTCTCTGCTCGGGGCACCCCGGGGGGGGGGGGGGGTCTCTCTCTGCTCGGGGCACCCCGGGGGGGGGGGGGTCTCTCTCTGCTCGGGGCACCCCGGGGGGGGGGGGGTCTCTCTCTGCTCGGGGCACCCCGGGGGGGGGGGGGGGGGTCTCTCTCTGCTCGGGGCACCCCGGGGGGGGGGGGGGGTCTCTCTCTGCTCGGGGCACCCCGGGGGGGGGGGGGGGTCTCTCTCTGCTCGGGGCACCCCGGGGGGGGGGGGGTCTCTCTCTGCTCGGGGCACCCCGGGGGGGGGGGGGGGTCTCTCTCTGCTCGGGGCACCCCGGGGGGGTCTCTCTCTGCTCGGGGCACCCCGGGGGGGGGGGGTCTCTCTCTGCTCGGGGCACCCCGGGGGGGGGGGGGGTCTCTCTCTGCTCGGGGCACCCCGGGGGGGGGGGGGTCTCTCTCTGCTCGGGGCACCCCGGGGGGGGGGGGGTCTCTCTCTGCTCGGGGCACCCCGGGGGGGGGGGGGGTCTCTCTCTGCTCGGGGCACCCCGGGGGGGGGGGGGGGGTCTCTCTCTGCTCGGGGCACCCCGGGGGGGGGGGGGGGTCTCTCTCTGCTCGGGGCACCCCGGGGGGGGGGGTCTCTCTCTGCTCGGGGCACCCCGGGGGGGGGGGGGGGGGGTCTCTCTCTGCTCGGGGCACCCCGGGGGGGGGGGGGGGGTCTCTCTCTGCTCGGGGCACCCCGGGGGGGGGGGGGGGTCTCTCTCTGCTCGGGGCACCCCGGGGGGGGGGGGGTCTCTCTCTGCTCGGGGCACCCCGGGGGGGGGGGGGGGTCTCTCTCTGCTCGGGGCACCCCGGGGGGGGGGGGGGGTCTCTCTCTGCTCGGGGCACCCCGGGGGGGGGGGGGTCTCTCTCTGCTCGGGGCACCCCGGGGGGGGGGGGGGTCTCTCTCTGCTCGGGGCACCCCGGGGGGGGGGGGGGGGTCTCTCTCTGCTCGGGGCACCCTGTATGCTGTGGTCTGTTAATCCTCTTTGAAAACAATGGTCTCTCTCTGAAGTAGCAGACACTGATCAGACAGAGCAGCCTCAGCTAATGTAAACTTCTGTAAAGATAGAGACATCCGGGTTACTTGCTGGAATAGGACAGGAATACCATGTATACCACAGCTAGAGGACATAGTCTGAAATTACAGGGATATCAGGAAGTATTACATTACTGAGAGGGTAGTGGATGCATGGAATAGTCTTCCAGTAGAAGTGGTAGAGGTTAATACAGTGAAGGAGTTTAAGCATGCATGGGATAGGTATAAGGCTATCCTAGATATAAGATAAGGTCAGGGACTAATGAAAGTATTACATTACTGAGAGGGTAGTGGATGCATGGAATAGTCTTCCAGTAGAAGTGGTAGAGGTTTATACAGTGAAGGAGTTTAAGCATGCATGGGATAGGTATAAGGCTATCCTAGATATAAGATAAGGTCAGGGACTAATGAAAGTATTACATTACTGAGAGGGTAGTGGATGTATGGAATAGTCTTCCAGTAGAAGTGGTAGAGGTTAATACAGTGAGGGAGTTTAAGCATGCATGGGATAGGTATAAGGCTATCCTAGATATAAGGTAAGGCCAGGGACTAATGAAAGTATTACATTACTGAGAGGGTAGTGGATGTATGGAATAGTCTTCCAGTAGAAGTGGTAGAGTGGTTTAAGCATGCGTGGGATAGGTATAAGGCTGTCTGAATTCTATGTTTCTATTTCTTTTCTGCACAGTTAGCAGCCAGTCATTGCTTCGAACCTCCACATTCATTCACAGCTCAGCAATCAGATGGCTGGAAAATCAGAAACAATCCCCTACTTCATCTTCATCCACAAGAGTGGAGCCCCCAGGACAAGCAGAGAGCAGCCAACGACCTCCTCATAGGTATGCATGTACCGAGCGATGCTTCCCTGCCATTCTTTCATGAATCACACGGTAAAAGGTAATCCTTGTTGCTGCGTATAGATCATTATGCTCTCCATTTGCAGTACGAGCAGGGCCTGGGTGGGTAGAGTACTTGCAGTGATTAAAGGGACACTAAACGTTATTAATATAGAAGCACAAGTGACATTTTAGTTGTCCCTAGTATGACGCCAGATTATCCTCTGGTCGACAGCTGCCATACATCCATAGGAAGCAGTTAGCCATCTGGTCGGCTACTGTCTCTTTCTGCTAGCGCAGAGAGAGACCCTCGTGTTTGCAGGTCCCCCCAGCTAATCCAATGCAAAAACGAGGGTCTCTCTTTGTGCTAGCAGCGAGAGACGCTTAGATTGGGCTGTCACAGCAGGGCACGCCCCCCACTCTGATTGGCTGTGCGTGTGCTGACGTGAGACGCAGCACTAAGTAAACCTGCGTGTATTTATTAAGATAAGATATTACTTAAATGTCCCGGGACATGTTCCTTCTAGGACGCAAGGGTTAAACAATGTAAAATGTTCCTTTAGTGGCGGGGTGTCAGGCTTTCGCTCACTGCCAGCGTATCTTCTGCTCCAGGTTCACTGATCAGGCAGGGGATGAATCGGAAGGATATGAGAGTGAAGAGCAGCTCCAGCAGCGTATACTGACAGCAGCTCTGCAGTATGTTCCAGATTATGGCTGGACCTCTGAGGCCATCGCTGAGGGGGCCAAGGTAAGGTATTAGAGTGTTTCACTATTGAATTTATTAATGAGTCATGTTTGGACGTGAATCAATGTGTTCTATTCCAGCTAGTCAGACTTGGAAGCAGAGTAACGGCCACACCAGACATTGCACTGGAGGATTCTGGGATCTCACGTTCAGGGCAAACATTGCACTGGAGGATTCTGGGATCTCACGTTCAGGGCAGACATTGTACTGGAGGGGGAATCTCACGTTCAGGGCAGACACTGCACTGGAGGGGGAATCTCACGTTCAGGGCAGACACTGCACTGGAGGGGGAATCTCACGTTCAGGGCAGACACTGCACTGGAGGGGGATCTCACGTTCAGGGCAGACACTGCACTGGAGGGGGATCTCACGTTCAGGGCAGACATTGCACTGGAGGATTCTGGGATCTCAAGGTCAGGGATGACATTGTACTGGAGGGGGATCTCACGTTCAGGGCAGACACTGCACTGGAGGGGGATCTCACGTTCAGGGCTGACACTGCACTGGAGGGGGATCTCACGTTCAGGGCTGACACTGCACTGGAGGGGGATCTCACGTTCAGGGCTGACACTGCACTGGAGGGGGATCTCACATTCAGGGCTGACACTGCACTGGAGGATTCTGGGATCTCACGGTCAGCGCTGACACTGCACTGGAGGATTCTGGGATCTCACGGTCAGGGCTGACACTGCACTGGAGGATTCTGGGATCTCACGGTCAGCGCTGACACTGCACTGGAGGATTCTGGGATCTCACGGTTAGGGCTGACACTGCACTGGAGGATTCTGGGATCTCACGGTCAGCGCTGACACTGCACTGGAGGATTCTGGGATCTCACGGTCAGCGCTGACACTGCACTGGAGGGGATCTCACGGTCAGGGCTGACACTGCACTGGAGGGGATCTCACGGTCAGGGCAGACACTGCACTGGAGGGGATCTCACGGTCAGGGCAGACACTGCACTGGAGGGGATCTCACGGTCAGGGCAGACACTGCACTGGAGGGGATCTCACGGTCAGGGCAGACACTGCACTGGAGGGGATCTCACGGTCAGGGCAGACACTGCACTGGAGGGGATCTCACGGTCAGGTCAGACACTGCACTGGAGGGGATCTCACGGTCAGGGCAGACACTGCACTGGAGGATTCTGGGATCTCACGGTCAGGGCTGACACTGCACTGGAGGGGATCTCACGGTCAGGGCAGACACTGCACTGGAGGGGATCTCACGGTCAGGGCAGACACTGCACTGGAGGGGATTTCACGGTCAGGGCAGACACTGCACTGGAGGGGATCTCGCGGTCAGGGCAGACACTGCACTGGAGGGGATCTCACGGTCAGGGCAGACACTGCACTGGAGGGGATCTCACGGTCAGGGCAGACACTGCACTGGAGGGGATCTCACGGTCAGGGCAGACACTGCACTGGAGGGGATCTCACGGTCAGGTCAGACACTGCACTGGAGGGGATCTCACGGTCAGGGCAGACACTGCACTGGAGGGGATCTCACGGTCAGGGCAGACACTGCACTGGAGGGGATCTCACGGTCAGGTCAGACACTGCACTGGAGGGGATCTCACGGTCAGGGCAGACACTGCACTGGAGGATTCTGGGATCTCACGGTCAGGGCAGACACTGCACTGGAGGGGATCTCACGGTCAGGGCAGACACTGCACTGGAGGGGATCTCACGGTCAGGGCAGACACTGCACTGGAGGGGATCTCACGGTCAGGGCAGACACTGCACTGGAGGGGATCTCACGGTCAGGGCAGACACTGCACTGGAGGGGATCTCACGGTCAGGGCAGACACTGCACTGGAGGGGATCTCACGGTCAGGGCAGACACTGCACTGGAGGGGATCTCACGGTCAGGGCAGACACTGCACTGGAGGGGGATCTCACGTTCAGGGCTGACACTGCACTGGAGGGGGATCTCACATTCAGGGCTGACACTGCACTGGAGGATTCTGGGATCTCACGGTCAGCGCTGACACTGCACTGGAGGATTCTGGGATCTCACGGTCAGGGCTGACACTGCACTGGAGGATTCTGGGATCTCACGGTCAGCGCTGACACTGCACTGGAGGATTCTGGGATCTCACGGTTAGGGCTGACACTGCACTGGAGGATTCTGGGATCTCACGGTCAGCGCTGACACTGCACTGGAGGATTCTGGGATCTCACGGTCAGCGCTGACACTGCACTGGAGGGGATCTCACGGTCAGGGCTGACACTGCACTGGAGGGGATCTCACGGTCAGGGCAGACACTGCACTGGAGGGGATCTCACGGTCAGGGCAGACACTGCACTGGAGGGGATCTCACGGTCAGGGCAGACACTGCACTGGAGGGGATCTCACGGTCAGGGCAGACACTGCACTGGAGGGGATCTCACGGTCAGGGCAGACACTGCACTGGAGGGGATCTCACGGTCAGGTCAGACACTGCACTGGAGGGGATCTCACGGTCAGGGCAGACACTGCACTGGAGGATTCTGGGATCTCACGGTCAGGGCTGACACTGCACTGGAGGGGATCTCACGGTCAGGGCAGACACTGCACTGGAGGGGATCTCACGGTCAGGGCAGACACTGCACTGGAGGGGATTTCACGGTCAGGGCAGACACTGCACTGGAGGGGATCTCACGGTCAGGGCAGACACTGCACTGGAGGGGATCTCACGGTCAGGGCAGACACTGCACTGGAGGGGATCTCACGGTCAGGGCAGACACTGCACTGGAGGGGATCTCACGGTCAGGGCAGACACTGCACTGGAGGGGATCTCACGGTCAGGGCAGACACTGCACTGGAGGGGATCTCACGGTCAGGTCAGACACTGCACTGGAGGGGATCTCACGGTCAGGGCAGACACTGCACTGGAGGATTCTGGGATCTCACGGTCAGGGCAGACACTGCACTGGAGGGGATCTCACGGTCAGGGCAGACACTGCACTGGAGGGGATCTCACGGTCAGGGCAGACACTGCACTGGAGGGGATCTCACGGTCAGGGCAGACACTGCACTGGAGGGGATCTCACGGTCAGGGCAGACACTGCACTGGAGGGGATCTCACGGTCAGGTCAGACACTGCACTGGAGGGGATCTCACGGTCAGGGCAGACACTGCACTGGAGGATTCTGGGATCTCACGGTCAGGGCAGACACTGCACTGGAGGGGATCTCACGGTCAGGGCAGACACTGCACTGGAGGGGATCTCACGGTCAGGGCAGACACTGCACTGGAGGGGATCTCACGGTCAGGGCAGACACTGCACTGGAGGGGATCTCACGGTCAGGGCAGACACTGCACTGGAGGGGATCTCACGGTCAGGGCAGACACTGCACTGGAGGGGATCTCACGGTCAGGGCAGACACTGCACTGGAGGGGATCTCACGGTCAGGGCAGACACTGCACTGGAGGGGATCTCAGGGTCATAGTAACATAGTAATTTAGGTTGAAAAAAGACACAAGTCCATCAAGTTCAATCCTTCTACCTATCATTACAGCTTTTGATCCAAAAGAAGGCAAAAAACCCCTAAGGAAGCTATTTCGAATTTTGCCTCCTGGGGGAAAAAATTCCTTCTTGACTCCAAGAGGCAATCAGATTTCTCCTTGGATCAATAAGCTCTTTTATTAATGCTTATTCTATTATTAATAGCCCTGTATGTTCTGCTTTCCTAAAAAAACATCCAAACCATTTTTAAATGCATCTATTGTGGTTGCTAGCACTACCTCTCTTGGCAGTGAGTTCCATAACTTTATTGTCCTAACCGTAAAGAATCCCTTCCTTTGCTGTCTATGAAATCTTTGCTCTTCCAGGGTCAGGGCAGACACTGCACTGGAGGGGATCTCAGGGTCAGGGCAGACACTGCACTGGAGGGGATCTCAGGGTCAGGGCAGACACTGCACTGGAGGGGATCTCAGGGTCAGGGCAGACACTGCACTGGAGGGGATCTCAGGGTCAGGGCAGACACTGCACTGGAGGGGATCTCCGGGTCAGGGCAGACACTGCACTGGAGGGGATCTCAGGGTCAGGGCAGACACTGCATTGGAGGATTCTGGGATCTCAGGGTCAGGGCAGACACTGCATTGGAGGATTCTGGGATCTCAGGGTCAGGGCAGACACTGCATTGGAGGATTCTGGGATCTCAGGGTCAGGGCAGACACTTCATTGGAGGATTCTGGGATCTCAGGGTCAGGGCAGACACTTCATTGGAGGATTCTGGGATCTCAGGGTCAGGGCAGACACTGCATTGGAGGATTCTGGGATCTCAGGGTCAGGGCTGACACTGCACTTCTTTGTTCTGTAGTCATTGGAGCTGTCGGCTGCAGTGTCTGGCATGTTTGAGGATGGCGGTGGTGCGGAGTTGGTCCTTCACTTTGTGTATCAGTGCAACCTGCATCTGACGGAGGTCCTGGAGGAGGAGCACAAGCTAGTCCAGCTGGGCACTGCTGAGTGAGTTTTATCTGGCTGCACTGTATTAACCCCTTCCCGACCTTATGACGAGTTAACTCGTCATGCAGTCTAGCTGGCGGTGCGCTCCGTGGGCACCGCCAGCCAGTCTGCAACGGGTCCAGGACTAAGCCTCGCACCCGAGGCAAAGCTCCTGGACCCGATCGGTGCATTTCCGGGCATGTGATCGCGGTGATTGAGTGATCACCGCGATAACATGCAAATTAGATGGCAAAGTCAGTGTGTTCACACACTACCTCTAATTCACTCTCTGTGCTTCACGTTCTTATAGTGACAGAGAGTGACCTGTAAGTAAAAATAAATTAATTACATACACATAGGTAAAAAAAAAAAAAAAAAAATTAACCCTTTCATTGCTGATCACAGTTTTTAACTGTGATCAGTTTCCTTCCACTTTATGGCCCTCATTTAGTTTTTTTTTAACAGATTTTTTTATTTTTACAATCTATAAAGTTTTTTTAAATAAATAAAGGTAATTTTAATATATTTAATAAAATTTAACCCCTGCATGCCTGTTGCATGATTTTTACTGATCTGACATCGCACTCTTCAGAGTTTTTTTCTGTCTTTTTTGTTATGGGGGGTTTGGGAACCAATATTTTTCTTTTTTATTAGTTAGTTAATTAGGGGGGATAAGTGGGTTAGTGTTGCACTAGTTATATAGCTTATTATTGGGAAAATAATGGGGAAAAACTTTTTCTTCCTCAAAAATTTCCTCTTTTATATGTATTTTTTAATACTAAAATGTAAATCATTTTTATGTATAGGGTATCAAAAGAAAGCTCTAACTGTCCTCTAAAAAACAACATATAACTTGTATGTGTGCGTTAAATGAGAGAGAGGAAAATTATGTTTCAAAAACCGCGAATTAAAAATTGGAAACCGCTCTGGTCCTTAAAGGGTTAATCTTTGCCTAGCATCGCCTTGTGTTGTCACACATTAAGGGGGTGGGAGGGCCGATTGAATGAAGAAAGAAATAAAGAGCTGGAGGCATCGCCAGTAATTCCTTTTACATTGGCTCTGTAGCGTTAGTATCGCACTAGTGACAGTTGGATGAATTCATTCTCACTGGCAGGAAGAAGCCCACAGACCAGTTCCTGAGGGACGCACTTGAAACCCGCCTCAGGATGCACATCCCATACATAAGCCAGTGGCCCCAGGTACTTCATTTCTGACTACTACTTCTCATCATCCCACCTCTTTAGGCCCTCCCCCTCATCATCCCACCTCTTTAGGCCCTCCCCCTCATCATCCCACCTCTTTAGGCCCTCCCCCTCCTCATCCCACCTCTTTAGGCCCTCCCCCTCATCATCCCACCTCTTTAGGCCCTCCCCCTCATCATCCCACCTCTTTAGGCCCTCCCCCTCATCATCCCACCTCTTTAGGCCCTCCCCCTCATCATCCCACCTCTTTAGGCCCTCCCCCTCATCATCCCACCTCTTTAGGCCCTCCCCCTCATCATCCCACCTCTTTAGGCCCTCCCCCTCATCATCCCACCTCTTTAGGCCTCCCCCTCATCATCCCACCTCTTTAGGCCCTCCCCCTCATCATCCCACCTCTTTAGGCCCTCCCCCTCATCATCCCACCTCTTTAGGCCCTCCCCCTCATCATCCCACCTCTTTAGGCCCTCCCCCTCATCATCCCACCTCTTTAGGCCCTCCCCCTCATCATCCCACCTCTTTAGGCCCTCCCCCTCATCATCCCACCTCTTTAGGCCCTCCCCCTCATCATCCCACCTCTTTAGGCCCTCCCCCTCATCATCCCACCTCTTTAGGCCCTCCCCCTCATCATCCCACCTCTTTAGGCCCTCCCCCTCATCATCCCACCTCTTTAGGCCTTCCCCTCATCATCCCACCTCTTTAGGCCCTCCCCCTCATCATCCCACCTCTTTAGGCCCTCCCCCTCATCATCCCACCTCTTTAGGCCCTCCCCCTCATCATCCCACCTCTTTAGGCCCTCCCCCTCATCATCCCACCTCTTTAGGTCCTCCCCCTCATCATCCCACCTCTTTAGGCCTCCCCCTCATCATCCCACCTCTTTAGGCCCTCCCCCTCATCATCCCACCTCTTTAGGCCCTCCCCCTCATCATCCCACCTCTTTAGGCCCTCCCCCTCATCATCCCACCTCTTTAGGCCCTCCCCCTCATCATCCCACCTCTTTAGGCCCTCCCCCTCATCATCCCACCTCTTTAGGCCCTCCCCCTCATCATCCCACCTCTTTAGGCCCTCCCCCTCATCCTCCCACCTCTTTAGGCCCTCCCCCTCATCCTCCCACCTCTTTAGGCCCTCCCCCTCATCATCCCACCTCTTTAGGCCCTCCCCCTCATCCTCCCACCTCTTTAGGCCCTCCCCCTCATCCTCCCACCTCTTTAGGCCCTCCCCCTCATCATCCCACCTCTTTAGGCCCTCCCCCTCATCATCCCACCTCTTTAGGCCCTCCCTCTCATCATCCCACCTCTTTAGGCCCTCCCCCTCATCCTCCCACCTCTTTAGGCCCTCCCCCTCATCATCCCACCTCTTTAGGCCCTCCCCCTCATCATCCCACCTCTTTAGGCCCTCCCCCTCATCATCCCACCTCTTTAGGCCCTCCCCCTCATCATCCCACCTCTTTAGGCCCTCCCCCTCATCATCCCACCGCCTTAAGACCCCCCAAGACCCGCTTCACCACTTTATGCTCCCACCTCGTCACGTCCCCCTTACCCCACCTAAAAACCCTTGTCGTGTTCCAGGCGTTGGGGCTACTGCTGCTTCCAAATAATCTTCCTTCCAGTGTGAAGCTGTTGACGGGAATGGTGGATGATATTTGGCATTATGCTGGGGATCAGTCTACAGATGTGAGTATTGTGGGAGCGTCTGATCCAGCGCTAGCTTTGTACATCATTCTTCTTTCCTAGTAACATGCAGTGTGGTGTCTCTCCTGCAGGTCAGCTGGTACACACGGCGTGCACTTCTAGCAGGAATATATAACACTACCGAGCTTGCGATGCTGCAAGACACCTCCCCAGATTTCCAAGACACTTGGACATTTTTGGAAAACAGAGTTTCAGAAGCCAAGACGTTGGGAAACTCTGTAAAACAGGTACAGCCAATAGGATTGCACAGTAAATGCCAGCCCAGCCAATAGGAGTGCACGGTAAATGCCAGCCCAGCCAATAGGATTGCACAGTAAATGCCAGCCCAGCCAATAGGAGTGCACGGTAAATGCCAGCCCAGCCAATAGGAGTGCACGGTAAATGCCAGCCCAGCCAATAGGAGTGCACGGTAAATGCCAGCCCAGCCAATAGGAGTGCACGGTAAATGCCAGCCCAGCCAATAGGAGTGCACGGTAAATGCCAGCCCAGCCAATAGGAGTGCACGGTAAATGCCAGCCCAGCCAATAGGAGTGCACGGTAAATGCCAGCCCAGCCAATAGGAGTGCACGGTAAATGCCAGCCCAGCCAATAGGAGTGCACGGTAAATGCCAGCCCAGCCAATAGGAGTGCACAGTAAATGCCAGCCCAGCCAATAGGAGTGCACGGTAAATGCCAGCCCAGCCAATAGGAGTGCACGGTAAATGCCAGCCCAGCCAATAGGAGTGCACGGTAAATGCCAGCCCAGCCAATAGGATTGCACGGTAAATGCCGGCCCAGCCAATAGGATTGCACGGTAAATGCCGGCCCAGCCAATAGGATTGCACGGTAAATGCCGGCCCAGCCAATAGGATTGCACAGTAAACGCCGGCCCAGCCAATAGGATTGCACAGTAAATGCCGGCCCAGCCAATAGGATTGCACGGTAAATGCCGGCCCAGCCAATAGGAGTGCACGGTAAATGCCGGCCCAGCCAATAGGAGTGCACGGTAAATGCCGGCCCAGCCAATAGGATTGCACGGTAAATGCCGGCCCAGCCAATAGGATTGCACGGTAAATGCCGGCC
This sequence comes from Pelodytes ibericus, assembly GCA_036172795.1. Classification (NCBI taxonomy): domain Eukaryota; kingdom Metazoa; phylum Chordata; class Amphibia; order Anura; family Pelodytidae; genus Pelodytes; species Pelodytes ibericus. The sequence goes on along the minus strand of CM069862.1, from coordinate 211,443,483 downwards.
CAGCCAATAGGAGTGCACAGTAAATGCCGGCCCAGCCAATAGGATTGCACGGTAAATGCCGGCCCAGCCAATAGGATTGCACGGTAAATGCCGGCCCAGCCAATAGGATTGCACGGTAAATGCCGGCCCAGCCAATAGGAGTGCACAGTAAATGCCGGCCCAGCCAATAGGATTGCACAGTAAATGCCGGCCCAGCCAATAGGATTGCACGGTAAATGCCGGCCCAGCCAATAGGATTGCACGGTAAATGCCGGCAGGATCACGGCCAGTAACCTGCCCTCTTGCTTTAGGTCACCTCCACGGGAGAAGCTCTGGCCCAGGGTCTCATGGGAGCAGCTGTTACTGTAAGTAAAGCATTATTTAACCACTTACCTGCCAGCTAATGATCCATTTTCATAGGAAAAATAAGCAGGTTCTTCATTGACACAGTGATATCCAGGAAGACTTAACAAGATACGGGTATTGGGGGCAGGAGAGTATACTTTAATAGGCAGCTTGTTACTGTGCCCGTTACTCTGCCGGCCCCCCGGTGTGCCCGTTACTCTGCCGGCCCCCCGGTGTGGCCGTTACTCTGCCGGCCCCCCCCCCCCCCCGGTGTGGCCGTTACTCTGCCGGCCCCCCGGTGTGCCCGTTACTCTGCCGGCCCCCCGGTGTGCCCGTTACTCTGCCGGCCCCCCGGTGTGCCCGTTACTCTGCCGGCCCCCCGGTGTGGCCGTTACTCTGCCGGCCCCCCCGGTGTGGCCGTTACTCTGCCGGCCCCCCCGGTGTGCCCGTTACTCTGCCGGCCCCCCGGTGTGCCCGTTACTCTGCCGGCCCCCCCGGTGTGGCCGTTACTCTGCCGGCCCCCCCGGTGTGGCCGTTACTCTGCCGGCCCCCCCGGTGTGGCCGTTACTCTGCCGGCCCCCCCGGTGTGGCCGTTACTCTGCCGGCCCCCCCGGTGTGGCCGTTACTCTGCCGGCCCCCCCGGTGTGGCCGTTACTCTGCCGGCCCCCCCGGTGTGGCCGTTACTCTGCCGCCCCCCCATCCCCCCCCCCGGTGTGGCCGTGACTCTGCCGGCCCCCCCGGTGTGGCCGTGACTCTGCCGGCCCCCCCGGTGTGGCCGTGACTCTGCCGGCCCCCCCGGTGTGGCCGTGACTCTGCCGGCCCCCCCGGTGTGGCCGTTACTCTGCCGGCCCCCCCGGTGTGGCCGTTACTCTGCCGGCCCCCCCCCCCGGTGTGGCCGTTACTCTGCCGGCCCCCCCCCCCCGGTGTGGCCGTTACTCTGCCGGCCCCCCCCCCGGTGTGGCCGTTACTCTGCCGGCCCCCCCCCCCGGTGTGGCCGTTACTCTGCCGGCCCCCCCCCCCCGGTGTGGCCGTTACTCTGCCGGCCCCCCCCCCCCGGTGTGGCCGTTACTCTGCCGGCCCCCCCCCCCCCCGGTGTGGCCGTTACTCTGCCGGCCCCCCCCCCCCCCCGGTGTGGCCGTTACTCTGCCGGCCCCCCCCCGGTGTGGCCGTTACTCTGCCGGCCCCCCCCCGGTGTGGCCGTTACTCTGCCGGCCCCCCCCCGGTGTGGCCGTTACTCTGCCGGCCCCCCCCCGGTGTGGCCGTTACTCTGCCGGCCCCCCCCCGGTGTGGCCGTTACTCTGCCGGCCCCCCCCCGGTGTGGCCGTTACTCTGCCGGCCCCCCCCCGGTGTGGCCGTTACTCTGCCGCCGCCCCCCCCCCTCGGTGTGGCCGTTACTCTGCCGCCCCCCCCCCCCGGTGTGGCCGTTACTCTGCCGCCCCCCCCCCCCGGTGTGGCCGTTACTCTATCCGCCCCCCCATTACACCCCCCCCCCCGTGTGGCCGTTACTCTGCTTCCAAGTCTGCTCTCAATCTTGTATTTTGTAGCTGAAGAACCTAACTGGACTGAACCAGCAGCGGTGAGATGCCTGGCCCCCCGGAACTGGCCGGACCCTCAACTCTGCATATACCTGTGTGTAATAAAGTGATCTGGACTGGCTTCAATGAGAAATTCACTGTGTCTTATTGAACTGAATAAACTGACCCTCCACCCCACTGACACCGTGCACAACCCCCCCTCAGGCACACTGAATACCCCCCACAGCCTCCTGGATACAGAAAGACACATGATCCCCAGACAATGACGTATACAGACACATGTTGGGGGGTGATGGGGTATATACAGGGGGCAGTTGGCAGGGGTTCATGGGGTATATACAGGGGGCAGTTGGTAGGTGGTTAATGGGGTATATACAGGGGGCAGTTGGCAGGGGTTCATGGGGTATATACAGGGGGCAGTTGGCAGGGGTTCATGGGGTATATACAAGGGGGCAGTTGGCAGGGGTTCATGGGGTATATACAAGGGGGCAGTTGGCAGGGGTTCATGGGGTATATACAGGGGGCAGTTGTTGGGTTCATGGGGTATATACAGGGGGCAGTTGTAGGGTTCATGGGGTTTATACAGGGGGCAGTTGTTGGGTTCATGGGGTATATACAGGGGGCAGTTGTTGGGTTCATGGGGTATATACAGGGGGCAGTTGTTGGGTTCATGGGGTATATACAGGGGGCAGTTGTTGGGTTCATGGGGTATATACAGGGGGCAGTTGTTGGGTTCATGGGGTATATACAGGGGGCAGTTGTTGGGTTCATGGGGTATTGACAGGCAAGCAGCATGGATATTATGTTTCTGGCGGTATTCAGCTCTATGGTCATATGAAGATAGGCTCCGCTCTATCCGCTAGTCTGTCGTCTCGTTCCACTTGACTTCCGGTCTCTCCAGTCAGGGACTTCCTGTGGAAGATGCCGTACGCCAACCAGCCCACGGTTCGGATAACGGAGCTTTCAGACGAGAATGTCAAGTTTATTGTGGAGAACACGGACCTTGCGTGAGACCCCCACCTTCCCCTTTATATCCCCCCTGAATATACCCTGCCCCTTTATATCCCCCCTCAACATACCCTGCCCCTTTATATCCCCCCTGAATATACCCTGCCCCTTTATATCCCCCCTGAATATACCCTGCCCCTTTATATCCCCCCTGAATATACCCTGCCCCTTTATATCCCCCCTGAACATACCCTGCCCCTTTATATCCCCCCTGAACATACCCTGCCCCTTTATATCCCCCCTGAATATACCCTGCCCCTTTATATACCCCCTGAATATACCCTGCCCCTTTATATCCCCCCTGAATATACCCTGCCCCTTTATATCCCCCCTGAATATACCCTGCCCCTTTATATCCCCCCTGAACATACCCTGCCCCTTTATATCCCCCCTGAATATACCCTGCCCCTTTATATACCCCCTGAATATACCCTGCCCCTTTATATCCCCCCTGAATATACCCTGCCCCTTTATATCCCCCCTGAATATACCCTGCCCCTTTATATCCCCCCTGAATATACCCTGCCCCTTTATATCCCCCCTGAACATACCCTGCCCCTTTATATCCCCCCTGAATATACCCTTCCCCTTTATATCCCCCCTGAATATACCCTGCCCCTTTATATCCCCCCTGAATATACCTGCCCCTTTATATCCCCCCTGAATATACCCTGCCTCCATTATATCCCCCCTGAATATACCCTGCCCCTTTATATCCCCCCTGAATATACCCTGCCCCTTTATATCCCCCCTGAATATACCCTGCCCCTTTATATCCCCCCCCTGAATATACCCTGCCCCTTTATATCCCCCCCTGAATATACCCTGCCCCTTTATATCCCCCCTGAATATACCCTGCCCCTTTATATCCCCCCTGAATATACCCTGCCTCCATTATATCCCCTCTGAATGTACCCTGCCTCCATTATATACCCCCTGAATGTACCCTGCCTCCATTATATACCCCCTCAATATACCCTGCCCTTTTATATCCCCCTGAATATACCCTGCCCTTTTATATCCCCCCTGAATATACCCTGCCTCCATTATATCCCCCATGAATATACCCTGCCTTCTTTATATACGCCCTGAATATACCCTGCCCTTTTATATGCCCCCTGAATATACCCTGCCCTTTTATATCCCCCCTGAATATACCCTGCCTCCATTATATCCCCCTGAATATACCCTGCCCCTTTATATCCCCCCTGAATATACCCTGCCCCTTTATATCCCCCCCTGAATATACTCTGCCCCCATTATATCCCCTTGAATATACCCTGCCCCCATTATATCCCCTTGAATATACCCTGCCTCCATCATATACCCCCTGAATATACCCTGCCTCCATCATATACCCCCTGAATATACCCTGCCTCCATTATATACCCCCTGAATATACCCTGCCTCCATTATATACCCCCTGAATATACCCTGCCTCCATTATATCCTCCCTGAATATACCCTGCCTCCATTATATCCCCCCTGAATATACCCTGCCTCCATTATATCCCCCCTGAATATACCCTTCCTCCATTATATTCCCGCTGAATATACCCTGCCTCCATTATATCCCCCTGAAAATACCCTGCCTCCATTATATCCCCCTGAATATACCTGCCCCTTTATATCCCCCCTGAATACACCCTGCCCCTTTATATCCCCCCTGAATATACCCTGCCCCTTTATATCCCCCTGAATATACCTGCCCCTTTATATCCCCCCTGAATATACCCTGCCTCCATTATATCCCCTCTGAATATACCCTGCCTCCATTATATCCCCCCTGAATATACCCTGCCCCTTTATATCCCCCCTGTATATACCCTGCCCCTTTATATCCCCCCCCTGAATATACCCTGCCTCCATTATAACCCCCCTGAATATACCCTGCCTCCATTATATCACCCCTTAATATACCCCGCCCCTTTATATCCCCCCTGAATATACCCTGCCCCTTTATATCCCCCCTGAATATACCCTGCCTCCATTATATTCCCGCTGAATATACCCTGCCTCCATTATATCCCCGCTGAATATACTCTGCCTCCATTATATCCCCCTGAATATACCCTGCCTCCATTATATCCCCCCTGAATATACCCTGCCTCCATTATATCCCCCCTGAATATACCCTGCCTCCATTATATCCCCCCTGAATATACCCTGCCTCCATTATATGCCCCCTGAATATACCCTGCCTCCATTATATCCCCCCTGAATATACCCTGCCTCCATTATATCCCCCCTGAATATACCCTGCCCCTTTATATCCCCCCTGAATATACCCTGCCCCTTTATATCCCCCCTGAAAATACCCTGCCTCCATTATATTCCCACTGAATATACCCTGCCTTCATTATATACCCCCTGAATATACTCTGCCCCTTTATATCCCCCTGAATATACCCTGCCCCCATTATATCCCCCCTCAATATACCCTGCTCCTTTATATCCCCCCTGAATATACCCTGCCTCCATTATATCCCCCCTGAATATACCCTGCTCCTTTATATCCCCCCTGAATATACCCTGCCTTCATTATATCCCCCCTGAATATACCCTGCCCCTTTATATTCCCGCTGAATATACCCTGCCCCTTTATATTCCCCCTGAATATTCCATGCCCCCTTATATCCCCCTGAATATACCTAGCCCCCTTATATCCCCCCTGAATATACCTAGCCCCCTTCAAATCCCCTACCCCTTTATATCCCCCCTTTAGACCCTGCCCCCATTATATCCCCCCTCAATATAGCTAGCCCCCATTATATCCCCCCTCAATATAGCTAGCCCCCTTTATACTCCCTGCCCCTGTATATTTTCTCTCCATATACTCTCCCCATTACACCCCCTTGATATACCCTGCCCCCCATTATAAGGGGCTCTGTATATAAGATGTGCTGTGCTCGGCGTGTAAGGGGCTCTGTATATAAGATGTGCTGTGCTCGGCGTGTAAGGGGTTCTGTATATAAGATGGGCCGTGCCCAAGGGGTTCTGTATATAAGATGGGCCGTGCCCAAGGGGCTCTGTATATAAGATGGGCCGTGCCCAAGGGGTTCTGTATATAAGATGGGCCGTGCCCAAGGGGCTCTGTATATAAGATGGGCCGTGCCCAAGGGGCTCTGTATACCCTCTGAATATACCCTGCCTCCATGATATCCCCTCTTAATATACCCTGCATCCATGATATCCCCCCTGAATATACCCTGCCCCTTTATATCCCCCCTGAATATACCTGCCCCTTTATATCCCCCCTGAATATACCCTGCCTCCATTATATCCCCCCTGAATATACCCTGCCCCTTTATATCCCCCCTGAATATACCCTGCCCCTTTATATCCCCCCTGAATATACCCTGCCCCTTTATATCCCCCCTGAATATACCCTGCCCCTTTATATCCCCCCCCTGAATATACCCTGCCCCTTTATATCCCCCCTGAATATACCCTGCCCCTTTATATCCCCCCCCTGAATATACCCTGCCTCCATTATATCCCCTCTGAATGTACCCTGCCTCCATTATATACCCCCTGAATGTACCCTGCCTCCATTATATACCCCCTCAATATACCCTGCCCTTTTATATCCCCCCTCAATATACCCTGCCCTTTTATATCCCCCCTGAATATACCCTGCCTCCATTATATCCCCCCTGAATATACCCTGCCCCTTTATATTCCCGCTGAATATACCCTGCCCCATTATATTCCCGCTGAATATACCCTGCCCCTTTATATCCCCCCTGAATATTCCATGCCCCCTTATATCCCCCTGAATATACCTAGCCCCCTTATATCCCCCCTGAATATACCTAGCCCCCTTCAAATCCCCTACCCCTTTATATCCCCCCTTTAGACCCTGCCCCCATTATATCCCCCCTCAATATAGCTAGCCCCCATTATATCCCCCCTCAATATAGCTAGCCCCCTTTATACTCCCTGCCCCTGTATATTTTCTCTCCATATACTCTCCCCATTACACCCCCTTGATATACCCTGCCCCCCATTATAAGGGGCTCTGTATATATGATGTGCTGTGCTCGGCGTGTAAGGGGCTCTGTATATAAGATGTGCTGTGCTCGGCGTGTAAGGGGTTCTGTATATAAGATGGGCCGTGGCCAAGGGGCTCTGTATACAGGATGGGCCCTGCCCAAGGGGCTCTGTATACAGGATGGGTCGTGCCCGAGGGGCTCTGTATACAGGATGGGCCGTGCCCAAGGGGCTCTGTATATAAGATGGGCCGTGCCCAAGGGGCTCTGTATACAGGATGGGCCGTGCCCGAGGGGCTCTGTATACAGGATGGGCCGTGCCCAAGGGGCTCTGTATACAGGATGGGCCGTGCCCGAGGGGCTCTGTATACAGGATGGGCCGTGCCCGAGGGGCTCTGTATACAGGATGGGCCGTGCCCGAGGGGCTCTGTATACAGGATGGGCCGTGCCCGAGGGGCTCTGTATACAGGATGGGCCGTGCCCGAGGGGCTCTGTACACAGGATGGGCCGTGCCCGAGGGGCTCTGTACACAGGATGGGCCGTGCCCGAGGGGCTCTGTACACAGGATGGGCCGTGCCCAAGGAGCTCTGTGTATAAGATGGGCCGTGCCCAAGGGGCTCTGTGTATAAGATGGGCCGTGCCCAAGGAGCTCTGTGTATAAGATGGGACGTGCCCAAGGGGCTCTGTGTATAAGATGGGACGTGCCCAAGGGGCTCTGTATACAGGATGGGCCGTGCCCAAGGGGCTCTGTATATAAGATGGGCCGTGCCCAAGGGGCTCTGTGTATAAGATGGGCCGTGCCCAAGGGGCTCTGTGTATAAGATGATGTGTATCATTCTGTAATATTCATACTAATTTACTTCTAGGATTGCAAACTCCATCCGCAGAGTGTTTATAGCAGAGGTACCTACAATAGGTGAGTGTCAGTCACTGCTCTGTGTACATCCCCCCTGCAAACAAATAGACCTGTACATTCATTGTATGTGTCACGCGTGTATAGTACCACTGGTTGCTCCTCTCTCTGCTGCGTTGAGTGTATCACGCGTGTATAGTAACACTGGTCACTCCTCTTTCTGCTGCGTTGCGTGTATCACACGTGTGTAGTACCTCTGGTCACTCCTCTCTCTGCTGCGTTGCGTGTATCGAGCGTGTGTAATACCTCTGGTCACTCCTCTCTCTGCTGCGTTGCGTGTATCACGCGTGTGTAGTACCTCTGGTCGCCCCTCTCTTTGCTGCGTTGCATGTATCACGCGTGTGTAATACCTCTGGTCACCCCTCTCTTTGCTGCGTTGCGTGTATCACGCGTGTGTAATACCTCTGGTCGCCCCTCTCTTTGCTGCGTTGTGTGTATCACGCGTGTGTAATACCTCTGGTCACTCCTCTCTCTGCTGCGTTGCGTGTATCACGCGTGTGTAGTACCTCTGGTCGCCCCTCTCTTTGCTGCGTTGCGTGTATCACGCGTGTGTAATACCTCTGGTCGCCATCTCCTTTGCTTTGTCTTCCAGCCATTGACTGGGTGCAGATTGATGCCAATTCCTCCGTTCTCCATGATGAATTCATTGCGCACAGAGTGGGTGAGTACACGCACACCCTGCTAGACATGTGAAGGATGAGTCTCCGGTGGTTAATGGTGGTATTTTGGTTTCCTCAGGGCTGATTCCACTGACCAGTGATGATATTGTGGACAAGCTGCAGTACTCCAGGGTAAGAGCTGATTTCTACCACTCGTGTATCCATATACGCTGCCCTCCTGTGATTCATACCACGTGTGTATCCGGATACGCTGCCCTCCTTTGATTCATACCACGTGTGTATCCGGATACGCTGCCCTCCCCCTGTGATTCATACCACGTGTGTATCCGGATACGCTGCCCTCCCCCTGTGATTCATACCACGTGTGTATCCGGATACGCTGCCCTCCCCCTGTGATTCATACCACGTGTGTATCCGGATACGCTGCCCTCCTGTGATTCATACCACGTGTGTATCCGGATACGCTGCCCTCCCCCTGTGATTCATACCACGTGTGTATCCGGATACGCTGCCCTCCCCCTGTGATTCATACCACGTGTGTATCCTGATACGCTGCCCTCCCCCCTGTGATTCATACCACGTGTGTATCCTGATACGCTGCCCTCCTGTGATTCATACCACGTGTGTATCCGGATACGCTGCCCTCCCCCTGTGATTCATACCACGTGTGTATCCTGATACGCTGCCCCCCCTGTGATTCATACCACGTGTGTATCCGGATACGCTGCCCTCCCCCTGTGATTCATACCACGTGTGTATCCGGATACGCTGCCCTCCCCCCTGTGATTCATACCACGTGTGTATCCGGATACGCTGCCCTCCCCCCTGTGATTCATACCACGTGTGTATCCTGATACGCTGCCCCCCCTGTGATTCATACCACGTGTGTATCCGGATACGCTGCCCTCCCCCCTGTGATTCATACCACGTGTGTATCCGGATACGCTGCCCTCCCCCCTGTGATTCATACCACGTGTGTATCCTGATACGCTGCCCCCCCTGTGATTCATACAACGTGTGTATCCTGATACGCTGCCCCCCCTGTGATTCATACAACGTGTGTATCCTGATACGCTGCCCCCCCTGTGATTCATACCACATGTGTATCCTGATACGCTGCCCCCCTGTGATTCGTACCACGCGTGTATCCGGATACGCTGCCCCCCTGTGATTCATACCACGCGTGTATCCGGATACGCTGCTCCCCCTGTGATTCATACCACGCGTGTATCCGGATACACTGCTCCCCCTGTGATTCATACCACGCGTGTATCTGGATACGCTGCCCTCCCCCCTGTGATTCATACCACGTGTGTATCCGGATACGCTGCCCTCCCCCCTGTGATTCATACCACGTGTGTATCCTGATACGCTGCCCCCCCTGTGATTCATACCACGTGTGTATCCGGATACGCTGCCCTCCCCCCTGTGATTCATACCACGTGTGTATCCGGATACGCTGCCCTCCCCCCTGTGATTCATACCACGTGTGTATCCTGATACGCTGCCCCCCCTGTGATTCATACCACGTGTGTATCCGGATACGCTGCCCTCCCCCCTGTGATTCATACCACGTGTGTATCCGGATACGCTGCTCCCCCTGTGATTCATACCACGTGTGTATCCTGATACGCTGCCCCCCCTGTGATTCATACAACGTGTGTATCCTGATACGCTGCCCCCCCTGTGATTCATACAACGTGTGTATCCTGATACGCTGCCCCCCCTGTGATTCATACCACATGTGTATCCTGATACGCTGCCCCCCTGTGATTCGTACCACGCGTGTATCCGGATACGCTGCCCCCCTGTGATTCATACCACGCGTGTATCCGGATACGCTGCTCCCCCTGTGATTCATACCACGCGTGTATCCGGATACGCTGCTCCCCCTGTGATTCATACCACGCGTGTATCCGGATACACTGCTCCCCCTGTGATTCATACCACGCGTGTATCTGGATACGCTGCCCCCCTGTGATTCATACCACGCGTCTATCCGGATACACTGCTTCCCCTGCGATTCATACCACGCGTGTATCCGGATATGCTGCCCCCCCGTGTGATTTATACCACGCATCTATCCGGATACACTGCTCCCCCTGTGATTCATACAACGCGTGTATCCGGATACGCAACCCCCCCCACCCACCCACCCCCTGTGATTCACGCGATACCACGCGTGTATCCGGATACGCTGCCCCCCCCCCCCGGTGATTCATACCACACGTGTATCCGGATACGCTGCCCCCCTGTGATTCATACCACGCGTCTATCCAGATACGCTGCTGCCCCTGTGATTCATACCACGCGTGTATCCGGATACGCTGCCCCCCCTGTGATTTATACCACGCATCTATCCGGATACACTGCTCCCCCTGTGATTCATACCACGCGTGTATCCGGATACGCTGCCCATCACCCCCCCCCCCCCCCCCACCGTGATTCATACCACGCGTCTATCCGGATACGCTGTCCCCGTGATTCATACCAACCGTGTATCCGGGTACGCTGCCCCCCGTGATTCATACCACGCGTGTATCCGGATACGCTGCCCCCCTGTGATTTATACCACGTGTCTATCCGGATACACTGCCCCCCTGTGATTCGTACCACGCGTGTATCCGGATACGCTGCCCCCCCTGTGATTCATACCACGCGTCTATCCGGATCCACCGCTCCCCCTGTGATTCGTACCACGCGTGTATCCGGATACGCTGCCCCCCCTGTGATTCATACCACGCGTCTATCCGGATCCACCGCTCCCCCTGTGATTCATAACACGCGTGTATCCGTATACGCTGCCCCGTCCCCCCCCCTCCGGATTCATACCACGCGTGTATCCGGATACGCTGGCCCCCCCCCCCCCCCCCCACATTTATACCACGTGTCTATCCGGATACACTGCCCCCCTGTGATTCGTACCACGCGTGTATCCGGATACGCTGCCCCCCCCCCCCCTGTGATTCATACCACGCGTGTATCCGGATACGCTGCCCCCCCTGTGATTTATACCACGCATCTATCCGGATACACTGCTCCCCCTGTGATTCATACCACGCGTGTATCCTGATACGCTGCCCCCCCCCCCCCCCGTGATTCATACCACGTGTGTATCCGGATACGCTGCCCATCACACACCCCCCCCCCCCCCCCCCCGTGATTCATACCACGCGTCTATCCGGATACGCTGTCCCCGTGATTCATACCACGCGTGTATCCGGATACGCTGCCCATCACCCCCCCCCCCCCGTGATTCATACCACGCGTGTATCCGGATACGCTGCCCCCGTGATTCATACCAACCATGTATCCGGATACGCTGCCCCCGTGATTCATACCACGCGTGTATCTGGATACACTGCCCTCCTGTAATTTATACCACGTGTCTCCGCCTCTTACCAGGACTGTACCTGTGATGAGTTTTGTCCGGAGTGCTCCGTAGAATTCACGCTGGATGTACGATGCAATGAGGACCAGACTCGTCATGTCACCTCCCGTGACCTGATCTCCAACAACCCGCGCGTTATCCCGGTCAGTTGGCAGGGATCGGAGAGGCTCTCAGTGACATGTTGGGAGCACCAGACTGAGGTCTCTGTCCATCCAAAGAAAACGCTCATTCTGCTATGTATTCTCAGGTTACTTCACGGAGCCGGGACAATGATCCCAATGACTATGTGGAACAAGATGGTGAGTCTACAAGGGGGTATGGCAGATACAGCAGTGGGGGTGGCTGGGGTATGGCAGACACATGCGAGGTGGTTTAGTCATAATAGTTTCATTGCTGTTTTGTAGACATCCTTTTGGTGAAACTCAGGAAGGGGCAGGAGCTACGACTCAGAGCCTATGCTAAGAAGGGTTTTGGGAAGGAACATGCCAAGTGGAACCCCACAGCAGGTGTGGCCTTCGAATATGACCCTGACAACGCACTGAGACACACAGTCTACCCCAAACCCGAGGAATGGTAAGATCCCGATGAAGGGGTGCAAGTCTATAATGTTATTAATATGCTTATAATCATCCTTATTATAACAGGCCCAAGAGTGAATACTCTGAAATCGATGAAGACGAGGCACAGGCTCCATATGAACCCAACGGGAAACCAGAGAGGTCAGTATGGCCATGTGCTCTCCCAGCCATTCCCCTGTGTGACATGACATGTTACATGGCTGGGCTGTGACCCCTTCCAAATCCTAGACTATATCACATTTCCCCTCTGACTGCATCCCAACATGGCACTGGCTCCCTCTCTCTGATACTCTTGGCCATCCCCCTCTGTCCCTGCCTTGTTGGGCTCTATCTGGCCCTCTCCCTTTGTACCCTGGCCCCCTCTGTCCCCGCCTCGTAGGGCTCTACCCGGCCCTCTCCCATTGTACCCTGGCCCCCTCTGTCCCTGCCTTGTTGGGCTCTACCTGGCCCTCTCTCTTTGAACCCCTGGCCCCCTCTGTCCCTTGCCTTGTTGGGCTCTACCTGGCCCTCTCTCTTTGAACCCCGGCCCCCTCTGTCCCTTGCCTTGTTGGGCTCTACCTGGCCCTCTCCCATTGTACCCTGGCCCCCTCTGTCCCTGCCTTGTTGGGCTCTACCTGGCCCTCTCCCATTGTACCCCGGCCCCCTCGGTCACTCTCCCATTGTACCCCGGCCCCCTCTGTCCCTCTCCCATTGTACCCCAGCCTCCTTCCCTCTCTCTGGCACCTAACTGCTCCATTTCTCCCTCCTTGCTCTGTATCCTCTGAGGCACTGGTCACTAACCCTCCGTCCTGTAATCCCCCCAGGTTTTATTATAACGTTGAGTCCTGCGGATCACTCAGGCCGGAAACCATCGTGCTGTCGGCCTTGTCTGGTCTGAAGAAAAAGCTCAGTGACCTCCAGACGCAACTGAGCCATGAAATTCAGAGCGACGTCCTGACCATTAACTGACCCTGCAACATGTATGTATTGCGCCTCGGCTGCACGGCCCAGCGGCCCCTCGTGCTGCACGGCCCAGCGGCCCCTCGTGCTGCACGGCCCAGCGGCCCCTCGTGCTGCACGGCCCAGCGGCCCCTCGTGCTGCACTGCAATTAATAGTGACAAATGGGTTTTGGTTCTTTTTTCTTTAAGTGCAAAATGAGCTTTTTACAGTAATGACGTTCCCCCCCTCGCATGCTTCTCATTAACCTGGACTCAATCTGTTCCCTCCAGACAGTCCAGTGCCAGGTCCAGTGTAACACAAGCCCCCTGCATGGGAGCGGAGACCACTCACTGAGAGTGCGACGTGGGAATCTTCCTCTCGCTGGCTGAAGACTTCCGATGAACCGCCCGTCGGGTGATGGGGTCAGAGTCCCGGCCACTGTGTGGTCCTAAAACAAGAGGGAATGAGCTGTGAGCAGACAGCTTCCTGTGCAAAATAAAGTGATCCTAATCAGTCTGCCTCCATGTGATGATTTACACAGGGGGTGCATGCGCCTCCCTCCCCCCGGTCTGGCACTCACGGCTGCTGCTGGATGATTCTGTGCCGCTGGTGATGTGATGCCAGTATGCACTGCGAGGCAGCATGGAGGTACAGGGCTGGGAGACATCACATTCCTTGGTCAGACGCTGTAGAAGAAAGGAAAGGCACATGTACCTGGGATTGTACCAGCAGCTCAGACGGGAGGGTATTTAACCTCCGCAGAACGAGCCCCATGCTCTGCTTTTACAAAATCCATAAACAATACTTGGGTCACATTGTACTGAGTGAGACTCATGGTGTAACGCCAGAAACTAGAAAATCTCAAAGTGAAGCAATCACCAGGAACATTCCACTGGTCTCCATGGCGACTGCTCCACTTCTAAAACATTGCACCAGAATTATCTTGGCTGGGTGGGGGCAGCGAGGCAGTGTGATGGGTGGGGGCAGCGAGGCAGTGTGATGGGTGGGGGCAGCGAGGCACTGTAATGGCTGGGTGGGAGCAGCGAGGCACTGTAATGGCTGGGTGGGAGCAGCGAGGCACTGTAATGGCTGGGTGGGGGCAGCGAGGCAGTGTAATGGCTGGGTGGGGGCAGCGAGGCAGTGTAATGGCTGGGTAGGGGCAGTGTAATGGCTGGGTGCGGGCAGCGAGGCAGTGTAATGGCTGGGTGGGGGCAGCGAGGCAGTGTAATGGCTGGGTAGGGGCAGTGTAATGGGTGGGGGCAGCGAGGCAGTGTGATGGGTGGGGGCAGCGAGGCAGTGTAATGGCTGGGTGGGGGCAGCGAGGCAGTGTAATGGCTGGGTGCGGGCAGCGAGGCAGTGTAATGGCTGGGTGGGGGCAGCGAGGCAGTGTAATGGCTGGGTGGGGGCAGCGAGGCAGTGTAATGGCTGGGTGCGGGCAGCGAGGCAGTGTAATGGCTGGGTGCGGGCAGCGAGGCAGTGTAATGGCTGGGTGCGGGCAGCGAGGCAGTGTAATGGCTGGGTGCGGGCAGCGAGGCAGTGTAATGGCTGGGTGCGGGCAGCGAGGCAGTGTAATGGCTGGGTGGGGGCAGCGAGGCAGTGTAATGGCTGGGTGCGGGCAGCGAGGCAGTGTAATGGCTGGGTGGGGGCAGCGAGGCAGTGTAATGGCTGGGTGGGGGCAGCGAGGCACTGTAATGGCTGGGTGGGGGCAGTGAGGCAGTGTAATGGCTGGGTGGGGGCAGCGAGGCAGTGTAATGGCTGGGTGGGGGCAGCGAGGCAGTGTAATGGCTGGGTGGGGGCAGCGAGGCAGTGTAATGGCTGAGTGAGGCAGTGTAATGGGTGGGGGCAGCAAGGCAGTGTAATGGCTGGGTAGGGGCAGTGTAATGGCTGGGTGGAGGCAGTGTAATGGGTGGGGGCAGCGAGGCAGTGTAATGACTGGGACGAGGCAGTGTAATGGCTGGGTGGGGGCAGCGAGGCACTGTAATGGCTGGGTGGGGGCAGCGAGGCAGTGTAATGGCTGGGTGGGGGCAGCGAGGCAGTGTAATGGCTGGGTGCGGGCAGCGAGGCAGTGTAATGGCTGGGTGGGGGCAGCGAGGCAGTGTAATGGCTGGGTGCGGGCAGCGAGGCAGTGTAATGGCTGGGTAGGGGCAGTGTAATGGGTGGGGGCAGCGAGGCAGTGTGATGGGTGGGGGCAGCGAGGCAGTGTAATGGCTGGGTGGGGGCAGCGAGGCAGTGTAATGGCTGGGTGCGGGCAGCGAGGCAGTGTAATGGCTGGGTGGGGGCAGCGAGGCAGTGTAATGGCTGGGTGGGGGCAGCGAGGCAGTGTAATGGCTGGGTGGGGGCAGCGAGGCAGTGTAATGGCTGGGTGCGGGCAGCGAGGCAGTGTAATGGCTGGGTGGGGGCAGCGAGGCAGTGTAATGGCTGGGTGCGGGCAGCGAGGCAGTGTAATGGCTGGGTGGGGGCAGCGAGGCAGTGTAATGGCTGGGTGGGGGCAGCGAGGCACTGTAATGGCTGGGTGGGGGCAGCGAGGCAGTGTAATGGCTGGGTGGGGGCAGCGAGGCAGTGTAATGGCTGGGTGGGGGCAGCGAGGCAGTGTAATGGCTGGGTGGGGGCAGCGAGGCAGTGTAATGGCTGGGTGGGGGCAGCGAGGCAGTGTAATGGCTGGGTGGAGGCAGTGTAATGGGTGGGGGCAGCGAGGCAGTGTAATGACTGGGACGAGGCAGTGTAATGGCTGGGTGGGGGCAGCGTGGCAGTGTAATGGCTGGGTGCGGGCAGCGAGGCAGTGTAATGGCTGGGTGGGGGCAGCGAGGCAGTGTGATGGGTGGGGGCAGCGAGGCAGTGTAATGGCTGGGTGCGGGCAGCGAGGCAGTGTAATGGCTGGGTGCGGGCAGCGAGGCAGTGTAATGGCTGGGTGGGGGCAGCGAGGCAGTGTAATGGCTGGGTGCGGGCAGCGAGGCAGTGTAATGGCTGGGTGCGGGCAGCGAGGCAGTGTAATGGCTGGGTGGGGGCAGCGAGGCACTGTAATGGCTGGGTGGGGGCAGCGAGGCACTGTAATGGCTGGGTGGGGGCAGCGAGGCAGTGTAATGGCTGGGTGGGGGCAGCGAGGCAGTGTAATGGCTGGGTGGGGGCAGCGAGGCACTGTAATGGCTGGGTGGGGGCAGCGAGGCAGTGTAATGGCTGGGTGGGGGCAGCGAGGCACTGTAATGGCTGGGTGGGGGCAGCGAGGCAGTGTAATGGCTGGGTGCGGGCAGCGAGGCAGTGTAATGGCTGGGTGGGAGCAGCGAGGCACTGTAATGGCTGGGTGGGGGCAGCGAGGCAGTGTAATGGCTGGGTGCGGGCAGCGAGGCACTGTAATGGCTGGGTGCGGGCAGCGAGGCACTGTAATGGCTGGGTGCGGGCAGTGTAATGGCTGGGTGGGGGCAGCGAGGCAGTGTAATAGCTGGGTGAGGCAGTGTAATGGCTGGGTGCGGGCAGCGAGGCAGTGTAATGGCTGGGTGCGGGCAGCGAGGCAGTGTAATGGCTGGGTGGGGGCAGCGAGGCAGTGTAATGGCTGGGTGGGAGCAGCGAGGCAGTGTAATGGCTGGGTGGGGGCAGCGAGGCAGTGTAATGGCTGGGTGCGGGCAGCGAGGCACTGTAATGGCTGGGTGGCGGCAGCGAAGCACTGTAATGGCTGGGTGGGAGCAGCGAGGCAGTGTAATGGCTGGGTGGGGGCAGCGAGGCAGTGTAATAGCTGGGTGCGGGCAGCGAGGCACTGTAATGGCAGCGAGGCAGTGTAATGGCTGGGTGCGGGCAGCGAGGCAGTGTAATGGCTGGGTGCGGGCAGCGAGGCAGTGTAATGGCTGGGTGGGGGCAGCGAGGCAGTGTAATGGCTGGGTGCGGGCAGCGAGGCAGTGTAATGGCTGGGTGGGGGCAGCGAGGCAGTGTAATGGCTGGGTGGGGGCAGCGAGGCACTGTAATGGCTGGGTGGGGGCAGTGAGGCAGTGTAATGGCTGGGTGGGGGCAGCGAGGCAGTGTAATGGCTGGGTGGGGGCAGCGAGGCAGTGTAATGGCTGGGTGGGGGCAGCGAGGCAGTGTAATGGCTGGGTGGGGGCAGCGAGGCAGTGTAATGGCTGGGTGGGGGCAGCGAGGCAGTGTAATGGCTGGGTAGGGGCAGTGTAATGGCTGGGTGGAGGCAGTGTAATGGGTGGGGGCAGCGAGGCAGTGTAATGACTGGGACGAGGCAGTGTAATGGCTGGGTGGGGGCAGCGTGGCAGTGTAATGGCTGGGTGCGGGCAGCGAGGCAGTGTAATGGCTGGGTGGGGGCAGCGAGGCAGTGTGATGGGTGGGGGCAGCGAGGCAGTGTAATGGCTGGGTGCGGGCAGCGAGGCAGTGTAATGGCTGGGTGCGGGCAGCGAGGCAGTGTAATGGCTGGGTGGGGGCAGCGAGGCAGTGTAATGGCTGGGTGCGGGCAGCGAGGCAGTGTAATGGCTGGGTGCGGGCAGCGAGGCAGTGTAATGGCTGGGTGGGGGCAGCGAGGCACTGTAATGGCTGGGTGGGGGCAGCGAGGCAGTGTAATGGCTGGGTGGGGGCAGCGAGGCAGTGTAATGGCTGGGTGGGGGCAGCGAGGCAGTGTAATGGCTGGGTGGGGGCAGCGAGGCACTGTAATGGCTGGGTGGGGGCAGCGAGGCAGTGTAATGGCTGGGTGCGGGCAGCGAGGCAGTGTAATGGCTGGGTGGGAGCAGCGAGGCACTGTAATGGCTGGGTGGGGGCAGCGAGGCAGTGTAATGGCTGGGTGCGGGCAGCGAGGCACTGTAATGGCTGGGTGCGGGCAGCGAGGCACTGTAATGGCTGGGTGCGGGCAGTGTAATGGCTGGGTGGGGGCAGCGAGGCAGTGTAATAGCTGGGTGAGGCAGTGTAATGGCTGGGTGCGGGCAGCGAGGCAGTGTAATGGCTGGGTGCGGGCAGCGAGGCAGTGTAATGGCTGGGTGGGGGCAGCGAGGCAGTGTAATGGCTGGGTGGGAGCAGCGAGGCAGTGTAATGGCTGGGTGGGGGCAGCGAGGCAGTGTAATGGCTGGGTGCGGGCAGCGAGGCACTGTAATGGCTGGGTGGCGGCAGCGAAGCACTGTAATGGCTGGGTGGGAGCAGCGAGGCAGTGTAATGGCTGGGTGGGGGCAGCGAGGCAGTGTAATAGCTGGGTGCGGGCAGCGAGGCACTGTAATGGCAGCGAGGCAGTGTAATGGCTGGGTGCGGGCAGCGAGGCAGTGTAATGGCTGGGTGCGGCAGCGAAGAACTGTAATGGCTGGGTGGGGGCAGCGAGGCAGTGTAATGGCTGGGTGCGGGCAGCGAGGCACTGTAATGGCAGCGAGGCAGTGTAATGGCTGGGTGCGGGCAGCGAGGCAGTGTAATGGCTGGATGCGGGCAGCGAGGTAGTGTAATGGCTGGGTGCGGGCAGCGAGGCAGTGTAATGGCTGGGTGGGGGCAGCGAGGCACTGTAATGGCTGGGTGGGGGCAGCGAGGCACTGTAATGGCTGGGTGCGGGCAGCGAGGCACTGTAATGGCTGGGTGCGGGCAGCGAGGCACCTTAATGGCAGCGAGGCAGTGTAATGGCTGGGTGCGGGCAGCGAGGCAGTGTAATGGCTGGGTGGGGGCAGCGAGGCAGTGTAATGGCAGAGAGGCAGTGTAATGGCTGGGTGCGGGCAGCGAGGCACTGTAATGGCAGCGAGGCAGTGTAATGGCTGGGTGCGGGCAGTGTAATGGCTGGGTGGGGGCAGCGAGGCACTGTAATGGCTGGGTGGGGGCAGCGAGGCACTGTAATGGCTGGGTGCGGGCAGCGAGGCACTGTAATGGCTGGGTGCGGGCAGCGAGGCAGTGTAATGGCTGGGTGGGGGCAGCGAGGCAGTGTAATGGCTGGGTGGGGGCAGCGAGGCAGTGTAATGGCTGGGTGGGGGCAGCGAGGCACTGTAATGGCTGGGTGGGGGCAGCGAGGCACTGTAATGGGTGGGGGCAGCGAGGCAGTGTAATGGCTGGGTGGGGGCAGCGAGGCACTGTAATGGCTGGGTGCGGGCAGCGAGGCACTGTAATGGCTGGGTGGGGGCAGCGAGGCACTGTAATGGCTGGGTGGGGGCAGCGAGGCACTGTAATGGCTGGGTGGGGGCAGCGAGGCACTGTAATGGCTGGGTGGGGGCAGCGAGGCACTGTAATGGCTGGGTGCGGACAGCGAGGGAGTGTAATGGCTGGGTGGGGGCAGTGAGGCACTGTAATGGCTGGGTGGGGGCAGCGAGGCAGTGTAATGGCTGGGTGCGGGCAGCGAGGCACTGTAATGGCTGGGTGGGGGCAGCGAGGCAGTGTAATGGCTGGGTGCGGGCAGCGAGGCACTGTAATGGCTGGGTGCGGGCAGCGAGGCAGTGTAATGGCTGGGTGCGGGCAGCGAGGCAGTGTAATGGCTGGGTGCGGGCAGCGAGGCAGTGTAATGGCTGGGTGGGGGCAGCGAGGCACTGTAATGGCTGGGTGGGGGCAGCGAGGCACTGTAATGGCTGGGTGCGGGCAGCGAGGCAGTGTAATGGCTGGGTGCGGGCAGCGATGCAGTGTAATGGCTGGGTGCGGGCAGCGAGGCACTGTAATGGCTGGGTGCGGGCAGCGAGGCAGTGTAATGGCTGGGTGCGGGCAGCGAGGCAGTGTAATGGCTGGGTGCGGGCAGCGAGGCAGTGTAATGGCTGGGTGGGGGCAGCGAGGCAGTGTAATGGCTGGGTGCGGGCAGCGAGGCACTGTAATGGCTGGGTGGGGGCAGCGAGGCACTGTAATGGCTGGGTGGGGGCAGCGAGGCACTGTAATGGCTGGGTGGGGGCAGCGAGGCATTGTAATGGCTGGGTGGGGGCAGCGAGGCACTGTAATGGCTGGGTGGGGGCAGCGAGGCAGTTCCATGCAGCTCCCCCTGCAGACCAGAAGGAGTAATGAAATGACTCTCACCCGGGAGTTTTTCTCCAGCAGTAGGCTCTGATGCTGTTCGGCTAGTGTGAGGACAGCTCTGTGTACGCACTCATAGATCTGCTGCCCCTCTGCTGTCTGGAAGGTGTACAGACCCTCGCTGACTCCACACACCCTAAATATAAAGGGCCAGGTTAACCTCTTCTTTGCAGGGCCTGGAAGATGAAGGTTCCCATTGGCTGCCTGGTTACTAGGAGGTCATTGCAGCTAATAGGAAGCTTCAAGTGCGAGCCAGGACTTAATGCAGACAGCTTGACTACACACACAATCCTCCCAGACACGCCACATACTACACACACAATCCTCCCAGACACGCCACATACTACACGCTCCATCCTCCCAGACACGCCACATACTACACGCTCCATCCTCCCAGACACGCCACATACTACACGCTCCATCCTCCCAGACACGCCACATACTACACGCTCCATCCTCCCAGACACGCCACATACTACACGCTCCATCCTCCCAGACACGCCACATACTACACGCTCCATCTGCCCAGACACGCCACATACTACACGCTCCATCCTCCCAGACACGCTCCATCCTCCCAGACACGCCACATACTACACGCACCATCCTCCCAGACACGCCACTTACTACACGCTCCATCAGCCCAGACACGCCACATACTACACGCACCATCCTCCCAGACACGCCATATACTACACGCACCATCCTCCCAGACACGCCACATACTACACGCTCCATCAGCCCAGACACGCCACATACTACACGCACCATCCTCCCAGACACGCCACATACTACACGCTCCATCAGCCCAGACACGCCACATACTACACGCTCCATCAGCCCAGACACGCCACATACTACACGCACCATCCTCCCAGACACGCCACTTACTACACGCACCATCCTCCCAGACACGCCATATACTACACGCACCATCCTCCCAGACACGCCACATACTACACGCTCCATCAGCCAAGACACGCCACATACTACACGCACCATCCTCCCAGACACGCCACTTACTACACGCACCATCCTCCCACACGCCATATACTACACGCACCATCCTCCCAGACACGCCACATACTACACGCACCATCCTCCCAGACACGCCACATACTACACGCACCATCCTCCCAGACACGTTACTTCCTACACGCTCCATCCGCCCAGACACGCCACATACTACACGCACCATCCTCCCTGACACACCACTTACTACACACACACCATCCTCCCTGACACGCCATATACTACTCACACCATCCTCCCAGACACGCCATATACTACACGCACCATCCTTCCAGACACGCCATACACGACAAGCTCCATCCTCCCTGACACACCACTTAATACACGCTCCATCCGCCCAGACATGCCACATACTACACACCATCCTACCTGACACGCCACTTACTACACGCTCCATCTGCCCAGACACGCCACATACTACACGCACCATCCTCCCAGACACGCCACATACTACACGCACCATCCTCCCAGACACGCCATATACTACACGCACCATCCTCCCAGACACGGCATATACTACACGCTCCATCCGCCCAAACACGCCACATACTACACGCTCCATCGGCCCAGACACACCACATACTACACGAAACATCCTCCCAGACAGGGCATATACTACACGCTCCATCCGCCCAGACACGCCACATACTACAAGCACCATCCTCCCAGACACGCCATATACTACACGCACCATCCTCCCAGACACGCCATATACTACACGCACCATCCTCCCAGACACGCCACTTACTACACGCTCCATCCGCCCAGACACGCCACATACTACACGCACCATCCTCCCAGACATGCCATATACTACACGCACCATCCTCCCAGACACGCCATATTCTACAAGCACCATCCTCCCAGACACGCCATATTCTACAAGCACCATCCTCCCTGACACGCAATATACTACACACACCATCCTCCCAGACACGCCATATACTACACACACCATCCTCTAAGACACACCACATAGTACACGCACCATCCTCCCAGACACGCCACTTACTACATGCTCCATCCGCCCAGACACGCCACATACTACACGCACCATCCTTCCAGACACGCCATATACTACACGCTCCATCCGCCCAGACACGCCATATACTACACGCACCATCCTCCCAGACACGCCACATACTACACGCACCATCCTCCCAGACACGCCACATACTACACGCACCATCCTCCCAGACACGTTACTTCCTACACGCTCCATCCGCCCAGACACGCCACATACTACACGCACCATCCTCCCTGACACACCACTTACTACACACACACCATCCTCCCTGACACGCCATATACTACTCACACCATCCTCCCAGACACGCCATATACTACACGCACCATCCTTCCAGACACGCCATACACGACAAGCTCCATCCTCCCTGACACACCACTTAATACACGCTCCATCCGCCCAGACATGCCACATACTACACACCATCCTACCTGACACGCCACTTACTACACGCTCCATCTGCCCAGACACGCCAATTACTACACGCACCATCCTCCCAGACACGCCACTTACTACACGCTCCATCAGCCCAGACACGCCACATACTACACGCACCATCCTCCCAGACACGCCACATACTACACGCACCATCCTCCCAGACACGCCATATACTACACGCACCATCCTCAAAGACACGCCATATACTACACGCACCATCCTCCCAGACACGCCACTTACTACATGCTCCATCCGCCCAGACACGCCACATACTACACACACCATCCTCCCAGACACGCCACATACTACACGCACCATCCTCCCAGACATGCCATTTACTACACGCACCATCCTCCCAGACACGCCATTTACTACACGCTCCATCTGCCCAGACACACCACATACTACACGCACCATCCTACCAGACACGCCATTTACTACACTCTCCATCCGCCCAGAAACGCCACATACTAAACGCACCATCCTCCCAGACATGCCACATACTACACGCACCTTCCTCCCAGACACGCCACTTACTACACACTCCATCCGCCCAGACACGCCACATACTACACGCACCTTTCTCCCTGACACGCCACTTACTACACACCATCCTCCCTGACACGCCATATACTACACGCACTATCCTCCCAGACACGCCATATACTACACGCACCATCCTCCCAGACACACCATATACTACATGCTCCATCCTCCCTGACACGCCACTTACTACACGCTCCTCCGCCCAGACACGACACTTACTACACGCTCCATCCGCCCAGACACGCCACATACTACACGCACCATCCTCCCAGACACGTTATATACTACACACACCATCCTCCAAGACACACCACATACTACACGCACCATCCTCCCAGACACGCCACTTACTACACGCTCCATCCGCCCAGACACGCCACATACTACACTTCACCATCCTCCCAGACACGCCACATACTACACGCACCATCCTCCCAGACACGCCACTTACTACACGCACCATCCTCCCAGACACGCTATATACTACACGCACCATCCTCCCAGACACGGCATATACTACACGCTCCATCCGCCCAAACACGCCACATACTACACGCTCCATCGGCCCAGACACACCACATACTACACGAACCATCCTCCCAGACAGGGCATATACTACACGCTCCATCCGCCCAGACACGCCACATACTACAAGCACCATCCTCCCAGACACGCCATATACTACACGCACCATCCTCCCAGACACGCCATATACTACACGCTCCATCCGCCCAGACACGCCACATACTACACGCACCATCCTCCCAGACATGCCATATACTACACGCACCATCCTCCCAGACACGCCATATTCTACAAGCACCATCCTCCCAGACACGCAATATACTACACGCACCATCCTCCCAGACACGCCATATACTACACACACCATCCTCTAAGACACACCACATAGTACACGCACCATCCTCCGTCTGGGAGGATGGTGCGTGTACTATGTGGTGTGTCTTAGAGGATGGTGTGTGTAGTATATGGCGTGTCTGGAAGGATGGTGCGTGTAGTATGTGGCGTGTCTGGGCGGATGGAGCATGTAGTAAGTGGCGTGTCTGACGCCACTTACTACATGCTCCATCCGCCCAGACACGCCACATACTACACGCACCATCCTTCCAGACACGCCATATACTACACGCTCCACCCGCCCAGACACGCCATATACTACACGCTCCATCCTCCCTGACACGCCATATACTACACGCTCCATCTGCCCAGACACGCCACATACTACACGCACCATCCTCCCAGACACGCCACATACTACACGCACCATCCTCCCAGACACGCCACATACTACACGCACCATCCTCCCAGACACGTTACTTCCTACACGCTCCATCCGCCCAGACACACCACATACTACACGCACCATCCTCCCTGACACACCACTTACTACACACACACCATCCTCCCTGACACGCCATATACTACTCACACCATCCTCCCAGACACGCCATATACTACACGCACCATCCTTCCAGACACGCCATACACGACAAGCTCCATCCTCCCTGACACGCCACTTAATACACGCTCCATCCGCCCAAACATGCCACATACTACACACCATCCTACCTGACACGCCACTTACTACACGCTCCATCTGCCCAGACACGCCAATTACTACATGCACCATCCTCCCAGACACGCCACTTACTACACGCACCATCCTCCCAGACACGCCATATACTACACGCACCATCCTCAAAGACACGCCATATACTACACGCACCATCCTCCCAGACACGCCACTTACTACATGCTCCATCCGCCCAGACACGCCACATACTACACACACCATCCTCCCAGACACGCCACATACTACACGCACCATCCTCCCAGACATGCCATTTACTACACGCACCATCCTCCCAGACACGCCATTTACTACACGCTCCATCTGCCCAGACACACCACATACTACACGCACCATCCTACCAGACACGCCATTTACTACACTCTCCATCCGCCCAGAAACGCCACATACTAAACGCACCATCCTCCCAGACATGCCATATACTACACGCACCTTCCTCCCAGACACGCCACTTACTACACACTCCATCCGCCCAGAAACGCCACATACTAAACGCACCATCCTCCCAGACATGCCACATACTACACGCACCTTCCTCCCAGACACGCCACTTACTACACACTCCATCCGCCCAGACACGCCACATACTACACTTCACCATCCTCCCAGACACGCCACATACTACACGCACCATCCTCCCAGACACGCCACTTACTACACGCACCATCCTCCCAGACACGCCATATACTACACGCACCATCCTCCCAGACACGGCATATACTACACGCTCCATCCGCCCAAACACGCCACATACTACACGCTCCATCGGCCCAGACACACCACATACTACACGAACCATCCTCCCAGACAGGGCATATACTACACGCTCCATCCGCCCAGACACGCCACATACTACAAGCACCATCCTCCCAGACACGCCATATACTACACGCACCATCCTCCCAGACACGCCATATACTACACGCACCATCCTCCCAGACACGCCACTTACTACACGCTCCATCCGCCCAGACACGCCACATACTACACGCACCATCCTCCCAGACATGCCATATACTACACGCACCATCCTCCCAGACACGCCATATTCTACAAGCACCATCCTCCCAGACACGCAATATACTACACGCACCATCCTCCCAGACACGCCATATACTACACACACCATCCTCTAAGACACACCACATAGTACACGCACCATCCTCCGTCTGGGAGGATGGTGCGTGTACTATGTGGTGTGTCTTAGAGGATGGTGTGTGTAGTATATGGCGTGTCTGGAAGGATGGTGCGTGTAGTATGTGGCGTGTCTGGGCGGATGGAGCATGTAGTAAGTGGCGTGTCTGACGCCACTTACTACATGCTCCATCCGCCCAGACACGCCACATACTACACGCACCATCCTTCCAGACACGCCATATACTACACGCTCCACCCGCCCAGACACGCCATATACTACACGCTCCATCCTCCCTGACACGCCATATACTACACGCTCCATCTGCCCAGACACGCCACATACTACACGCACCATCCTCCCAGACACGCCACATACTACACGCACCATCCTCCCAGACACGCCACATACTACACGCACCATCCTCCCAGACACGTTACTTCCTACACGCTCCATCCGCCCAGACACGCCACATACTACACGCACCATCCTCCCTGACACACCACTTACTACACACACACCATCCTCCCTGACACGCCATATACTACTCACACCATCCTCCCAGACACGCCATATACTACACGCACCATCCTTCCAGACACGCCATACACGACAAGCTCCATCCTCCCTGACACGCCACTTAATACACGCTCCATCCGCCCAGACATGCCACATACTACACACCATCCTACCTGACACGCCACTTACTACACGCTCCATCTGCCCAGACACGCCAATTACTACATGCACCATCCTCCCAGACACGCCACTTACTACACGCTCCATCAGCCCAGACACGCCACATACTACACGCACCATCCTCCCAGACACGCCATATACTACACGCACCATCCTCAAAGACACGCCATATACTACACGCACCATCCTCCCAGACACGCCACTTACTACATGCTCCATCCGCCCAGACACGCCACATACTACACACACCATCCTCCCAGACACGCCACATACTACACGCACCATCCTCCCAGACATGCCATTTACTACACGCACCATCCTCCCAGACACGCCATTTACTACACGCTCCATCTGCCCAGACACACCACATACTACACGCACCATCCTACCAGACACGCCATTTACTACACTCTCCATCCGCCCAGAAACGCCACATACTAAACGCACCATCCTCCCAGACATGCCATATACTACACGCACCTTCCTCCCAGACACGCCACTTACTACACACTCCATCCGCCCAGACACGCCACATACTACACGCACCTTTCTCCCTGACACGCCACTTACTACACACCATCCTCCCTGACACGCCATATACTACACGCACTATCCTCCCAGACACGCCATATACTACACGCACCATCCTCCCAGACACACCATATACTACATGCTCCATCCTCCCTGACACGCCACTTACTACACGCTCCATCCGCCCAGACACGCCACTTACTACACGCTCCATCCGCCCAGACACGCCACATACTACACGCACCATCCTCCCAGACACGTTATATACTACACACACCATCCTCCAAGACACACCACATACTACACGCACCATCCTCCCAGACACGCCACTTACTACACGCTCCATCCGCCCAGACACGCCACATACTACACGCACCATCCTCCCAGACACGCCACATACTACACGCACCATCCTCCCAGACACGCCACATACTACACGCACCATCCTCCCAGACACAACATATACTACACGCACCATCCTCCCAGACACGCCATATACTACACGCACCATCCTCCCAGACACGCCACATACTACACGCACCATCCTCCCAGACATGCCATTTACTACAAGCACCATCCTCCCAGACACGCCATTTACTACACGCTCCATCTGCCCAGACACACCACATACTACACGCACCATCCTACCAGACACGCCATTTACTACACTCTCCATCCGCCCAGACACGCCACATACTAAACGCACCATCCTCCCAGACATGCCACATACTACACGCACCTTCCTCCCAGACACGCCACTTACTACACACTCCATCCGCCCAGACACGCCACATACTACACGCACCATCCTCCCTGACACGCCACTTACTACACACCATCCTCCCTAACACGCCACTTACTACACGCACTATCCTCCCTGACACGCCACTTACTACACACCATCCTCCCTGACACGCCACTTACTACACGCACTATCCTCCCTGACACGCCATATACTACACGCACCATCCTCCCAGACAATCCATATACTACATGCTCCATCCTCCCTGACACGCCACTTACTACACGCTCCATCCGCCCAGACACGCCACTTACTACACGCTCCATCCGCCCAGACACGCCACATACTACACGCACCATCCTCCCAGACACGTTATATACTACACACACCATCCTCCAAGACACACCACATACTACACGCACCATCCTCCCAGACACGCCACTTACTACACGCTCCATCCGCCCAGACACGCCACATACTACACGCACCATCCTCCCAGACACGCCACATGCTACACGCATCATCCTCCCAGACACAACATATACTACACGCACCATCCTCCCAGACACGCCACTTACTACACGCACCATCCTCCCAGACACGCCACATACTACACACACCATCCTCCCAGACACGCCACATACTACACACACCATCCTCCCAGACACGGCATATACTACACTCTCCATCCGACCAGACACGCCACATACTACACGCACCATCCTCAAAGACACGCCATATACTACACGCACCATCCTCCCAGACACGCCACATACTACACGCACCATCCTCCCAGACACGCCATTTACTACATGCTCCATCCGCCCAGACACGCCACATACTACACGCACCATCCTCCCAGACACGCCATTTACTACACTCTCCATCCGCCCAGACACGCCACATACTACACGCACCATCCTCCCAGACATGCCACATACTACACACACCATCCTCCCTGACACGCCACATACTACACGCACCATCCTCCCAGACACGCCATATACTACAAGCACCATCCTCCCAGACACGCCATATACTACACGCACCATCCTCTCAGACACGCCATATACTACACGCACCATCCTCCCAGACACACCATATACTACATGCTCCATCCGCCCAGACACGCCACTTACTACACGCTCCATCCGCCCAGACACGCCACATACTACACGCACCATCCTCCCAGACACGCCACATACTACACACATAACCTTCCCATCAACCCTGCCCAGTAACACTCCCCACCCTGCCCAGTAACACTCCCAATCCCGCCCAGTAACACTCCCAATCCCACCCAGTAACACTCCGAATCCCACCCAGTAACACTCCCAATCCCACCCAGTAACACTCCCAATCCCACCCAGTAACACTCCCAATCCCGCCCAGTAACACTCCCAATCCTGCCCAGTAACACTCCCAATCCCACCCAGTAACACTCCCAATCCCACCCAGTAACACTCCCAATCCTGCACAGTAACACACCCTGCCAAGTAACACTCCCAATCCTGCCCAGTAACACTCCTTCCTTCCCGCCCAGTAACACTCCCAATCCCACCCAGTCCCAATCCCACCCAGTAACACTCCCAATTCCGCCTAGTAACACTCCCAATCCCGCCCAGTAACACTCCCAATTCCGCCCAGTAACACTCCCAATTCCGCCCAGTAACATTCCCAATCCCGCCCAGTAACACTCCCAATCCCGCCCAGTAACACTCCCAATCCTGCCAGTAACACTCCTTCCTTCCCGCCCAGTAACACTCCCAATCCCACCCAGTAACACTCCCAATCCCGCCCAGTAACACTCCCAATCCCACCCAGTAACACTCCCAATCCCGCCCAGTAACACTCCCAATCCTGCCCAGTAACACTCCCAATCCTGCCCAGTAACACTCCTTCCTTCCCGCCCAGTAACACTCCCAATCCTGCCTAGTAACACTCCCAATCATGCCCAGTAACACTCCTTCCTTCCCGCCCAGTAACACTCCCAATCCTGCCTAGTAACACTCCCAATCCTGCCCAGTAACACTCCCAATCCTGCCCAGTAACACTCCCAATCCTGCCCAGTAACACTCCCAATCCTGCCCAGTAACACTCCCAATCCTGCCCAGTAACACTCCTTCCTTCCTGCCCAGGTTGCTCCGTGCCCACTTACACCCCTTCCTTCCCGCCGAGTAACACTCCTTCCTTCCCGCCCAGTAACACTCCCAATCCCGCCCAGTAACACTCCCAATCCCACCCAGTCCCAATCCCACCCAGTAACACTCCCAATCCCGCCTAGTAACACTCCCAATCCTGCCCAGTAACACTCCCAATCCCGCCCAGTAACACTCCCAATCCCGCCCAGTAACACTCTCAATCCTGCCCAGTAACACTCCTTCCTTCCCGCCCAGTAACACTCCTTCCTTTTTGCCCAGGTTGCTCCGTGCCCAGTAACACTCCTTCCTTCCCGCCCAGTAACACTCCTTCCTTCCTGCCCAGTAACACTCCTTCCTTCCCGCCCAGTAACACTCCTTCCTTCCCGCCCAGTTACACTCCTTCTTTCCTGCCCAGTAACACTCCTTCCTTCTCGCCCAGTTACACTCCTTCCTTCCCGCCCAGTAACACTCCTTCCTTCCCGCCCAGTAACACTCCTTCCTTCCTGCCCAGTTACACTCCTTCTTTCCCGCCCAGTAACACTCCTTCCTTCTCGCCCAGTTACACTCCTTCCTTCTCGCCCAGTTACACTCCTTCCTTCCCGCCCAGTAACACTCCTTCCTTCTCGGCCAGTTACACTCCTTCCTTCCTGCCCAGGTTGCTCCGTGCCCAGTTACACTCCTTCCTTCTCGCCCAGTTACACTCCTTCCTTCCTGCCCAGGTTGTTCCGTGCCCAGTTACACTTCTTCTTTCCCGCCCAGTTACACTCCTTCCTTCCCGCCCAGTAACACTCCTTCCTTCTCGCCCAGTTACACTCCTTCCTTCCTGCCCAGGTTGCTCCGTGCCCAGTTACACTCCTTCCTTCTCGCCCAGTTACACTCCTTCCTTCCTGCCCAGGTTGCTCCGTGCCCAGTTACACTCCTTCCTTCCCGCCCAGTAACACTCCCAATACCGCCCAGTAACACTCCCAATCCCACCCAGTCCCAATCCCACCCAGTAACACTCCCAATCCTGCCCAGTAACACTCCCAATCCCGCCCAGTAACACTCCCAATCCCGCCCAGTAACACTCCCAATCCTGCCCAGTAACACTCCTTCCTTCCCGCCCAGTAACACTCCTTCCTTCTTGCCCAGGTTGCTCCGTGCCCAGTAACACTCCTTCCTTCTTGCCCAGGTTGCTCCGTGCCCAGTTACACTCCTTCCTTCCTGCCCAGTAACACTCCTTCCTCCTGCCCAGTAACACTCCTTCCTTCCCGCCCAGTAACACTCCTTCCTTCCCGCCCAGTTACACTCCTTCTTTCCTGCCCAGTAACACTCCTTCCTTCCCGCCCAGTTACACTCCCAATCCTGCCCAGTAACACTCCTTCCTTCCCGCCCAGTAACACTCCTTCCTTCCCGCCCAGTAACACTCCTTCCTTCCCGCCCAGTAACACTCCTTCCTTCCTGCCCAGTTACAATCCTTCTTTCCCGCCCAGTAACACTCTCCTTCCTTCCCGCCCAGTAACACTCCTTCCTTCCCACCCAGTAACACTCCGTCCTTCTCGCCCAGTTACACTCCGTCCTTCTCGCCCAGTTACACTCCTTCCTTCCCGCCCAGTAACACTCCGTCCTTCCCACCCAGTAACACTCCTTCCTTCCCGCCCAGTAACACTCCTTCTTTCCTGCCCAGTAACACTCCTTCCTTCCCGCCCAGTTACACTCCCAATCCTGCCCAGTAACACTCCTTCCTTCCCGCCCAGTAACACTCCTTCCTTCCCGCCCAGTTACACTCCTTCCTTCCCGCCCAGTAACACTCCTTCCTTCCTGCCCAGTTACACTCCTTCTTTCCCGCCCAGTAACACTCCTTCCTTCTCGCCCAGTTACACTCCTTCCTTCCTGCCCAGGTTGCTACGTGCCCAGTTACACTCCTTCCTTCTCGCCCAGTTACACTCCTTCCTTCCTGCCCAGGTTGCTTCGTGCCCAGTTACACTTCTTCTTTCCCGCCCAGTAACATTCCTTCCTTCCCGCCCAGTAACACTCCTTCCTTCTCGCCCAGTTACACTCCTTCCTTCCTGCCCAGGTTGCTCCGTGCCCAGTTACACTCCTTCCTTCCCGGCCAGTAACACTCCTTCCTTCTTGCCCAGGTTGCTCCGTGCCCAGTTACACTCCTACCTTCCCGCCCAGTAACACTCCTTCCTTCTTGCCCAGGTTGCTCCGTGCCCAGTTACACTCCTACCTTCCCGGCCAGTAACACTCCTTCCTTCTTGCCCAGGTTGCTCCGTGCCCAGTTACACTCCTTCCTTCCCAGCCAGTAACACTCCTTCCATCTTGCCCAGGTTGCTCCGTGCCCAGTTACACTCCTACCTTCCCGCCCAGTAACACTCCTTCCTTCTTGCCTAGGTTGCTCCGTGCCCAGTTACACTCCTACCTTCCCGCCCAGTAACACTCCTTCCTTCTTGCCCAGGTTGCTCCGTGCCCAGTTACACTCCTACCTTCCCGCCCAGTAACACTCCTTCCTTCTTGCCCAGGTTGCTCCGTGCCCAGTTACACTCCTACCTTCCCGGCCAGTAACACTCCTTCCTTCTTGCCCAGGTTGCTCCGTGCCCAGTTACACTCCTTCCTTCCCAGCCAGTAACACTCCTTCCATCTTGCCCAGGTTGCTCCGTGCCCAGTTACACTCCTACCTTCCCGCCCAGTAACACTTCTTCCTTCTTGCCCAGGTTGCTCCGTGCCCAGTTACACTCCTACCTTCCCGGCCAGTAACACTCCTTCCTTCTTGCCCAGGTTGCTCCGTGCCCAGTTACACTCCTTCCTTCCCGCCCAGTAACACTCCTTCCATCTTGCCCAGGTTGCTCCGTGCCCAGTTACACTCCTTCCTTCCCAGCCAGTAACACTCCTTCCTTCTTGCCCAGGTTGCTCCGTGCCCAGTTACACTCCTTCCTTCCCAGCCAGTAACACTCCTTCCATCTTGCCCAGGTTGCTCCGTGCCCAGTTACACTCCTTCCTTCCCAGCCAGTAACACTCCTTCCATCTTGCCCAGGTTGCTCCGTGCCCAGTTACACTCCTACCTTCCCGCCCAGTAACACTCCTTCCTTCTTGCCCAGGTTGCTCCGTGCCCAGTTACACTCCTACCTTCCCGCCCAGTAACACTCCTTCCTTCTTGCCTAGGTTGCTCCGTGCCCAGTTACACTCCTACCTTCCCGCCCAGTAACACTCCTTCCTTCTTGCCTAGGTTGCTCCGTGCCCAGTTACACTCCTACCTTCCCGCCCAGTAACACTCCTTCCTTCTTGCCCAGGTTGCTCCGTGCCCAGTTACACTCCTACCTTCCCGCCCAGTAACACTCCTTCCTTCTTGCCCAGGTTGCTCCGTGCCCAGTTACACTCCTACCTTCCCGCCCAGTAACACTCCTTCCTTCTTGCCTAGGTTGCTCCGTGCCCAGTTACACTCCTACCTTCCCGCCCAGTAACACTCCTTCCTTCTTGCCCAGGTTGCTCCGTGCCCAGTTACACTCCTACCTTCCCGGCCAGTAACACTCCTTCCTTCTTGCCCAGGTTGCTCCGTGCCCAGTTACACTCCTTCCTTCCCAGCCAGTAACACTCCTTCCATCTTGCCCAGGTTGCTCCGTGCCCAGTTACACTCCTACCTTCCCGGCCAGTAACACTCCTTCCTTCTTGCCCAGGTTGCTCCGTGCCCAGTTACACTCCTACCTTCCCGCCCAGTAACACTCCTTCCTTCTTGCCCAGGTTGCTCCGTGCCCAGTTACACTCCTACCTTCCCGCCCAGTAACACTCCTTCCTTCTTGCCTAGGTTGCTCCGTGCCCAGTTACACTCCTACCTTCCCGCCCAGTAACACTCCTTCCTTCTTGCCCAGGTTGCTCCGTGCCCAGTTACACTCCTACCTTCCCGCCCAGTAACACTCCTTCCTTCTTGCCCAGGTTGCTCCGTGCCCAGTTACACTCCTACCTTCCCAGCCAGTAACACTCCTTCCTTCTTGCCCAGGTTGCTCCGTGCCCAGTTACACTCCTACCTTCCCGCCCAGTAACACTCCTTCCTTCTTGCCTAGGTTGCTCCGTGCCCAGTTACACTCCTACCTTCCCGGCCAGTAACACTCCTTCCATCTTGCCCAGGTTGCTCCGTGCCCAGTTACACTCCTTCCTTCCCAGCCAGTAACACTCCTTCCTTCTTGCCCAGGTTGCTCCGTGCCCAGTTACACTCCTACCTTCCCGCCCAGTAACACTCCTTCCTTCTTGCCCAGGTTGCTCCGTGCCCAGTTACACTCCTACCTTCCCGCCCAGTAACACTCCTTCCTTCTTGCCTAGGTTGCTCCGTGCCCAGTTACACTCCTACCTTCCCGGCCAGTAACACTCCTTCCATCTTGCCCAGGTTGCTCCGTGCCCAGTTACACTCCTTCCTTCCCAGCCAGTAACACTCCTTCCTTCTTGCCCAGGTTGCTCCGTGCCCAGTTACACTCCTACCTTCCCGCCCAGTAACACTCCTTCCTTCTTGCCCAGGTTGCTCCGTGCCCAGTTACACTCCTACCTTCCCGCCCAGTAACACTCCTTCCTTCTTGCCTAGGTTGCTCCGTGCCTCTCCAGTAATCACACCTGATAATAATTGCCTTATACTCACCGTTCTGCCTCAAATGTGAAGCGCGATGAGTCGCTGCCGTAGCGGCGCAGGGCGCAGAGCGGCCATGACAGAAGCTTGGTGCGGGGGTTGTGTGGGTCCCAGAGGTAGAGGTTTTCCTGGGTGATCTGCATCTTACACTCTCCATACACGTCCAGGTTGGAGGAAGGCAACAGGAAGACATTGAAACGCTCTGTGGGGAAAAGAGTGTTAGACACAGCCCCTTTGGTACACTGTCACCTTCCCCCGCTGTGTGCTGCCCCTTTGGTTCAATCTCACCCTCCCCAGCTGTGTGCCACCCCTTTGGTTCAATCTGACCCTCCCCCACTGTGTGCTGCCCCTATGGTACACACTTACCCTCCCCCGCTGTGTGCCGCCCCTATGGTACACTGTCACCCTCCCCCGCTGTGTGCCACCCGTTTGGTACACTCTCCCCCTCCCCCTCTGTGTGCCACCCCTATGGTACAATCTCACCCTCCCATGCTGTGTGCCGCCCCTATGGTACACTCTCACCCTCCCCTACTGTGTGCTGCCCCTTTGGTACAATCTTACCCTCCACCGCTGTGTGCCGCCCCTATGGTACACTCTCACCCTCCCCCGCTGTGTGCCACCCCTATGGTACACTCTCACCCTCCCCCGTTGTGTGCTGCCCCTATGGTACATTCTCACCCTCCCCTGCAGTATGCTGTGGTAGACTCTCACCCTACCCCGCAGTATGTTGTGTACACTCTCCCCCTCCCCCGCAGAGTGCCGCCCCTATGGTACACTCTCACTCTCCCCCCGCTGTGTGCCCGCCCCTATGGTATACTCTCCCCCTCCCCCGCTGTGTGCTGCCCCTATGGTACACTATCACCCTCCCCCGCTGTGTGCCGCCCCTATGGTATACTCTCACCCTCCCCCGTTGTGTGCCGGCCCTATGGTACACTCTCCCCCTCCCCCGCTGTGTGCCCGACCCTATGGTACGCTCTCACCCTCCCCCGCTCTGTGCTGCCCCTATGGTACACTCTCACCCTCCCCCGCTGTGTGTCGCCCCTATGGGACACTCTCACCCTCACCCGCTGTGTGCCGCCCCTATGGTACACTCTCACCCTCCCCCGCTGTGTGCCGCCCCTATGGTACACTCTCACTCTCCCCCGCTGTGTGCATGCCCCTATGGTACATTCTCACCCTCCCCTACAGTTTGCTGTGGTAGACTCTCACCCTCCCCCGCTGTGTGCCGCCCCTATGGTACACTCTCACTCTCCCCAGCCTTGTGCCGCCCCTATGGTACACTCTCACCCTCCCCCGCTGTATTCTGCCCCTATGGTACACTCTCCCCCTCTATGCCGCCCCTATGGTACACTCTCACCCTCCCCCGCTGTGTGCCGCCCCTATGGTACACTCTCACTCTCCCCCGCTGTGTGCCGCCCCTATGGTACACTCTCACCCTCCCCCGCTGTGCCGCCCCTATGGTACACTCTCCCCCTCCCCCGCTGTGTGCCGCCCCTATGGTACACTCTCACCCTCCCCCGCTGAGCAGTGCTTATGTGGTACACGCCTCCCAGTGTCTCACCTGTCTGTTCGCTCTGCACTCCAGCAGTCAGCAGGTCCGGCTCCCCCAGGTTATAATCTGTAACTCTGGCCCCTGAACACTCCACTGAGAGGACTTTATACCACTCCTCGGCCTCCAGCTCTGTGTACAGAGTGCAATGTAAGGAAGAGCTTCCCCTGCTTGATACACCTGCCCTTTGTCCCTGTGCTCTGCCCCTGCTCTCTTCACCGGGTGTGCTGCCCCTATTATATAATAATAAAATCCTGAAGGTAAATATATAATCTAATAATATAAACCCGGCGGTAAATATAATCTAATAATAAAATCCGGGCGGTAAATATAATCTAATAATATAAACCTGGCGGTAAATATAATCTAATAATATAAACCCGGCGGTAAATATAATCTAATAATATAAACCCGGCGGTAAATATAATAATATAAACCCGGCGGTAAATATAATCTAATAATATAAACCCGGCGGTAAATATAATCTAATAATATAAACCTGGCGGTAAATATAATATAATAATATAAACCCGGCGGTAAATATAATATAATAATATACACCTGGCGGTAAATATAATCTAATAATATAAACCCGGCGGTAAATATAATCTAATAATATAAACCCGGCGGTAAATATAATCTAATAATATAAACCCGGCGGTAAATATTATATAATAATATAAACCTGGCAGTAAATATAATCTAATAATATAAACCCGGCTGTAAATATAATCTAATAATATAAACCCGGCGGTAAATATAATATAATAATATAAACCCGGCGGTAAATATAATCTAATAATATAAACCCGGCGGTAAATATAATCTAATAATATAAACCTGGCGGTAAATATAATCTAATAATATAAACCTGGCGGTAAATATAATCTAATAATATAAACCTGGCGGTAAATATAATATAATAATATAAACCTGGCGGTAATATAATCTAATAATATAAACCTAGCGGTAAATATAATTTAATAATATAAACCTGGCGGCAAATATAATAATATAAACCGAGCGGTAAATATAATATAATAATATATACCTGGCGGTAAATATAATAATATAAACCCGGCGGTAAATATAATATAATAATATATACCTGGCGGTAAATATAATATAATAATATATACCTGGCGGTAAATATAATATAATAATATATACCTGGCGGTAAATATAATATAATAATATATACCTGGCGGTAAATATAATATAATAATATAAACCTAGCGGTAAATATAATTTAATAATATATACCTGGCGATAAATATAATTTAATAATATATACCTGGCGATAAATATAATTTAATAATATATACCTGGCGATAAATATAATTTAATAATATATACCTGGCGATAAATATAATATAATAATATATACCTGGCGGTAAATATAATATAATAATATATACCTGGCGGTAAATATAATAATATAAACCCGGCGGTAAATATAATATAATAATATATACCTGGCGGTAAATACAATATAATAATATATACCTGGCGGTAAATATAATATAATAATATATACCTGGCGGTAAATTTAATATAATAATATAAACCTGGCGGTAAATATAATTTAATAATATATACCTGGCGATAAATATAATATAATAATATATACCTGGCGGTAAATATAATATAATAATATATACCTGGCGGTAAATATAATAATATAAACCCGGCGGTAAATATAATATAATAATATATACCTGGCGGTAAATATAATATAATAATATATACCTGGCGGTAAATATAATATAATAATATATACCTGGCGGTAAATATAATATAATAATATAAACCTAGCGGTAAATATAATTTAATAATATAAACCTGGCGGTAAATATAATTTAATAATATAAACCTGGCGGCAAATATAATAATATAAACCTAGCGGTAAATATAATATAATAATATATAACTGGCGGTAAATATAATAATATAAACCTGGCGGTAAATATAATATAATAATATATACCTGGCGGTAAATATAATATAATAATATATACCTGGCGGTAAATATAATATAATAATATATACCTGGCGGTAAATATAATAATATAAACCCGGCGGTAAATATAATATAATAATATATACCTGGCGGTAAATATAATATAATAATATATACCTGGCGGTAAATATAATAAAATAATATAAACCTGGCAGTAAATATGATAATATAAACCTAGCGGTAAATATAATATAATAATATATACCTGGCGGTAAATATAATAATATAAACCTGGCGGTAAATATAATAATATAAACCTGGCGGTAAATATAATATAATAATATAAACCCGGCGGTAAATATAATATAATAATATATACCCGGCGGTAAATATAATATAATAATATATACCTGCCGGCAAATATAATAACATAAATCTGGTGGTAAATGTAATATAATAATATATACCTGGCGGTAAATATAATATAATAATATAAACCTGGCGGTAAATATAATATAATAATATATACCTGGCAGTAAATATAATATAATAATATATACCTGGCGGTAAATATAATAATATAAACCTGGCGGTAAATATAATATAATAATATATACCTGGCGGTAAATATAATAATATAAACCCGGCGGTAAATATAATATAATAATATATACCTGGCGGTAAATACAATATAATAATATATACCTGGCGGTAAATATAATATAATAATATATACCTGGCGGTAAATTTAATATAATAATATAAACCTGGCGGTAAATATAATTTAATAATATATCCCTGGCGATAAATATAATTTAATAATATATACCTGGCGATAAATATAATATAATAATATATACCTGGCGGTAAATATAATATAATAATATATACCTGGCGGTAAATATAATAATATAAACCCGGCGGTAAATATAATATAATAATATATACCTGGCGGTAAATATAATATAATAATATATACCTAGCGGTAAATATAATATAATAATATATACCTGGCGGTAAATATAATAAAATAATATAAACCTGGCAGTAAATATGATAATATAAACCTAGCCGGTAAATATAATATAATAATATATACCTGGCGGTAAATATAATAATATAAACCTGGCGGTAAATATAATAATATAAACCTGGCGGTAAATATAATATAATAATATATACCCGGCGGTAAATATAATATAATAATATATACCCGGCGGTAAATATAATATAATAATATATACCTGGCGGCAAATATAATAACATAAATCTGGTGGTAAATGTAATATAATAATATATACCTGGCGGTAAATATAATAATATAAACCTGGCGGTAAATACAATATAATAATATATACCTGGCGGTAAATATAATATAATAATATATACCTGGCGGTAAATTTAATATAATAATATAAACCTGG
Source organism: Pelodytes ibericus (assembly GCA_036172795.1). Classification (NCBI taxonomy): domain Eukaryota; kingdom Metazoa; phylum Chordata; class Amphibia; order Anura; family Pelodytidae; genus Pelodytes; species Pelodytes ibericus. Next base: position 211,403,834 of record CM069862.1, on the reverse strand, counting down.
CGGTAAATATAATTTAATAATATATCCCTGGCGATAAATATAATTTAATAATATATACCTGGCGATAAATATAATATAATAATATATACCTGGCGGTAAATATAATATAATAATATATACCTGGCGGTAAATATAATAATATAAACCCGGCGGTAAATATAATATAATAATATATACCTGGCGGTAAATATAATATAATAATATATACCTAGCGGTAAATATAATATAATAATATATACCTGGCGGTAAATATAATATAATAATATAAACCTAGCGGTAAATATAATTTAATAATATAAACCTGGCGGTAAATATAATTTAATAATATAAACCTGGCGGCAAATATAATAATATAAACCTAGCGGTAAATATAATATAATAATATATAACTGGCGGTAAATATAATAATATAAACCTGGCGGTAAATATAATATAATAATATATACCTGGCGGTAAATATAATATAATAATATATACCTGGCGGTAAATATAATATAATAATATATACCTGGCGGTAAATATAATAATATAAACCTGGCGGTAAATATAATATAATAATATATACCTGGCGGTAAATATAATATAATAATATATACCTGGCGGTAAATATAATAAAATAATATAAACCTGGCAGTAAATATGATAATATAAACCTAGCCGGTAAATATAATATAATAATATATACCTGGCGGTAAATATAATAATATAAACCTGGCGGTAAATATAATAATATAAACCTGGCGGTAAATATAATATAATAATATATACCCGGCGGTAAATATAATATAATAATATATACCCGGCGGTAAATATAATATAATAATATATACCTGGCGGCAAATATAATAACATAAATCTGGTGGTAAATGTAATATAATAATATATACCTGGCGGTAAATATAATAATATAAACCTGGCGGTAAATATAATATAATAATATATACCTGGCAGTAAATATAATATAATAATATATACCTGGCGGTAAATATAATATAATAATATATACCTGGCGGTAAATATAATATAATATAATATATACCTGGCGGTAAATATAATTTAATAATATAAACCTAGCAGTAAATATAATTTAATAATATAAAACAGACCCGTCACACACCTACAGACCCTACAGACCCGTCACACACCTACAGACCCGTCACACACCTACAGACCCGTCACACACCTACAGACCCGTCACACACCTACAGACCCGTCACACACCTACAGACCCTACAGACCCGTCACACACCTACAGACCCGTCACACACCTACAGACCCGTCACACACCTACAGACCCTACAGACCCGTCACACACCTACAGACGCGTCACACACCTACAGACCCGTCACACACCTACAGACCCGTCACACACCTACAGACCCGTCACACACCTACAGACGCGTCACACACCTACAGACCCTACAGACCCGTCACACACCTACAGACCCGTCACACACCTACAGACCCTACAGACCCGTCACACACCTACAGACCCGTCACACACCTACAGACCCGTCACACACCTACAGACCCTACAGACCCGTCACACACCTACAGACGCGTCACACACCTACAGACCCTACAGACCCGTCACACACCTACAGACGCGTCACACACCTACAGACCCTACAGACGCGTCACACACCTACAGACCCGTCACACACCTACAGACCCTACAGACGCGTCACACACCTACAGACCCTACAGACCCGTCACACACCTACAGACCCGTCACACACCTACAGACCCTTCACACACCTACAGACCCTACAGACCCGTCACACACCTACAGACCCTACAGACGCGTCACACACCTACAGACCCTACAGACCCGTCACACACCTACAGACCCATCACACACCTACAGACGCGTCACACACCTACAGACCCTACAGACCCGTCACACACCTACAGACCCTACAGACGCGTCACACACCTACAGACCCGTGACACACCTACAGACCCGTCACACACCTACAGACCCTACAGACCCGTCACACACCTACAGACGCGTCACACACCTACAGACCCGTCACACACCTACAGACCCGTCACACACCTACAGACCCTACAGACCCGTCACACACCTACAGACCCGTCACACACCTACAGACTTTACCTTAAAACGTTACCGTCTGCTTTTTCAAAGTAAAACTGTTCACTGTTCAACAAATCCTTATCAAGGTTGCATTAAAAAACACAAACTCATTGCAAATGTGAGAACCAGGTTTTGTTTTTTTTACTGATTTTGTTTAATACAAAGTATGCGGGTGAGTATTGTTGTCATTTCCCCCACCCCTGGGCATTGGGAATGTTCTAATTGTCTGCTCAGGTTGCAAAGTGCTAGATATCCAATGTGTTATTGTTACATGCTTCTCCTAAACTGGCTCCTATGTGACTCCTCCAGTTGTTGGCAAAGCTGGCAATCTCTTGTTGGTTATACCCCTGGCAGCATGATGTCTTTTTATACATATTTTTTTTAATTTGATCAATGTACAAGAATACATCATGGCTAGCCAGGTTAGCTAACTAGTAGTTTGTGAAGTTCGGAACGGCCAAGCCTCCCCTGTGTTGTGGCAGCTTCTTTGCGATATATAAAGTCGTTCCAACACTTCTGGACCGATTTGAGAAACGAACTGGGTAAGATTGGGTGCCACCATCGTTTTGATGGAGTTGATTCTTCCCGCCAAGGACAGTTCCAAATTCGCAGTTGAGTTTGACACAATGCAAATTTTCCCCCAGGTAAGAAAGGTCTGTGGTTCTCCACTCGTATTGATATGTTTGTCTTAAATGTCCAATCAGATGTTTGGATTACCCCATGGGAAGGTCTTGCGTTATCGCTACATTACGTTTATAGACGGACACCTCGGAGAAGGAAGCTATAAGTTTGTGCAGATTGGGGAGAGGGATAGTATGTCTGGTGAGAGTGAGCATGATATCGTCGGAGAAAAAGCCTATTTTGAATTCTTCCTCTTTGAGGTCAAACCCAGTGATAAGTGGGTTAGATCTTATATCATGTGCTAACGGTTCCATAGCAAGGATGAAAATAGTGGGAGACAGGGGGCAACCTTGGCGTGTAATGGAGAAGGCCTCCGACAGGAATCCCGAAGTGGGATGATGGTATTTAGGACAGGGGACATTCTATTTGACAGGATCCATGCGTACAATTTAGTGTCCGTATTAAGGAGCGACATTGGTCTGAAATTCTGGCATTTGTCCACAGATTTACCTGGTTTAGGTAGGGTAACAATAGCTGCCTCCAACATCTCGTCTGCAGATTGCATACAGGTGTTAAACAGGGTGGTTAGGTGGGTAATCAATACAGATTTGAAAGACTTGCAAGGCTGAAGTGAGTTTGTTGCAAGCTCAATTTCTTCAGAAGCGATAGGGGTAGTGAGGGGAGAGTATTGACTGTCTAGCAATTGGGGTAGGGCTAGTGGATTCAAAAAACAGATCAATTGACTCCCCTGTTGGGTGCACATGGAGAGGGTCTGACCGAAGACTGTATAGGCCGCTGTAATAGGTGGCGAACTCCTCGCTTATGTCAGCCGGGTTCATTGTTTTGTCATTCAGCAGGCATGCCATCTTCTGCAAAACAGATAAGTGATTTGTGTAAAGTGAACCTTGTGCAAAAAATTATAAAATAATTAGTACTTGCGGTACCACACCCGCTGCAGCCTTCTGGAGCACTCCGAAATGCTCAAATACAATAACAAAGATAAAAAGCAGATGGGCGCGAAAGAGTGGGTACCTTTAAATAAAACAAAATACAATAGTGCAATAATGCCACACTGTTGCAGTGTAATAGAGAAGTATAAATGGATGCACTCACAAACATACGTGAGTGTCAATCACATCAAGTGAAACTTGTAGATCCGTAAAAACAGCTTTAATAGAATTCTGCAATGAAAGAAGGTATATACATGTGCAGGACCAGTATGTATACAACAGATACTGGCCCCTAACACTGAAAAAACTCACAAGACAGTAGATGTAAAAGTCATAGAAATGCTCCTGAAGACATTGACATCAACGGAGCTGTCATCCAAAAGGGTGATGGGAAATGTAGCGCTGGAACACGATCTGTTGTCACCTCTACGCGTTTCACCGTGCTCGACACGGCTTCATCAGGAGGAAAAAGAGAACTGCCGGCATCGGAGTAAATCCCCTTCTTTAAGCGTCTTCCGTGTAGTAGCCACTCCTACTTGTCTGACGTGTAAACGGATGCGACGAGGTAAAGCGTCCTCCGTTGCCAGAGCAACCTTTTGTCCACAGTGACTCCGAAAAACGGAGAATAAAGCCGCCAATTCGTTTAAGGGGAGTAACACATCCACCGGGCATGCAATATCAAAAATAAATATATCATTAAAACAGCAAAATGCAGGGAATAAAAAACGGAATGATAAAAAGAGGAAAATTACACATCTATATTCTTATGATGGTATTCTTAATATTCTTAACAGCCAAAACGTGACAGTTTGTACTGGTAATATTACACAAACAGTAAATACATTCAGTGGGACTAGAGGAACATCTAGAACGGCCTCACTATGCATAAATACAGGGAACATACAGAGGCAGAGGTAGGTATAAGAAACCAGGTGATATCATAATTAAAAATCATTCAAATATGGTGGAGATTATTAAACATTATAAAATATGAAATATATAATATACCGTATATACTCGAGTATAAGCCGAGGCACCTAATTTTACCACAAAGAACTGGGAAAAAATATTGACTCGAGTATAAGCCTAGGGTGGAAAATGAGGCAGCTACTGGTAAATATTGCCCCCAATATGCCAGGATATTGCCCCCAATATGCCAGGATATTGCCCCCAATATGCCAGGATAATTCCCCCAATATGCCAGGATATTGCCCCAATATGCCAGGATATTTCCCCCAATATGCCAATATATTGCCCCCAATATGCCAGGATATTGCCCCCAATATGCCAGGATATTTCCCCCAATATGCCAGGATATTGCCCCAATATGCCAGGATATTGCCCCCAATATGCCAGGATATTGCCCCCAATATGCCAGGATATTGCCCCCAATATGCCAGGATATTGCCTCTTAGTATGCTCCTTATGCCACCCTCCTCCCCCAGACCCCAGCACTTACCTCGTTGTTTAAAAAAAACACACTTTATTGACCGCGCGGCTGGAGGGGAGCTCACAACGCTTCCCTCACAGCCACACAGCTTCAGAGCACCGGGGGACAGAGCGGGAAAGAGGTAAGTTTTAGATTATTTTTTTTTCCCCACCGACTTGAGTATAAGCCGAGGGGGGCATTTTTCAGCACAAAAATTGTACTGAAAAACTCGGCTTATACTCGAGTATATACGGTAATATAACCCGGGTTATTTCATACGGGTAAATTGTCCTTTCGGGAAATTCGCCCCGAGTTATGCTAACATTTTTATGGCAAACTGGGAAAATGATGCCCCTAAAAACAAACCTTATTTTATGGCGTCGATATATAGACGATTATTTTGATTATCTGGAGAGGAACTGAATCGTCTTTACAAAAATTTATAGAAAATATTAATCAGAATGAGCTAGGATTAAAGTTTACGTCTGTAATTAACGCTGATAGAATAGATTTTCTGGATCTAACTCTTTCTGTACAAGATGGATCAGTTAGTACGAAAACCTTTTTTAAGCCCACTGATGCGAATGGGTATATTGATTTTAAAAGTGGGCACCATCCAAATTGGCTAGGAAATATCCGAAAGGACAATTTACCCGTATGAAACGGAACTGTACTTTTAATAATGATTTTATACAACAGACCTCAATCCTTAAAGAAAGATTTAAAGAAAAGGCATATCCGTCTAAACTGTTGGAAGAGAGCATGAATAAGGAATCCCTGCTAGATAGATCAACCTTATTACAAGATAGGGTTAAACCTCCGATTAATGATTTAACCAAGGATAATCTGTTCAGTTTCTCTTTCTCCACACAATACAACTCTCAGGCTAAGACTATTACAAAGGCATTAGAAAAAATCTGGCCCATTTTAAAAGGTGATCAATATCTTAATGTAATACTTCCCGAGCGTCCTAAAGTAATTTTTAAAAAAGCTAGAAGTTTTAAACAAATTTTAGCTCCCAGTGCTCTACCAAGGATTAATAAAGAGGCTCCCCAACATTTTTTTAAGCACCAAACCAAAAGGGTTTTTCAAATGTGGTATGTGCAAAATGTGTAAAGACCAACCGAGACACACGCAAACCTTTACCAGTCATGCTACTGGAAAAACTTATGAAATCAAAGATTTTATTAATTGCAATACAAGTAATGTTGTGTATCTACTACAATGTCCATGTGGCACCCAATATGTGGGTAGGACTATTCGGCCACTAAAAGAGAGAGTCCTAGAGCATTTGGGAGGTATCCAGAGTGATAATCCCAGACTTACGAAATGTAATGTCCCAAAACACTGTAAACAATCACACTTTTTTCTTTTGATAAATTTTTATGTCTGGGTATTGAGAAAATTATCCCACACTGGTGGAAACACAACTCAAATTTTGTCACAAAAAGAAACCAGGTGGATCTATGAACTTAAAACTAGAGGTGGAAAGGGTTTAAATACTGATCTCGACATTATGTCCTTTTATGATGACTTGCGGGTTTTATTATATTATATTATATATTTCATATTTTATAATGTTTAATAATCTCCACCATATTTGAATGATTTTTAATTATGATATCACCTGGTTTCTTATACCTACCTCTGCCTCTGTATGTTCCCTGTATTTATGCATAGTGAGGCCGTTCTAGATGTTCCTCTAGTCCCACTGAATGTATTTACTGTTTGTGTAATATTACCAGTACAAACTGTCACGTTTTGGCTGTTAAGAATATTAAGAATACCATCATAAGAATATAGATGTGTAATTTTCCTCTTTTTATCATTCCGTTTTTTATTCCCTGCATTTTGCTGTTTTAATGATATATTTATTTTTGATATTGCATGCCCGGTGGATGTGTTACTCCCCTTAAACGAATTGGCGGCTTTATTCTCCGTTTTTCGGAGTCACTGTGGACAAAAGGTTGCTCTGGCAACGGAGGACGCTTTACCTCGTCGCATCCGTTTACACGTCAGACAAGTAGGAGTGGCTACTACACGGAAGACGCTTAAAGAAGGGGATTTACTCCGATGCCGGCAGTTCTCTTTTTCCTCCTGATGAAGCCGTGTCGAGCACGGTGAAACGCGTAGAGGTGACAACAGATCGTGTTCCAGCGCTACATCTCCCATCACCCTTTTGGATGACAGCTCCGTTGATGTCAATGTCTTCAGGAGCATTTCTATGACTTTTACATCTACTGTCTTGTGAGTTTTTTCAGTGTTAGGGGCCAGTATCTGTTGTATACATACTGGTCCTGCACATGTATATACCTTCTTTCATTGCAGAATTCTATTAAAGCTGTTTTTACGGATCTACAAGTTTCACTTGATGTGATTGACACTCACGTATGTTTGTGAGTGCATCCATTTATACTTCTCTATTACACTGCAACAGTGTGGCATTATTGCACTATTGTATTTTGTTTTATTTAAAGGTACCCACTCTTTCGCGCCCATCTGCTTTTTATCTTTGTTATGCCATCTTCTGCCTAGCTTGTTGGGTTCGCAGCTTGGCCGCCAGTAACAAGTTAGATTTATTTTGCACTAATAAGTCTGTTTCAGTTTACGCAGCATGTAAGAAGGAAAAACGGCACTCCAGAAGCCAATTTAAAGGTGGAAGAAAAGTGTCTTATTCTTTCATAGGGAAAATAAGTAAATCCACAACGCCAGTGCAGGTGTCAGATGTGAAATACAGCTTGACGCGTTTTGTGCTCCAGGCGCTTAATCATAAGCTCTCATGTATCCAGTTTGTCTTAGTTTGATCTTTTTGAGTTCGGCTTGGATCTCCGTGATCTCCGCCATGGTCGTGGCTTGGTTCATGTCTGTAGCTATTTGGAGGATCTCTTCAAGCCGGGTTTGTTCTGTGATTCTCAGACTTTTTAATGTTGATCCGTATTGGATACAGAGGCCTCTGGCTTGCGCTTTGTGATATCTCCATACGGTAGCTTGAGACAGACCTTCCGTGGAGTTCAAGTCAAAATACTCTTCCAAGGCAGAGCGAAGCTTTGCAGGAAAGTCCCCAGTAGACAGAAGGGATTCATTCAGTCTCCACTGGCCTTTGCCCCTAGTAGTAAGATCTTCATGCAGTCTCATCATGACCGGACCGTGGTCAGACTGTTCTAGGAGACCTATCGAGATGTCTTCAACAGTGTGTAGAGTAAATTTATTCACTAGAAATTTGTCTATTTTGTGTACCTGTTGTGACCTTTGGAGTGGAATGTAACGTCGTATAGGTCATAAGAACAGACTGCTACATTCAGTCAGTGATGTTTATGTTGTCCAGTGAGATGAGTGGAGGTGTCTAAGTTAATATCTATGATCGAGTTGAAGTCTCCACACTAGTTTGCCTTCTTAAACCAAGGATAGTTTCTGTAGCATCCTTTTAGTAACGCAGGACTGATTCTGGTTTGGGGAGTATAGATTAAGTATTGTGAACCATTGATTATTAAGAATACACTTTAGGATAATGAACCTTCCTTTGCAGTCGATGATAGATGTGATCTCTGTGGATTAGGATATAGAGATCCCCACTTAGTGGAATGGTATTGAGACGTGTAAAGCTCAGGATGAAGTGGTCTGTGCGCATTAGATGGGCCGCCCGGCACCAACCATAATATCAGGAAACTCAGGTTAAATCACCCCCCCATTACTGCCTCAAAATTCAAAGCGAGGGATGGGTGCCTACAGACCCAAAAGGAATAGAAGAGAAACTGAACTATCACACCTGCAAAGGGGCTGCAGTCTTATACGGGGGTCTGTTTAGGACCCCAAACCTATATACTGAGGGTCTCCACTGAAAATGCAGACTAGAAAAACATATATCATTTATTCAAAAATCCTTTAAGTGAAAGAGCATGGAGATGAAATACAACAATATCCAAATATAGTCAAATAAATCCTACAGGATAGGAGTAGTAAGCAGTCTGGAAGTAGAAACTGCAAAGATATACGGTTACTGCCCCCACCAGGGTACTCTCCCACATAAATATATCTAATACTGTGCGTACACAGCTTTAAAAATAGAAGGTGAGGTAGAAAAGTAAGCATAAGGGAAAGGGTAGTATTCTGGATCCACTAGGTTCTGTAGCCAAAATATCTGGATCAGTCAGTTGTACAGTAAATGATGGAGATTAAGGTGAAAGACAACTTGTAAATGCTGCAGTGTGGTATATCAAGTCACACACTGTAAAATGAACAGGCAGTCTTGGAAATGCTCCTACCACAATTGTAAATATACAAGATACAATTTCATCAGCAATAAGATCAGCTGGGGAGGATAGCTACCGGGGAGTATAGCTACCGGGGAGTATAGCTACCGGGGTGTATAGCTACCTGGGTGTATAGCTACCTGGGTGTATAGCTACCGGGGTGTATAGCTACCGGGGAGTATAGCTACCTGGGTGTATAGCTACCTGGGTGTATAGCTACCTGGGTGTATAGCTACCTGGGTGTATAGCTACCGGGGTGTATAGCTACCGGGCTGTATAGCTACCTGGGTGTATAGCTACCTGGGTGTATAGCTACATGGGTGTATAGCTACCGGGGAGTATAGCTACCGGGGAGTATAGCTACCGGGGAGTATAGCTACCGGGGAGTATAGCTACCGGGAAGTATAGCTACCGGGAAGTATAGCTACCTGGGTGTATAGCTACCTGGGTGTATAGCTACCTGGGTGTATAGCTAACAGGGAGTATAGCTATCGGGGAGTATAGCTACCTGGGTGTATATCTACCGGGGAGTATAGCTATCGGGGAGTATAGCTACCTGGGTGTATAGCTACCGGGGAGTATAGCTACCTGGGTGTATAGCTACCGGGGAGTATAGCTACCTGGGTGTATAGCTACCTGGGTGTATAGCTACCGGGGAGTATAGCTACCGGGGAGTATAGCTACCGGGGAGTATAGCTACCGGGGAGTATAACTACCTGGGTGTATAGCTACCGGGTAGTATAGCTACCTGGGTGTATAGCTACCTGGGTGTATAGCTACCTGGGTGTATAGCTACCTGGGTGTATAGCTACCAGGGAGTATAGCTACCGGGGTGTATAGCTACCGGGTAGTATAGCTACCTGGATGTATAGCTACCTGGGTGTATAGCTACCGGGGGAGTATAGCTACCGGGGAGTATAGCTACCTGGGTGTATATCTACCGGGGAGTATAGCTACCTGGGTGTATAGCTATTGGGGAGTATAGCTACCTGGGTGTATAGCTACCTGGGTGTATAGCTACCGGGGAGTTTAGCTACCTGGGTGTATATCTACCTGGGTGTATAGCTACCGGGGAGTATAGCTACCTGGGTGTATAGCTACCTGGGGAGTATGGCTACCTGGGTGTATAGCTACCGGGGAGTATAGCTACCTGGGTGTATAGCTACCGGGGAGTATAGCTACCTGGGTGTATAGCTACCTGGGTGTATAGCTACCGGGGAATATAGCTACCTGGGTGTATAGCTACCTGGGTGTATAGCTACCGGGGAGTATAGATACCTGGGTGTATAGCTACCTGGGGAGTATGGCTACCTGGGTGTATAGCTACCGGGGAGTATAGCTACCTGGGTGTATAGCTACCGGGGAGTATAGCTACCTGGGTGTATAGCTACCTGGGTGTATAGCTACCGGGGAGTATAGCTACCTGGGTGTATAGCTACCGGGGAGTATAGCTACCTGGGTGTATAGCTACCTAGGTGTATAGCTACCGGGGAGTATAGCTACCTGGGTGTATAGCTACCTGGGTGTATAGCTACCGGGGAGTATAGCTACCGGGGAGTATAGCTACTGGGGACTTGTGGCAGGAAATGGCCATGAAAGCCTAGTGTACAGAATAATTGGGAATGTCCATTGGGATAAGTCATTATAGAACTGTAAGTGGCCATATTTCTCAAGTAGCGATTCCCTCTCCTTGGCTTTGTAGAAGTGGATCCTGGCGATCACGTTGCCAGTGGCTCTCTAAAGGGGAGAGGTCTGGTGCTAGGACTTGGAGAATATCGATGAGGCAGATGAGATCCTCTGTCTGCACTTCCCCCGGGATGCCCCGAATTGTAATATTGTTACGGTGCGACCTGTCTTCCAGGACACGGCCCCATATATTTGTATTTTTAATGTAAAGTTTAAGACGGATTTGTTCATAAGAAAATGAGCAGTGTTATATTTTGATCTACTTGTGTTTATCTAGCTCATTGTTGATGGTTTTTTCTCTATCCACCAGTGTTATATATAGAGGCTGTATACATTATATAGAGGCTGTATACACTATATAGAGGCTGTATACACTATATAGAGGCTGTATACATTATATAGAGGCTGTATGCACTATATAGAGGCTGTATACATTATATAGAGGCTGTATTCATTATATAGAGGCTGTATACACTATATAGAGGCTGTATACACTATATAGAGGCTGTATACATTATATAGAGGCTGTATACATTATATAGAGGCTGTATACACTATATATAGGCTGTATACATTATATAGAGGCTGTATACATTATATAGAGGCTGTATACATTATACAGAGGCTGTATACATTATATAGAGGCTGTATACACTATATAGAGGCTGTATACATTATATAGAGGCTGTATACATTATATAGAGGTTGTATACATTATATGGAGGCTGTATACACTATATAGAGGCTGTGTACATTATATAGAGGCTGTATACATTATATAGAGGCTGTATACATTATATAGAGGTTGTATACATTATATAGAGGCAGAATACACTATATAGAGGCTGTATACATTATATAGAGGCTGTATACATTATATAGAGGCTGTATACACTATATAGAGGTTGTATACATTATATAGAGGCTGTATACATTATATAGAGGCTGTATACATTATATAGAGGCAGTATACACTATATAGAGGCAGTATATATTATATAGAGGCTGTATACATTATATAGAGGTTGTATACATTAGGGTTAGGGTTAGGGTTATTATATTAGGGTTGTTATATATAGAGGCTGTATACATTATATAGAGGCTGTATACACTATATAGAGGCTGTATACACTATATAGAGGCTGTATACATTATATAGAGGCAGTATACATTATATAGAGGCTGTATACATTATATAGAGGTTGTATACATTAGGGTTAGGGTTATTATATTAGGGTTGTTATATATAGAGGCTGTATACATTATATAGAGGCTGTATACATTATATAGAGGCTGTATACATTATATAGAGGCAGTATACATTATATAGAGGCTGTATACATTATATAGAGGTTGTATACATTAGGGTTAGGGTTAGGGTTATTATATTAGGGTTGTTATATATAGAGGCTGTATACATTATATAGAGGCTGTATACATTATATAGAGGCTGTATACACTATATAGAGGCTGTATACATTATATAGAGGCTGTATACACTATATAGAGGCTGTATACACTATATAGAGGCTGTATACATTATATAGAGGCTGTATACATTATATAGAGGCTGTATACATTATATAGAGGCAGTATACACTATATAGAGGCTGTATACATTATATAGAGGCTGTATACACTATATAGAGGCTGTATACATTATATAGAGGCAGTATACATTATATAGAGGCTGTATACATTATATAGAGGCTGTATACATTATATAGAGGCTGTATACATTATATAGAGGTTGTATACATTATATAGAGGCTGTATACATTATATAGAGGCTGTATACATTATATAGAGGTTGTATACATTATATAGAGGCTGTATACACTATATAGAGGCTGTATACATTATATAGAGGTTGTATACATTAGGGTTAGGGTTAGGGTTATTATATTAGGGTTGTTATATATAGAGGCTGTATACATTATATAGAGGCTGTATACATTATATAGAGGCTGTATACACTATATAGAGGCTGTATACATTAGAGGCAGTATACATTATATAGAGGCTGTATACATTATATAGAGGTTGTATACATTAGGGTTAGGGTTATTATATTAGGGTTGTTATATATAGAGGCTGTATACATTATATAGAGGCTGTATACATTATATAGAGGCTGTATACACTATATAGAGGCTGTATACATTATATAGAGGTTGTATACATTATATAGAGGCTGTATACACTATATAGAGGCTGTATACACTATATAGAGGCTGTATACATTATATAGAGGCTGTATACATTATATAGAGGCTGTATACATTATATAGAGGTTGTATACATTATATAGAGGCAGTATACACTATATAGAGGCTGTATACATTATATAGAGGCTGTATACACTATATAGAGGCAGTATACATTATATAGAGGCAGTATACATTATATAGAGGCTGTATACATTATATAGAGGCTGTATACATTATATAGAGGCTGTATACATTATATAGAGGTTGTATACATTATATAGAGGCTGTATACATTATATAGAGGCTGTATACATTATATAGAGGCTGTATACACTATATAGAGGCTGTATACATTATATAGAGGCTGTATACACTATATAGAGGCTGTATACATTATATAGAGGTTGTATACATTATATAGAGGCAGTATACACTATATAGAGGCTGTATACATTATATAGAGGCTGTATACATTATATAGAGGTTGTATACATTATATAGAGGCTGTATACACTATATAGAGGCTGTATACATTATATAGAGGCAGTATACATTATATAGAGGCTGTATACATTATATAGAGGTTGTATACACTATATAGAGGCTGTATACATTATATAGAGGCTGTATACATTATATAGAGGCTGTATACACTATATAGAGGCTGTATACATTAGAGGCAGTATACATTATATAGAGGCTGTATACATTATATAGAGGTTGTATACATTAGGGTTAGGGTTATTATATTAGGGTTGTTATATATAGAGGCTGTATACATTATATAGAGGCTGTATACATTATATAGAGGCTGTATACACTATATAGAGGCTGTATACATTATATAGAGGTTGTATACATTATATAGAGGCTGTATACACTATATAGAGGCTGTATACACTATATAGAGGCTGTATACATTATATAGAGGCTGTATACATTATATAGAGGCTGTATACATTATATAGAGGTTGTATACATTATATAGAGGCAGTATACACTATATAGAGGCTGTATACATTATATAGAGGCTGTATACACTATATAGAGGCAGTATACATTATATAGAGGCAGTATACATTATATAGAGGCTGTATACATTATATAGAGGCTGTATACATTATATAGAGGCTGTATACATTATATAGAGGTTGTATACATTATATAGAGGCTGTATACATTATATAGAGGCTGTATACATTATATAGAGGCTGTATACACTATATAGAGGCTGTATACATTATATAGAGGCTGTATACACTATATAGAGGCTGTATACATTATATAGAGGTTGTATACATTATATAGAGGCAGTATACACTATATAGAGGCTGTATACATTATATAGAGGCTGTATACATTATATAGAGGTTGTATACATTATATAGAGGCTGTATACACTATATAGAGGCTGTATACATTATATAGAGGCAGTATACATTATATAGAGGCTGTATACATTATATAGAGGTTGTATACACTATATAGAGGCTGTATACATTATATAGAGGCTGTATACACTATATAGAGGCTGTATACATTATATAGAGGTTGTATACATTATATAGAGGCAGTATACACTATATAGAGGCTGTATACATTATATAGAGGCTGTATACATTATATAGAGGTTGTATACATTATATAGAGGCTGTATACACTATATAGAGGCTGTATACATTATATAGAGGCAGTATACATTATATAGAGGCTGTATACATTATATAGAGGCTGTATACATGGCTTGTGTATAGGCGTCTCCTCCTCATATTGGCAGCTGTATGACATTTCAGACTTGTAGATTTAAACCCTAATTCACATCTGAAGAATAGAACATGTGTGAAAGTCACCAAGATACCAAAACCCCCATATGTGAGCCACTTCCTAGTGTCTCCTCTGGTGCCGGGTTTCAGCAATGTGAATGTATTACTGATGGGGGGGTATTTTTATTTATAAACCTCGTGAAATGTACTACTGAAGAGTGACTGAAAAATATACTAAGACCCTTATTTCAGGTTTTAGAGGTTAAACCCCAGCGACGTGGCCCCCAATGGTGACATTGCCACTTACCTGAGTCGCATGTGAAGGTTCGTGACAGATCATCGCAGAATATTATGGCCACAGCCTGGCGTTTAGTCTCCTTTGGCAGACGCATAATACACTTCACATTACTGATCTCTGTAACCTGCAAGACAGACAGGGGGAGGAATAATCACGGTGCCCCCCGGCAATTATATATAAATAACTCCTTCCGTGCCCCCAACTCATTTGGAGAAAAGAAGGATTTGTTTCCCCCATTAAAAGGAAATGGCTGAAATAAGGGTTTTATTTGGCTTCTTTTGGATCAACAGCGGTAACATGGGATAGGAAACTATAAACTACAATGTAACTATATGCACCACTAATCCTTACCCCACCCCCTGCTGTATTACATTACATGGCCATGTATTTATATAGCGCTAACAAATATACACAGGGCTTGGTACAGAGTATAAGAAGGGAGTTACACTACAGACTAAAACATGAGGTAGAGGACCCTACTCACAAGCTTATATTCTAGAGGGGAAGAGGAATATGAGAAACATATGGTGAGTGAAAAGGTGTAGATTGTGATAATGGAAGGTGTGGGGGAACGGTGAGAGCCGAGTCACAGCAGAGGTTATGGTTAGGTAAACCCTAATTTAATAGGTAATTTAGTTGGGGGCATTGTAAGCCCAATCCAGCCACATGTAAATAAATCAATCTTTGGAGACTGCGGGTGAGTAAAGTGTGAGTTGGCTGACATAGTGCAGAGGGGGGAACAAACTCACATCATCTGATGAACCAGACCTAGAAAATAAATTAACTAGGGAGGGCATTAAACAGTCTGGTCTTGTTGGGATGATGTGGGTCCAAGAGAGAGAAAACCCCCCCACTAAACACATGGAAGAGTGTGGGAAGAGACTGAAATCACCCTGAGAGTGAACAAAGATAGAGAGATAGAGCTTTAAAGCCAATATATTTTAATTGACATAAACCAGAGAGCATAGTATCCAAACATTGGAGAGACATGAGCATAAAGTGCAAAATATAGATGTTTTCTGACGGTATACCTCAGGAACATGTATGGAACAGTCTGATCTGGTCGCAGGGGGAGGATGTGAGTGAATGTAGGTCCAGTGAGATCCGAGTGCTGTACCCTGTAACCCTATAACCCCTGCCGTACCCCCTAACCTTATAACGCCTCCCCCCGCTGTACCCCCTAACCTTATAACCTCCTGCTGTATCCCCTAACCCTATAGCCCCCTGCTGTATCCACTAACCTTATAACCCCTCCCCCTGCTGTATACCCTAACCTTATAGCCCCCTGCTGTATCCATTAACCTTATAACCCCCCCCCACTGTATCCCCTAACCTTAGAACCCCCCTGCTGTATTCACTAACCTTTTCACCCCCCCCGCTGTATCCCTTAACCTTATAACCCCCCGCTGTATCCCCTAACCTTATAGCCCCCCGCTGTATCCCCTAACCTTATAGCCCCCCGCTGTATCCCCTAACCTTATAGCCCCCCGCTGTATCCCCTAACCTTATAACCCCCCGCTGTATCACCTAACCTTAGAACCCCCCTGCTGTATCCCCTAACCTTATAACCCCCCCCCCACTGTATCCCCTAACCTTATACCCCCCCGTATCCCCTAACCTTAGAACCCCCCCGCTGTATCCCCTAACCTTATAGCCCCCCGCTGTATCCCCTAACCTTATAACCCCCCGCTGTATCAGCTAACCTTAAAGCCCCCCGCTGTATCCCCTAACCTTATAACCCCCCGCTGTATCCCCTAACCCTATAGCCCCCCGCTGTATCCCCTAACCTTATACCCCTCCCCGCTGTATCCGCTAACCTTATAGCTCCCCCCGCTGTATCCGCTAACCTTATAGCTCCCCCCGCTGTATCCCCTAACCTTATAACCCCCCCGCTGTATCCCCTAACCCTATAGCCCCCCGCTGTATCCCCTAACCTTATACCCCTCCCCGCTGTATCCGCTAACCTTATAGCTCCCCCCGCTGTATCCGCTAACCTTATAGCTCCCCCCGCTGTATCCCCTAACCTTATACCCCTCCCCGCTGTATCCCCTAACCTTATACCCCCCCCCGCTGTATCCCCTAACCATATAGCCCCCGCTGTATCCCCTAACCTTATAAACCCCCCGCTGTATCCCCTAACCTTATAAGCCCCCCGCTGTATCCCCTAACCTTATAAGCCCCCCGCTGTATCCCCTAACCTTATACCCCTCCGCTATATCCCCTAACCTTATAACCCCCCGCTGTATCCCCTAACCTTTTACCCCTCCCCGCTGTATCCCCAAACCTTTTACCCCTCCCCGCTGTATCCCCTAACCTTTTACCCCCCCCCGCTGTATCCGCTAACCTTATAGCCCCCCCCGCTGTATCCCCTAACCTTATACCCCTCCCCGCTGTATCCGCTAACCTTATAGCCCCCCCGCTGTATCCGCTAACCTTATAGCGTCCCCGCTGTATCCGCTAACCTTATAGCCCCCCCGCTGTATCCCCTAACCTTATAACCCCCCCCCGCTGTATCCCCTAACCTTATAACCCCCCCGCTGTATCCCCTAACCTTATAAGCCCCCCGCTGTATCCCCTAACCTTATAACCCCCCCCTGTATCCCCTAACCTTATAAGCCCCCCGCTGTATCCCCTAACCTTATACCCCTCCGCTGTATCCCCTAACCTTATAACCCCCCGCTGTATCCCCTAAACTTATACCCCTCCCCGCTGTATCCGCTAACCTTATAGCCCCCGACTGTATCCCCTAACCTTATAACCCCCCCGCTGTATCCATTAACCTTATAAGCCCCCCGCTGTATCCCCTAACCTTATAGCCCCCCGCTGTATCCATTAACCTTATAACCCCCCGCTGTATCCCCTAAACTTATACCCCTCCCCGCTGTATCCGCTAACCTTATAGCCCCCGACTGTATCCCCTAACCTTATAACCCCCCCGCTGTATCCATTAACCTTATAAGCCCCCCGCTGTATCCCCTAACCTTATAGCCCCCCGCTGTATCCATTAACCTTATAACCCCCCGCTGTATCCCCTAAACTTATACCCCTCCCCGCTGTATCCGCTAACCTTATAGCCCCCGACTGTATCCCCTAACCTTATAACCCCCCCGCTGTATCCATTAACCTTATAAGCCCCCCGCTGTATCCCCTAACCTTATAGCCCCCCGCTGTATCCATTAACCTTATACCCCTCCGTGCTGTATCCGCTAACCTTATAGCCCCCCCACTGTATCCCCTAAACTTATAACCCCCCTGCTGTATCCATTAACCTTATAACCCCCCCACTGTATCCGCTAACCTTAGAACCCCCCGCTGTATCCCCTAACCTTATAACCCCCCCGCTGTATCCCCTAACCTTATAAGCCCCCCGCTGTATCCCCTAACCTTATAACCCCCCCCTGTATCCCCTAACCTTATAAGCCCCCCGCTGTATCCCCTAACCTTATACCCCTCCGCTGTATCCCCTAACCTTATAACCCCCCGCTGTATCCCCTAAACTTATACCCCTCCCCGCTGTATCCGCTAACCTTATAGCCCCCGACTGTATCCCCTAACCTTATAACCCCCCCGCTGTATCCATTAACCTTATAAGCCCCCGCTGTATCCCCTAACCTTATAGCCCCCCGCTGTATCCATTAACCTTATAACCCCCCGCTGTATCCCCTAAACTTATACCCCTCCCCGCTGTATCCGCTAACCTTATAGCCCCCGACTGTATCCCCTAACCTTATAACCCCCCCGCTGTATCCATTAACCTTATAAGCCCCCCGCTGTATCCCCTAACCTTATAGCCCCCCGCTGTATCCATTAACCTTATACCCCTCCCTGCTGTATCCGCTAACCTTATAGCCCCCGACTGTATCCCCTAACCTTATAACCCCCCCGCTGTATCCATTAACCTTATAAGCCCCCCGCTGTATCCCCTAACCTTATAGCCCCCCGCTGTATCCATTAACCTTATAACCCCCCCTGCTGTATCCCCTAACCTTAGAACCCCCCGCTGTATCCACTAACCTTATAACCCCCCTGCTGTATCCCCTAACCTTATAGCCCCCCGCTGTATCCCCTAACCTTATAGCCCCCCGCTGTATCCGATAACCTTAGAACCTCCCCACTGTATCCCCTAACCTTAGAACCCCCCGCTGTATCCCCTAACCTTATAACCCCCCCACTGTATCCGCTAACCTTAGAACCCCCCGCTGTATCCACTAACCTTATAGCCCCCCGCTGTATCCGATAACCTTAGAACCCCCCGCTGTATCCCCTAACCTTAGAACCCCCCGCTGTATCCCCTAACCTTATAACCCCCCTGCTGTATCCCCTAACCTTATAGCCCCCCGCTGTACCCCCTAACCCGATACCCCACTCTCCCTGTTGCTTACTTTAGGGGATGTACGGAGGAGCACAGACCGCTCATCAGGATATTTCTCCAGCCTCCAGGGTCCCTTACTGGAAGCTTTCCTGAGCACCAGCCAGCAGCGCCGGTATATCTACACGGAAGAAATGAGATAAGAAAAAAGGTGAAGGAGGTGGCGCCCCCTAGCTCACAAGCAGGAAGGTGCAATGCACAGCCCTGACCCCACATGCCATGCTACAGACACACTGCCCGGCTCCTACTGCGACACACACTACCCTGATCCTCTCCCATTACTCACTGCGCTGTACCCTGATCCTCTCCCATTACTCACTGCGCTGTACCCTGATCCTCTCCCATTACTCACTGCGCTGTACCCTGATCCTCTCCCATTACTCACTGCGCTGTACCCTGATCCTCTCCCCATTACTCACTGCGCTGTACCCTGATCCTCTCCCATTACTCACTGCGCTGTACCCTGATCCTCTCCCCATTACTCACTGCGCTGTACCCTGATCCTCTCCCCATTACTCACTGCGCTGTACCCTGATCCTCTCCCATCACTCACTGCGCTGTACCCTGATCCTCTCCCATCACTCACTGCGCTGTACCCTGATCCTCTCCCATTACTCACTGCGCTGTACCCTGATCCTCTCCCCATTACTCACTGCGCTGTACCCTGATCCTCTCCCCATTACTCACTGCGCTGTACCCTGATCCTCTCCCATTACTCACTGCGCTGTACCCTGATCCTCTCCCCATTACTCACTGCGCTGTACCCTGATCCTCTCCCCATTACTCACTGCGCTGTACCCTGATCCTCTCCCATTACTCACTGCGCTGTACCCTGATCCTCTCCCCATTACTCACTGCGCTGTACCCTGATCCTCTCCCCATTACTCACTGCGCTGTACCCTGATCCTCTCCCATCACTCACTGCGCTGTACCCTGATCCTCTCCCATCACTCACTGCGCTGTACCCTGATCCTCTCCCATTACTCACTGCGCTGTACCCTGATCCTCTCCCCATTACTCACTGCGCTGTACCCTGATCCTCTCCCCATTACTCACTGCGCTGTACCCTGATCCTCTCCCATTACTCACTGCGCTGTACCCTGATCCTCTCCCCATTACTCACTGCGCTGTACCCTGATCCTCTCCCCATTACTCACTGCGCTGTACCCTGATCCTCTCCCCATTACTCACTGCGCTGTACCCTGATCCTCTCCCCATTACTCACTGCGCTGTACCCTGATCCTCTCCCCATTACTCACTGCGCTGTACCCTGATCCTCTCCCATTACTCACTGCGCTGTACCCTGATCCTCTCCCCATTACTCACTGCGCTGTACCCTGATCCTCTCCCCATTACTCACTGCGCTGTACCCTGATCCTCTCCCCATTACTCACTGCGCTGTACCCTGATCCTCTCCCCATTACTCACTGCGCTGTACCCTGATCCTCTCCCTATTACTCACTGCGCTGTACCCTGATCCTCTCCCATTACTCACTGCGCTGTACCCTGATCCTCTCCCATTACTCACTGCGCTGTACCCTGATCCTCTCCCCATTACTCACTGCGCTGTACCCTGATCCTCTCCCCATTACTCACTGCGCTGTACCCTGATCCTCTCCCATTATTCAGTGCGCTGTACCCTGATCCTCTCCCATTACTCACTGCGCTGTACCCTGATCCTCTCCCATTACTCACTGCGCTGTACCCTGATCCTCTCCCATTACTCACTGCGCTGTACCCTGATCCTCTCCCCATTACTCACTGCGCTGTACCCTGATCCTCTCCCCATTACTCACTGCGCTGTACCCTGATCCTCTCCCCATTACTCACTGCGCTGTACCCTGATCCTCTCCCATTACTCACTGCGCTGTACCCTGATCCTCTCCCCATTACTCACTGCGCTGTACCCTGATCCTCTCCCCATTACTCACTGCGCTGTACCCTGATCCTCTCCCTATTACTCACTGCGCTGTACCCTGATCCTCTCCCATTACTCACTGCGCTGTACCCTGATCCTCTCCCATTACTCACTGCGCTGTACCCTGATCCTCTCCCCATTACTCACTGCGCTGTACCCTGGTCCTCTCCCCATTACTCACTGCGCTGTACCCTGATCCTCTCCCATTATTCAGTGCGCTGTACCCTGATCCTCTCCCATTACTCACTGCGCTGTACCCTGATCCTCTCCCATTACTCACTGCGCTGTACCCTGATCCTCTCCCCATTACTCACTGCGCTGTACCCTGATCCTCTCCCATTACTCACTGCGCTGTACCCTGATCCTCTCCCCATTACTCACTGCGCTGTACCCTGATCCTCTCCCCATCTCACTGCGCTGTACCCTGATCCTCTCCCCATTACTCACTGCGCCTGCGCTGTACCCTGATCCTCTCCCATTACTCACTGCGCTGTACCCTGATCCTCTCCCCATTACTCACTGCGCTGTACCCTGATCCTCTCCCCGTTACTCACTGCGCTGTACCCTGATCCTCTCCCCATTACTCACTGCGCTGTACCCTGATCCTCTCCCATTACTCACTGCGCTGTACCCTGATCCTATCCCATTACTCACTGCGCTGTACCCTGATCCTCTCCCCATTACTCACTGCGCTGTACCCTGATCCTCTCCCATTACTCACTGCGCTGTACCCTGATCCTCTCCCATTACTCACTGCGCTGTACCCTGATCCTCTCCCCATTACTCACTGCGCCTGCGCTGTACCCTGATCCTCTCCCATTACTCACTGCGCTGTACCCTGATCCTCTCCCCATTACTCACTGCGCTGTACCCTGATCCTCTCCCCGTTACTCACTGCGCTGTACCCTGATCCTCTCCCCATTACTCACTGCGCTGTACACTGATCCTCTCCCATTACTCACTGCGCTGTACCCTGATTCTATCCCATTACTCACTGCGCTGTACCCTGATCCTCTCCCCATTACTCACTGCGCTGTACCCTGATCCTCTCCCCGTTACTCACTGCGCTGTACCCTGATCCTATCCCATTACTCACTGCGCTGTACCCTGATCCTCTCCCCATTACTCACTGCGCTGTACCCTGATCCTCTCCCATTACTCACTGCGCTGTACCCTGATCCTCTCCCCATTACTCACTGCGCTGTACCCTGATCCTCTCCCCATTACTCACTGCACTGTACCCTGATCCTCTCCCATTACTCACTGTGCTGTACCCTGATCCTCTCCCCATTACTCACTGCGCTGTACCCTGATCCTCTCCCCATTACTCACTGCGCTGTACCCTGATCCTCTCCCATTACTCACTGCGCTGTACCCTGATCCTCTCCCTATTACTCACTGCGCTGTACCCTGATCCTCTCCCTATTACTCACTGCGCTGTACCCTGATCCTCTCCCCATTACTCACTGCGCTGTACCCTGATCCTCTCCCCATTACTCACTGCGCTGTACCCTGATCCTCTCCCCATTACTCACTGCGCTGTACCCTGATCCTCTCCCATTACTCACTGCACTGTACCCTGATCTTCTCCCCATTACTCACTGCGCTGTAACCTGATCCTCTCCCCATTACTCACTGCGCTGTACCCTGATCCTCTCCCCATTACTCACTGCGCTGTACCCTGATCCTCTCCCATTACTCACTGCGCTGTACCCTGATCCTCTCCCCATTACTCACTGCGCTGTACCCTGATCCTCTCCCCATTACTCACTGCGCTGTACCCTGATCCTCTCCCCATTACTCACTGCGCTGTACCCTGATCCTCTCCCTATTACTCACTGCGCTGTACCCTGATTCTCTCCCATTACTAACTGCGCTGTACCCTGATCCTCTCCCCATTACTCACTGCGCTGTACCCTGATCCTCTCCCTATTACTCACTGCGCTGTACCCTGATCCTCTCCCTATTACTCACTGCGCTGTACCCTGATCCTCTCCCCATTACTCACTGCGCTGTACCCTGATCCTCTCCCTATTACTCACTGCGCTGTACCCTGATCCTCTCCCATTACTCACTGCGCTGTACCCTGATCCTCTCCCTATTACTCACTGCGCTGTACCCTGATCCTCTCCCCATTACTCACTGCGCTGTACCCTGATCCTCTCCCCATTACTCACTGCGCTGTACCCTGATCCTCTCCCCATTACTCACTGCGCTGTACCCTGATCCTCTCCCCATTACTCACTGCGCTGTACCCTGATCCTCTCCCCATTACTCACTGCGCTGTACCCTGATCCTCTCCCCATTACTCACTGCGCTGTACCCTGATCCTCTCCCCATTACTCACTGCGCTGTACCCTGATCCTCTCCCCATTACTCACTGCGCTGTACCCTGATCCTCTCCCCATTACTCCTTGCGCTGTACCCTGATCCTCTCCCATTACTCACTGCACTGTACCCTGATCTTCACACAATTACTCACTGCGCTGTAACCTGATCCTCTCCCCATTACTCACTGCGCTGTACCCTGATCCTCTCCCCATTACTCACTGCGCTGTACCCTGATCCTCTCCCCATTACTCACTGCGCTGTACCCTGATCCTCTCCCTATTACTCACTGCGCTGTACCCTGATCCTCTCCCATTACTCACTGCGCTGTACCCTGATCCTCTCCCCATTACTCACTGCGCTGTACCCTGATCCTCTCCCCATTACTCACTGCGCTGTACCCTGATCCTCTCCCTATTACTCACTGCGCTGTACCCTGATCCTCTCCCATTACTAACTGCGCTGTACCCGGGGGGCAGAGCATGTCATGTTCCGGGGGGCAGAGCATGTTCCGGGGGGGGGGGCACAGCATGTAATGTTGCAGGGGGCACAGCATGTCATGTTGCGGGGGGCACAGCATGTTTCGGGGGGCAGAGCATGTCATGTTGCAGGGGGCACAGCATGTTTCGGGGGGCAGAGCATGTCATGTTCCGGGGGGGCACAGCATGTCATGTTTCGGGGGGCACAGCATGTTTCGAGGGGGGGGCACAGCATGTCATGTTCCGGGGGGGGCAAGTCGTGTTTCGGGGGACACAGCATGTCATGTCCGGGAGGGGCAAGTCATGTTTCGGGGGGCAGAGCATGTCATGTTCCGGGGGGCACAGCATGTCATGTTCCGGGGGGCACAGCATGTCATGTTCCGGGGGGCACAGCATGTCATGTTCCGGGGGGCACAGCACGTCATGTTCCGGGGGGGCACAGCATGTTTCGGGGGGCACAGCACAGCATGTTTCGGGGGGCAGAGCATGTCATGTTTCGGGGGGCACAGCATGTCATGTTTCGGGGGGCACAGCATGTCATGTTTCGGGGGGCACAGCATGTTCTGGGGGGCACAGCATGTCATGTTTCGGGGGGCACAGCATGTCATGTTCCGGGGGGGCACAGCATATTCCGGGGGGGGGGGGGGGGGGGGGGAGGGGCACAGCATGTCATGTTCCGGGGGAGCACAGCATGTCATGTTCTGGGGGGCACAGCATGTCATGTTCAGGGGGGCACAGCATGTTCCGGGGGGCACAGCATGTCATGTTCTGGGGGGCACAGCATGTTCCGGGGGGCACAGCATGTCATGTTCTGGGGGGCAAAGCATGTCATGTTCCGGGGGACACAGCAGGTCATGTTCTGGGGGGCACAGCAGGTCATGTTCTGGGGGGCACAGCAGGTCATGTTCTGGGGGGCACAGCATTTCATGTTCCGGGGGGCACAGCATGTTATGTTCTGGGGGGCACAGCATGTCTTGTTCTGGGGGGCACAGCATGTCATGTTCCGGGGGGGGGGGGGCACAGCATGTCATGTTTCGGGGGGCACAGAATGTTTCGGGTGGGGGGCACAGCATGTCATGTTTCGGGGGGGCACAGCATGTCATGTTTCGGGGGGGCACAGCATGTCATGTTTCGGAGGGCACAGCATGTCATGTTCCGGGGGGGCACAGCATGTCATGTTCCGGGGGGGCACAGCATGTCATGTTCCGGGGGGGCACAGCATGTCATGTTCCGGGGGGGCACAGCATGTCATGTTCCGGGGGGGCACAGCATATCATGTTCCGGGGGCACAGCATGTCTTGTTCTGGGGGGCATGTCATGTTCCGGGGGTCACAGCATGTTCCGGGGGGCACGTCATGTTCCGGGGGGCATGTCATGTTCCGGGGGGCACAGCATGTCATGTTCCGGGGGGCACAGCATGTCATGTTCCAGGGGGCACAGCATGTCATGTTCCGGGGGGCACAGCAGGTCATGTTCCGGGGGGCACAGCAGGTCATGTTCTGGGGGGCACAGCAGGTCATATTATGGGGGGCACAGCATGTCATGTTCCGGGGGGAACAGCATGTTATGTTCTGGGGGGCACAGCATGTTCCGGGGGGGGGGGCACAGCATGTCATGTTCTGGGGGGGCACAGCATGTCTTGTTCTGGGGGGCACAGCATGTCATGTTCCGGGGGGGGGGGGCACAGCATGTCTTGTTCTGGGGGGCATGTCATGTTCCGGGGGGCACAGCATGTCATGTTCCGGGGGGGCACAGCATGTCATGTTCCGGGGGGGGGCACAGCATGTTCCGGGGGGGCACAGCATGTCATGTTTCGGGGGGCACAGAATGTTTCGGGTGGGGGGCACAGCATGTCATGTTTCGGGGGGCACAGCATGTCATGTTTCGGAGGGCACAGCATGTTCTGGGGGGCACAGCATGTCATGTTCCGGGGGGGGGCACAGCATGTCATGTTCCGGGGGGCATGTCATGTTCCGGGGGCACAGCATGTCTTGTTTTGGGGGGCATGTCATGTTCCGGGGGGCACAGCATGTCATGTTCTGGGGGTCACAGCATGTTCGGGGGGGCACGTCATGTTCCGGGGGTCACAGCATGTTCCGGGGGGCACGTCATGTTCCGGGGGGCATGTCATGTTCTGGGGGGCACAGCATGTCATATTCCGGGGGGCACAGCATGTCATGTTCCGGGGGGGGCACAGCATGTCATGTTCCGGGGGGGCACAGCATGTTCCGGGGGGGGGAGCATGTCATGTTCTGGGGGGGCACAGCATGTCTTGTTCTGGGGGGCACAGCATGTCATGTTCCGGGGGGGGGGGGCACAGCATGTTCCGGGGGGCACAGCATGTCATGTTTCGGGGGGCACAGAATGTTTCGGGTGGGGGGCACAGCATGTCATGTTTCGGGGGGCACAGCATGTCATGTTCCGGGGGGCACAGCATGTCATGTTCCGGGGGCGCACAGCATGTCATGTTCCGGGGGGGCACAGCATGTCATGTTCCGGGGGCGCACAGCATGTCATGTTCCGGGGGCGCACAGCATGTCATGTTCCGGGGGGGGCACAGCATGTTCCCGGGGGGCACAGCATGTCATGTTCCGGGGGGCACAGCATGTCATGTTCCGGGGGGGCACAGCATGTCAAGTTCCGGGGGGGCACAGCATGTTCCGGGGGGGCACAGCATGTCATGTTTCGGGGGGCACAGAATGTTTCGGGTGGGGGGCACAGCATGTCATGTTCCGGGGGGCACAGCAGGTCATGTTCCGGGGGGGCACAGCATGTCATGTTCCGGGGGGGCACAGCATGTCATGTTTCGGGGGGCACAGAATGTTTCGGGTGGGGGGCACAGCATGTCATGTTCCGGGGGGGGGGCACAGCATGTCATGTTACGGGGGGGCACAGCATGTCATGTTCCGGGGGGGGCACAGCATGTTCCGGGGGGGCACAGCATGTCATGTTCCGGGGGGGGCACAGCATGTCATGTTCCGGGGGGCACAGCATGTCATGTTCCGGGGGGGGCACAGCATGTTCCGGGGGGGCACAGCATGTCATGTTCCGGGGGGGGCACAGCATGTCATGTTCCGGGGGGGGCACAGCATGTTCCGGGGGGGGGGCACAGCATGTTCCGGGGGGGCACAGCATGTCATGTTCCGGGGGGGGCACAGCATGTCATGTTCCGGGGGGGGCACAGCATGTTCCGGGGGGGGGGCACAGCATGTTCCGGGGGGGCACAGCATGTCATGTTCCGGGGGGGGGCACAGCATGTTCCGGGGGGGCACAGCATGTCACGCACCCCCAGGTTCCTGCTCTTCATCCTGACGTATCCCTGCCGCACAATGTCCGAGCTGTTGGCGGCCATGATGCACATTCATCCTCTCAGCTCCCGGTCCCAGCCACAGACTGAACCACCGCGCCCGGGACAGGGGGCACCCGCCCGAGGAATGTACCAACCGCCTGGCAGCAGGGGGAGCTGCTGCACATCATATAGGTCTTTATACAACGAACGGGTTTAGAGAGGGGATTGGAAGCTGAGAGATCCAGTATATAATGTACCAGCTGAGAGATCCAGTATATAATATACCAGCTGAGAGATCCAGTATATAATACACCAGCTGAGAGATCCAGTATATAATGTACCAGCTGAGAGATCCAGTATGTAATGTACCAGCTGAGAGATCCAGTATATAATGTACCAGCTGAGAGATCCAGTATATAATGTACCAGCTGAGAGATCCAGTATATAATACACCAGCTGAGAGATCCAGTATATAATGTACCAGCTGAGAGATCCAGTATATAATGTACCAGCTGAGAGATCCAGTATATAATGTACCAGCTGAGAGATCCAGTATATAATATACCAGCTGAGAGATCCAGTATATAATGTACCAGCTGAGAGATCCAGGATATAATGTACCAGCTGAGAGATCCAGTATATAATGTACCAGCTGAGAGATCCAGTATATAATGTACCAGCTGAGAGATCCAGTATATAATATACCAGCTGAGAGATCCAGGATATAATACACCAGCTGAGAGATCCAGTATATAATATACCAGCTGAGAGATCCAGGATATAATACACCAGCTGAGAGATCCAGTATATAATGTACCAGCTGAGAGATCCAGTATATAATACACCAGCTGAGAGATCCAGTATATAATGTACCAGCTGAGAGATCCAGTATATAATACACCAGCTGAGAGATCCAGTATATAATATGTCAGCTGAGAGATCCAGTATATAATGTACCAGCTGAGAGATCCAGTATATAATGTACCAGCTGAGAGATCCAGTATATAATGTACCAGCTGAGAGATCCAGTATATAATGTACCAGCTGAGAGATCCAGTATATAATGTACCAGCTGAGAGATCCAGTATATAATGTACCAGCTGAGAGATCCAGTATATAATGTACCAGCTGAGAGATCCAGTATATAATACACCAGCTGAGAGATCCAGTATATAATGTACCAGCTGAGAGATCCAGTATATAATGTACCAGCTGAGAGATCCAGTATATAATGTACCAGCTGAGAGATCCAGTATATAATATACCAGCTGAGAGATCCAGGATATAATACACCAGCTGAGAGATCCAGTATATAATATACCAGCTGAGAGATCCAGGATATAATACACCAGCTGAGAGATCCAGTATATAATGTACCAGCTGAGAGATCCAGTATATAATACACCAGCTGAGAGATCCAGTATATAATGTACCAGCTGAGAGATCCAGTATATAATACACCAGCTGAGAGATCCAGTATATAATATGTCAGCTGAGAGATCCAGTATATAATGTACCAGCTGAGAGATCCAGTATATAATGTACCAGCTGAGAGATCCAGTATATAATGTACCAGCTGAGAGATCCAGTATATAATGTACCAGCTGAGAGATCCAGTATATAATGTACCAGCTGAGAGATCCAGTATATAATGTACCAGCTGAGAGATCCAGTATATAATGTACCAGCTGAGAGATCCAGTATATAATACACCAGCTGAGAGATCCAGTATATAATGTACCAGCTGAGAGATCCAGTATATAATATACCAGCTGAGAGATCCAGTATATAATACACCAGCTGAGAGATCCAGTATATAATATACCAGCTGAGAGATCCAGTATATAATGTACCAGCTGAGAGATCCAGTATATAATACACCAGCTGAGAGATCCAGTATATAATACACCAGCTGAGAGATCCAGTATATAATGTACCAGCTGAGAGATCCAGTATATAATGTACCAGCTGAGAGATCCAGTATATAATACACCAGCTGAGAGATCCAGTATATAATATACCAGCTGAGAGATCCAGTATATCATACACCAGCTGAGAGATCCAGTATATAATGTACCAGCTGAGAGATCCAGTATATAATACACCAGCTGAGAGATCCAGTATATAATACACCAGCTGAGAGATCCAGTATATAATGTACCAGCTGAGAGATCCAGTATATAATACACCAGCTGAGAGATCCAGTATATAATGTACCAGCTGAGAGATCCAGTATATAATGTCAGCTGAGAGATCCAGTATATAATGTACCCGCTGAGAGATCCAGTATATAATACACCAGCTGAGAGATCCAGTATATAATGTACCAGCTGAGAGATCCAGTATATAATGTCAGCTGAGAGATCCAGTATATAATGTACCAGCTGAGAGATCCAGTATATAATATACCAGCTGAGAGATCCAGTATATAATGTACCAGCTGAGAGATCCAGTATATAATATGTCAGCTGAGAGATCCAGTATATAATGTACCAGCTGAGAGATCCAGTATATAATATACCAGCTGAGAGATCCAGTATATAATATACCAGCTGAGAGATCCAGTATATAATATACCAGCTGAGAGATCCAGTATATAATATACCAGCTGAGAGATCCAGTATATAATGTACCAGCTGAGAGATCCAGTATATAATGTACCAGCTGAGAGATCCAGTATATAATGTACCAGCTGAGAGATCCAGTATATAATGTACCAGCTGAGAGATCCAGTATATAATACACCAGCTGAGAGATCCAGTATATAATACACCAGCTGAGAGATCCAGTATATAATATACCAGCTGAGAGATCCAGTATATAATACACCAGCTGAGAGATCCAGTATATAATACACCAGCTGAGAGATCCAGTATATAATGTACCAGCTGAGAGATCCAGTATATAATGTACCAGCTGAGAGATCCAGTATATAATATACCAGCTGAGAGATCCAGTATATAATGTACCAGCTGAGAGATCCAGTATATAATGTACCAGCTGAGAGATCCAGTATATAATGTACCAGCTGAGAGATCCAGTATATAATATACCAGGTGAGAGATCCAGTATATAATATACCAGCTGAGAGATCCAGTATATAATGTACCAGCTGAGAGATCCAGTATATAATGTACCAGCTGAGAGATCCAGTATACAATGTACCAGCTGAGAGATCCAGTATATAATATACCAGCTGAGAGATCCAGTATATAATGTACCAGCTGAGAGATCCAGTATACAATGTACCAGCTGAGAGATCCAGTATATAATACACCAGCTGAGAGATCCAGTATATAATATACCAGCTGAGAGATTCAGTATATAATACACCAGCTGAGAGATCCAGTATATAATATACCAGCTGAGAGATCCAGTATATAATGTACCAGCTGAGAGATTCAGTATATAATACACCAGCTGAGAGATCCAGTATATAATGTACCAGCTGAGAGATCCAGTATATAATGTACCATCTGAGAGGACCAGTATATAATATACCAGCTGAGAGATCCAGTATATAATGTACCAGCTGAGAGATCCAGTATATAATGTACCAGCTGAGAGATCCAGTATATAATATACCAGCAGAGAGGACCAGTATATAATATACCAGCTGAGAGATCCAGTATATAATACACCAGCTGAGAGATCCAGTATATAATACACCAGCTGAGAGATCCAGTATATAATGTACCAGCTGAGAGATCCAGTATATAATATACCAGCTGAGAGATCCAGTATATAATGTACCAGCTGAGAGATCCAGTATATAATGTACCAGCTGAGAGATCCAGTATATAATGTACCAGCTGAGAGATCCAGTATATAATGTACCAGCTGAGAGATCCAGTATATAATGTACCAGCTGAGAGATCCAGTATATAATGTACCAGCTGAGAGATCCAGTATATAATGTACCAGCTGAGAGATCCAGTATATAATACACCAGCTGAGAGATCCAGTATATAATGTACCAGCTGAGAGATCCAGTATATAATATACCAGCTGAGAGATCCAGTATATAATACACCAGCTGAGAGATCCAGTATATAATATACCAGCTGAGAGATCCAGTATATAATGTACCAGCTGAGAGATCCAGTATATAATACACCAGCTGAGAGATCCAGTATATAATACACCAGCTGAGAGATCCAGTATATAATGTACCAGCTGAGAGATCCAGTATATAATGTACCAGCTGAGAGATCCAGTATATAATACACCAGCTGAGAGATCCAGTATATAATATACCAGCTGAGAGATCCAGTATATCATACACCAGCTGAGAGATCCAGTATATAATGTACCAGCTGAGAGATCCAGTATATAATACACCAGCTGAGAGATCCAGTATATAATACACCAGCTGAGAGATCCAGTATATAATGTACCAGCTGAGAGATCCAGTATATAATACACCAGCTGAGAGATCCAGTATATAATGTACCAGCTGAGAGATCCAGTATATAATGTCAGCTGAGAGATCCAGTATATAATGTACCCGCTGAGAGATCCAGTATATAATACACCAGCTGAGAGATCCAGTATATAATGTACCAGCTGAGAGATCCAGTATATAATGTCAGCTGAGAGATCCAGTATATAATGTACCAGCTGAGAGATCCAGTATATAATATACCAGCTGAGAGATCCAGTATATAATGTACCAGCTGAGAGATCCAGTATATAATATGTCAGCTGAGAGATCCAGTATATAATGTACCAGCTGAGAGATCCAGTATATAATATACCAGCTGAGAGATCCAGTATATAATATACCAGCTGAGAGATCCAGTATATAATATACCAGCTGAGAGATCCAGTATATAATGTACCAGCTGAGAGATCCAGTATATAATGTACCAGCTGAGAGATCCAGTATATAATGTACCAGCTGAGAGATCCAGTATATAATGTACCAGCTGAGAGATCCAGTATATAATACACCAGCTGAGAGATCCAGTATATAATACACCAGCTGAGAGATCCAGTATATAATATACCAGCTGAGAGATCCAGTATATAATGTACCAGCTGAGAGATCCAGTATATAATACACCAGCTGAGAGATCCAGTATATAATGTACCAGCTGAGAGATCCAGTATATAATGTACCAGCTGAGAGATCCAGTATATAATATACCAGCTGAGAGATCCAGTATATAATGTACCAGCTGAGAGATCCAGTATATAATGTACCAGCTGAGAGATCCAGTATATAATGTACCAGCTGAGAGATCCAGTATATAATATACCAGGTGAGAGATCCAGTATATAATATACCAGCTGAGAGATCCAGTATATAATGTACCAGCTGAGAGATCCAGTATATAATGTACCAGCTGAGAGATCCAGTATACAATGTACCAGCTGAGAGATCCAGTATATAATATACCAGCTGAGAGATCCAGTATATAATGTACCAGCTGAGAGATCCAGTATACAATGTACCAGCTGAGAGATCCAGTATATAATACACCAGCTGAGAGATCCAGTATATAATATACCAGCTGAGAGATTCAGTATATAATACACCAGCTGAGAGATCCAGTATATAATATACCAGCTGAGAGATCCAGTATATAATGTACCAGCTGAGAGATTCAGTAT
Organism: Pelodytes ibericus; assembly: GCA_036172795.1. Lineage (NCBI taxonomy): Eukaryota > Metazoa > Chordata > Amphibia > Anura > Pelodytidae > Pelodytes > Pelodytes ibericus. The sequence goes on along the minus strand of CM069862.1, from coordinate 211,370,530 downwards.
ATAATACACCAGCTGAGAGATCCAGTATATAATGTACCAGCTGAGAGATCCAGTATATAATGTACCATCTGAGAGGACCAGTATATAATATACCAGCTGAGAGATCCAGTATATAATGTACCAGCTGAGAGATCCAGTATATAATGTACCAGCTGAGAGATCCAGTATATAATATACCAGCAGAGAGGACCAGTATATAATATACCAGCTGAGAGATCCAGTATATAATACACCAGCTGAGAGATCCAGTATATAATACACCAGCTGAGAGATCCAGTATATAATGTACCAGCTGAGAGATCCAGTATATAATATACCAGCTGAGAGATCCAGTATATAATGTGCCAGCTGAGAGATCCAGTATGTAATGTACCACCTGAGAGATCCAGTATATAATGTACCAGCTGAGAGATCCAGTATATAATATACCAGCTGAGAGATCCAGTATATAATATACCAGCTGAGAGATCCAGTATATAATACACCAGCTGAGAGATCCAGTATATAATACACCAGCTGAGAGATCCAGTATATAATATACCAGCTGAGAGATCCAGTATATAATACACCAGCTGAGAGATCCAGTATATAATATACCAGCTGAGAGATCCAGTATATAATATACCAGCTGAGAGATCCAGTATATAATACATCAGCTGAGAGATCCAGTATATAATGTACCAGCTGAGAGATCCAGTATATAATACACCAGCTGAGAGATCCAGTATATAATACACCAGTTGAGAGATCCAGTATATAATACACCAGCTGAGAGATCCAGTATATAATGTACCAGCTGAGAGATCCAGTATATAATACACCAGCTGAGAGATCCAGTATATAATGTACCAGCTGAGAGATCCAGTATATAATATACCAGCTGAGAGATCCAGTATATAATGTACCAGCTGAGAGATCCAGTATATAATATACCAGCTGAGAGATCCAGTATATAATGTACCAGCTGAGAGATCCAGTATATAATATACCAGCTGAGAGATCCAGTATATAATGTACCAGCTGAGAGATCCAGTATATAATACACCAGCTGAGAGATCCAGTATATAATACACCAGCTGAGAGATCCAGTATATAATGTACCAGCTGAGAGATCCAGTATATAATATACCAGCTGAGAGATCCAGTATGTAATGTACCAGCTGAGAGATCCAGCATATAATACACCAGCTGAGAGATCCAGTATATAATACACCAGCTGAGAGATCCAGTATATAATATACCAGCTGAGAGATCCAGTATATAATATACCAGCTGAGAGATCCAGTATATAATATACCAGCTGAGAGATCCAGTATATAATACACCAGCTGAGAGATCCAGTATACAATGTACCAGCTGAGAGATTCAGTATATCATACACCAGCTGAGAGATCCAGTATATAATACACCAGCTGAGAGATCCAGTATATAAAATACCAGCTGAAAGATCCAGTATATAATACACCAGCTGAGAGATCCAGTATATAATGTACCAGCTGAGAGATCCAGTATGTAATGTACCAGCTGAGAGATCCAGCATATAATACACCAGCTGAGAGATCCAGTATATAATACACCAGCTGAGAGATCCAGTATATAATGTACCAGCTGAGAGATCCAGTATATAATATACCAGCTGAGAGATCCAGTATATAATATACCAGCTGAGAGGACCAGTATATAATATACCAGCTGAGAGATCCAGTATATAATATACCAGCTGAGAGGACCAGTATATAATATACCAGCTGAGAGATCCAGTATATAATACACCAGCTGAGAGATCCAGTATATAATACACCAGCTGAGAGATCCAGTATATAATATGTCAGCTGAGAGATCCAGTATATAATGTACCAGCTGAGAGATCCAGTATATAATGTACCAGCTGAGAGATCCAGTATATAATATGTCAGCTGAGAGATCCAGTATATAATATACCAGCTGAGAGATCCAGTATATAATACACCAGCTGAGAGATCCAGTATATAATACACCAGCTGAGAGATCCAGTATATAATATGTCAGCTGAGAGATCCAGTATATAATATACCAGCTGAGAGATCCAGTATATATGTCAGCTGAGAGATCCAGTATATAATATACCAGCTGAGAGATCCAGTATATAATATACCAGCTGAGAGGACCAGTATATAATATACCAGCTGAGAGATCCAGTATATAATATACCAGCTGAGAGGATCAGTATATAATATACCAGCTGAGAGATCCAGTATATAATACACCAGCTGAGAGATCCAGTATATAATGTACCAGCTGAGAGATCCAGTATATAATGTACCAGCTGAGAGATCCAGTATATAATGTACCAGCTGAGAGATCCAGTATATAATATACCAGCTGAGAGATCCAGTATATAATGTACCAGCTGAGAGATCCAGTATATAATATGTCAGCTGAGAGATCCAGTATATAATATACCAGCTGAGAGGACCAGTATATAATATACCAGCTGAGAGATCCAGTATATAATACACCAGCTGAGAGATCCAGTATATAATGTACCAGCTGAGAGATCCAGTATATAATGTACCAGCTGAGAGATCCAGTATATAATGTACCAGCTGAGAGATCCAGTATATAATGTACCAGCTGAGAGATCCAGTATATAATATACCAGCTGAGAGGACCAGTATATAATATGTCAGCTGAGAGATCCAGTATATAATATACCAGCTGAGAGGACCAGTATATAATATGTCAGCTGAGAGATCCAGTATATAATATACCAGCTGAGAGATCCAGTATGTAATGTGCCAGCTGAGAGATCCAGTATGTAATGTACCACCTGAGAGATCCAGTATATAATTTACCAGCTGAGAGATCCAGTATATAATATACCAGCTGAGAGATCCAGTATATAATATACCAGCTGAGAGATCCAGTATATAATACACCAGCTGAGAGATCCAGTATATAATGTACCAGCTGAGAGATTCAGTATATAATACACCAGCTGAGAGATCCAGTATATAATACACCAGCTGAGAGGACCAGTATATAATATACCAGCTGAGAGGACCAGTATATAATATACCAGCTGAGAGATCCAGTATATAATATACCAGCTGAGAGGACCAGTATATAATATACCAGCTGAGAGATCCAGTATATAATACACCAGCTGAGAGATCCAGTATATAATACACCAGTTGAGAGATCCAGTATATAATATGTCAGCTGAGAGATCCAGTATATAATGCACCAGCTGAGAGATCTAGTATATAATGTACCAGCTGAGAGATCCAGTATATAATATGTCAGCTGAGAGATCCAGTATATAATATGTCAGCTGAGAGATCCAGTATATAATATACCAGCTGAGAGATCCAGTATATAATACACCAGCTGAGAGATCCAGTATATAATACACCAGCTGAGAGATCCAGTATATAATATGTCAGCTGAGAGATCCAGTATATAATATACCAGCTGAGAGATCCAGTATATATGTCAGCTGAGAGATCCAGTATATAATATACCAGCTGAGAGATCCAGTATATATACACCAGCTGAGAGATCCAGTATATAATACACCAGCTGAGAGATCCAGTATATAATATGTCAGCTGAGAGATCCAGTATATAATGCACCAGCTGAGAGATCTAGTATATAATGTACCAGCTGAGAGATCCAGTATATAATATGTCAGCTGAGAGATCCAGTATATAATATACCAGCTGAGAGATCCAGTATATAATACACCAGCTGAGAGATCCAGTATATAATACACCAGCTGAGAGATCCAGTATATAATATGTCAGCTGAGAGATCCAGTATATAATATACCAGCTGAGAGATCCAGTATATATGTCAGCTGAGAGATCCAGTATATAATATGTCAGCTGAGAGATCCAGTATATAATATACCAGCTGAGAGGACCAGTATATAATATACCAACTGAGAGGACCAGTATATAATATACCAGCTGAGAGATCCAGTATATAATATACCAGCTGAGAGGATCAGTATATAATATACCAGCTGAGAGATCCAGTATATAATACACCAGCTGAGAGATTCAGTATATAATGTACCAGCTGAGAGATCCAGTATATAATGTACCAGCTGAGAGATCCAGTATATAATGTACCAGCTGAGAGATCCAGTATATAATATACCAGCTGAGAGATCCAGTATATAATGTACCAGCTGAGAGATCCAGTATATAATATGTGAGATGAGAGATCCAGTATATAATATACCAGCTGAGAGATCCAGTATATAATATACCAGCTGAGAGATCCAGTATATAATATACCAGCTGAGAGGACCAGTATATAATATACCAGGTGAGAGATCCAGTATATAATACACCAGCTGAGAGATACAGCATATAATATAATGTCAGCTGAGAGATACAGTATATAATATACCAAGTGAGAGATACAGTATATAATATACCAGCTGAGAGATATAGTTTGTAATATAATGCCAGCTGAGAGATACAGTATATAATATAATGTCAGCTGAGAGATACAGTATATAATATACCAAGTGAGAGATACAGTATATAATATACCAGCTGAGAGATACAGTATATTATACAAGCTGAGAGATACAGTATATAATATAATGCCAGCTGAGAGATAAAGTATATAATAACAGCTGAGAGACACAGTATATTATACCAGCTGAGAGATCCAGTATATAATACCAGCTGATAGATCCAGTATATAATATAATGCCAGCTGAGAGATACAGTATATAATAACAGCTGAGAGACACAGTATATAATATGTCAGCTGAGAGACACGGTATATAATACCAGCTGAGAGATACAGTATATAATATAATGCCAGCTGAGAGATCCAGTATATAATACCAGCTGATAGATCCAGTATATAATATAATGCCAGCTGAGAGATACAGTATATAATAACAGCTGAGAGACACAGTATATAATATACCAGCTGAGAGATCCAGTATATAATGTACCAGCTGAGAGATCCAGTATATAATATGTGAGATGAGAGATCCAGTATATAATATACCAGCTGAGAGATCCAGTATATAATATACCAGCTGAGAGATCCAGTATATAATATACCAGCTGAGAGGACCAGTATATAATATACCAGGTGAGAGATCCAGTATATAATACACCAGCTGAGAGATACAGCATATAATATAATGTCAGCTGAGAGATACAGTATATAATATACCAAGTGAGAGATACAGTATATAATATACCAGCTGAGAGATATAGTTTATAATATAATGCCAGCTGAGAGATACAGTATATAATATAATGTCAGCTGAGAGATACAGTATATAATATACCAAGTGAGAGATACAGTATATAATATACCAGCTGAGAGATACAGTATATTATACAAGCTGAGAGATACAGTATATAATATAATGCCAGCTGAGAGATAAAGTATATAATAACAGCTGAGAGACACAGTATATTATACCAGCTGAGAGATCCAGTATATAATACCAGCTGATAGATCCAGTATATAATATAATGCCAGCTGAGAGATACAGTATATAATAACAGCTGAGAGACACAGTATATAATATGTCAGCTGAGAGACACGGTATATAATACCAGCTGAGAGATACAGTATATAATATAATGCCAGCTGAGAGATCCAGTATATAATACCAGCTGATAGATCCAGTATATAATATAATGCCAGCTGAGAGATACAGTATATAATAACAGCTGAGAGACACAGTATATAATATGTCAGCTGAGAGACACGGTATATAATACCAGCTGAGAGATACAGTATATAATATAATGCCAGCTGAGAGATACAGTATATAATGACAGGTGAGAGATACAGTATATAATATAATGCCAGCTGAGAGATACAGTATATAATTTACCAACTGAGAGTTACAGTATATTATACAAGCTGAGATACAGTATATAATATAATGTCAGCTGAGAGATCCAGTATATAATACCAGCTGATAGATCCAGTATATAATATAATGACAGCTGAGAGATACAGTATATAATAACAGCTGAGAGACACAGTATATAATATGTCAGCTGAGAGACACGGTATATAATACCAGCTGAGAGATACAGTATATAATATAATGCCAGCTGAGAGATACAGTATATAATGACAGGTGAGAGATATAGTATATAATATAATGCCAGCTGAGAGATACAGTATATAATTTACCAACTGAGAGATACAGTATATTATACAAGCTGAGAGATCCAGTATATAATATGACAGGTGAGAGATCCAGTATATAATATAATGTCAGCTGAGAGATCCAGTATATAATACCAGCTGAGAGATCCAGTATATAATATAATGTCAGCTGAGAGATCCAGTATATAATACCAGCTGAGAGACACAGTATATAATATAATGACAGGTGAGAGATACAGTATATAATATAATGTCAGCTGAGAGATCCAGTATATAATACCAGCTGATAGATCCAGTATATAATATAATGACAGCTGAGAGATACTGTATATAGATATAGGTATAATTCTGACACATTCCCAATGATTGGGTGGATTTCTGAAGGAGACTGGTTTGTTCCCCATAATACAGACTATTTGATCCTTTACAGCGTGTGTGAAAGGGACTCCCTGAGGGTCTTTGGGAGAGGTCACAGGCTCTAATCTGACCATAGCCCACCATAGACATATAGAATGGCCACCGCATGACACAATGAGACCTCAAAGCGGACAATTTACTAAGACAGAGACCGCCAGCCATAACCTTCCCCACCAGATAGGGGCAAGTCCTGCGTTCAGATCACCCCTCTCCCCTGCACACATCGTATTACGCTCAGTACAAGGTTTTATTACATCACAATTTATTCCACTGAAACTTGTAGAACAGAAAATATACGAAGAGATATACTGGCAGCTCTAACACTGAAAATACTGTAACATTACAAGGTGGCAGTCTGTCTGAACCAGTGACCAAGATGGCATCCACCAAATATATACATCTATGAACCCTCGGACAATGGTGGTCATATATAAACCTGACACACACGCAGATTGCACTAAATACTGGCACAATCAGCGCGTGTACCAATATATAAAGCATGTTTACCGGAGTCTGTGTTATCCATTCTGAATGTATAGATTGAGGTTGTGACGCCGCTTGTTGCACTGGCGCAGTATATATATATATATATATATATATATCTATAATATATATATATATTGCCTTATTTGTGTGGGGGGGAATGCAGGTCCTTCTCTCCTGCACAGCAAAGTTATAGAAAAGCAGTGCTGCAGTTTCATACATATCGCCCAATGTGCTGCCAAGAACTGCAACAATACTAGTCATTGTTTGAACTCTACAGATTTATATTTGAAAATATAATATAGGAAAATATTAAAATAGAGAGACGGGTCCAATAACTGCTCCATGCTGGACTGCAGGAGAGATACACAGGAGATTAGTGACACAGAGAGGGCGGTGACACATGGTGAGTATACAGAGAGGGCGGTGACACATGGTGAGTATACAGAGAGGGCGGTGACACATGGTGAGTATACAGAGAGGGCGGTGACCCGGGGTGAGTATACAGAGAGGGCGGTGACACATGGTGACTATACAGAGAGGGCAGTGACACATGGTGAGTATACAGAGAGGGCGGTGACACATGGTGAGTATACAGAGAGGGCGGTGACACATGGTGAGTATACAGAGAGGGCGGTGACACATGGTGAGTATACAGAGAGGGCGGTGACACATGGTGAGTATACAGAGAGGGCGGTGACCCGGGGTGAGTATACAGAGAGGGCGGTGACACATGGTGAGTATACAGAGAGGGCGGTGACCCGGGGTGAGTATACAGAGAGGGCGGTGACCCAGGGTGAGTATACAGAGAGGGCGGTGACACGTGGTGAGTATACAGAGAGGGCGGTGACCCGGGGTGAGTATACAGAGAGGGCGGTGACCCGGGGTGAGTATACAGAGAGGGCGGTGACACATGGTGAGTATACAGAGAGGGCGGTGACACATGGTGAGTATACAGAGAGGGCGGTGACCCGGGGTGAGTATACAGAGAGGGCGGTGACACATGGTGAGTATACAGAGAGGGCGGTGACACATGGTGAGTATACAGAGAGGGCGGTGACACATGGTGAGTATACAGAGAGGGCGGTGACCCGGGGTGAGTATACAGAGAGGGCGGTGACACATGGTGAGTATACAGAGAGGGCGGTGACACATGGTGAGTATACAGAGAGGGCGGTGACACATGGTGAGTATACAGAGAGGGCGGTGACACATGGTGAGTATACAGAGAGGGCGGTGACACATGGTGAGTATACAGAGAGGGCGGTGACCCGGGGTGAGTATACAGAGAGGGCGGTGACACATGGTGAGTATACAGAGAGGGCGGTGACACATGGTGAGTATACAGAGAGGGCGGTGACACATGGTGAGTATACAGAGAGGGCGGTGACACATGGTGAGTATACAGAGAGGGCGGTGACCCGGGGTGAGTATACAGAGAGGGCGGTGACACATGGTGAGTATACAGAGAGTGCGTTGACCCGGGGTGAGTATACAGAGAGGGCGGTGACACATGGTGAGTGTACAGAGAGGGCGGTGACACATGGTGAGTATACAGAGAGGGCGGTGACACATGGTGAGTATACAGAGAGGGCGGTGACACATGGTGAGTATACAGAGAGGGCGGTGACACATGGTGAGTATACAGAGAGTGCGTTGACCCGGGGTGAGTATACAGAGAGGGCGGTGACACATGGTGAGTATACAGAGAGGGCGGTGACACATGGTGAGTATACAGAGAGGGCGGTGACACATTGTGAGTATACAGAGAGGGCGGTGACACATGGTGAGTATACAGAGAGGGCGGTGACACATGGTGAGTATACAGAGAGGGCGGTGACACATGGTGAGTATACAGAGAGGGCGGTGACACATGGTGAGTATACAGAGAGTGCGTTGACCCGGGGTGAGTATACAGAGAGGGCGGTGACCCGGGGTGAGTATACAGAGAGGGCGGTGACACATGGTGAGTATACAGAGAGGGCGGTGACACATGGTGAGTATACAGAGAGGGCGGTGACACATGGTGAGTATACAGAGAGTGCGTTGACCCGGGGTGAGTATACAGAGAGGGCGGTGACACATGGTGAGTATACAGAGAGGGCGGTGACACATGGTGAGTATACAGAGAGGGCGGTGACACATGGTGAGTATACAGAGAGGGCGGTGACACATGGTGAGTATACAGAGAGGGCGGTGACCCGGGGTGAGTATACAGAGAGGGCGGTGACCCGGGGTGAGTATACAGAGAGCGCGGTGACCCGGGGTGAGTATACAGAGAGGGCGGTGACCCGGGGTGAGTATACAGAGAGGGCGGTGACCCGGGGTGAGTATACAGAGAGGGCGGTGACACATGGTGAGTATACAGAGAGGGCGGTGACACATGGTGAGTATACAGAGAGGGCGGTGACCCGGGGTGAGTATACAGAGAGGGCGGTGACACATGGTGAGTATACAGAGAGGGCGGTGACACATGGTGAGTATACAGAGAGGGCGGTGACACATGGTGAGTATACAGAGAGGGCGGTGACACGTGGTGAGTATACAGAGAGGGCGGTGACGCGGGGTGAGTATACAGAGAGGGCGGTGACCCGGGGTGAGTATACAGAGAGGGCGGTGACACATGGTGAGTATACAGAGAGGGCGGTGACACATGGTGAGTATACAGAGAGGGCGGTGACCCGGGGTGAGTATACAGAGAGGGCGGTGACACATGGTGAGTATACAGAGAGGGCGGTGACCCGGAGTGAGTATACAGAGAGGGCGGTGACACATGGTGAGTATACAGAGAGGGCGGTGACACATGGTGAGTATACAGAGAGGGCGGTGACACATGGTGAGTATACAGAGAGGGCGGTGACCCGGGGTGAGTATACAGAGAGTGCGTTGACCCGGGGTGAGTATACAGAGAGGGCGGTGACACATGGTGAGTATACAGAGAGGGCGGTGACACATGGTGAGTATACAGAGAGGGCGGTGACCCGGGGTGAGTATACAGAGAGGGCGGTGACACATGGTGAGTATACAGAGAGGGCGGTGACCCGGGGTGAGGATACAGAGAGGGCGGTGACCCGGGGTGAGTATACAGAGAGGGCGGTGACCCGGGGTGAGTATACAGAGAGGGCGGTGGCCCGGGATGAGTATACAGAGAGGGCGGTGACCCTGGGTGAGTATACAGAGAGGGCGGTGACACATGGTGAGTATACAGAGAGGGCGGTGACCCAGGGTGAGTATACAGAGAGGGCGGTGACACGTGGTGAGTATACAGAGAGGGCGGTGACCCGGGGTGAGTATACAGAGAGGGCGGTGACACATGGTGAGTATACAGAGAGGGCGGTGACACATGGTGAGTATACAGAGAGGGCGGTGTTCCGGGGTGAGTATACAGAGAGGGCGGTGGCCCGGGATGAGTATACAGAGAGGGCGGTGACCCTGGGTGAGTATACAGAGAGGGCGGTGACCCAGGGTGAGTATACAGAGAGGGCGGTGACACGTGGTGAGTATACAGAGAGGGCGGTGACCCGGGGTGAGTATACAGAGAGGGCGGTGACACATGGTGAGTATACAGAGAGGGCGGTGTTCCGGGGTGAGTATACAGAGAGGGCGCTGACCAGGGGTGAGTATACAGAGAGGGCGGTGGCCCGGGGTGAGTATACAGAGAGGGCGGTGACCCGGGGTGAGTATACAGAGAGGGCGGTGACACGTGGTGAGTATACAGAGAGGGCGGTGACCCGGGGTGAGTATACAGAGAGGGCGGTGACACATGGTGAGTATACAGAGAGGGCGGTGATCCGGGGTGAGTATACAGAGAGCGCGGTGACCCGGGGTGAGTATACAGAGAGGGCGGTGACCCGGGGTGAGTATACAGAGAGGGCGGTGACCCGGGGTGAGTATACAGAGAGGGCGGTGACCCGGGGTGAGTATACAGAGAGGGCGGTGACACATGGTGAGTATACAGAGAGGGCGGTGATCCGGGGTGAGTATACAGAGAGGGCGGTGACCCGGGGTGAGTATACAGAGAGGGCGGTGACCCGGGGTGAGTATACAGAGAGGGCGGTGACCCGGGGTGAGTATACAGAGAAGGCGGTGACCCGGGGTGAATATACAGAGAGGGCGGTGACACAAGGTGAGTTTATAAAGGGGGAGTTGAGGTTCAGGGGTACTAGACAGATTTTTGGAGCCCTGAACTATGTATTTTTGTTTACAATCAGTGGGTTTTTAAACAGATGAAGGGAACTAAATAATCTGTTAAGAGTGAGAGCACCAGACATAGTGAGTAGGTTTCCTGAGCTTCCTCCACTGTGCCCATAATCTGTCCTTATTCCAGGCATTCTCCACTGGAAGTCTATTGCAGGACGGGAGGGTATCCCAGCCGGCGGGTATACCCAGCAGATATCACGCCCCATGGGCTATATCCAGCTGCTCTGTCCCGTCAGGTGATCCCATTCCCCTCGAAGCCCCTAATGGATCTGTGAATATATGGGAAAGTCTCTCCATTATTACTCCATGTTTAAATATGGTTTGTGGCCCCTGGGAGCCCGCTCCTAGGCGACTTGGATCTGGAGATCGTCTTCATCAGGATCACTTCCTAGCTCCCCGCTGTCATCGAATCTCGGGTGTAGCTTCCCAAACAGAGGCGGATTTTGCTGGCGCCGCAGCCTGTAGGACAAGAGGAGATTACCCAGAATCCTGTCTGCTCAGGGCCACTTAATAGAGAAAGAAGGTGTGACACTAACCCAAATGTAAACAGTGAACAAAATTAGTGAATAAAGTGAAAAGGTAATTAAATTATACTCCTCCTCTGGCACTGCAGCACCCGTTAAAGTGCTCCTCGGGCACTTGGCAATAGAAAAACAAGACAGAGTTGGGGCGCATGTACCGGGAAGAAAAACAAAAAGCAACAATAGTGCAACACAGTTTAAATATAATTGGATGTATAGTAAATCTCTACAGGGGTGCACTCACAAACGGATATTGAAATCAGGCTCATCAGAATATTGTAGTCAGTCGGTTTTAATCATTTCCATCTAAAAAACATTAAAAAACCATTGCGCAGTGGCTAACACAAACCAGGCAATAAAAACAATGAATACACGTACAGAATATATAGCACTGAAAGTGCAACTTGCGTGAAAAAGTCCCGAGAGGTAAAACTTCTTTCCTGCTGCCACCAGGATGAGACGCTCAGGCACTTCTCTTTGAAGAAATAAACAGCTGGATCCACTTCTCAACGCGTTTCGCCGGCTCTGCTGTCGGCTTCCTCAGGAGATTGGTGCTTTGTGCAAATTTGCAATAAAGTGCTGAAAGTTTGTAGCTAGAAAAACGCCTTAAAAAGGCTTCACGAAATACATTAACGTAGAACACCTGTAAAAAACACATATTGGGAAAGGGCACTTGTCTATGACGCAAGTGGGAGGAGGAAAAACCCACTATGCGCGATCACGTGACCCGGACTGGAGAGAAAAAACCCACCCCCCTAACTATCCTCCCCGTCTATAGCTGTCACTCAGCGTGTGGGCTAACTCCCCATGACGTGGCTTCAAGCGTCTATCTGTAACCAACGAGAAGCGTTGGCTAGATAGTGCGGGACACGTGACCTCCCGTCCACCACATACTGACTTACATGATACAAAAACCTGACAGATCTATACACAAACGCCTTACCTCTAGAAATAACGATCAATGAACCTTATCATATTGGGAAAACTGAAAGAAAAAGAGAGAGGAACTAACGAAAAAGATAAAAGAAATAATATAACCCAAGCAAAAAAAGAAAAATGTAAAAAACGAATGAAGATAGATTAAAACGGTATAAAAATGATAATGAAAAATGATAATAAAAAAATGATAATAAAAATGATAATAATAATGATTGGGAAAAGAATAATAATAATTAACAGATAAAAGAAAAAGGAAAAAATAAAAAATACGAAAAATAATAATAATAAAGAGGAAAAAATAAATAAGTGAGTGAGTGAATGGATGGGAAAAAATGATGAAAATAATGGATGAATAAATGAATGAATGAAAAAATGATGATGAAAAAAATAATAAATAAATATAATAAATATAATAATAATGAAAAATAAAAATAAAAAAAGGAAAGAATGAAAAAAATGAAAGAATGAAAAAAATAATGAAAAAAAGAGAATAAAAAAATATAATCATAATGAAAAATGAAAAAAATAAAATAAAATAAAAAAAAAAGGAAATATATGCATATCTGTAGTGTGAAAAAAATATGCAACTGGAAAAATGAAAAAAAAATGATAAAGGGAAAAATAAGAAAAAATATAAAAGAGTGTATGAAGGATAAAAAATATTAATCTACAAAAAGTAAGTGGCTCAGCGTGTGGCAGTATCTGTGTACAGACTAACAAACCTATAACATTCGAATACGTAATATACATAAATTTACACAAGTAACATCAATTATTGGGATACATGTGAAACCAGATTATACATTGTTTATAATGAGGACTAATAGTCCCATAGAATTACAGTATACCATATTGACAAACAAGGGTGTTATATTGTTGACATTAAAGGTTACTAATATGGACCTATGGTCTTCGATGGTAAGAGGCTGTAAAAACATGAAGACATCTGTTAGCATATCAGAGACACAGTCATTAGAGTGATATGATAGGTCGCTCAGAGAAAGAGAAGATTACTTTATATAGATCAATGATCAGTGAGGTTTAGAGATAGCCCAAAAGAAGATTTGATTTAAATGAAGGACAGAATATCCAATTCAGTGTTTAGTCCACCATTTTTAAAGGTTTTAAATTTAAAGATCCATTCAGTTTCTTTTTTGGATAGTGTTTCTGCATGATTTCCCCCTCGCCAGTGGGGGTCTATTTTGTCAATTGCGAACGCTGAAAACGTGTCTAGTGTGAAAGCTCTGCATTGGTTGCAGTGAATAGGAATACTGTGTTTCTTACTTTTATTCCTAATACCCCCTATGTTTTCCAGTGCTCTTACTTTAAATTTCCTTGTAGTTCTCCCTATATATTGTGCATTACAGGCACATTGTAGTAAATATATAACGTTTTCAGATTCGCAGTTGACACATTTTTTAATATCATACACATGACCTGTATTCGTGCAGGTGAACTTTGTTATCTTTTTTGGTTGTTGTTTTAGAAGTTTGCATAATTTGCATCTCCCACATTTATGGAAACCATAATTTGTTCCAAAGAACTGTCTGTTAACCGTAACTTGTTTTGGCAGGACACTTGGAGCTAAGATCTGTTTAATATTTTCTGTTTTTTTATAAATAATCTGAGGTTTTGTCGGGATATGGTCTTTTAAGATCTCGTCTTGTTTAATTATATGCCAATGTTTTTCTAAAGTTTTTTTAATTCGATTTGCTCCACTATTGTATTTTGTCAGAAAGGCAAAAGAGAAATCATTTTTCTTACTCAACGGTTTAGGTTTATCTTTTATTAATGTTGCTCTCTCCATATTCTGTACATCATATAGACTTTTACTCAATAGAGTTTGTGGATAATTTTTTTCCTGAAATCTTTTTATAAGAGTACTGCTCTGTCCGAGAAATTCTACGTCAGAAGTGCAATTTCTCTTAAGTCTCATCATTTGGCCTTTCGGGATGTTGTTCAACCAGCTCGGATGGTGACAACTGGAGTAGTCAATATAGCCATTGCCATCAGAAGGTTTAAAAAAAGTTTTGGTTAGTACCTTGTTATCCTCTATGTACAGAGTTAAATCTAAAAAATCTATGGTGTAATCTTGTATGTTAGAGGTAAAAGGAAGTCCGTGCCGATTACTGTTTAGGTGCAACACGAAGTCCTGTAGGGACTCCCTGTTGCCCCGCCAGACAATCAGCACGTCGTCTATATAGCGGCGCCAGAGTACGAGGTTCTCCCCGAATGGATTATTATTCCAAATGTGGTCTGCTTCCCAGTCTGCCACAAAGATATTTGCATAACTCGGGGCGAACCTCGTGCCCATGGCAGTCCCGCATAACTGGAGATAATACTGACCCTCAAACCAGAAATAATTATGATGCAGTATAAACTCTATGCATTTGAGGATAAAACTGCACTGTTCTGTTGCCATATTTTCATCTTTGGAGAGGGCATTCCTGACTGCTGAGATGCCTTTATCGTGTGCTATCACTGTGTAAAGTGAAGTCACGTCTACTGTAGCCCATAAAAACTCGTCCGACCATTGAAAGTCATTCAGAATACTAAGTATCTGTTTTGTGTCTCTAATATAAGAGGGAGCCAAGGGTACGTATTTCTGAAGAAAAAAGTCAACATATTGTGATGTGTTACTGGTAAGTGAATCGATCCCACTAATGATCGGTCGACCTGGGGGATTTAGCGGATTCTTGTGTATTTATGGAAGAAAATAAAAAACTGCAGTTTTTGGGTATTTAATATTAAGAAACATGAACTCTTTGTTGTCGATTATACCTTTTTCCTTTCCCTTTTTTAATAATGAACATAGACCATCGCTAAAGTTTTTTGTTGGATTATATTTAAGTTTTTTGTAAGTCGAATTGTCACTTAGAATTCTATTGGCTTCTGTGATGTAGTAATCTTTGCTCATCACTACTGTGGCTCCCCCTTTATCAGCTGCTTTTACCACTAAGTGGTGTTTGTCCTGTAAACTTTTTAGTGTTGTGTGTTCCGACTTAGATAAATTAAATTTCTTTCTTTGTTCAGTCTCGATACCTTCGAAATCTTTAAGTAATAAATCTGTGAACACTTTAAGGTGTTCACTTTTTTCACTTTGGGGGTAGAAACGTGACTTTGGACGCAGGCCTGTATGTGCAAAACCATTACCCTCTGAATTTGTGACAATTTCAGAGTCTTTTTTTATGAAGAATCTTTTTACAGTTAATTTTCTGAGAAATCTTTGTGTATCCATGAATAGGTCAAATGTACTCGGACCTCTCATAGGTGCAAATTTTAGCCCTCTAGATAAAAGTTTGAGTTCCATGGGCTCTAAATTAACCCCCGAGATGTTAATGATTTCTTTAGTATTAGTGTTATCGTCTATTCTGAGTCTGCCTCCCCTTCCTCTCTTTCCTCTAATTCCCTGTTGCGTCTCTTTCTTTTTAGTGGAGATTGGTAGAGTGCAGAGAACCGGTTGGTCTTTTGATGTTTCGGGAAGGGGTCTGTTTCCCATATGTTTTCTTTTTGGGATGGCCCCCTCTCTAAAAAAGACCTGTTTTGATTATGGGTTTGAACTGGTTTCTCTTCCTCTCTTTGTGAATATCTATATTGAGTTGATCTTTCTTCGTCTTTTTGTGGGTATCCATATTGGTTTCTCGCACTTCTTTCTCCTATAAATGGTCTCGAACTCCTAGGGTTCATGGGCATGGCATATTTCCTATATTTCTCAGGTGAAAACCTCGAGTAATAGGGGCTATATTGTTTGTGTTCTCTATCATTATCTTGGAACACAAACAATATAGCCCCTATTACTCGAGGTTTTCACCTGAGAAATATAGGAAATATGCCATGCCCATGAACCCTAGGAGTTCGAGACCATTTATAGGAGAAAGAAGTGCGAGAAACCAATATGGATACCCACAAAAAGACGAAGAAAGATCAACTCAATATAGATATTCACAAAGAGAGGAAGAGAAACCAGTTCAAACCCATAATCAAAACAGGTCTTTTTTAGAGAGGGGGCCATCCCAAAAAGAAAACATATGGGAAACAGACCCCTTCCCGAAACATCAAAAGACCAACCGGTTCTCTGCACTCTACCAATCTCCACTAAAAAGAAAGAGACGCAACAGGGAATTAGAGGAAAGAGAGGAAGGGGAGGCAGACTCAGAATAGACGATAACACTAATACTAAAGAAATCATTAACATCTCGGGGGTTAATTTAGAGCCCATGGAACTCAAACTTGTATCTAGAGGGCTAAAATTTGCACCTATGAGAGGTCCGAGTACATTTGACCTATTCATGGATACACAAAGATTTCTCAGAAAATTAACTGTAAAAAGATTCTTCATAAAAAAAGACTCTGAAATTGTCACAAATTCAGAGGGTAATGGTTTTGCACATACAGGCCTGCGTCCAAAGTCACGTTTCTACCCCCAAAGTGAAAAAAGTGAACACCTTAAAGTGTTCACAGATTTATTACTTAAAGATTTCGAAGGTATCGAGACTGAACAAAGAAAGAAATTTAATTTATCTAAGTCGGAACACACAACACTAAAAAGTTTACAGGACAAACACCACTTAGTGGTAAAAGCAGCTGATAAAGGGGGAGCCACAGTAGTGATGAGCAAAGATTACTACATCACAGAAGCCAATAGAATTCTAAGTGACAATTCGACTTACAAAAAACTTAAATATAATCCAACAAAAAACTTTAGCGATGGTCTATGTTCATTATTAAAAAAGGGAAAGGAAAAAGGTATAATCGACAACAAAGAGTTCATGTTTCTTAATAATAAATACCCAAAAACTGCAGTTTTTTATTTTCTTCCAAAAATACACAAGAATCCGCTAAATCCCCCAGGTCGACCGATCATTAGTGGGATCGATTCACTTACCAGTAACACATCACAATATGTTGACTTTTTTCTTCAGAAATACGTACCCTTGGCTCCCTCTTATATTAGAGACACAAAACAGATACTTAGTATTCTGAATGACTTTCAATGGTCGGACGAGTTTTTATGGGCTACAGTAGACGTGACTTCACTTTACACAGTGATAGCACACGATAAAGGCATCTCAGCAGTCAGGAATGCCCTCTCCAAAGATGAAAATATGGCAACAGAACAGTGCAGTTTTATCCTCAAATGCATAGAGTTTATACTGCATCATAATTATTTCTGGTTTGAGGGTCAGTATTATCTCCAGTTATGCGGGACTGCCATGGGCACGAGGTTCGCCCCGAGTTATGCAAATATCTTTGTGGCAGACTGGGAAGCAGACCACATTTGGAATAATAATCCATTCGGGGAGAACCTCGTACTCTGGCGCCGCTATATAGACGACGTGC
Organism: Pelodytes ibericus; assembly: GCA_036172795.1. Taxonomy (NCBI): domain Eukaryota; kingdom Metazoa; phylum Chordata; class Amphibia; order Anura; family Pelodytidae; genus Pelodytes; species Pelodytes ibericus. Next base: position 211,352,483 of record CM069862.1, on the reverse strand, counting down.
TGATTGTCTGGCGGGGCAACAGGGAGTCCCTACAGGACTTCGTGTTGCACCTAAACAGTAATCGGCACGGACTTCATTTTACCTCTAACATACAAGATTACACCATAGATTTTTTAGATTTAACTCTGTACATAGAGGATAACAAGGTACTAACCAAAACTTTTTTTAAACCTTCTGATGGCAATGGCTATATTGACTACTCCAGTTGTCACCATCCGAGCTGGTTGAACAACATCCCGAAAGGCCAAATGATGAGACTTAAGAGAAATTGCACTTCTGACGTAGAATTTCTCGGACAGAGCAGTACTCTTATAAAAAGATTTCAGGAAAAAAATTATCCACAAACTCTATTGAGTAAAAGTCTATATGATGTACAGAATATGGAGAGAGCAACATTAATAAAAGATAAACCTAAACCGTTGAGTAAGAAAAATGATTTATCTTTTGCCTTTCTGACAAAATACAATAGTGGAGCAAATCGAATTAAAAAAACTTTAGAAAAACATTGGCATATAATTAAACAAGACGAGATCTTAAAAGACCATATCCCGACAAAACCTCAGATTATTTATAAAAAAACAGAAAATATTAAACAGATCTTAGCTCCAAGTGTCCTGCCAAAACAAGTTACGGTTAACAGACAGTTCTTTGGAACAAATTATGGTTTCCATAAATGTGGGAGATGCAAATTATGCAAACTTCTAAAACAACAACCAAAAAAGATAACAAAGTTCACCTGCACGAATACAGGTCATGTGTATGATATTAAAAAATGTGTCAACCGCGAATCTGAAAACGTTATATATTTACTACAATGTGCCTGTAATGCACAATATATAGGGAGAACTACAAGGAAATTTAAAGTAAGAGCACTGGAACACATAGGGGGTATTAGGAATAAAAGTAAGAAACACAGTATTCCTATTCACTGCAACCAATGCAGAGCTTTCACACTAGACACGTTTTCAGCGTTCGCAATTGACAAAATAGACCCCCACTGGCGAGGGGGAAATCATGCAGAAACACTATCCAAAAAAGAAACTGAATGGATCTTTAAATTTAAAACCTTTAAAAATGGTGGACTAAACACTGAATTGGATATTCTGTCCTTCATTTAAATCAAATCTTCTTTTGGGCTATCTCTAAACCTCACTGATCATTGATCTATATAAAGTAATCTTCTCTTTCTCTGAGCGACCTATCATATCACTCTAATGACTGTGTCTCTGATATGCTAACAGATGTCTTCATGTTTTTACAGCCTCTTACCATCGAAGACCATAGGTCCATATTAGTAACCTTTAATGTCAACAATATAACACCCTTGTTTGTCAATATGGTATACTGTAATTCAATGGGACTATTAGTCCTCATTATAAACAATGTATAATCTGGTTTCACATGTATCCCAATAATTGATGTTACTTGTGTAAATTTATGTATATTACGTATTCGAATGTTATAGGTTTGTTAGTCTGTACACAGATACTGCCACACGCTGAGCCACTTACTTTTTGTAGATTAATATTTTTTATCCTTCATACACTCTTTTATATTTTTTCTTATTTTTCCCTTTATCATTTTTTTTCATTTTTCCAGTTGCATATTTTTTTCACACTACAGATATACATATATTTCCTTTTTTATTTTATTTTATTTTATTTTTTTCATTTTTCATTATGATTATATTTTTTTATTCTCTTTTTTTCATTCTTTCCTTTTTTTATTTTTATTTTTCATTATTATTATATTTATTATATTTATTTATTATTTTTTTCATCATCATTTTTTCATTCATTCATTTATTCATCCATTATTTTCATCATTTTTTCCCATCCATTCACTCACTCACTTATTTATTTTTTCCTCTTTATTATTATTATTTTTCGTATTTTTTATTTTTTCCTTTTTCTTTTATCTGTTAATTATTATTATTCTTTTCCCAATCATTATTATTATCATTTTTATTATCATTTTTTTATTATCATTTTTCATTATCATTTTTATACCGTTTTAATCTATCTTTCATTCGTTTTTTACATTTTTCTTTTTTTGCTTGGGTTATATTATTTATATTATTTCTTTTATCTTTTTCGTTAGTTCCTCTCTCTTTTTCTTTCAGTTTTCCCAATATGATAAGGTTCATTGATCGTTATTTCTAGAGGCAAGGCGTTTGTGTATAGATCTGTCAGGTTTTTGTATCATGTAAGTCAGTATGTGGTGGACGGGAGGTCACGTGTCCCGGACTATCTAGCCAACGCTTCTCGTTGGTTACAGATAGACGCTTGAAGCCACGTCATGGGGAGTTAGCCCACACGCTGAGTGACAGCTATAGACGGGGAGGATAGTTAGGGGGGTGGGTTTTTTCTCTCCAGTCCGGGTCACGTGATCGCGCATAGTCTGGACGCATAGTGGGTTTTTCCTCCTCCCACTTGCGTCATAGACAAGTGCCCTTTCCCAATATGTGTTTTTTACAGGTGTTCTACGTTAATGTATTTCGTGAAGCCTTTTTAAGGCGTTTTTCTAGCTACAAACTTTCAGCACTTTATTGCAAATTTGCACAAAGCACCAATCTCCTGAGGAAGCCGACAGCAGAGCCGGCGAAACGCGTTGAGAAGTGGATCCAGCTGTTTATTTCTTCAAAGAGAAGTGCCTGAGCGTCTCATCCTGGTGGCAGCAGGAAAGAAGTTTTACCTCTCGTGACTTTTTCACGCAAGTTGCACTTTCAGTGCTATATATTTTGTACGTGTATTCATTGTTTTTATTGCCTGGTTTGTGTTAGCCACTGCGCAATGGTTTTTTAATGTTTTTTAGATGGAAATGATTAAAACCGACTGACTACAATATTCTGATGAGCCTGATTTCAATATCCGTTTGTGAGTGCACCCCTGTAGAGATTTACTATACATCCAATTATATTTAAACTGTGTTGCACTATTGTTGCTTTTTGTTTTTCTTCCCGGTACATGCGCCCCAACTCTGTCTTGTTTTTCCAGGGCCACTTAATGTAATGTGCAAGACATAAAAGATAGTTATAAGGAAAGATGTGAAACCAGGGGGGTCCTATAGACTGGGAACAATGACAATGACATATGATTTCATTATTCTATATAAATTAGTTATGACGAGCCCATGGGCTAATGAGAAATGCTGTAATCATTACAGAGAGTGCAGAAAAGGGGGGTCTGTCAAACATTACCCCCATCAACGGTATTCAACCCATTAAAGACTCCCCCATACTATCACGCAGACCCGCCATGCTGTCATGCCGACCTCCGATACCACCCACCCATACTGTCACGCAAACCCACCCACACTGCAACACAAACAACCCCTCATAGTGCCATGCAGACCACCAACACTATAACGCAGACCCTCCAAATAAGCACACTGCCACACAGACCCTCCCATACAGTCACACAGACCCCCTCCCATACTATAACGTAATCTCCGGATACTGTCATGCAGACCCCCTCAACTGTCATGCAGAACCTCCATACTGCTACGCATACCCCCTCCCATACTGACACACACACACCCTCCATATTGGCATGCATACCCCCTCCCATACTGCCACACGGAACCCCCATACTGTCATGCAAACCCCCCTCCCATACTGCCATACTTACCCCCTCCTTACTGCCATACATACCCCACTGTCACAGAAGCCTCCGTGCCCTAGGTTTCTGGAGAGGACTAATGCCCAGCCTATTACCAATAGACTATGGACCCTGTCTGTGTATATGATAGGTTTGGGGGCACCAGCGGTACCCTGTCTTCAGTCCAGCAACAAAGGGTGCCCAGGACTAGCTCACTCAGGATGTCAGCCAAACCATTCCCCAGGTTAAGATTGTCTCCTGTCCTTCACACTCCAGTCTCTCAGGAGGTGTTAAGAAATGTTATTATGTTACCTTTTCAATATGTTAAACATCCAGTTCTTGGTTAATATATATTAAATGCACTCTTGTCATTATGTCACATTCCCCATTGTCTTTATGTAAGTCATTCAGTGTCTTTTTGTACAGTGATGTCCTTTAATTAGGAAGTTACTTTAACTGAGTGTACTCCGTATGTATCTGAACTTGACACCTTTGTATCCTGAAAGGTGTGAGGCAGGATTTCCCTATTGTATGACCTTCTGTATTTAATTCAAATAGAAAGAGACGACCGGACACACACCCAACCTCAACCCAACGTTTAAATGAGCCTGTCTATTGTTTGAGGCTTACCATGTTATAATTAGTTTCCACTGTGCCTCCCCCTTACTTGATGTCATATCTGTCTGTATAAATATCTGTGCTGTTTTCAAATAAATGTTCATTCCTGTTCTGCTCCTATACTGGTGTTGTCTGGTACTTGGGAGTAAATGGCTAAGGGTCCTGTCTGGTGTATTAGAGCAGCTACCTACAGCACTGGTTCTGTCTGGTGTATTAGAGCAGTTACCTACAGCACTGGTTCTGTCTGGTGAATTAGAGCAGCTACCTACAGCACTGGTTCTGTCTGGTGAATTAGAGCAGCTACCTACAGCACTGGTTCTGTCTGGTGAATTAGAGCAGCTACCTACAGCACTGGTTCTGTCTGGTGAATTAGAGCAGCTATCTACAGCACTGGTTCTGTCTGGTGAATTAGAGCAGCTACCTACAGCACTGGTTCTGTCTGGGGAATTAGAGCAGCTACCTACCGCACTGGTTCTGTCTGGTGAATTAGAGCAGCTACCTACAGCACTGGTTCTGTCTGGTGAATTATAGCAGCTACCTACAGCACTGGTTCTGTCTGGTGAATTAGAGCAGCTACCTACAGCACTGGTTCTGCCTGGTGAATTAGAGCAGCTACCTACAGCACTGGTTCTGCCTGGTGAATTAGAGCAGCTACCTACAGCACTGGTTCTGTGTGGTGAATTAGAGCAGCTACCTACAGCACTGGTTCTGTGTGGTGAATTAGAGCAGCTACCTACAGCACTGGTTCTGTCTGGTGAATTAGAGCAGCTACCTACAGCACTGGTTCTGTCTAGGGAATTAGAGCAGCTACCTACAGCACTGGTTCTGCCTGGTGAATTAGAGCAGCTACCTACAGCACTGGTTCTGTCTGGTGAATTAGAGCAGCTACCTACAGCGCTGGTTCTGTGTGGTGAATTAGAGCAGCTACCTACAGCACTGGTTCTGTCTGTTGAATTAGAGCAGCTACCTACGGCACTGGTTCTGTCTGGAGAATTAGAGCAGCTACCTACAGCACTGGTTCTGTGTGGTGAATTAGAGCAGCTACCTACAGCACTGGTTCTGTCTGGTGAATTAGAGCAGCTATCTACAGCACTGGTTCTGTCTGGTGAATTAGAGCAGCTACCTACAGCACTGCTTCTGTCTGGTGAATTAGAGCAGCTACCTACAGCACTGGTTCTGTCTGGTGAATTAGAGCAGCTATCTACAGCACTGGTTCTGTCTGGTGAATTAGAGCAGCTACCTACAGCACTGGTTCTGTCTAGGGAATTAGAGCAGCTACCTACAGCACTGGTTCTGTCTAGGGAATTAGAGCAGCTACCTACAGCACTGGTTCTGTATGGTGTATTAGAGCAGCTACCTACAGCACTGGTTCTGTCTGGTGAATTAGAGCAGCTACCTACAGCACTGGTTCTGTCTGGTGAATTAGAGCAGCTACCTACAGCACTGGTTCTGTCTGGTGAATTAGAGCAGTTACCTACAGCACTGGTTCTGTCTAGTGAATTAGAGCAGCTACCTACGGCACTGGTTCTGTCTGGTGAATTAGAGCAGCTACCTACAGCACTGGTTCTGTCTGGTGAATTAGAGCAGCTACCTACAGCACTGGTTCTGTCTGATGAATTGGAGCCGCTACCTACGGCACTGGTTCTGTGTGGTGAATTAGAGCAGCTACCTACGGCACTGGTTCTGTGTGGTGAATGAGAGCAGCTACCTACAGCACTGGTTCTGTCTGTTGAATTAGAGCAGCTACCTACGGCACTGGTTCTGTCTGGTGAATTAGAGCAGCTACCTACGGCACTGGTTCTGTGTGGTGAATTAGAGCAGCTACCTACAGCACTGGTTCTGTGTGGTGAATTAGAGCAGCTACCTTCAGCACTGGTTCTGTCTGGGGAATTAGAGCAGCTACCTACAGCACTGGTTCTGTGTGGTGAATTAGAGCAGCTACCTACAGCATTGGTTCTGTCTGTTGAATTAGAGCAGCTACCTACGGCACTGGTTCTGTCTGGTGAATTAGAGCAGCTACCTACAGCACTGGTTCTGTGTGGTGAATTAGAGCAGTGACCTACAGCACTGGTTCTGTCTGTTGATTTAGAGCAGCTACCTACGGCACTGGTTCTGTCTGGTGAATTAGAGCAGCTACCTACAGCACTGGTTCTGTGTGGTGAATTAGAGCAGCTACCTACAGCACTGGTTCTGTCTGGTGAATTAGAGCAGCTACCTACAGCACTGGTTCTGTCTGGTGAATTAGAGCAGCTACCTACGGCACTGGTTCTGTCTGGTGAATTAGAGCAGCTACCTACGGCACTGGTTCTGTCTGGTGAATTAGAGCAGCTACCTACAGCACTGGTTCTGTCTGTTGAATTAGAGCAGCTACCTACGGCACTGGTTCTGTCTGGTGAATTAGAGCAGTTACCTACAGCACTGGTTCTGTCTGGTGTATTAGAGCAGCTACCTACGGCACTGGTTCTGTCTGGTGAATTAGAGCAGCTACCTACAGCACTGGTTCTGTGTGGTGAATTAGAGCAGCTACCTACAGCACTGGTTCTGTCTGGTGAATTAGAGCAGCTACCTACAGCACTGGTTCTGTCTGGTGAATTAGAGCAGCTACCTACAGCACTGGTTCTGTCTAGGGAATTAGAGCAGCTACCTACAGCACTGGTTCTGTCTGGTGTATTAGAGCAGTTACCTACAGCACTGGTTCTGTCTGGTGAATTAAAGCAGCTACCTACAGCACTGGTTCTGTCTGGTGAATTAGAGCAGCTACCTACAGCACTGGTTCTGTCTGGTGAATTAGAGCAGCTACCTACAGCACTGGTTCTGTCCGGGGAATTAGAGCGGCTACCTACAGCACTGGTTCTGTCTGGTGAATTAGAGCAGCTACCTACTGCACTGGTTCTGTCTGGTGAATTAGAGCAGCTACCTACAGCACTGGTTCTGTCTGGTGAATTAGAGCAGCTACCTACAGCACTGGTTCTGTCTGGTGAATTAGAGCAGCTACCTACAGCACTGGTTCTGCCTGGTGAATTAGAGCAGCTACCTACAGCACTGGTTCTGTCTGGTGAATTAGAGCAGCTACCTACAGCACTGGTTCTGTCTGGTGAATTAGAGCAGCTACCTACAGCACTGGTTCTGTCTGGTGAATTAGAGCAGCTACCTACAGCACTGGTTCTGTCTGGTGAATTAGAGCAGCTACCTACAGCACTGGTTCTGTCTGGTGAATTAGAGCAGCTACCTACAGCACTGGTTCTGCCTGGTGAATTAGAGCAGCTACCTACAGCACTGGTTCTGTCTGGTGTATTAGAGCAGTTACCTACAGCACTGGTTCTGTCTGGGGAATTAGAGCAGCTACCTACAGGACTGGTTCTGTCTGGTGAATTAGAGAAGCTACCTACAGCACTGGTTCTGTCTGGGGAATTAGAGAAGCTACCTACAGCACTGGTTCTGTCTGGTGAATTAGAGAAGCTACCTACAGCACTGGTTCTGTGTGGTGAATTAGAGCAGCTACCTACAGCACTGGTTCTGTGTGGTGAATTAGAGCAGCTACCTACAGCACTGGTTCTGTCTGGTGAATTAGAGCAGCTACCTACAGCACTGGTTCTGTGTGGTGAATTAGAGCAGCTACCTACAGCACTGGTTCTGTCTGGTGAATTAGAGCAGCTACCTACAGCACTGGTTCTGTCTGGTGAATTAGAGCAGCTACCTACAGGACTGATTCTGTCTGGTGAATTAAAGCAGCTACCTACCGCACTGGTTCTGTCTGGTGAATTAGAGCAGCTACCTACAGCACTGGTTCTGTCTGGTGAATTAGAGCAGCTACCTACAGCACTGGTTCTGTCTGGGGAATTAGAGCAGTTACCTACAGCACTGGTTCTGTCTGGGGAATTAGAGCAGCTACCTACAGCACTGGTTCTGTCTGGTGAATTAGAGCAGCTACCTACGGCACTGGTTCTGTCTGGTGAATTAGAGCAGCTACCTACGGCACTGGTTCTCTCTGGTGAATTAGAGCAGCTACCTACAGCACTGGTTCTGTCTGTTGAATTAGAGCAGCTACCTACGGCACTGGTTCTGTCTGGTGAATTAGAGCAGTTACCTACAGCACTGGTTCTGTCTGGTGTATTAGAGCAGCTACCTACGGCACTGGTTCTGTCTGGTGAATTAGAGCAGCTACCTACAGCACTGGTTCTGTGTGGTGAATTAGAGCAGCTACCTACAGCACTGGTTCTGTCTGGTGAATTAGAGCAGCTACCTACAGCACTGGTTCTGTCTAGGGAATTAGAGCAGCTACCTACAGCACTGGTTCTGTCTGGTGTATTAGAGCAGTTACCTACAGCACTGGTTCTGTCTGGTGAATTAAAGCAGCTACCTACAGCACTGGTTCTGTCTGGTGAATTAGAGCAGCTACCTACAGCACTGGTTCTGTGTGGTGAATTAGAGCAGCTACCTACAGCACTGGTTCTGTCTGGGGAATTAGAGCGGCTACCTACAGCACTGGTTCTGTCTGGTGAATTAGAGCAGCTACCTACTGCACTGGTTCTGTCTGGTGAATTAGAGCAGCTACCTACAGCACTGGTTCTGTCTGGTGAATTAGAGCAGCTACCTACAGCACTGGTTCTGTCTGGTGAATTAGAGCAGCTACCTACAGCACTGGTTCTGTCTGGTGAATTAGAGCAGCTACCTACTGCACTGGTTCTGTCTGGTGAATTAGAGCAGCTACCTACAGCACTGGTTCTGTCTGGTGAATTAGAGCAGCTACCTACAGCACTGGTTCTGTCTGGTGAATTAGAGCAGCTACCTACTGCACTGGTTCTGTCTGGTGAATTAGAGCAGCTACCTACAGCACTGGTTCTGTCTGATGAATTAGAGCAGCTACCTACGGCACTGGTTCTGTCTGGTGAATTAGAGCAGCTACCTACAGCACTGGTTCTGTGTGGTGAATTAGAGCAGCTACCTACAGCACTGGTTCTGTCTGGTGAATTAGAGCAGCTACCTACAGCACTGGTTCTGTCTAGGGAATTAGAGCAGCTACCTACAGCACTGGTTCTGCCTGGTGAATTAGAGCAGCTACCTACAGAACTGGTTCTGTCTGGTGAATTAGAGCAGCTACCTACAGCACTGGTTCTGTCTGGTGAATTAGAGCAGCTACCTACAGCACTGGTTCTGTGTGGTGAATTAGAGCAGCTACCTACAGCACTGGTTCTGTGTGGTGAATTAGAGCAGCTACCTACAGCACTGGTTCTGTCTGTTGAATTAGAGCAGCTACCTACGGCACTGGTTCTGTCTGGAGAATTAGAGCAGCTACCTACAGCACTGGTTCTGTGTGGTGAATTAGAGCAGCTACCTACAGCACTGGTTCTGTCTGGTGAATTAGAGCAGCTACCTACAGCACTGGTTCTGTCTGGTGAATTAGAGCAGCTACCTACAGCACTGGTTCTGCCTGGTGAATTAGAGCAGCTACCCACAGCACTGGTTCTGTCTGGTGAATTAGAGCAGCTACCTACCGCACTGGTTCTGTCTGGTGAATTAGAGCAGCTACCTACAGCACTGGTTCTGTCTGGTGAATTAGAGCAGCTACCTACAGCACTGGTTCTGTCTGGTGAATTAGAGCAGCTACCTACAACACTGGTTCTGTGTGGTGAATTAGAGCAGCTACCTACAGCACTGGTTCTGTATGGTGAATTAGAGCAGCTACCTACAACACTGGTTCTGTCTGGTGAATTAGAGCAGCTACCTACAGCACTGGTTCTGTATGGTGAATTAGAGCAGCTACCTACAGCACTGGTTCTGTCTGGTGAATTAGAGCAGCTACCTACAGCACTGGTTCTGTCTAGGGAATTAGAGCAGCTACCTACAGCACTGGTTCTGTCTGGTGAATTAGAGCAGCTACCTACAGCACTGGTTCTGTCTGGTGAATTAGAGCAGCTACCTACAGCACTGGTTCTGCCTGGTGAATTAGAGCAGCTACCTACAGCACTGGTTCTGTGTGGTGAATTAGAGCAGCTACCTACAGCACTGGTTCTGTCTGGTGAATTAGAGCAGCTACCTACAGCACTGGTTCTGTCTGGTGAATTAGAGCAGCTACCTACAGCACTGGTTCTGTGTGGTGAATTAGAGCAGCTACCTACAGCACTGGTTCTGTCTGGTGAATTAGAGCAGCTACCTACAGCACTGGTTCTGTCTGATGAATTAGAGCAGCTACCTACAGCACTGGTTCTGTCTGGTGAATTAGAGCAGCTACCTACAGCACTGGTTCTGTGTGGTGAATTAGAGCAGCTACCTACAGCACTGGTTCTGTCTGTTGAATTAGAGCAGCTACCTACGGCACTGGTTCTGTCTGGTGAATTAGAGCAGCTACCTACAGCACTGGTTCTGTCTGATGAATTAGAGCAGCTACCTACAGCACTGGTTCTGTCTGGTAAATTAGAGCAGCTACCTACAGCACTGGTTCTGTGTGGTGAATTAGAGCAGCTACCTACAGCACTGGTTCTGTCTGGTGAATTAGAGCAGCTACCTACAGCACTGGTTCTGTCTGGTGAATTAGAGCAGCTACCTACAGCACTGGTTCTGTCTGGTGAATTAAAGCAGCTACCTACAGCACTGGTTCTGTCTGGTGAATTAGAGCAGCTACCTACAGCACTGGTTCTGTCTGGTGAATTAGAGCAGCTACCTACAACACTGGTTCTGTCTGGTGAATTAGAGCAGCTACCTACAGCACTGGTTCTGCCTGGTGAATTAGAGCAGCTACCCACAGCACTGGTTCTGTCTGGTGAATTAGAGCAGCTACCTACCGCACTGGTTCTGTCTGGTGAATTAGAGCAGCTACCTACAGCACTGGTTCTGTCTGGTGAATTAGAGCAGCTACCTACCGCACTGGTTCTGTCTGGTGAATTAGAGCAGCTACCTACAGCACTGGTTCTGTCTGGGGAATTAGAGCAGCTACCTACAGCACTGGTTCTGTCTGGTGAATTAGAGCAGCTACCTACCGCACTGGTTCTGTCTGGTGAATTAGAGCAGCTACCTACAGCACTGGTTCTGTCTGGTGAATTAGAGCAGCTACCTACAGCACTGGTTCTGTCTGGTGAATTAGAGCAGCTACCTACAGCACTGGTTCTGCCTGGTGAATTAGAGCAGCTACCTACAGCACTGGTTCTGTCTGGTGAATTAGAGCAGCTACCTACAGCACTGGTTCTGTGTGGTGAATTAGAGCAGCTACCTACAGCACTGGTTCTGTCTGGTGAATTAGAGCAGCTACCTACAGCACTGGTTCTGTCTAGGGAATTAGAGCAGCTACCTACAGCACTGGTTCTGCCTGGTGAATTAGAGCAGCTACCTACAGCACTGGTTCTGTCTGGTGAATTAGAGCAGCTACCTACAGCACTGGTTCTGTCTGGTGAATTAGAGCAGCTACCTACTGCACTGGTTCTGTCTGGTGAATTAGAGCAGCTACCTACAGCACTGGTTCTGTGTGGTGAATTAGAGCAGCTACCTACAGCACTGGTTCTGTGTGGTGAATTAGAGCAGCTACCTACAGCACTGGTTCTGTCTGGTGAATTAGAGCAGCTACCTACAGCACTGGTTCTGTCTGGTGAATTAGAGCAGCTACCTACAGCACTGGTTCTGTCTGGTGAATTAGAGCAGCTATCTACAGCACTGGTTCTGTCTGGTGAATTAGAGCAGCTACCTACAGCACTGGTTCTGTCTAGGGAATTAGAGCAGCTACCTACAGCACTGGTTCTGTCTGGTGAATTAGAGCAGCTACCTACAGCACTGGTTCTGCCTGGTGAATTAGAGCAGCTACCTACAGCACTGGTTCTGTCTGGTGTATTAGAGCAGTTACCTACAGCACTGGTTCTGTCTGGTGAATTAGAGCAGCTACCTACAGCACTGGTTCTGTCTGGTGAATTAGAGCAGCTACCTACCGCACTGGTTCTGTCTGGTGAATTAGAGCAGCTACCTACAGCACTGGTTCTGTCTGGTGAATTAGAGCAGCTACCTACAGCACTGGTTCTGTCTGGTGAATTAGAGCAGCTACCTACAGCACTGGTTCTGTCTGGTGAATTAGAGCAGCTACCTACAGCACTGGTTCTGTCTGGTGAATTAGAGCAGCTACCTACAGCACTGGTTCTGTGTGGTGAATTAGAGCAGCTACCTACAGCACTGGTTCTGTCTGGTGAATTACAGCAGCTACCTACAGCACTGGTTCTGTCTGGTGAATTAGAGCAGCTACCTACAGCACTGGTTCTGTCTGGTGAATTAGAGCAGCTACCTACAGCACTGGTTCTGTCTGGTGAATTAGAGCAGCTACCTACAGCACTGGTTCTGTCTGGTGAATTAGAGCAGCTACCTACAGCACTGGTTCTGTGTGGTGAATTAGAGCAGCTACCTACAGCACTGGTTCTGTGTGGTGAATTAGAGCAGCTACCTACAGCACTGGTTCTGTCTGGTGAATTAGAGCAGCTACCTACAGCACTGGTTCTGTCTGGTGAATTAGAGCAGCTACCTACAGCACTGGTTCTGTCTGGTGAATTAGAGCAGCTACCTACAGCACTGGTTCTGTCTGGTGAATTAGAGCAGCTACCTACAGCACTGGTTCTGCCTGGTGAATTAGAGCAGCTACCTACAGCACTGGTTCTGTCTGGTCAATTAGAGCAGCTACCTACAGCACTGGTTCTGTCTGGTGAATTAGAGCAGCTACCTACAGCACTGGTTCTGTCTGGTGAATTAGAGCAGCTATCTACAGCACTGGTTCTGTCTGGTGAATTAGAGCAGCTACCTACAGCACTGGTTCTGTCTAGGGAATTAGAGCAGCTACCTACAGCACTGGTTCTGTCTGGTGAATTAGAGCAGCTACCTACAGCACTGGTTCTGCCTGGTGAATTAGAGCAGCTACCTACAGCACTGGTTCTGTCTGGTGTATTAGAGCAGTTACCTACAGCACTGGTTCTGTCTGGTGAATTAGAGCAGCTACCTACAGCACTGGTTCTGTCTGGTGAATTAGAGCAGCTACCTACCGCACTGGTTCTGTCTGGTGAATTAGAGCAGCTACCTACAGCACTGGTTCTGTCTGGTGAATTAGAGCAGCTACCTACAGCACTGGTTCTGTCTGGTGAATTAGAGCAGCTACCTACAGCACTGGTTCTGTCTGGTGAATTAGAGCAGCTACCTACCGCACTGGTTCTGTCTGGTGAATAAGAGCAGCTACCTACAGCACTGGTTCTGCCTGGTGAATTAGAGCAGCTACCTACAGCACTGGTTCTGTCTGGTGAATTAGAGCAACTACCTACAGCACTGGTTCTGTGTGGTGAATTAGAGCAGCTACCTACAGCACTGGTTCTGTGTGGTGAATTAGAGCAGCTACCTACAGCACTGGTTCTGTCTGGTGAATTACAGCAGCTACCTACAGCACTGGTTCTGTCTGGTGAATTAGAGCAGCTATCTACAGCACTGGTTCTGTCTGGTGAATTAGAGCAGCTACCTACAGCACTGGTTCTGTCTGGTGAATTAGAGCAGCTACCTACAGCACTGGTTCTGTCTGGTGAATTAGAGCAGCTACCTACAGCACTGGTTCTGTCTGGTGAATTAGAGCAGCTACCTACAGCACTGGTTCTGCCTGGTGAATTAGAGCAGCTACCTACAGCACTGGTTCTGTCTGGTGTATTAGAGCAGTTACCTACAGCACTGGTTCTGTCTGGGGAATTAGAGCAGCTACCTACAGGACTGGTTCTGTCTGGTGAATTAGAGAAGCTACCTACAGCACTGGTTCTGTCTGGGGAATTAGAGAAGCTACCTACAGCACTGGTTCTGTCTGGTGAATTAGAGAAGCTACCTACAGCACTGGTTCTGTGTGGTGAATTAGAGCAGCTACCTACAGGACTGATTCTGTCTGGTGAATTAAAGCAGCTACCTACAGCACTGGTTCTGTCTGGTGAATTAGAGCAGCTACCTACAGCACTGGTTCTGTCTGGTGAATTAGAGCTGCTACCTACCGCACTGGTTCTGTCTGGTGAATTAGAGCAGCTACCTACAGCACTGGTTCTGTCTGGTGAATTAGAGCAGCTACCTACAGCACTGGTTCTGTCTGGTGAATTAGAGCAGCTACCTACAGCACTGGTTCTGCCTGGTGAATTAGAGCAGCTACCTACAGCACTGGTTCTGTCTGGGGAATTAGAGCAGCTACCTACAGCACTGGTTCTGTCTGGTGAATTAGAGCAGCTACCTACAGCACTGGTTCTGTCTGGTGAATTAGAGCAGCTACCTACAGCACTGGTCCTGTCTGGTGAATTAGAGCAGCTACCTACAGTACTGGTTCTGTCTGGTGAATTAGAGCAGCTACCTACAGCACTGGTCCTGTCTGGTGAATTAGAGCAGCTACCTACAGCACTGGTTCTGCCTGGTGAATTAGAGCAGCTACCTACAGCACTGGTTCTGTCTGGGGAATTAGAGCAGCTACCTACAGCACTGGTTCTGTCTGGTGAATTAGAGCAGCTACCTACAGCACTGGTTCTGTCTGGTGAATTAGAGCAGCTACCTACAGCACTGATTCTGTGTGGTGAATTAGAGCAGCTACCTACAGCACTGGTTCTGTCTGGTGAATTAGAGCAGCTACCTACAGCACTGGTTCTGTCTGGTGTATTAGAGCAGTTACCTACAGCACTGGTTCTGTCTGGTGAATTAGAGCAGCTACCCACAGCACTGGTTCTGTCTGGTGAATTAGAGCAGCTACCTACAGCACTGCTTCTGTCTGGTGAATTGAGGTGGCCATCGCAGCAAGGAAGGAGAGCTTTGACGGAGGTACCCAGCCAGGGTACCAGGGGGTTCTGTCACACCCCCTATACTGCCATGCATACCCCCTTACTATAACACAGACCCCTCCCATACTGTCACGCAGACCCCGCATACTATAACACAGACCCCCTCCCATACTGTCACGCAGTCATTACCTAGACTGTAGATGTTCGATTTGGACCTGGAGGTTCTCATTCAGCTCAGTTTGCTCATCCAGCGATCTCTGCAGTTTGCGGCTTTGGTTCTGTACCTCATCCAACTACAACCAAGAGAGAGATTATTATATAGATCTCCCCCTAATCCATGGCAGACAGAGATTATTATATAGATCTCCCCCTAATACACGGCAGACAGAGATTATTATATAGATCTCCCCCTAATACACGGCAGACAGAGATTATTATATAGATCTCCCCCTAATACATGGCAGACAGAGATTATTATATAGATCTCCCCCTAATGCATGGCAGACAGAGATTATTATATAGATCTCCCCCTAATGCATGGCAGACAGAGATTATTATATAGATCTCCCCCTAATACATCGCAGACAGAGATTATTATATAGATCTCCCCCTAATACATCGCAGACAGAGATTATTATATAGATCTCCCCCTAATACATCGCAGACAGAGATTATTATATAGATCTCCCCCTAATACATCGCAGACAGGGATTATTATATAGATATCCCCCTAATACATGGCAGACAGAGATTATTGTATAGATATCCCCCTAATACATCGCAAACAGAGATTATTATATAGATCTCCCCCTAATATATCGCAGACAGGGATTATTATTTAGATATCCCCTAATACATTGCAGACAGGGATTATTATATAGATCTCCCCCTAATACATCGCAGACAGAGATTATTATATAGATCTCCCCCTAATACATTGCAGACAGGGATTATTATATAGATCTCCCCCTAATACATCGCAGACAGAGATTATTATATAGATCTCCCCCTAATACATGGCAGACAGAGATTATTATATAGATCTCCCCCTAATACATCGCAGACAGAGATTATTATATAGATCTCCCCCTAATACATCGCAGACAGAGATTATTGTATAGATATCCCCCTAATACATCGCAGACAGGGATTATTATATAGATCTCCCCCTAATACATCGCAGACAGAGATTATTATATAGATCTCCCCCTAATACATCGCAGACAGAGATTATTGTATAGATATCCCCCTAATACATCGCAGACAGGGATTATTATATAGATCTCCCCCTAATACATCGCAGACAGAGATTATTATATAGATCTCCCCCTAATACATCGCAGACAGAGATTATTATATAGATCTCCCCCTAATACATTGCAGACAGAGATTATTATATAGATCTCCCCCTAATACATCGCAGACAGAGATTATTATATAGATCTCCCCCTAATACATCGCAGACAGAGATTATTATATAGATCTCCCGCTAATACATCGCAGACAGGGATTATTATATAGATATCCCCCTAATACATGGCAGACAGAGATTATTGTATAGATATCCCCCTAATACATCGCAAACAGAGATTATTATATAGATCTCCCCCTAATATATCGCAGACAGGGATTATTATTTAGATCTCCCCTAATACATCGCAGACAGAGATTATTATATAGATCTCCCCCTAATACATGGCAGACAGAGATTATTATATAGATCTCCCCTAATACATCGCAGACAGAGATTATTATATAGATCTCCCCCTAATACATCGCAGACAGAGATTATTATATAGATCTCCCCCTAATACATCGCAGACAGAGATTATTATATAGATCTCCCCTTAATACATTGCAGACAGGGATTATTATATAGATCTCCCCTTAATACATTGCAGACAGGGATTATTATATAGATCTCCCCCTAATACATGGCAGACAGAGATTATTATATAGATCTCCCCCTAATACATCGCAGACAGAGATTATTATATAGATATCCCCCTAATACATCGCAGACAGAGATTATTATATAGATCTCCCCCTAATACATGGCAGACAGAGATTATTATATAGATCTACCCCTAATACATGGCAGACAGGGATTATTATATAGATATCCCCTAATACATCGCAGACACGGATTATTATATAGATATCCCCTAATACATCGCAGACAGGGATTATTATATAGATCTCCCCCTAATACATCGCAGACAGGGATTATTATATAGATCTCCCCCTAATACATCGCAGACAGGGATTATTATATAGATCTCCCCCTAATACATCGCAGACAGAGATTATTATATAGATCTCCCCCTAATACATCGCAGACAGAGATTATTATATAGATCTCCCCCTAATACATCGCAGACAGGGATTATTATATAGATCTCCCCCTAATACATAGCAGACAGAGATTATTATATAGATCTCCCCCTAATACATCGCAGACAGAGATTATTATATAGATATCCTCTCACCTCATCCTCTGCTTGACCTAACTCTTTCTTCAACTCCTCCACCCTCAGCCGGAGCTTCTTCACCTCTCCCTCCTGCTGCTCCACACGACGGCTGGCATGTGTCAGTTCTGCACTTCGCTCGTGGTACTGTTTCTTCAGCTTGGCATGGTTGTGGCGCAGATCGGACAATTCCTATGGTCAGAGGTCAGTGTGAAGGAGATACAGGGAGCATGCCCCTGAGGAGAATCCCCCCATTAGCTATAATGCACCAATCTAATTATCTCACGTCAATGTCAGACGTACGAGATATTAGGGTATAATACAAATCAAACATTATTAAAGGGGGAAAATTGGTCTCAGACAGCAAAACCTTGTTTCTCCTGATGATTCATCCATTGGGCAAGTAAAAGAGAACTACGGGGAATTCCAAACTTAAGGCCAAATTAGCCCAATCCAATTCAGCTGACCTGGAGTTTTCCCTTCTCGGACTTTGGCCCTTAGTTTGAAATTCCCTGAATTAATACTCACCATGCGCTGGACTGTGGGGCCCACAATGATTTGGGTCACATCGGGAGCCCCCCAAATAGTACCTGCCTCAACCGAATGCCCCCAAAACACAGAAAAAGTACCCAAATCCTCCCAAACGATCGCAGACCCCAAAATAAACAAACAATACCCCCCGGGTCAGCCAATGTGGCCCCAGAACCCACAAAGAAATGACTTTGCCAGCGGCGGTTTAGAACCGTTTCCCTGTCTTGTTTATCGTTTTATTTATGTTATTTTAATTAATTATCTGGTTATTTTTAATCAGATCTGATGAATTGAAATGGCTGAAATGCATCTCTCGTCCCTAAATTCGACTGATATTCGGGGTGGTTTGTGCTTATTGGCTAGCTGAAAACCAGTGGCCCCCGAACGGCAGATTCACAGCCAGAATCAGGCATATTGAGCAGCTGTATTTTGGGGGAGCAGCAAATTCGGCTATTATGCCAAATCTGAATTCAGTTTGAAACAGATCGGAGTATAGTAAGTAGACCCTTAAGATAAAAATGTGTTTTAAATGTGTCTGTGGGGTCGCCTGTTTATGACATCACCTGTGACTTCATTTGCAAATGCGCTATCAAGCCAAACAAGATCTGTAATCACAGCAGCTCCCGGGGCCTCTTCCCATGAGCAGGTCCATTCTGGTTAGTTTTACCTTGTTGTTCTGGAAAAGCTCTGCCTGTATGGACCTCAGGTCTGTGTCCAGGGCACTTGCTGTTTGCCTTCTTTTGCGGGTCAGGATCTCTTCCAGATCCTGAATCTGGAGCCTAAGCTTCTTGTTCTCACGTTCCAGACTCAGTTTCTCTGTCTCCAGGCGTTCCCGCCGGCCCCACTCCTCAGCATTCTCCGCCTGAAGTCCCTCCATCTAGAGCACACAATACAACCAATGTATTGATATGAACAGTGTGGAGCTATGGACTAAACCTCGTCTTGATTTTATTCTTACGGAAGTTATATGACAAACCTTGAACTAGAACCTTTTGTCTAGGTTTCTCTCTCAATGCCAGGGGTTTACAACAATGTGACCTAGATCCTTTGGCTAGGATTGGCTCAAAATGTCTAGGTTATATGACAATGTGATCTGGAACCTTTGGCCTGGTTCTCTCTCAATGCCTGTGTTATATGACAATGTGATCTAGATCATTTGGCCTGGTTCTCTCTCAATGCCGGGGTTATATGATAATGTGATCTAGATCATTTGGCAAAGATTCCCTCTCAGTGTCTGGATTATATGACAATGTGATCTGGAACCTTTGGCCTGGTTCTCTCTCAATGCCGGGGTTATATAACAATGTGATCTGGAACCTTTGGCCTGGTTCTCTCTCAGTGTCTGGGTTATATGACAATGTGATCTGGAACCTTTGGCCTGGTTCTCTCTCAATGCCGGGGTTATATGACAATGTGATCTAGATCCTTTGGCAAATATTCCCTCTCAGTGTCTGTGTTATATGACAATGTGGCCTGGAACCTTTGGCCTGGTTCTCTCTCAATATCTGGGTTATATGACAATGTGATCTAGATCCTTTGGCAAAGATTCCCTCTCAGTGTCTGTGTTATATGACAATGTGATCTGGAACCTTTGGCCTGGTTTTCTCTCAATGCCGGGGTTATAAGACAATATGATCTAGAACCTTTGGCCTAGTTCCATCTCAATGTCTGGGTTATATGACAATGTGATCTGGAACCTTTGTCCAGGATTCCATATCAATGCCTGGGTTATATGACAATATGATCTAGAACCTTTGTCCAGGTTTCCCTCTCAATGCCTAGGTTATATGACAATATGATCTAGAATCTGTCCAGGTTTCCCACTCAATGCCTGGGGTTACATAATAAAGTAATCTAGAATGTGTAGGCCAGGTTTGCCTCTCAATGCTGGGAGTTCATAGTCTGGTTCTAGAAGGAGCCTAGCTTGGTTGGTTGAGAAAGTCCTGTGCTACCTCAACTCGGAGCTCAGCCAGCTTCTTGTCCAGACTGGAACGGACGCCTAGCTCATCCCGTAAATCTTCCGAAATCCGACCCAACTCGTCCTGGTGGCGCTCTCTTAAAAGAGTAAGCTGGGAGAGAGACACTCTATCAGGAGCAAGACCAAGCAAGTGCTGTCTTGTCTCGTTCTGGGCCTCTTCCACCTCTCCTGACCCAATCAGTCGCCCTTTCTGTCCCACTCACCTGTGTAACCACTTCCTCCTCTTCTGACCCAATCAGTCGCACTTCCTGTCCCACTCACCTGTGTAACCACTTCCTCCTCCCCTGACCCAAGATGTCACCCTTCCTCTCCCACTCACCTGTGTAACCACTTCCTCCTCTTCTGACCCAAGCAGTCACCCTTCCTGTCCCACTCACCTGTGTAACCACTTCCTCCTCTCCTGACCCAAGGAGTCACCCTTCCTGTCCCACTCACCTGTGTAACCACTTCCTCCTCCCCTGACCCAAGATGTCACCCTTCCTGTCCCACTCACCTGTGTAACCACTTCCTCCTCTCCTGACCCAAGGAGTCACCCTTCCTGTCCCACTCACCTGTGTAACCACTTCCTCCTCCCCTGACCCAAGATGTCACCCTTCCTGTCCCACTCACCTGTGTAACCACTTCCTCCTCCCCTGACCCAAGCACTCACCCTCCCTCTCCCACTCACCTGTGTAACCACTTCCTCCTCCCCTGACCCAATCAGTCGCACTTCCTGTCCCACTCACCTGTGTAACCACTTCCTGCCTGGACTTGTTCATCTCCTCACACTTCATCTTCCACTGGCTGACCTCAGCTTCCATCTTCTCTATGGTTTTACTGAGCAGCATTTTGTCCCTGCAGGAGTATCACAGTTATTGCTGGTGATAGAACAGGAACCCCAGAGTATGTGCCAGAGACAGTCAGCACAGCCTTACCTGGTGGCCAGATCAAGATAAGGGTGGACTGAGCCCAGCGTCAGGGTGGGCTGTACAGACTGAGCCCAGCGTGTAGGATCAGGGTGGGCTGTACAGACTGAGCCCAGCGTGTAGGATCAGGGTGGGCTGTACAGACTGAGCCCAGCGTGTAGGATCAGGGTGGGCTGTACAGACTGAGCCCAGAATCAGGGTGGGCTGTACAGACTGAGCCCAGCGTCAGGGTGGGCTGTACAGACTGAGCCCAGCGTGTAGGATCAGGGTGGGCTGTACAGACTGAGCCCAGCGTGTAGGATCAGGGTGGGCTGTACAGACTGAGCCCAGCGTGTAGGATCAGGGTGGGCTGTACAGACTGAGCCCAGAATCTGGGTGGGCTGTACAGACTGAGCCCAGCGTGTAGGATCAGGGTGGGCTCTACAGACTGAGCCCAGCGTGTAGGATCCGTGTGGGCTGTACAGACTGAGCCCAGCGTGTAGGATCCGTGTGGGCTGTACAGACTGAGCCCAGCGTCAGGGTGGGCTGTACAGACTGAGCCCAGCGTCAGGGTGGGCTGTACAGACTGAGCCCAGCGTTGACGGTTACGGGCATGGTAATGGTGGGTTTTACAGAGTGAGCCCAGCGTGTAGGGTTATGATCAGGGTTATAGAGACTGAGTTCAGGTCAGGGTTAGAGTTCAGGTCAGGGTTAGAGTTCAGGTCAAGGTTAGAGTTCAGGTTAGGGTTAGAGTTCAGGTCAGGGTTAGAGTTCAGGTCAGGGTTAGAGTTCAGGTCAGGGTTAGAGTTCGGGTCAGGGTTAGCGTTCAGGTCAGAGTTAGCGTTCAGGTCAGGGTTAGAGTTCAGGTCAGGGTTAGAGTTCAGGTTAGGGTTAGAGTTCAGGTCAGGGTTAGCGTTCAGGTCAGGGTTAGCGTTCAGGTCAGGGTTAGCGTTCAGGTCAGGGTTAGAGTTCAGGTCAGGGTTAGAGTTCAGGTCAGGGTTAGAGTTCAGGTCCGGGTTAGCGTTCAGGTCAGGGTTAGCGTTCAGGTCAGGGTTAGAGTTCAGGTTAGGGTTAGAGTTCAGGTCAGGGTTAGAGTTCAGGTCAGGGTTAGAGTTCAGGTTAGGGTTAGAGTTCAGGTTAGGGTTAGAGTTCAGGTCAGGGTTAGAGTTCAGGTCAGGATCAGCGTCAGGTTTAGTTAAGGTCAAAGTTAGCGTTAGGGTCAGTTAGGGTCAGTTGTACTCACTCCCTCTCCTTTAGCAGAACTTTCTGGGTCTCCTCCAATCTCAGTTTCAGGGCTGTTGTTTTTGAGGTGTCCTCCTCACTGGGTCCAGTATCCTCCCAAAGTCGGATCCTTGGGCTGCACCCTCTATTTGGCTGCTCCCAGGCCTTGGGGCGTAGATTACTATCCAGGTCTGAATCCTGCATGAAGAATAATAATGGGGAAGATTCATTATAACCCCACCTGGCAGCACAGACCCTCATTCACATTACAGACCTGCTTCCCCCCCTGACATCCCCCTCTATATGGGATATTCCTGCAGATAGAGCTCACTGTGACATATAGCCAGGTCCTGTCACGTCAGGGCTCTATTTAGGGGCCATGTTATTTGCCGGCATGGCTTCTCACCTTGGTGGGTGTGTCTGTTTCCCCGTCCCTCACCGGCTCCTCTTTGTCCAGATCACTGGCCTCCCTCACACCTCCACGTAACGTGTCCAGCTCTCTGCGTAGCTGCTCTGTCTCGACGGCCGCTTCCTGTCGCTCCCGCTTCAGAGCTCCAAGCTCCTTGCTCAGCACCTCCAGCCGGCTCCTCAGCTGCACACCTTCCTCCCTGGCCTTGTTGCGTTCAGCCCTCACTTTGCTCCACTTCTCCCTCCAGTTGGCCGTGCAATCTGACCACCAGCGCATGGTCTTCTCCATCTGGGCAGCACGAGCCCGCGCCTCTTCCAGCTCCCGCAGGCGGAGCTCCTCTCGACTCTCCCAGTCCCCTGTTGGAATAGGGATTGGTGCTGGAGGTATCGGGGATGGTGGAGTGAGAGAGTCCGGATGGCGCATGCGCTCAGGTTGAGCATTTCCCAAGCTGCAGAGTAGCTCGTCACTTTGCAGCAATGGAGGCAAATCTGTCGGATGGGGGCTGTGTCCGCCACTCTGACTCATATTGAGGATCCAGGGCGGGGGGCTGCAACATGGAGGCCACACAGAGCAATGGGAGACAGGTTATTGAAACCAGAACTACAGACCCCAAACCTTCCTTTTATATTCATCCACACTACAACCAAATCCTGTGGCCCCTCACTTTTTTCAAAGCCTTGAGTCTTCACTTCAGAGAGATAATCCAGACTCCCTGTAACGAGCCCTGGAAAATACAAGGATATCATTCTAATTCCCTTCCACATAATGAATAACCAGGTCCATATAAATGGGGGAAGCTGCAAATGAAGGTGTAAGGTTACATACAGCGGGTGTAAGGTTACATACAGCGGGTGTAAGGTTACAGAGAGGGTGTAAGGTTACATACAGCGGGTGTAAGGTTACATACAGCGGGTGTAAGGTTACATACAGCGGGTGTAAGGTTACAGAGAGGGTGTAAGGTTACATACAGCGGGTGTAAGGTTACAGAGAGGGTGTAAGGTTACAGAGAGGGTGTAAGGTTACATACAGCGGGTGTAAGGTTACAGAGAGGGTGTAAGGTTACAGAGAGAGGGTGTAAGGTTACATACAGTGGGTGTAAGGTTACAGAGAGGGTGTAAGGTTACAGAGAGGGTGTAAGGTTACATACAGTGGGTGTAAGGTTACAGAGAGGGTGTAAGGTTACAGAGAGAGGGTGTAAGGTTACAGAGAGAGGGTGTAAGGTTACAGAGAGGGTGTAAGGTTACAGAGAGGGTGTAAGGTTACACAGAGAGGGTGTAAGGTTACAGAGAGGGTGTAAGGTTACAGAGAGGGTGTAAGGTTACTGAGAGAGGGTGTAAGGTTACACAGAGAGGGTGTAAGGTTACAGAGAGGGTGTAAGGTTACAGAGAGGGTGTAAGGTTACAGAGATGGTGTAAGGTTAAAGAGAGGGTGTAAGGTTACAGAGATGGTGTAAGGTTACACAGAGAGTGTAAGGTTACACAGAGAGGGTGTAAGGTTACTGAGAGAGGGTGTAAGGTTACACAGAGAGGGTGTAAGGTTACAGAGATGGTGTAAGGTTACACAGAGAGTGTAAGGTTACACAGAGAAGGGTGTAAGGTTACAGAGATGGTGTAAGGTTACAGAGAGGGTGTAAGGTTACAGAGATGGTGTAAGGTTACACAGAGAGTGTAAGGTTAGAGAGAGGGTGTAAGGTTACAGAGAGGGTTTAAGGTTACTGAGAGAGAGGGTGTAAGGTTACAGAGAGTGTTTAAGGTTACTGAGAGAGAGGGTGTAAGGTTACTGAGAAAGAGGGTGTAAGGTTACTGAGAGGGTGTAATGTTACAGAGAGAGGGTGTAAGGTTACTGAGAGGGTGTAATGTTACAGAGAGAGAGGGTGTAAGGTTACAGAGAGGGTGTAAGGTTACAGAGAGTGTAAAGTTACACAGAGAGTGTAAGGTTAAACAGAGAGTGTAAGGTTACAGAGATGGTGTAAGGTTACAGAGATGGTGTAAGGTTACAGAGAGGGTGTAAGGTTACACAGAGAGTGTAAGGTTACACAGAGAGTGTAAGGTTACAGAGATGGTGTAAGGTTACAGAGAGGGTGTAAGGTTACAGAGATGGTGTAAGGTTACAGAGAGGGTGTAAGGTTACAGAGAGGGTGTAAGGTTACAGAGAGGGTGTAAGGTTACAGAGAGGGTGTAAGGTTACAGAGATGGTGTAAGGTTACAGAGAGGGTGTAAGGTTACAGAGATGGTGTAAGGTTACAGAGAGGGTGTAAGGTTACAGAGAGGGTGTAAGGTTACACAGAGAGGGTGTAAGGTTACACAGAGAGGGTGTAAGGTTACAGAGAGGGTGTAAGGTTACAGAGAGGGTGTAAGGTTACAGAGAGGGTGTAAGGTTACAGAGATGGTGTAAGGTTACAGAGAGAGGGTGTAAGGTTACAGAGAGAGGGTGTAAGGTTACAGAGATGGTGTAAGGTTACACAGAGAGTGTAAGGTTACACAGAGAGGGTGTAAGGTTACAGAGAGAGGGTGTAAGGTTACAGAGAGGGTGTAAGGTTACAGAGAGAGAGGGTGTAAGGTTACTGAGAGAGAGGGTGTAAGGTTACAGAGAGAGGGTGTAAGGTTACTGAGAGAGAGGGTGTAAGGTTACAGAGAGGGTGTAAGGTTACAGAAAGAAGGTGTAAGGTTACAGATAGGGTGTAATGTTACAGAGAGAGGGTGTAAGGTTACTGAGAGAGGGTGTAAGGTTACAGAGAGGGTGTAAGGTTACTGAGAGAGTGTAAGGTTACTGAGATAGTGTAAGGTTACACAGAGAGGGTGTAAGGTTACAGAGAGGGTGTAAGGTTACACAGAGAGGGTGTAAGGTTACACAGAGAGGGTGTAAGTTTACTGAGAGAGGGTGTAAGGTTACAGAGAGGGTGTAAGGTTACAGAAAGAGGGTGTAAGGTTACATACAGCGGGTGTAAGGTTACAGAGAGAATGTAAGGTTACACAGAGAGGGTGTAAGGTTACAGAGAGGGTGTAAGGTTACAGAGAGGGTGTAAGGTTACACAGAGTGTAAGGTTACACAGAGAGGGTGTAAGGTTACTGAGAGAGGGTGTAAGGTTACAGAGAGGGTGTAAGGTTACAGAGATGGTGTAAGGTTACACAGAGAGTGTAAGGTTACACAGAGAGGGTGTAAGGTTACTGAGAGAGGGTGTAAGGTTACAGAGAGGGTGTAAGGTTACTGAGAGAGTGTAAGGTTACTGAGATAGTGTAAGGTTACACAGAGAGGGTGTAAGGTTACAGAGAGGGTGTAAGGTTACACAGAGAGGGTGTAAGGTTACACAGAGAGGGTGTAAGGTTACAGAGATGGTGTAAGGTTACACAGAGAGTGTAAGGTTACACAGAGAAGGGTGTAAGGTTACAGAGAGGGTGTAAGGTTACAGAGATGGTGTAAGGTTACACAGAGAGTGTAAGGTTATAGAGAGGGTGTAAGGTTACAGAGAGGGTTTAAGGTTACTGAGAGAGAGGGTGTAAGGTTACAGAGAGTGTTTAAGGTTACTGAGAGAGAGGGTGTAAGGTTACTGAGAAAGAGGGTGTAAGGTTACTGAGAGCGTGTAATGTTACAGAGAGAGGGTGTAAGGTTACTGAGAGGGTGTAATGTTACAGAGAGAGAGGGTGTAAGGTTACAGAGAGGGTGTAAGGTTACAGAGAGGGTGTAAGGTTACAGAGAGTGTAAAGTTACACAGAGAGTGTAAGGTTAAACAGAGAGTGTAAGGTTACAGAGATGGTGTAAGGTTACAGAGATGGTGTAAGGTTACAGAGATGGTGTAAGGTTACAGAGAGGGTGTAAGGTTACACAGAGAGTGTGTAACGTTACAGAGAGGGTGTAAGGTTACAGAGAGAGGGTGTAAGGTTACAGAGAGAGGGTGTAAGGTTACAGAGATGGTGTAAGGTTACACAGAGAGTGTAAGGTTACACAGAGAGGGTGTAAGGTTACAGAGAGAGGGTGTAAGGTTACAGAGAGGTTGTAAGGTTACAGAGAGAGAGGGTGTAAGGTTACTGAGGGAGAGGGTGTAAGGTTACAGAGAGAGGGTGTAAGGTTACTGAGAGAGAGGGTGTAAGGTTACAGAGAGGGTGTAAGGTTACAGAAAGAAGGTGTAAGGTTACAGATAGGGTGTAATGTTACAGAGAGAGGGTGTAAGGTTACAGAGAGGGTGTAAGTTTACTGAGAGAGGGTGTAAGGTTACAGAGAGGGTGTAAGGTTACAGAGAGGGTGTAAGGTTACAGAAAGAGGGTGTAAGGTTACATACAGCGGGTGTAAGGTTACAGAGAGAATGTAAGGTTACACAGAGAGGGTGTAAGGTTACAGAGAGGGTGTAAGGTTACAGAGAGGGTGTAAGGTTACACAGAGTGTAAGGTTACACAGAGAGGGTGTAAGGTTACTGAGAGAGGGTGTAAGGTTACAGAGAGGGTGTAAGGTTACAGAGATGGTGTAAGGTTACACAGAGAGGGTGTAAGGTTACTGAGAGAGGGTGTAAGGTTACAGAGAGGGTGTAAGGTTACTGAGAGAGTGTAAGGTTACTGAGATAGTGTAAGGTTACACAGAGAGGGTGTAAGGTTACAGAGAGGGTGTAAGGTGTTACAGAGATGGTGTAAGGTTACAGAGAGGGTGTAAGGTTACAGAGAGGGTGTAAGGTTACAGAGATGGTGTAAGGTTACAGAGATGGTGTAAGGTTACAGAGAGGGTGTAAGGTTACACTGAGGGTGTAAGGTTACAGAGAGTGTAAGGTTACACAGAGAGTGTAAGGTTAAACAGAGAGTGTAAGGTTACAGAGATGGTGTAAGGTTACAGAGATGGTGTAAGGTTACAGAGAGGGTGTAATGTTACAGAGATGGTGTAAGGTTACAGAGAGGGTGTAAGGTTACAGAGAGGGTGTAAGGTTACAGAGATGGTGTAAGGTTACAGAGAGGGTGTAAGGTTACAGAGAGTGTAAGGTTACACAGAGAGGGTGTAAGGTTACAGAGAGGGTGTAAGGTTACAGAGAGGGTGTAAGGTTACAGAGATGGTGTGAGGTTACAGAGAGGGTGTAAGGTTACAGAGAGAGGGTATAAGGTTACAGAGAGAGGGTGTAAGGTTACAGAGATGGTGTAAGGTTACAGAGAGAGGATGTAAGGTTACAGAGAGAGGGTGTAAGGTTACAGAGAGGGTGTAAGGTTACAGAGAGAGGGTGTAAGGTTACAGAGAGGGTGTAAGGTTACAGAGAGGGTGTAAGGTTACATACAGCGGGTGTAAGGTTACAGAGAGGGTGTAAGGTTACAGAGAGGGTGTAAGGTTACAGAGAGAGGGTGTAAGGTTACAGAGAGGGTGTAAGGTTACATACAGCGGGTGTAAGGTTACATACAGCGGGTGTAAGGTTACAGAGAGAGGGTGTAAGGTTACAGAGAGGGTGTAAGGTTACAGAGACGGTGTTAGGTTACAGAGAGGGTGTAAGGTTACAGAGAGGGTGTAAGGTTACAGAGAGGGTGTAAGGTTACAGAGATGGTGTTAGGTTACAGAGAGGGTGTAAGGTTACAGAGAGGGTGTAAGGTTACAGAGAGGGTGTAAGGTTACAGAGATGGTGTAAGGTTACAGAGATGGTGTAAGGTTACACAGAGAGTGTAAGGTTACAGAGAGGGTGTAAGGTTACAGAGAGAGGGTGTAACGTTACAGAGAGGGTGTAAGGTTACACAGAGAGTGTAAGGTTACACAGAGAGGGTGTAAGGTTACTGAGAGAGGGTGTAAGGTTACTGAGAGGGTGTAAGGTTACAGAGAGAGGGTGTAAGGTTACAGAGAGGGTGTAAGTTTACATACAGCGGGTGTAAGGTTACAGAGAGGGTGTAAGGTTACAGAGAGAGGGTGTAAGGTTACAGAGAGGGTGTAAGGTTACAGAGATGGTGTAAGGTTACAGAGAGACGGTGTTAGGTTACAGAGAGGGTGTAAGGTTACACAGAGAGGGTGTAAGGTTACAGAGAGGGTGTAAGGTTACAGAGAGAGGGTGTAAGGTTACAGAGAGGGTGTAAGGTTACAGAGATGGTGTAAGGTTACACAGAGAGGGTGTAAGGTTACAGAGAGGGTGTAAGGTTACTGAGAGAGGGTGTAAGGTTACAGAGAGGGTGTAAGGTTACAGAGAGGGTGTAAGGTTACAGAGATGGTGTAAGGTTACACAGTGAGTGTAAGGTTACACAGAGAGGGTGTAAGGTTACTGAGAGAGGGTGTAAGGTTACTGAGAGAGGGTGTAAGGTTACTGAGAGAGGGTGTTAGGTTACAGAGAGGGTGTAAGGTTACTGAGAGAGGGTGTAAGGTTACAGAGAGGGTGTAAGGTTACTGAGAGAGGGTGTAAGGTTACAGAGAGGGTGTAAGGTTACAGAGACGGAGTAAGGTTACAGAGATGGTGTAAGGTTACACAGAGAGTGTAAGGTTACACAGAGAGGGTGTAAGGTTACTGAGAGAGGGTGTAAGGTTACACAGAGAGGGTGTAAGGTTACAGAGACGGTGTAAGGTTACACAGAGAGTGTAAGGTTACACAGAGAGGGTGTAAGGTTACTGAGAGAGGGTGTAAGGTTACAGAGAGGGTGTAAGGTTACAGAGAGAGGGTGTAAGGTTACAGAGAGGGTGTAAGGTTACATACAGCGGGTGTAAGGTTACAGAGAGGGTGTAAGGTTACAGAGACGGAGTAAGGTTACAGAGATGGTGTAAGGTTACACAGAGAGTGTAAGGTTACACAGAGAGTGTAAGGTTACACAGAGAGGGTGTAAGGTTACTGAGAGAGGGTGTAAGGTTACACAGAGAGGGTGTAAGGTTACAGAGACGGTGTAAGGTTACACAGAGAGTGTAAGGTTACACAGAGAGGGTGTAAGGTTACTGAGAGAGGGTGTAAGGTTACAGAGAGGGTGTAAGGTTACAGAGAGGGTGTAAGGTTACAGAGAGGGTGTAAGGTTACAGAGATGGTGTAAGGTTACAGAGAGGGTGTAAGGTTACAGAGAGTGTAAGGTTACACAGAGAGGGTGTAAGGTTACAGAGAGGGTGTAAGGTTACAGAGAGGGTGTAAGGTTACAGAGATGGTGTAAGGTTACACAGAGAGTGTAAGGTTACTGAGAGTGTAAGGTTACAGAGAGGGTGTAAGGTTACAGAGAGGGTGTAAGGTTACAGAGAGGGTGTAAGGTTACAGAGATGGTGTAAGGTTACAGAGAGGGTGTAAGGTTACAGAGAGTGTAAGGTTACACAGAGAGGGTGTAAGGTTACAGAGAGGGTGTAAGGTTACAGAGAGGGTGTAAGGTTACAGAGAGTGTAAGGTTACACAGAGAGGGTGTAAGGTTACAGAGAGGGTGTAAGGTTACAGAGAGGGTGTAAGGTTACAGAGATGGTGTGAGGTTACAGAGAGGGTGTAAGGTTACAGAGAGAGGGTATAAGGTTACAGAGAGAGGGTGTAAGGTTACAGAGATGGTGTAAGGTTACAGAGAGAGGATGTAAGGTTACAGAGAGAGGGTGTAAGGTTACAGAGAGGGTGTAAGGTTACAGAGAGAGGGTGTAAGGTTACAGAGAGGGTGTAAGGTTACATACAGCGGGTGTAAGGTTACAGAGAGGGTGTAAGGTTACAGAGAGGGTGTAAGGTTACAGAGAGGGTGTAAGGTTACAGAGAGGGTGTAAGGTTACAGAGAGAGGGTGTAAGGTTACAGAGAGGGTGTAAGGTTACATACAGCGGGTGTAAGGTTACATACAGCG
The DNA here is from genome assembly GCA_036172795.1 of Pelodytes ibericus. Taxonomy (NCBI): domain Eukaryota; kingdom Metazoa; phylum Chordata; class Amphibia; order Anura; family Pelodytidae; genus Pelodytes; species Pelodytes ibericus. The sequence continues at coordinate 211,322,302 of CM069862.1, read as the reverse complement.
GGTGTAAGGTTACAGAGAGAGGGTGTAAGGTTACAGAGAGGGTGTAAGGTTACAGAGACGGTGTTAGGTTACAGAGAGGGTGTAAGGTTACAGAGAGGGTGTAAGGTTACAGAGAGGGTGTAAGGTTACAGAGATGGTGTAAGGTTACAGAGATGGTGTAAGGTTACACAGAGAGTGTAAGGTTACAGAGAGGGTGTAAGGTTACAGAGAGAGGGTGTAACGTTACAGAGAGGGTGTAAGGTTACACAGAGAGTGTAAGGTTACACAGAGAGGGTGTAAGGTTACTGAGAGAGGGTGTAAGGTTACTGAGAGGGTGTAAGGTTACAGAGAGAGGGTGTAAGGTTACAGAGAGGGTGTAAGTTTACATACAGCGGGTGTAAGGTTACAGAGAGGGTGTAAGGTTACAGAGAGAGGGTGTAAGGTTACAGAGAGGGTGTAAGGTTACAGAGATGGTGTAAGGTTACACAGAGAGGGTGTAAGGTTACTGAGAGAGGGTGTAAGGTTACAGAGAGGGTGTAAGGTTACAGAGAGGGTGTAAGGTTACAGAGAGGGTGTAAGGTTACAGAGATGGTGTAAGGTTACACAGTGAGTGTAAGGTTACACAGAGAGGGTGTAAGGTTACTGAGAGAGGGTGTTAGGTTACAGAGAGGGTGTAAGGTTACTGAGAGAGGGTGTAAGGTTACAGAGAGGGTGTAAGGTTACTGAGAGAGGGTGTAAGGTTACAGAGAGGGTGTAAGGTTACAGAGACGGAGTAAGGTTACAGAGATGGTGTAAGGTTACACAGAGAGTGTAAGGTTACACAGAGAGGGTGTAAGGTTACTGAGAGAGGGTGTAAGGTTACACAGAGAGGGTGTAAGGTTACAGAGACGGTGTAAGGTTACACAGAGAGTGTAAGGTTACACAGAGAGGGTGTAAGGTTACTGAGAGAGGGTGTAAGGTTACAGAGAGGGTGTAAGGTTACAGAGAGAGGGTGTAAGGTTACAGAGAGGGTGTAAGGTTACATACAGCGGGTGTAAGGTTACAGAGAGGGTGTAAGGTTACAGAGAGAGGGTGTAAGGTTACAGAGAGGGTGTAAGGTTACAGAGAGGGTGTAAGGTTACAGAGACGGTGTTAGGTTACAGAGAGGGTGTAAGGTTACAGAGAGGGTGTAAGGTTACAGAGAGGGTGTAAGGTTACAGAGATGGTGTAAGGTTACAGAGATGGTGTAAGGTTACACAGAGAGTGTAAGGTTACAGAGAGGGTGTAAGGTTACAGAGAGAGGGTGTAACGTTACAGAGAGGGTGTAAGGTTACACAGAGAGTGTAAGGTTACACAGACAGGGTGTAAGGTTACTGAGAGAGGGTGTAAGGTTACAGAGAGGGTGTAAGGTTACTGAGAGGGTGTAAGGTTACAGAGAGAGGGTGTAAGGTTACAGAGAGGGTGTAAGGTTACATACAGCGGGTGTAAGGTTACAGAGAGGGTGTAAGGTTACAGAGAGAGGGTGTAAGGTTACAGAGAGGGTGTAAGGTTACAGAGATGGTGTAAGGTTACAGAGAGACGGTGTTAGGTTACAGAGAGGGTGTAAGGTTACAGAGAGAGGGTGTAAGGTTACAGAGAGGGTGTAAGGTTACATACAGCGGGTGTAAGGTTACAGAGAGGGTGTAAGGTTACAGAGAGGGTGTAAGGTTACAGAGAGACGGTGTTAGGTTACAGAGAGGGTGTAAGGTTACACAGAGAGGGTGTAAGGTTACAGAGAGGGTGTAAGGTTACAGAGAGGGTGTAAGGTTACAGAGACGGTGTTAGGTTACAGAGAGGGTGTAAGGTTACAGAGAGGGTGTAAGGTTACAGAGAGGGTGTAAGGTTACAGAGAGACGGTGTTAGGTTACAGAGAGGGTGTAAGGTTACAGAAAGAAGGTGTAAGGTTACAGAGAGGGTGTAAGGTTACAGAGAGGGTGTAAGGTTACAGAGATGGTGTAAGGTTACAGAAAGAAGGTGTAAGGTTACTGAGAGAGAGGGTGTAAGGTTACAGAGAGGGTGTAAGGTTACAGAGAGAGGGTGTAAGGTTACTGAGAGAGAGGGTGTAAGGTTACTGAGAGAGAGGGTGTAAGGTTACTGAGAGGGTGTAATGTTACAGAGAGAGAGGGTGTAAGGTTACTGAGAGGGTGTAATGTTACAGAGAGAGAGGGTGTAAGGTTACAGAGAGGGTGTAAGGTTACTGAGAGAGAGGGTGTAAGGTTACAGATAGAGGGTGTAAGGTTACTGAGAGGGTGTAATGTTACAGAGAGAGAGGGTGTAAGGTTACAGAGAGGGTGTAAGGTTACTGAGAGAGAGGGTGTAAGGTTACAGAGAGGGTGTAAGGTTACAGAGAGAGGGTGTAAGGTTACAGAGAGGGTGTAAGTTTACTGAGAGAGGGTGTAAGGTTACAGATAGAGGGTGTAAGGTTACTGAGAGAGAGGGTGTAAGGTTACAGAGAGGGTGTAAGGTTACAGAGAGAGGGTGTAAGGTTACAGAGAGGGTGTAAGTTTACTGAGAGAGGGTGTAAGGTTACAGAGAGGGTGTAAGGTTACAGAGACGGTGTAAGGTTACAGAGAGGGTGTAAGGTTACACAGAGAGTGTAAGGTTACACAGAGAGGGTGTAAGGTTACTGAGAGAGGGTGTAAGGTTACTGAGAGGGTGTAAGGTTACAGAGAGAGGGTGTAAGGTTACAGAGAGGGTGTAAGGTTACAGAGAGAGGGTGTAAGGTTACTGAGAGGGTGTAAGGTTACAGAAAGAAGGTGTAAGGTTACAGATAGGGTGTAATGTTACAGAGAGGGTGTAAGGTTACTGAGAGAGAGGGTGTAAGGTTACAGAAAGAAGGTGTAAGGTTACACAGAGAGTGTAAGGTTACACAGAGAGGGTGTAAGGTTACTGAGAGAGGGTGTAAGGTTACTGAGAGGGTGTAAGGTTACAGAAAGAAGGTGTAAGGTTACAGATAGGGTGTAATGTTACAGAGAGGGTGTAAGGTTACTGAGAGAGAGGGTGTAAGGTTACAGTGAGTGGGTGGATATAATATAATATATAGTATGTGGTGGATATAATATATTGTACATGGTGGATATAATATAATGTATATTATGTGGTGGATATAATATATAGTAAATGATCGATATACTATAATATATAGTATATATTATGTGTGGGATATAATATATAGTATGTGGTGGATATATTATTGCAGGAGCGTCTCTGTATTATACAATAGGAAGGCCTTTTGGTCCCTGGTAAGTAATACACATAAAGAGATTAAGCCCCATAAGCAACAGTATTTAGTGTTAGGACCCACCAATATTGGAGTACTTTGACATAGTGGTGGGCTTAGCATCATATGGCCATATATGTGACTAAATCTCCAATTTTGTTATCTTAGTAAGAATGGTGTTTTTAAGTAGCTTTATTGTAACCTATAGCTTTAAGAGTTTTTCTCCTACCTGCTTTAAGGTGAGTGCACTGATTTTTGGATTTTGTATATATATATATATATATATATATATATATATACACACATGGTGGATAGAATATAATGTATATTATGAGGTGGATATAATATAGTGTATAGTATGCGGTGGATATAATAAATATAGTATATAGTCCATGGTATATATAATATATAGTGGGTATAATGTATAGTGGATATAATAAGGTGTATACTGGATAACTTACAATATGTATAGTGGATATAATATGATGCACAATGGATGTAATATATAGTGTATATAATGTATAGTGTATTTAATAAAACATATAACCCAAACAAATAGGTGTGATTAGTGCGCTAAGTAAATTCACCAAAAATATTAAAATTATATAGACAAAATTATGTAAACAAAATCTAATAATTGCCTGAGAGAAATTTTCAGTGCAGTATGATGCAGGTCTTCAATGTCTCACATTATATATATGAGGGGACAGAAAAAGACAAACATAGTGTAATACAGTAGATTAGTACAGTGATGGTGCAGTGTGGATAATTACACTCACAAACAGTGTAGATTGAAATCGCTCATCTATCTCTTGTAAAGTTGTCCTCTCTCCTCTCAATCCCACGCTCTCAGGCAGTAAAATAAGACGAAGAGGTAGTATATTAGACAATAAAAAGATAGGAGTTTAATAAAAAAACAATAGCATCTTACATATGTAGTTGTAGATGTCAGGTATTCTTTTTTGACCCCAGAGATCCAAAATAGGAACAAAGTCCAAAGGACCAGTGCAGCCGAAATAAGATGGAATATATCCTCGAAGGACTAAAGATTGTCCTAGAACATAATTTCTTTTGGTTTGAAGAAAATTTCTATCTTCAAAAGACAGGAACAGCCATGGGGACAAAAGTTGCCCCCAGTTATGCTAACATCTTTATGGGGGATTGGGAAGATCTATCTGTGTGGGATCAACATGGCTGGGAAACAAATCTGGTGATCTACAAAAGATATATAGACGATCTCTTCTTTATCTGGAAAGGCGATCAAGATAGCTTAGATATCTTTCTTGCTTCCCTCAATAAAAATGATAAAAATATTGTTTTAAACACGGTGTACAGTAAAACAGACATCCAATTTTTAGACCTGATGGTGTTTGTAGAAAATGGGTCCCTTAAGACAAAAACCTTTTTTTAAAAAGTAGACACCAATGGGTTCATAAATTTTGATAGCTGCCACTATCCACCGTGGCTTAAAGGGATACCAAAGAGCCAATGTATGAGATTAAGAAGAAATTGTACAGACGTGGATATGTATCAACAACAGTCAAACATACTTAAAAACAGATTTGAAGAAAAGGGTTACGATCCGATAGCTTTACATAAAACCATAACAGATATAGAAATTATGGATAGAAACACTCTATTACAGCCAAAAAATAAATCGGAAGATATAAATAAAACATATCAGGTACCTTTGGTATTTGATTTTAATAACAAATCCACAGAAATCAGAAAAATAGTTAACAAACATTGGAATGTCCTCTTGAAAGATGAAACATTAAAACAACTAATACCAGAAAAACCAAAACTTGTGTTTCGGGGAGCCCAGAACCTAAAAAACAAGTTAACTAAAAGCTACTTCTCCCAACAAAAAAAGAAAACTGCACATAACTTCTTGACACAAAAAGCAGGCTTTTATGGATGTAAAAATTGTGAACCATGTAGGGTGTCTGCGACCCAAAAAGATCCCATCACGAATTACAGCTCTTCTGCCAATGGAAGACAGTTCTCCATTGAACAGTTTCTGACATGCTCCTCCACCAATGTAATCTATCTGATAGAGTGCCCATGTGGCCTGCAATATATTGGAAGAACATCAAGAACTTTAAAAAAGCGAGTGGGGGAGCATGTCAGAAACATTAAAAAGGGCTTCACGCAACATTCTCTCTCCAAACATTTCCTAGAAAAGCATAATAAAGACCCAAGAGGTATGAAATTTTGGGCAATAGACAAAGTGCGAAAATATTGGAGGGGTGGAGACAACATAAAAGAAATGGGGAAAATAGAGATGAAGTGGGTATTCGAAATAGACACCCTACAACCTAGAGGCCATAATGCAGAATTTGATTTATTTAATTTTTTATAAAGAAATGTATGATTAGCTCCATCTACCTCTTTTATACACCAGTATATATATATAAAAAATTCTTCTTTTTTTACTCCAGGGCATTTTGGATGTTTACAAATCAAAAATATTTCTTTTAAGAAAACTTTCTCTTCCTTTTTAAAATATATATTGATGGTGTGCAATAACTCAATACCATATATGTTTGTTCTTAATTAGAAAATAAATACCTTTTTTAATAAAATTTAGAGATATATACATTTTTTAAAAATAATATTTTTTATTTTTTGGAACATTATTGTTCTTTTTTATATACACAAACATATAAGAGTATTGAATATTGCTGTTTTAATGAATAGTACTGTATATGTTTTGTTGGGCTTCATTTGTTAAAATATTGCCCCCTGCTTTCATATCTCCCATGACAAATGACATCCAACGAGCTGCTATACCTCGTAAGAATTACGAGGCTAAAAAGATTTCAACAAGGCAAGTCTCGCGAGAGCAATCAAGCTACACGATGCGACGGAGTCGCGATGACGTCATCATGGGAGGAACTCGGAAGTATCCACACGCGCGAAGACTACAACATTTAAAAGGACCTAAGAGCAGTATGGTAAGCACACGCCAAGAGGAAGCCCAAATAGCGGCGAAACGCGTAGCGTGCTGACCTATACTGCCACATTTTACCTACATTACGAATCTTATGGATTCTTTCTGGACTTATTTCGGCTGCACTGGTCCTTTGGACTTTGTTCCTATTTTGGATCTCTGAGGTCAAAAAAGAATACATGACATCTACAACTACATATTGTTTTTTTATTAAACTCCTATCTTTTTATTGTCTAATATACTACCTCTTCGTCTTATTTTACTGCCTGAGAGCGTGGGATTGAGAGGAGAGAGGACAACTTTACAAGAGATAGATGAGCGATTTCAATCTACACTGTTTGTGAGTGTAATTATCCACACTGCACCATCACTGTACTAATCTACTGTATTACACTATGTTTGTCTTTTTCTGTCCCCTTATATATATAATGTGAGACATTGAAGACCTGCATCATACTGCACTGAAAATTTCTCTCAGGCAATTATTAGATTTTGTGCAAAGTCTGGATTATAGTGTATATAATGTTTAGTTTATATAATGTAGTGTATATAATGTATAGTGTAGATATTATAAAGTGTATATAACGTAGTGTATATAATGTATAGTGTATATCATGTATAGAGTATTTAATGTATATTGTATATAATGTAGTGTATATAATGTATCATTCATAGTGTATATAATGTATATAATATATAGTGTATATAATGTGGGTGTATATAATGTAGTTTATATAATGTATATTGTATATAATGTAGCGTATATAATTTATATTGAATATATTGTAGTGTATATAATGTATATTGTAAATAATGTAGTGTATATAATGTGAAGTGTATGTGTATATAATGTACAGTGTTTATAATGTACAGCATATATAATGTAGTGTATATAATGTATAGTGTATATAATGTATAGTGTATATAGTGTATATAATGTATATAATGTATAGTGTATATAATGTATAGTGTATTTAATGTGTAGTGTATATAATGTGTAGTGTATATAATATATAGTGTATATAATGTATAGTGTATATAATGTGTAGTGAACATAATGTGTAGTGTATATAATGTATAGTGTATATAATGCATATAATATATAGTGTATATAATGTATAGTGTATATAATGTATATAATGTATAGTGTATATAATGTATAGTGTATATAATGTGTATAGTGCATATAGTGCATATAATATATATAATGTATAGTGTATATAATGTATAGTGTATATAATGTGTATAGTGTATATAATGTATAGTGTATATAATGTATATAATGTATAGTGTATATAATGTGTATAGTGTATATAATGTGTATAGTGTATATAGTGTATATAATGTATAGTGTATATAATGTGTATAGTGTATATAATGTATATAATGTATAGTGTATATAATGTGTATAGTGTATATAGTATATATAATGTATAGTGTATATAATGTGTATAGTGTATATAGTGTATATAATGTGTATAGTGTATATAGTGTATATAATGTGTATAGTGTATATAATATAGTGTATATAATGTGTATAGTGTATATAATGTATAGTGTATATAATGTATAGTGTATATAATGTGTATAGTGTATATAGTGTATATAATGTATAGTGTATATAATGTATAGTGTATATAATGTGTATAGTGTATATAGTGTATATAATGTATAGTGTATATAATGTGTATAGTGTATATAGTGTATATAATGTATAGTGTATATAATGTGTATAGTGTATATAGTGTATAGTGTATATAATGTATATAATGTATAGTGTATATAATGTGTATAGTGTATATAGTGTATATTATGTATAGTGTATATAATGTGTATAGTGTATATAATATAGTGTATATAATGTGTATAATGTATATAATGTGTATAGTGTATATAGTGTAGATAATGTATAGTGTATATAATGTGTATAGTGTATATAGTGTATAGTGTATATAATGTGTATATAGTGTATATAATGTATAGTGTATATAATGTGTATAGTGTATATAATGTGTATAGTGTATATAGAGTATATAATGTGTAGTGTATATAATGTATAGTGTATATAATGTGTATAGTGTATATAATGTGTAGTGTATATAATTATAGTGTATATAATGTATATAATGTATATAGTGTATATAGTGTATATAATGTGTATAGTGTATAAAGTGTATATAATGTGTATAGTGTATATAGTGTATATAATGTATAGTGTATATAGTGTATATAATGTATATACTGTATAGTGTATATAATGTATAGTGTATATAGTGTATATAATGTATATACTGTAGTGTATATAATGTATAGTGTATATAATGTATAGTGTATATAATGTATATACTGTATAGTGTATATAATGTATAGTGTATATAGTGTATATAATGTATATACTGTAGTGTATATAATGTATAGTGTATATAATGTATAGTGTATATAATGTATATACTGTATAGTGTATATAATGTATAGTGTATATAGTGTATATAATGTATATACTGTAGTGTATATAATGTATAGTGTATATAATGTATATACTGTATAGTGTATATAATGTATATTGTATATAATGTGTATAGTGTATATAGTGTATATAATGTATAGTGTATATAATGTATATAATGTACAGTGTATATAATGTATAGTGTATATAATGTATATAATGTATATAATGTATAGTGTATATAATGTATATAATGTACAGTGTATATAATGTATAGTGTATATAATGTATATAATGTATAGTGTATATAATGTATATAATGTATAGTGTATATAATGTATAGTGTATATAGTGTATATAATGTATATAATGTAAAGTGTATATAATGTATAGTGTATATAGTGTATATAATGTATAGTGTATATAATGTGTATAGTGTATATAATGTATAGTGTATATAATGTATATAATGTATAGTGTATATAATGTGTATAGTGTATATAATGAATAGTGTATATAATGTATAGTGTATATAACGTATAGTGTATATAATGTATAGTGTATATAGTGTGTATAATGTATAGTGTATATAATGTATATAATATATAGTGTATATAATGTATAGTGTATATAATGTATGTAATGTACAGTGTATATAATGTATAGTGTATATAATGTATATAATGTATAGTGTATATAATGTATAGTGTATATAATGTGTAAAGTGTATATAGTGTATATAATGTATATAATGTATAGTGTACATAATGTATAGTGTATATAATGTATAGTGTATATAGTGTATATAATGTATATAATGTACAGTGTATATAGTGTATATAGTGTAAATAATGTAGTGTATATAATGTATAGTGTATATAATGTATAGTGTATATAATTTATAGTGTATATAATGTATATAATGCATAGTGAATAAAATGTATAGTGTACATAATGTATATAATGTATAGTGTATATAATGTGTATAGTGTATATAATGTATAGTGTTTATAATGTATATAATGTATAGTGTATATAATGTGTATAGTGTATATAATGTATAGTGTATATAGTGTATATAATGTATAGTCTATATAGTTTATATAATGTATAGTGTATATAATGTATAGTGTATATAATGTATATAGTGTATATAGTGTATAGTGTATATAATGTATAGTGTTTATAATGTATATAATGTATAGTGTATATAATGTGTATAGTGTATATAATGTATAGTGTATATAATGTATAGTGTATATAGTGTATATAATGTATAGTGTATATAGTTTATATAATGTATAGTGTATATAATGTATAGTGTATATAATGTGTATAGTGTATATAGTGTATATAATGTATAGTGTATATAATGTGTATAGTGTATAGTGTATATAATGTATATAATGTATATAATGTGTATAATGTGTATATAGTGTATATAGTGTATATAATGTGTATAGTGAATATAGTGTATATAATGTGTATAGTGTATATAATGTATATAATGTGTATATAAGGTGTATAGTGTATATAATGTTTATAATGTATATAATGAGTATATAGTGTATATAATGTGTATAGTGTATATAATGTATAGTGTATACTGTATATAATGTGTATAGTGTATAGAATATATATAAAGTATAGTGTATATAGTGTATATAATGTATAGTGTATATAGTGTATATAATGTATAGTGTATATAATGTGTATAGTGTATATAGTGTATAGTGTATATAATGTATATAATGTATAGTGTATATAGTGTATATAATGTATAGTGTATATAGTGTATATAATGTGTATAGTGTATATAGTGTATAGTGTATATACTGTATATAATGTGTATATAGTGTATATAATGTGTATATAAGGTGTATAGTGTATATAATGCATATAATGTATATAATGTGTATATAGTGTATATAATGTGTATATAGTGTATATAAGGTGTATATAATGTATATAATGTGTATATAGTGTGTATAGTGTATATAATGTGTATAGTGTATATAGTGTATATAGTGTATAAAATATATATAAAGTATAGTGTATATAGTGTATATAATGTATAGTGTATATAGTGTATATAATGTATAGTGTATATAGTGTATATAGTGTATACAATGTTTAGTTTATATAATGTATAGTGTATATAGTGTATATAATGTATAGTGTATATAATGTATAGTGTATATAATGTATAGTGTATATAACGTGTATATAGTGTATAGTGTATATAGTGTATATAATGTATAGTGTATATAATGTATAGTGTATATAGTGTATATAATGTATATAGTGTATATAGTGTATAGTGTATATAGTGTATATAATGTATAGTGTATATAGTGTATATAATGTATAGTGTATATAATGTATAGTGTATATAATGTATATAATGTATAGTGTATATAGTGTATATAATGTATAGTGTATATAGTGTATATAATGTATAGTGTATATAATGTATAGTGTATATAATGTATAGTGTATATAGTGTATATAATGTATAGTGTATATAATGTATAGTGTATATAATGTATAGTGTATATAGTGTATATAATGTATAGTGTATATAGTGTATATAATGTATAGTGTATATAGTGTATATAATGTATAGTGTATATAATGTATAGTGTATATAGTGTATATAATGTATAGTGTATATAATGTATAGTGTATATAATGTATAGTGTATATAGTGTATATAATGTATAGTGTATATAATGTATAGTGTATATAATGTATATAATGTATATAGTGTATATAGTGTATACAATGTATAGTGTATATAATGTATAGTGTATATAGTGTATATAATGTATAGTGTATATAATGTATAGTGTATATAATGTATAGTGTATATAGTGTATATAATGTATAGTGTATATAATGTATAGTGTATATAATGTATAGTGTATATAATGTATATAATGTATATAGTGTATATAGTGTATACAATGTATAGTGTATATAATGTATAGTGTGTATAGTGTATATAATGTATAGTGTATATAATGTATAGTGTATATAGTGTATATAATGTATAGTGTATATAATGTATAGTGTATATAATGTATATAATGTATATAGTGTATATAGTGTATACAATGTATAGTGTATATAATGTATAGTGTATATAGTGTATATAATGTATAGTGTATATAGTGTATAGTGTATATAATGTATAGTGTATATAACGTGTATATAGTGTATAGTGTATATAATGTATAGTGTATATAATGTATATAGTGTATATAATGTATAGTGTATATAGTGTATATAATGTATAGTGTATATAATGTATAGTGTATATAATGTATATAGTGTATATAATGTATAGTGTATATAATGTATAGTGTATATAACGTGTATATAGTGTATATAATGTATATAGTGTATATAATGTATATAGTGTATATAGTGTATATAATGTATATAGTGTATATAGTGTATATAATGTATAGTGTATATAATGTATATAGTGTATATAATGTATAGTGTATATAATGTATAGTGTATATAACGTGTATATAGTGTATATAATGTATATAGTGTATATAATGTATATAGTGTATATAATGTATATAATGTATAGTGTATATAGTGTATATAATGTGTATATAGTGTATATAGTGTATATAATGTATATAATGTATATAGTGTATATAATGTGCAGCATGTAGCTGGGTGTAAAGTTGGTTCAGCAGTCCGGGGGGCACACAGGGTCGCCCCCTCCCCCACACACTACATCCCGCTCTCCTCATTGGTCCGTCTCAGCCCAGCGCGTCTCTGATTGGCTGTCAGCGCTGTCAATCTGTCCCGCCTCTTTCCCTCATTCACACTAACTTTCTAAACTCCCCCCGCCCGTCCTATACCGGAGACCCCCTGCCCCGGACCCCCACCCCCATACCGGCCGGAGCCCAGCCCTGGTCCCCAGTCCGGCCCTGCCCGGGACACTAACCTGCTGCCGGGGAGACAGACAGACATACAGGCCGCGGGAAGAGATCCGGGCCACGGAGACCCCGCCCCCAGCCTTCATCAGGAGGAGGGGAGAGAGGGGGCCCCACCCTGCCTGACACCGGGACCCCCACCCTCCCCTGTACTGAGCCCCTTACCCTGCCTGACACCGGGACCCCCACCCTCCCCTGTACTGAGCCCCTTACCCTGCCTGACACCGGGACCCCCACCCTCCCCTGTACTGAGCCCCTTACCCTGCCTGACACCGGGACCCCCACCCTCCCCTGTACTGAGCCCCTTACCCTGCCTGACACCGGGACCCCCACCCTCCCCTGTACTGAGCCCCTTACCCTGCCTGACACCGGGACCCCCACCCTCCCCTGTACCCAGCCCCCACCCTGCCTGACACCGGGACCACCCTGTACTGAGCCCCCACCCTGCCTGACACCGGGACCCCCCTGTATTGAGCCCCTACCCTGCCTGACACCGGGACCCCCCTGTACTGAGCCCCTACCCTACCCTGCCTGACACCGGGACCCCCCTGTACTGAGCCCCTACCCTACCCTGCCTGACACCGGGACCCCCCTGTACCCAGCCCCCACCCTGCCTGACACCGGGACCCCCCTGTACCCAGCCCCCACCCTGCCTGACACCGGGACCCCCCTGTACCCAGCCCCCACCCTGCCTGACACCGGGACCCCCCTGTACTGAGCCCCCACCCTGCCTGACACCGGGACCACCCTGTACTGAGCCCCCACCCTGCCTGACACCGGGACCCCCCTGTACCCAGCCCCCACCCTGCCTGACACCGGGACCACCCTGTACTGAGCCCCCACCCTGCCTGACACCGGGACCCCCCTGTATTGAGCCCCTACCCTACCCTGCCTGACACCGGGACCCCCCTGTACTGAGCCCCTACCCTACCCTGCCTGACACCGGGACCCCCCTGTACTGAGCCCCTACCCTACCCTGCCTGACACCGGGACCCCCCTGTACCCAGCCCCCACCCTGCCTGACACCGGGACCCCCCTGTACCCAGCCCCCACCCTGCCTGACACCGGGACCCCCCTGTACCCAGCCCCCACCCTGCCTGACACCGGGACCCCCCTGTACCCAGCCCCCACCCTGCCTGACACCGGGACCCCCCTGTACTGAGCCCCCACCCTGCCTGACACCGGGACCCCCCACCCTGCCTGACACCGGGACCCCCCTGTACTGAGCCCCCACCTTACCCTGCCTGACACCGGGACCCCCCTGTACTGAGCCCCTACCCTGCCTGACACCGGGACCCCCCTGTACCCAGCCCCCACCCTGCCTGACACCGGGACCCCCCTGTACCCAGCCCCCACCCTGCCTGACACCGGGACCCCCCTGTACCCAGCCCCCACCCTGCCTGACACCGGGACCACCCTGTACTGAGCCCCCACCCTGCCTGACACCGGGACCCCCCTGTATTGAGCCCCTACCCTACCCTGCCTGACACCGGGACCCCCCTGTACTGAGCCCCTACCCTACCCTGCCTGACACCGGGACCCCCCTGTACTGAGCCCCTACCCTACCCTGCCTGACACCGGGACCCCCCTGTACCCAGCCCCCACCCTGCCTGACACCGGGACCCCCCTGTACCCAGCCCCCACCCTGCCTGACACCGGGACCCCCCTGTACCCAGCCCCCACCCTGCCTGACACCGGGACCCCCCTGTACCCAGCCCCCACCCTGCCTGACACCGGGACCCCCCTGTACCCAGCCCCCACCCTGCCTGACACCGGGACCCCCCTGTACTGAGCCCCCACCCTGCCTGACACCGGGACCACCCTGTACTGAGCCCCCACCCTGCCTGACACCGGGACCCCCCACCCTGCCTGACACCGGGACCCCCCTGTACTGAGCCCCCACCCTGCCTGACACCGGGACCACCCTGTACTGAGCCCTCACCCTGCCTGACACCGGGACCCCCCACCCTGCCTGACACTGGGACCCCCCTGTACTGAGCCTTCTACCCTGCCTGACACCGTGACCCCCCTGTACTGGGCCCCCACCCTGCCTGACACTGGGACCCCCCTGTACTGAGCCCCCCACCCTGCCTGACACCAGGACCCCCCTCTACTTAGCCTCCCCCCCACCTGACACCAGCCCCCCCCCCTCTACTGAGCCCCCACCCTGCCTGACACCAGGACCGCCCTCTACTTAGCTCCTCCCCCCACCTGACACCCGGGGACCCCCTCTACTGAGCCACCACCCTGACTGACACCAGGGGACCCCTCTACTGAGCCCCCACCTTGCCTTAAACTGGGGAACCGCCTCAACTGCGCCCCCACCTTGCCTTACACCGGGGAACCCCCTCTACTGAGCCCCACCCTGCCTTACACCAGGGGACCCCCTCTACTGAACCCCCACCCTGCCTGACACCGGGGGACCCCCTATACTGAGCCCCCACATGCCTGACAACAATACTCGCTCGCAGTCATTTACCCTGTGTGTGTGTGACTGTGGGGGTGTGCGAGTGTGACTGTGGGGGTGTGCGAGTGTGACTGTGGGGGTGTGCGAGTGTGACTGTGGATGTGGAAGTGTGACTGTGTGGATGTGGAAGTGTGACTGTGTGGAAGTGTGACTGTGTGGAAGTGTGACTGTGTGGAAGTGTGACTGTGTGGAAGTGTGACTGTGTGGAAGTGTGACTGTGTGGAAGTGTGACTGTGTGGAAGTGTGACTGTGTGTGTGTGTGTAGAAGTGTGACTGTGTGTGTGTGTGTAGAAGTGTGACTGTGTGTGTGTGTGTAGAAGTGTGACTGTGTGTGTGTAGAAGTGTGACTGTGTGTGTGTAGAAGTGTGACTGTGTGTGTGTGTGTGTGTGTGTGTAAGTGTGACTGTGTGTGTGTGTAGAAGTGTGACTGTGTGTGTGTGTAGAAGTGTGACTGTGTGTGTGTGTAGAAGTGTGACTGTGTGTGTGTGTAGAAGTGTGACTGTGTGTGTGTGTGTAGAAGTGTGACTGTGTGTGTGTGTAGAAGTGTGACTGTGTGTGTAGAAGTGTGACTGTGTGTGTAGAAGTGTGACTGTGTGTGTAGAAGTGTGACTGTGTGTGTGTGTGTAGAAGTGTGACTGTGTGTGTGTGTAGAAGTGTGACTGTGTGTGTGTGTGTAGAAGTGTGACTGTGTGTGTGTGTGTAGAAGTGTGACTGTGTGTGTGTGTAGAAGTGTGACTGTGTGTGTGTGTGTAGAAGTGTGACTGTGTGTGTGTGTAGAAGTGTGACTGTGTGTGTGTGTGTGGAAGTGTGACTGTGTGTGTGTGTGTGGAAGTGTGACTGTGTGTGTGTGTAGAAGTGTGACTGTGTGTGTGTGTAGAAGTGTGACTGTGTGTGTGTGTGTAAGTGTGACTGTGTGTGTGTGTGTGTGTGTGTGTAAGTGTGACTGTGTGTGTGTGTAGAAGTGTGACTGTGTGTGTGTGTAGAAGTGTGACTGTGTGTGTGTGTAGAAGTGTGACTGTGTGTGTGTGTGTGTGTGTGTGTGTGGAAGTGTGAGTTTATCCATTAATATACCACTGTTAATTTGCCCATTAATATGTCACAGACAGTTCTGTTTAGCCCCTTGACGATAAAGGTCGTGCCTGGCACGTCCTGCGGAGAATCAAGCGGTTTTCGCGATCAACAATCGCAAAACCGCTTTAACGGTGCTGGTCTATTGCCTCGATGTCGAGGAATTAGCCAGCACCGAAATTTCTGCTCTGGGACCCCCCCGATCGCCCCACGGAGCGATCGTGGGGAGCCATATTGACGGCGCATGCTGCTCCGTCAATATGGCTAAGCCCTCTGCCGGTCTGAGCTTCGGAAGTGAAAGTAACTTCACTTCCGTCGCTCTGAATATTCTACTTGACTACCCCTAGTGGTAGTTAAGTAGCATAGCAATGGAAAAAATTTAAAATAAATATTTAATTAATTAAAAACTGGTATTATAGTTAGATTAGCCTACAGGGTTAGGGTTACATTTTGGGTTCGGGTTGGGGTCAAAAGGTCAATATAGGAAAAAAACACTATTTTTGGTTTTTGCCCCATAAATCGCAAAAAAATACCGAAAAATATGGAAACATGCATATTTTTGAACTCGGGAGAACATTTAGAAACTATTTAGACGGGGTCTTTTTTAATGATTTTATTTGTGTAAATTTATATTTTAGGTCAAAGTTAGAAAAAGTGGTTTTTTTAAAAAAATTCATCATATTTTATGATTTTTTTTGTAGTAAATTATAAGATATGATGAACATAATGGTATCTAATGAAAGCCCTTCTTATGACGATAAAAACAACATATAATTTGTGTGGGTACTGTATGTGTGATAGAAAAAAATTACAGCTAAACACAAACAACCTAGAAATGTAAAAACAGCCATTGTCACCAAGGGAAAGTCAAGGTGAAAATGTCTTGTCACTAAGGGGTTAATTGAAAGATTGCCCAACAAAACGCTTTAATGAAAGAATATAAATGGAGCATTCAAAAGAGAGCTTGCAACTGATATTGAACCAGATAAAGGGATAGCCCTGGAGTCAAAATAAATGGAGAAAATGTTTCTTCATTCATATATGAATATAAATAAAGCACATTATTGCTGCTCTTTGCTCTGTATAGCTCTATCAGGGAGCGGACATGTTGGTTAGAATCTTTGCTCTGTATAGCTCTATCAGGGGGAGGACATGTTAGAATCTTTGCTCTGTATAGCTCTATCCGGGGGAGGACATGTTAGAATCTTTGCTCTGTATAGCTCTATCAGGGGGCGGACATGTTGGTTAGAATCTTTGCTCTGTATAGCTCTATCGGGGTGGACATGTTAGAATCTTTGCTCTGTATAGCTCTATCGGGGCGGACATGTTGGTTAGAATCTTTGCTCTGTATAGCTCTATCAGGGGGCGGACATGTTGGTTAGAATCTTTGCTCTGTATAGCTCTATCAGGGGGCGGACATGTTGGTTAGTATCTTTGCTCTGTATAGCTCTATCAGGGGGCGGACATGTTGGTTAGAATCTTTGCTCTGTATAGCTCTATCAGGGGGTGGACATGTTAGAATCTTTGCTCTGTATAGCTCTATCAGGGGGTGGACATGTTAGAATCTTTGCTCTGTATAGCTCTATCAGGCAGACAGATATGTTGATTAGAATCTTTGCTGTGTATCACTCCATCAAGGGGCGGATGAGTCTCAAATCTTTGCTCTGTATAGCTCTATCAGGGGGCGGACATGTTTAGAATCTTGGGATCTTCCTACATCTGACCCAACATGTCCACCCCCTGATAGAGCTATACCACATGTCTGCCCCCTGATAGAGCTATACCACATGCCTGACCCCTGATAGAGCTATACCACATGCCTGACCCCTGGTAGAGCTATACCACATGTCTGCCCCCTGATAGAGCTATACCACATGCCTGACCCCTGATAGAGCTATACCACATGCCTGACCCCTGATAGACCTATACCACATGTCTGCCCCCTGATAGAGCTATACCAATTGTCTGACCCCTGGTAGAGCTATACCACATGCCTGACCCCTGATAGAGCTATACCACATGTCTGACCCCTGATAGAGCTATACCACATGCCTGACCCCTGGTAGAGCTATACCACATGCCTGACCCCTGGTAGAGCTATACCACATGCCTGACCCCTGGTAGAGCTATACCACATGCCTGACCCCTGATAGAGCTATACCACATGCCTGACCCCTGATAGAGCTATACCACATGCCTGACCCCTGGTAGAGCTATACCACATGTCTGCCCCCTGATAGAGCTATACCACATGCCTGACCCCTGATAGAGCTATACCACATGCCTGACCCCTGATAGACCTATACCACATGTCTGCCCCCTGATAGAGCTATACCAATTGTCTGACCCCTGGTAGAGCTATACCACATGCCTGACCCCTGATAGAGCTATACCACATGTCTGACCCCTGATAGAGCTATACCACATGCCTGACCCCTGGTAGAGCTATACCACATGCCTGACCCCTGGTAGAGCTATACCACATGCCTGACCCCTGGTAGAGCTATACCACATGCCTGACCCCTGATAGAGCTATACCACATGCCTGACCCCTGGTAGAGCTATACCACATGTCTGACCCCTGATAGAGCTATACCACATGTCTGACCCCTGGTAGAGCTATACCACATGCCTGACCCCTGGTAGAGTTATACCACATGTCTGACCCCTGATAGAGCTATACCACATGCCTGACCCCTGGTAGAGCTATACCACATGCCTGACCCCTGGTAGAGCTATACCACATGCCTGACCCCTGGTGGAGCTATACCACATGCCTGACCCCTGATAGAGCTATACCACATGCCTGACCCCTGATAGAGCTATACCACATGCCTGACCCCTGATAGAGCTATACCACATGCCTGACCCCTGATAGAGCTATACCACATGCCTGACCCCTGATAGAGCTATACCACATGTCTGACCCCTGGTAGAGCTATACCACATGCCTGACCCCTGGTAGAGTTATACCACATGTCTGACCCCTGATAGAGCTATACCACATACCTGACCCCTGGTGGAGCTATACCACATGTCTGCCCCCTGGTGGAGCTATACCACATGTCTGCCCCCTGGTGGAGCTATACCACTTGTCTGACCCCTGGTGGAGCTACAGGTGTGTACCAGTGTCCTGAGCTGTGCTGTTGGATGTTGAGTCATGGTTAGTGGGCAGTCCTGGTGTCATGCATGATGTTGGGATTATCCTCATTTAATGGGGGATGATTTCTGAATGTGAGACGGTCGTGGCACTACCCCGGACACAGAACCACACTGCCAGCAACCTGCCGCTCACACTCCACAGCCTCCATAACCCCCCAGAGGAAGCAGTAAGGGCTGACACTGAAAGGAGTAGTAGATACCTGGAATAACCTTCCAGCGGAAGCAGTAAAGGCTGACACTGTAAAGAATAGTAGATACCTGGAATAACCTTCCAGAGGAAGCAGTAAAGGCCGACACTGTAAGGAGTAGTAGATACCTGGAATAACCTTCCAGAGGAAGCAGTAAAGGCCGACACTGTAAAGAGTAGTAGATACCTGGAATAACCTTCCAGTGGAAGCAGTAAAGGCTGACACTGTAAAGAGTAGTAGATACATGGAATAACCTTCCAGTGGAAGCAGTAAAGGCCGACACTGTAAAGAGTAGTAGATACATGGAATAACCTTCCAGTGGAAGTAGTAAAGGCCGGCACTGTAAAGAGTAGTAGATACATGGAATAACCTTCCAGTGGAAGCAGTAAAGGCTGGCACTGTAAAGAGTAGTAGATACATGGAATAACCTTCCAGTGGAAGCAGTAAAGGCTGACACTGTAAAGAGTAGTAGATACCTGGAATAACCTTCCAGAGGAAGCAGTAAAGGCCGACACTGGAAAGAGTAGTAGATACCTGGAATAACCTCCCAGTGGAGGCAGTAAAGGCTGACACTGTAATGAGTAGTAGATACCTGGAATAACCTTCCAGCGGAAGTAGTAAAGGCTGACACTGTAAGGAGTAGTAGATACCTGGAATAACCTTCCAGCGGAAGCAGTAAAGGCTGACACTGTAAAGAGTAGTAGATACCTGGAATAACCCCCCAGATGAAGCAGTAAAGGCTGACACTGTAAGGAGTAGTAGATACCTGGAATAACCTCCCAGCGGAAGCAGTAACGGCTGACACTGTAATGAGTAGTAGATACCTGGAATAACCTTCCAGAGGAAGCAGTAAAGGCTGACACTGTAAAGAGTAGTAGATACCTGGAATAACCTTCCAGCGGAAGCAGTAAAAGCTGACACTGTAAGGAGTAGTAGATACCTGGAATAACCTTCCAGAGGAAGCAGTAAAGGCTGACACTGTAAAGAGTAGTAGATACCTGGAATAACCTTCCAGCGGAAGCAGTAAAAGCTGACACTGTAAGGAGTAGTAGATACCTGGAATAACCTTCCAGCGGAAGCAGTAAAAGCTGACACTGTAAGGAGTAGTAGATACCTGGAATAACCTTCCAGAGGAAGCAGTAAAGGCCGACACTGGAAATAGTAGTAGATACCTGGAATAACCTTCCAGAGGAAGCAGTAAAGGCTGACACTGTAAAGAGTAGTAGATACCTGGAATAACCTTCCAGCAGAAGCAGTAAAGGCCGACACTGTAAGGAGTAGTAGATACCTGAAATAACCTTCCAGCGTAAGCAGTAAAGGCCGACACTGTAAAGAGTAGTAGATACCTGGAATAACCTTCCGGCGGAAGCAGTAACGGCTGACACTGTAAAGAGTAGTAGATACATGGAATAACCTTCCAGCGGAAGTAGTAAGGGCTGACACTGAAAGGAGTAGTAGATACCTGGAATAACCTTCCAGCGGAAGCAGTAAAAGCTGACACTGTAAGGAGTAGTAGATATCTGGAATAACCTTCCAGAGGAAGCAGTAAAGGCTGACACTGGAAAGAGTAGTAGATACCTGGAATAACCTTCCAGAGGAAGCAGTAAAGGCTGACACTGGAAAGAGTAGTAGATACCTGGAATAACCCCCCAGATGAAGCAGTAAGGGCTGACACTGAAAGGAGTAGTAGATACCTGGAATAACCTTCCAGCGGAAGCAGTAAAGGCCGACACTGTAAGGAGTAGTAGATATCTGGAATAACCTTCCAGTGGAAGCAGTAAAGGCCGACACTGTAAGGAGTAGTAGATATCTGGAATAACCTTCCAGTGGAAGCAGTAAAGGCCGACACTGTAAGGAGTAGTAGATACCTGGAATAACCTTCCAGTGGAAGCAGTAAAGGCCGACACTGTAAGGAGTAGTAGATACCTGGAATAACCTTCCAGAGGAAGCAGTAAAGGCCGACACTGTAAGGAGTAGTAGATATCTGGAATAACCTTCCAGTGGAAGCAGTAAAGGCTGACACTGTAAAGAGTAGTAGATACCTGGAATAACCCCCCAGATGAAGCAGTAAGGGCTGACACTGTAATGAGTAGTAGATACCTGGAATAACCTTCCAGCGGAAGCAGTAATGGCTGATACTGGAAAGAGTAGTAGATACCTGGAATAACCTTCCAGTGGAAGCAGTAAAGGCCGACACTGAAAAGAGTAGTAGATACCTGGAATAACCTTCCAGTGGAAGCAGTAAAGGCCGACACTGTAAGGAGTAGTAGATACCTGGAATAACCCCCCAGCGGAAGCAGTAAAGGCCGACACTGGAAAGAGTAGTAGATGTGGCAAACTTAGCCACTTTAGGTCATAGTGCAGAACATTTAAAGGTTGTCTGAAATAGCTGTGTTAACCTGGTGTAAAAATGTATTCGTGTTAATGTCAAAGTTATATATTCTTATGTTAAAACCCAGTTCTGCTGTACTGAGGGATAATCCACTTAACAGGATTATCTAGTGGGAGTGCCTCTCCCGTACAGCAGTGCATGGTGGGAGAAATGTCCTGTATTTGCAGTTCCCAGGTAGTTCACTATTGTATAGCCCCTGGAAGGGGATTAATGAAACCCCTTGCATGGGGAATTGCATAAATGCTGGAGCTGTGAATAAACTAATCAGTTGACTCCCAGAACTGTGTTTCGTCCGGTTACTGGGGGATTTGGGATATTGCCTTACTTTCAAGCGCTTTACTTGGATCACCTTATTTTACCAGCGGAGATATTGGGATTTAATATTGCAGCTCCGCTACAATTGGTGGCAGCGGCGGGATCCAACCTTACGGCCGAAAAGCGGTGTTCGGGTAATTGAAACTACCGAAAAGGGAAAGTGAATGGCAATTCGGATGCAACAAAGAACCGAACACAGAGGTGAATGGAGACAGACTACACTGCATTGAAACGGCAGACGGTAAAGGAACTACTGGAAGCCAGGGGTAAGATAGCCAGCAATAAGCCAAAAGCTGTGCTGATTGCTGAATTGATGGAGGGAGACAGAGCTTGCAGCGTTACACCCCCACCAGCCATGGAGGAAACCCCCTTCCAAAAGGAAATGAGGACCAGGATGGAATTTTTACCCCAGCCAGTACCCCTGGAAATACTGACAGTACTGATGGCGGATGTGCAGGAGTATGTGATGGCACACGGACCGCAGGATGCTCCTCCCAGAGCAGAGTCTATTACTGCTTCAGTCATCAGCCAGGTAAAGCCTAAGATCCCATACCATGCGTTTAAAATGTTCTGTGAAGAGAAAGACGAGATTGATGGGTATCTACAAGACTTTGAGAGGCTATGTGACTTGCATGATTTGGAGCATGCAGTGTGGGTACCTTTACTGGCGGGCAAACTGTCAGGTCGGGCAGCAGAAGCTTATCGGGCTGTACCCAGGGAGGACAGCAAAGATTATGCACAAAGAGCAGCCGCCCACCACTACCAAGCGGAGCCAGCAACCCAGGAGATACTTTTTAATCAGACTGAAGAGCTCCTGGGAATGATACATGATGTGATGTCGGTACAAGCCACAGGCAACACCATCGCCAGCTAGTAACCCTGGAAGGGAAAGAGGTCCAAGGGCTACGGGATTCGGGAGCCACTCTGACTCTGGTAGCCCCTCATTTGGTTCCAGGCTCCGCACACACCGGCGGGTCTGTAGCAGTGCGAGTAGCAGGGGGAGCGGTATACAGATTACCCACCGCCAAAGTACATTTGAATTGGGGTGTTGGGGAGGGCATGGTAGAGGTGGGCCTGATGCAGAAACTGCCAGCGGATGTCGTATTGGGGAACGACCTGGATCGAATGAGTTCCGCCTTTATTCCTCAAGCTCCACTCCAAGAGGCCCACCCAGTAACCACAAGGCAACGGCCTCACACCACGGCTCCAGCAACGCACTCTGAGGCTCAGGTAAGAGACAGTGACCCTCCTACGACCTGTGTTACCTGGGATACCCCGACTGAATTTGAGGCTGAGGTTAAGATAGACCCCACGTTAAAAGTATACAGGGATAGGGTGATCTCCGGCCAGGCCGGATTAGAGGGAGAACGGTATACCTGGGAAAAGGGGTTACTGTACCGCATTTCTGAAAGGGTAGTGGGGGGATCTGTGAATGTGACTACTAGACAGCTAGTGGTCCCCCAGAAATATAGACAGGAACTTCTTCGGATCGCTCACGACATCCCCTTGTCTGGGCATCTGGGGATAACTCGCACCAGATACCGCTTGACCCACACCTTTTTCTGGCCAGGTATATCCAAGGATGTGCGGCAGTACTGCCAGACATGTGACATCTGTCAGCGAGTAGGCAAGAGGGGTGACCGCCACAAGGCCAAATTATGCCCACTGCCCATCATAGAAGAACCATTTAGTAGAGTGGCCGTAGATATAGTAGGGCCCTTACCAAAACCCAGTCCCTCCGGCAAGAGATATATATCTTGACCATAGTCGATTACGCCACCCGGTACCCCGAAGCAGTAGCCCTCTCTAATATCCACGCCGAAACAGTGGTCGAGGCCTTAATGAAAGTATTCTCCCGAGTGGGGTTCCCCCAGGAGATCATATCAGATAGGGGTACACAGTTCACGGCCGAGGTGACCCACCAACTATGGAGAATATGTGGCATTAAGCCTATTGTGAACTCTTCGTACCACCCGCAGTCTAATGGGTTATGTGAAAGGTTTATTGGGACGTTAAAGCAGATGCTCCATACCTTTGGAGAGGCCCATAAGGACTGGGAGCGATTCCTACCACATCTGCTATTCGCCTACAGAGAGGTACCCCAAGAGTCCACGGGCTTTTCTCCCTTTGAACTACTGTTTGGGAGAAGGGTGCGA
Organism: Pelodytes ibericus; assembly: GCA_036172795.1. Taxonomy (NCBI): domain Eukaryota; kingdom Metazoa; phylum Chordata; class Amphibia; order Anura; family Pelodytidae; genus Pelodytes; species Pelodytes ibericus. The sequence goes on along the minus strand of CM069862.1, from coordinate 211,297,979 downwards.
GGACCTTTAGATTTAATTAGGGAGCACTGGGAGGGGGAAAGTAGTACAGATGGGACACCCATTGTACCATATGTGCTGGAGTTCAGGGACAGCTTGGAGGCACTAACCCAGACCGTACGGACACACCTCTAGGTGGCCCAACAACGCCAGCGCCGATGGTTTGATAGGGGAGCCAGAGACTGCAGCTTTCACGTGGGACAGAAAGTTTTGATTTTAAAACCTGTTCGCAAGGAAAAGCTGCAGGCCATCTGGCAAGGCCCATACCAGGTGGTGGAACATAGATGTGACACCACCTATGTGATTGGCCCCTGCTCAGGGACAGGGAAGAGACGCATGCTCCACGTGAATATGCTCAAACCCTACCACGAGAGGATAGAGGACGTGGCGGCGATATGCGCTTCAGCCTCTGATGATCAGGAGAATCTTCCGCTCCCTGACTTATTAGAGCAGGTAGATCAGGCAGAGGCCTCCACAGGTGTTCAGCTGGGGGAGCGGCTAAGTCCTCAGGAGCGTGCCCAGGTACAGGAGTTAATCGCGGCTAAGGGAGCCACTTTCTCCAATTTACCAGGGTACACCCCACTAGCTACTCACCGAGTTGAGACCCCCGGACAGCTACCTGTGCGGCAGACCCCATACCGTATCCCGGAAGCGGTCAGGGAACATATGAGGAAGGAAATTGAGGAAATGTTGCAGCTAGGGGTTATTGAACATTCCGATAGCCCCTGGGCATCGCCGGTAGTGCTGGTACCCAAGAAGGACGGCACAACACACTTTTATGTAGACTACCGGAGGCTAAATGACAAAACAGTGTCTGATGCCTACCCGATGCCCCGGATAGACGAGCTGCTAGACAAAATGGCACGAGGCCAGTACCTTACTACAATAGATTTATGCAAAGGATACTGGCAAATTCCACTAGCCGAGGATGCCATCCCCAAGTCGACGTTTGTCACTCCGTTTGGCTTGTATCAGTTTCGCGTCATGCCATTCGGGATGAAAAACGCTCCGGCTACCTTTCAACGGATGGTGGATCGGCTCCTGGATGGGTTCCAGGAGTTTGCATGTGCATACCTGGATGATATCGCCATCTATAGCCAGACTTGGTCAGACCACCTGCGACATATTGGAGCAGTCATTGACCGTATCGGAGAGGCAGGGTTGACGCTAAAGCCCAGCAAGTGTCACATAGGGATGGCAGAGGTTCAGTACCTGGGGCACCGGGTAGGGAGTGGACAGCAAAAGCCCAAACCAGCAAAAATTGAGGCAGTAGCTAAGTGGCCTACCCCCTGGACAAAAACCCAAGTGCTAGCCTTCCTGGGTACTGCAGGGTACTACCGAAAATTCGTACCCAATTATAGTGCCCTGGCCAAACCACTGACTGACTTGACCCGCAAAAACCTTCCTCGACAGGTCATCTGAGTGTGATCAGGCGTTCCAACAACTCAAGACTGCGTTAACCAATGCACCGGTACTTGCTGCTCCTGATCCAACTAAACGATTCCTTGTCCACACAGACGATTCAATGTTTGGATTGGGAGCAGTGCTGAGCCAAGTTGGAGCAGATGGCTGAGAACATCCCGTAGCTTACTTAAGCCAAAAGTTATTACCCCGTGAAGTGAGCTATGCCGCCATTGAGAAAGAATGCCTGGCCGTGGTGTGTTGCCTCAAAAAGTTGCAGCCTTATTTATATGGACAACCTTTTTCCCTACTCACAGATCACAACCCGTTGGTGTGGCTGAACCGTGTGGCAGGGGACAATGCCAGGCTGCTGCGCTGGAGTTTGGCGCTGCAGCCTTTTGACTTTACTATTCATTACCGCCCAGGAAAGCAAAACGGTAACGCTGACGGGTTATCTAGACAGACTGACCGTGAGAAGTGATCTGTGAGTACTCCTCCGGACATCCCCAATCCGATCCGTTGGGATCAGACTGTGTATGCCGGCTTGGTTCTGGGGGAGCATTGTGGCAAACCTAGCCACTTTAGGTCATATTGCAGAACATTTAAAGTGTTGCGGAGCTACAATTTTATAATCCCAGGATCTCTGCTGGTAGAATGCAATAACCAAGTACAAAGCTGGAAGCAGGCAATATTCCCAAATCCTCCCAAGAACCAGACGAAACACAGTCTGAGAGTCAACTGCCACTTTATTCAAAAAGACTGATATTTAAAGCAGGTCACTCAACTGTCACTTTCTACTTCAAAATATACAACTTAGTCAGTTTTAATAGCAATGCTAACGAATGGGAAGGATTCGAACAGACATACACAGTACAGCATAAATTACACATAGCCGGAGACGCCACACTATACCGGCGCGCAGTACACAACAGAAAATAGGCACAACCATTCTATCTTAGGCATTCCCAAGTGGCTAGGTTTGCCACAGACATGTTATAATGACAGGGTGCAGTGTATTGGGGGATATATAATGACATGTTATAATGACAGGGTGCAGTGTATTGGGGGATATATAATGACATGTTATAATGACAGGGTGCAGTGTATTGGGGGATATATAATGACATGTTATAATGACAGGGTGCAGTGTATTGGGGGATATATAATGACATGTTATAATGACAGGGTGCAGTGTATTGGGGGATATATAATGACATGTTATAATGACGGGGCAGTGTATTGGGGGATATATAATGACATGTTATAATGACAGGGTGCAGTGTATTGGGGGATATATAATGACATGTTATAATGACAGGGTGCAGTGTATTGGGGGATATATAATGACATGTTATAATGACGGGGCAGTGTATTGGGGGATATATAATGACATGTTATAATGACAGGGTGCAGTGTATTGGGGGATATATAATGACATGTTATAATGACAGGGGGCAGTGTATTGGGGGATATATAATGACATGTTATAATGACAGGGTGCTGTGTATTGGGGGTTATATAATGACATGTTATAATGACAGGGTGCAGTGTATTGGGGGATATATAATGACATGTTATAATGACAGGGTGCAGTGTATTGGGGGTTATATAATGACATGTTATAATGACAGGGTGCAGTGTATTGGGGGATATATAATGACATGTTATAATGACAGGGTGCAGTGTATTGGGGGTTATATAATGACATGTTATAATGACAGGGTGCAGTGTATTGGGGGTTATATAATGACATGTTATAATGACAGGGTGCAGTGTATTGGGGGTTATATAATGACATGTTATAATGACAGGGTGCAGTGTATTGGGGGTTATATAATGACATGTTATAATGACAGGGTGCAGTGTATTGGGGGTTATATAATGACATGTTATAATGACAGGGGGCAGTGTATTGGGGGATATATAATGACATGTTATAATGACAGGGTGCTGTGTATTGGGGGATATATAATGACATGTTATAATGACAGGGTGCAGTGTATTGGGGGTTATATAATGACATGTTATAATGACAGGGTGCTGTGTATTGGGGGATATATAATGACATGTTATAATGACAGGGTGCAGTGTATTGGGGGTTATATTATGACAGGGTGCAGTGTATTGGGGGATATATAATGACATGTTATAATGACAGGGTGCTGTGTATTGGGGGTTATATAATGACATGTTATAATGACATGGTGCAGTGTATTGGGGGTTATATAATGACATGTTATAATGACAGGGTGCTGTGTATTGGGGGTTATATAATGACAGGGTGCTGTGTATTGGGGGTTATATAATGACATGTTATAATGACAGGGTGCAGTGTATTGGGGGATATATAATGACATGTTATAATGACAGGGTGCTGTGTATTGGGTGTTATATAATGACAGGGTGCAGTGTATTGGGGGTTATATAATGACATGTTATAATGACAGGGTGCAGTGTATTGGGGGATATATAATGACATGTTATAATGACAGGGTGCAGTGTATTGGGGGTTATATAATGACATGTTATAATGACAGGGTGCCGTGTATTGGGGGTTATATAATGACATGTTATAATGACAGGGTGCTGTGTATTGGGGGATATATAATGACATATTATAATGACAGGATGCAGTGCAGTGTATTGGGGGTTATATAATGACATGTTATAATGACAGGGTGCAGTGTATTGGGGGATATATAATGACATGTTATAATGACAGGGTGCAGTGTATTGGGGATATATAATGACATGTTATAATGACAGGGTGCAGTGTATTGGCGGTTATATAATGACATGTTATAATGACAGGGTGCAGTGTATTGGGGGTTATATAATGACAGGGTGCTGTGTATTGGGGGTTGTATAATGACATGTTATAATGACAGGGTGCTGTGTATTGGGGGATATATAATGACATGTTATAATGACAGGGTGCAGTGTATTGGGGGTTATATAATGACATGTTATAATGACAGGGTGCATTGTATTGGGGGTTATATAATGACATGTTATAATGACAGGGTGCAGTGTATTGGGGGATATATAATGACATGTTATAATGACGGGGCAGTGTATTGGGGGATATATAATGACATGTTATAATGACAGGGTGCAGTGTATTGGGGGTTATATAATGACATGTTATAATGACAGGGGGCAGTGTATTGGGGGATATATAATGACATGTTATAATGACAGGGTGCTGTGTATTGGGGGATATATAATGATATGTTATAATGACAGGGTGCTGTGTATTCGGGGTTATATAATGACATGTTATAATGACGGTGCAGTGTATTGGGGGTTATATAATGACATGTTATAATGACAGGGTGCAGTGTATTGGGGGTTATATAATGACATGTTATAATGACAGGGTGCAGTGTATTGGGGGATATATAATGACATGTTATAATGACAGGGTGCTGTGTATTGGGGGATATATAATGACATGTTATAATGACAGGGTGCTGTGTATTCGGGGTTATATAATGACATGTTATAATGACAGGGTGAAGGTGTATTCGGGGTTATATAATGACATGTTATAATGACAGGGTGCTGTGTATTGGGGGTTATATAATGACATGTTATAATGACAGGGTGCAGTGTATTGGGGGATATATAATGACATGTTATAATGACAGGGTGCTGTGTATTGGGGGATATATAATGACATGTTATAATGACAGGGTGCTGTGTATTCGGGGTTATATAATGACATGTTATAATGACAGGGTGAAGGTGTATTCGGGGTTATATAATGACATGTTATAATGACAGGGTGAAGGTGTATTCGGGGTTATATAATGACATGTTATAATGACAGGGTGCAGTGTATTGGGGGTTATATAATGACATGTTATAATGACAGGGGGCAGTGTATTGGGGGATATATAATGACATGTTATAATGACAGGGTGCTGTGTATTGGGGGATATATAATGACATGTTATAATGACGGTGCAGTGTATTGGGGGTTATATAATGACATGTTATAATGACAGGGTGCAGTGTATTGGGGGTTATATAATGACATGTTATAATGACAGGGTGCAGTGTATTCGGGGATATATAATGACATGTTATAATGACAGGGTGCTGTGTATTCGGGGTTATATAATGACATGTTATAATGACAGGGTGCTGTGTATTGGGAGATATGTAATGACATGTTATAATGACAGGGTGCAGTGTATTCGGGGATATATAATGACATGTTATAATGACAGGGTGCTGTGTATTGGGGGATATATAATGACATGTTATAATGACAGGGTGCTGTGTATTGGGGGATATATAATGACATGTTATAATGACAGGGTGCTGTGTATTCGGGGTTATATCAGTGCTGTGTTTACCGCGAGGCATCCTAGGCGGATGCCTAGGGCGGCAAATTAGGGCGCCCCCCAGCACTGAAAAAAAAAAAACGCGCTTGCAGGCAGAGACGGAGGTGAGAGGGGATCCTAAGATCCCCCCCTCACCATCGCTCTGCCTGTCAGGCTGCACGGGGAGCCGAACAGGCAGCACAGAGAAACCTCCGCGCAGTGTGACAGAGAAACCTCCGTGCAGTGTGTGACAGAGAAACCTCCGCGCAGTGTGACAGAGAAACCTCCGTGCAGTGTGTGACAGAGAAACCTCCGTGCAGTGTGACAGAGAAACCTCCGTGCTGCCTGTTCGGCTCCCCATGCAGTGTGACACGGAAGTGCCGACAGTCACGTGACGGGCGCGCTGACGTCATACGCGCGCCCAGTCACATGACCTGTCGGCACAATCGCCGGGAAGCCGAACAGGCAGCATGGAGGGACCATGCTGCCTGCCACTAGACACCAGGGAAAGGTGTGTGTGTGTGTGTGTGTGTGATGGGAGGAGGTGTGTGATGGGAGACGGTGTGTGTGACTGAGTGTGATGGGAGTCGGAGTGTGCGTGATGGGAGTAGGAGTGTGTGACTGAGTGTGATGGGAGTAGGAGTGTGTGACTGAGTGTGATGGGAGTGTGAGCTTGATGTGAGTCTGAATGATGGGGCATGTCTTAGGTGTGTAACGTGGGTGTGCAGCTTGGGTAGGGGGGTGCCCGGATTTTGTCTGCCTAGGGCAGCACAAAATCAAGATACACCACTGGGTTATATAATGACATGTTATAATGACAGGATGTTGTGTATTGGGGGATATATAATGACATGTTATAATGACAGGGTGCAGTGTATTGGGGGTTATATAATGACATGTTATAATGACAGGGGGCAGTGTATTGGGGGATATATAATGACATGTTATAATGACAGGGTGCAGTGTATTGGGGGTTATATAATGACATGTTATAATGACAGGGTGCAGTGTATTGGGGGATATATAATGACATGTTATAATGACAGGGTGTTGTGTATTGGGGGATATATAATGACATGTTATAATGACAGGGTGCAGTGTATTGGGGGTTATATAATGACATGTTATAATGACAGGGTGCTGTGTATTGGGGGTTATATAATGACATGTTATAATGACAGGGTGCAGTGTATTGGGGGATATATAATGACATGTTATAATGACAGGGTGCAGTGTATTGGGGGATATATAATGACATGTTATAATGACAGGGTGCTGTGTATTGGGGGTTATATAATGACATGTTATAATGACAGGGTGCAGTGTATTGGGGGTTATATAATGACATGTTATAATGACAGGGTGCTGTGTATTGGGGGTTATATAATGACATGTTATAATGACAGGGTGCAGTGTATTGGGGGATATATAATGACATGTTATAATGACAGGGTGCTGTGTATTGGGGGATATATAATGACATGTTATAATGACAGGGTGCTGTGTATTGGGAGATATAAATATATATATGTTGTACACCTCCATCCTCCAGGGATATCAGGATTTCCCCTCAGACACGGACAGCCCCTGGTATGCCCTGTGTATGTGATGTGGTATTTGAATCGGGGGAGTCCACCCATCCCCCACGTGGTTAGTGATATTGAAATAAGGATACATATGTGTCACAGTGTGGTATTTCCCCGTGGCCTTTATCAGTGTCTGGCAGACTGGCGTGGGCAGCAGATCCTGCCAGTAACACATTGCTATATACAGATATTGTTATCTGTACTAAACATGCCCTTGGAGTATCCCTGGCTGGACTGAGGCACATCAACATCAGAATACCTTAACTTGTCATTCAGTCACATGGCTGTATTCTGCTTAGCCCTCCACTAGGCCAAGGCATTGGGGGTCCTAACACTTAATTCTCTAGCTATATGGAGGTACTCTCTTCAAGCGCAGTAAATAACAGAGACCCTCCTGCTCTATCCCCTCTCACATACAACTGCAATGTATAGGAAACTCCGGACAGCAGCAAGAGGACATAGTCTAACGTTACAGGGGCAAAGATTTAAATGTTAGGAAGTATTACATTACTGAGAGGGTAGTGGGTGCATGGAATAGTCTTCCAGTAGAAGTGGTAGAGGTTAATACAGTGAAGGAGTATAAGCATGCATGGGATAGGTATAAGGCTATCCTAGATATAAGATAAGGCCAGGGACTAATGAAAGGATTACATTACTGAGAGGGTAGTGGATGTATGGAATAGTCTTCCAGTAGAAGTGGTAGAGGGTAATACAGTGAAGGAGTTTAAGCATGCATGGGATAGGTATAAGGCTATCCTAGATATAAGATAAGGTCAGGGACTAATGAAAGTATTACTTTACTGAGAGGGTAGTGGATGTATGGAATAGTCTTCCAGTAGAAGTGGTAGAGGTTAATACAGTGAAGGAGTTTAAGCATGCATGGGATATGTATAAGGCTATAAGGATAAGATAAGGTCAGGGACTAATGAAAGTATTACATTACTGAGAGGGTAGTGGGTGCATGGAATAGTCTTCCAGTAGAAGTGGTAGAGGTTAATACAGTGAAGGAGTTTAAGCATGCGTGGGATAGGTATAAGTCTATCCTAGATATAAGATAAGGTCAGGGACTAATGAAAGTATTACTTTACTGAGAGGGTAGTGGATGTATGGAATAGTCTTCCAGTAGAAGTGGTAGAGGTTAATACAGTGAAGGAGTTTAAGCATGCATGGGATAGGTATAAGGCTATCCTAGATATAAGATAAGGCCAGGGACTAGTGAAAGTATTACATTGCTGAGAGGGTAGTGGATGCATGGAATAGTCTTCCAGTAGAAGTGGTAGAGGTTAATACAGTGAGGGAGTGTAAGCATGCATGGGATAGGTATAAGGCTATCCTAGATATAAGATAAGGCCAGGGACTAATGAAAGTTTTACATTACTGAGAGGGTAGTGGATGTATGGAATAGCCTTCCAGTAGAAGTGGTAGAGGTTAATACAGTGAAGGAGTTTAAGCATGCATGGGATAGGTATAAGGTCATCCTAGATATAAGATAAGGCCAGGGACTAATGAAAGTATTACATTACTGAGAGGGTAGTGGGTGCATGGAATAGTCTTCCAGTAGAAGTGGTAGAGGTTAATACAGTGAAGGAGTTTAAGCATGCATGGGATAGGTATAAGGCTATCCTAGATATAAGATAAGGTCAGGGACTAATGATAGTATTACATTACTGAGAGGGTAGTGGATGTATGGAATAGTCTTCCAGTAGAAGTGGTAGAGGGTAATACAGTGAAGGAGTTTAAGCATGCATGGGATAGGTATAAGGCTATCCTAGATATAAGATAAGGTCAGGGACTAATGATAGTATTACATTACTGAGAGGGTAGTGGATGTATGGAATAGTCTTCCAATAGAAGTGGTAGAGGTTAATACAGTGAAGGAGTTTAAGCGTGCGTGGGATAGGTATAAGGCTATCCTAGATATAAGATAAGGCCAGGAACTAATGAATGTATTACATTACTGAGAGGGTAGTGGATGTATGGAATAGTCTTCCAGTAGAAGTAGTAGAGGTTAATACTGTGAAGGAGTTTAAGCATGCGTGGGATAGGTATAAGGCTATCCTAGATATAAGATAAGGCCAGGGACTAATGAAAGTATTACATTACTGAGAGGATAGTGGATGTATGGAATAGTCTTCCAGTAGAAGTGGTAGAGGTTAATACAGTGAAGGAGTTTAAGCATGCATGGGATAGGTATAAGGCTATCCTAGATATAAGATAAGGCTAGGGACTAATTAAAGTATTACATTACTGAGAGGGTAGTGGATACATGGAATAGTCTTCCAGCAGAAGTGATAGAGGTTAATACAGTGAAGGAGTTTAAGCATGCATGGGATAGGTATAAGGCTATCCTAGATATAAGATAAGGCCAGGGACTAATGAAAGTATTCCATTACTGAGAGGGTAGTGGATGTATGGAATAGTCTTCCAGTAGAAGTGGTAGAGGTTAATAGTAGTGAGGGAGTTTAAGCATGCGTGGGATAGGTATAAGTCTATCCTAGATATAAGATAAGGCCAGGGACTAATGAAAGTATTACTTTACTGAGAGGGTAGTGGATGCATGGAATAGTCTTCCAGTAGAAGTGGTAGAGGTTAATACAGTGAAGGAGTTTAAGCATGCATGGGATAGGTATAAGGCTATCCTAGATATAAGATAAGGTCAGGGACTAATGAAAGTATTACATTACTGAGAGGGTAGTGGATGTATGGAATAGTCTTCCAGTAGAAGTGGTAGAGGTTAATACAGTGAAGGAGTTTAAGCATGCATGGGATAGGTATAAGGCTATCCTAGATATAAGATAAGGTCAGTGACTAATGAAAGTATTACTTACTGAGAGGGTAGTGGATGCATGGAATAGTCTTCCAGCAGAAGTGGTAGAGGTTAATACAGTGAAGGAGTTTAAGCATGCATGGGATAGGTATAAGGCTATCCTAGATATAAGATAAGGTCAGGGACTAATGAAAGTATTACATTACTGAGAGGGTAGTGGATGCATGGGATAGTCTTCCAGTAGAAGTGGTAGAGGTTAATACAGTGAAGGGGTTTAAGCATGCATGGGATAGGTATAAGGCTATCCTAGATATAAGATAAGCTCAGGGACTAATGAAAGTATTACATTACTGAGAGGGTAGTGGGTGCATGGAATAGTCTTCCAGTAGAAGTGGTAGAGGTTAATACAGTGAAGGAGATTAAGCATGCATGGGATAGGTATAAGGCTATCCTAGATATAAGATAAGGTCAGGGACTAATGAAAGTATTACATTACTGAGAGGGTAGTGGATGCATGGAATAGTCTTCCAGTAGAAGTGGTAGAGGTTAATACAGTGAAGGAGTTTAAGCATGCATGGGATAGGTATAAGGCTATCCTTGATATAAGATAAGGTCAGGGACTAATGAAAGTATTACATTACTGAGAGGGTAGTGGATGCATGGAATAGTCTTCCAGTAGAAGTGATAGAGGTTAATACAGTGAGGGAGTTTCAGCATGCATGGGATAGGTATAAGGCTATCCTAGATATAAGATAAGGTCAGGGACTAATGAAAGTATTACATTACTGAGAGGGTAGTGGATGCATGGAATAGTCTTCCAGTAGAAGTGGTAGAGGTTAATACAGTGAAGGAGTTTAAGCATGCATGGGATAGGTATAAGGCTATCCTAGATATAAGATAAGGTCAGGGACTAATGAAAGTATTACATTACTGAGAGGGTAGTGGATGCATGGAATAGTCTTCCAGTAGAAGTGATAGAGGTTAATACAGTGAGGGAGTTTCAGCATGCATGGGATAGGTATAAGGCTATCCTAGATATAAGATAAGGTCAGGGACTAATGAAAGTATTTAGAAAATTGGGCAAACTAGATGGGCTGAATGGTTCTTATCTGCCGACACATTGTATGTTTAGGGGGTCACTGTGGGAGAGGAGATAGACACCAGTTAGGGGGTCACTGTGGAAGGAGGGGTGCTGTCTGTGGAAGGATTATTTGTACTCTCTCTGGTTGTCATGGATAGAATTAATTTTCCCCATTCCAGCTGCTGTCTGAGGAATGCGTCCATTGTGCTTGCCTGTGGCTGCATTCCTCCAGATGACTCTGTGTTGTGCACTGACAGAGAATTAACGTGTTTTGGGGTCCCTGCTAAGGCGATGTTTTAACACAGAGAGGAAGATACTCCTGGGGACAGGTGTGTCAGCCGCGTCGCAGGGTTCCCCTCCTGGGGACAGGTGTGTCAGCCGCGTCGCAGGGTTCCCCTCCTGGGGACAGGTGGGTCAGCGCGTCGCAGGGTTCCGCTCCTGGGGACAGGTGGGTCAGCGCGTCGCAGGGTTCCGCTCCTGGGGACAGGTGGGTCAGCGCGTCACAGGGTTCCGCTCCTGGGGACAGGTGGGTCCGCGCGTCACAGGGTTCCGCTCCTGGGGACAGGTGGGTCCGCGCGTCACAGGGTTCCGCTCCTGGGGACAGGTGGGTCCGCGCGTCACAGGGTTCCGCTCCTGGGGACAGGTGGGTCCGCGCGTCACAGGGTTCAGCTCCTGGGGACTGGTGGGTTCGCACGTCGCAGGGTTCCGCTCCTGGGGACAGGTGGGTACGCCCGTCGCAGGGTTCCGCTCCTGGGGACAGGTGGGTCTGTGCGTCGCAGGGTTCCGCTCCTGGGGACAGGTGGGTTCGCACGTCGCAGGGTTCCCTCCTGGTGACTGGTGGGTCCGCCCGTCGCAGGGTTCCGCTCCTGGGGACTGGTGGGTCAGCCCGTCGCAGGGGTCCGCTCCTGGGGACAGGTGGGTCCCCTCTTCGCTGGGTTCCGCTCCTGGGGACTGGTGGGTTCGCACGTCGCAGGGTTCCGCTCCTGGGGACAGGTGGGTCCGTGCGTCGCAGGGTTCCGCTCCTGGGGACAGGTGGGTCCGTGCGTCGCAGGGTTCCGCTCCTGGGGACAGGTGGGTTCGCACGTCGCAGTGTTCCGCTCCTGGGGACAGGTGGGTTCGCACGTCGCAGGGTTCCGCTCCTGGGGACAGGTGGGTCCGTGCGTCGCAGGGTTCCGCTCCTGGGGACAGGTGGGTTCGCACGTCGCAGTGTTCCGCTCCTGGGGACAGGTGGGTTCGCACGTCGCAGGGTTCCGCTCCTGGGGACAGGTGGGTCCACCCGTCGCAGGGTTCCGCTCCTGGGGACTGGTGGGTCCGCCCGTCGCAGGGTTCCGCTCCTGGGGACAGGTGGGTCCGTGCGTCGCAGGGTTCCGCTCCTGGGGACAGGTGGGTCCGTGCGTCGCAGGGTTCCGCTCCTGGGGACTGGTGGGTTCGCACGTCGCAGGGTTCCGCTCCTGGGGACAGGTGGGTACGCCCGTCGCAGGGTTCCGCTCCTGGGGACAGGTGGGTTCGCCCGTCGCAGGGTTCCGCTCCTGGGGACAGGTGGGTTCGCCCGTCGCAGGGTTCCGCTCCTGGGGACAGGTGGGTCCGTGCGTCGCAGGGTTCCGCTCCTGGGGACTGGTGGGTTCGCACGTCGCAGGGTTCCGCTCCTGGGGACAGGTGGGTACGCCCGTCGCAGGGTTCCGCTCCTGGGGACAGGTGGGTCCGCGCGTCGCAGGGTTCCGCTCCTGGGGACAGGTGGGTCCGTGCGTCGCAGGGTTCCGCTCCTGGGGACAGGTGGGTTCGCACGTCGCAGGGTTCCCCTCCTGGTGACTGGTGGGTCCCCTCTTCGCTGGGTTCCGCTCTTCGCTGGGTTCCGCTCCTGGGGACTGGTGGGTTCGCACGTCGCAGGGTTCCGCTCCTGGGGACAGGTGGGTCCCCTCTTCGCTGGGTTCCGCTCCTGGGGACTGGTGGGTTCGCACGTCGCAGGGTTCCGCTCCTGGGGACAGGTGGGTCCGTGCGTCGCAGGGTTCCGCTCCTGGGGACAGGTGGGTTCGCGCGTCGCAGGGTTCCGCTCCTGGGGACAGGTGGGTTCGCACGTCGCAGCGTTCCGCTCCTGGGGACAGGTGGGTTCTCACGTCGCAGCGTTCCGCTCCTGGGGACTGGTGGGTTCGCACGTCGCAGGGTTCCGCTCCTGGGGACAGGTGGGTCCGCCCGTCGCAGGGTTCCGCTCCTGGGGACTGGTGGGTCCGCCCGTCGCAGGGTTCCGCTCATGGGGACAGGTGGGTCCGTGCGTCGCAGGGTTCCGCTCCTGGGGACAGGTGGGTTCGCACGTCGCAGCGTTCCGCTCCTGGGGACTGGTGGGTTCGCACGTCGCAGGGTTCCGCTCCTGGGGACAGGTGGGTCCGCCCGTCGCAGGGTTCCGCTCCTGGGGACTGGTGGGTCCGCCCGTCGCAGGGTTCCGCTCCTGGGGACTGGTGGGTCCGCCCGTCGCAGGGTTCCGCTCCTGGGGACAGGTGGGTCCGTGCGTCGCAGGGTTCTGCTCCTGGGGACTGGTGGGTTCGACCGTCGCAGGGTTCCGCTCCTGGGGACAGGTGGGTCCGCCCGTCGCAGGGTTCCGCTCCTGGGGACAGGTGGGTCCGCCCGTCGCAGTGTTCCGCTCCTGGGGACTGGTGGGTCCGCCCGTCGCAGGGTTCCGCTCCTGGGGACAGGTGGGTCCGTGCGTCGCAGGGTTCCGCTCCTGGGGACAGGTGGGTTCGCACGTCGCAGCGTTCCGCTCCTGGGGACAGATGTGCTGGGACGAACACTATGTTATTTAGTATTGTTTTTGGTTTTCCGTTGTAGTGTTGGATTCATTCGTCACTGTAGATTTCTTCTGGTAAATGAAATGATAACCGTTCATAAAACGTCACACATACCACATTATATATCTCCCCCCCATTATTATATACTCACCCCCATTATTATATACTCCCCCCCCCATTATGATATACCCCCCCATTATTGTATATCCCCCATTATTGTATATCCCCCATTATTGTATACCCCCCATTATTATATACTCCCCCCCCATTATGATATACCCCCCCATTATTGTATACCCCCCATTATTATATACCCCCATTATGATATACCCCCCATTATTGTATATCCCCCATTATTGTATACCCCCCATTATTATATAGCCCCATTATTATATACCCCCATTATGATATACCCCCCCCCTTATTGTATACCTCCCATTATTGTATACCCCCCATTATTGTATACCCCCCATTATTGTATACCCCCCATTATTGTATACCCCCCAATATTATATACCCCTTATTATTATATACCCCCATTATGATATACCCCCCCATTATTGTATACCTCCCATTATTGTATACCCCCCATTATTGTATACCCCCCAATATTATATACCCCTTATTATTGTATACCCCAATATGATATACCCCCCCATTATTGTATACCCCCATTATGATATACCCCCCCATTATTGTATACCCCCAATATGATATACCCCCCATTATTATATACCCCCATTATGATATACCCCCCATTATTGTATACCCCCCAATATTATATACTCCCCATTATTATATACCCCCCCATTGTCCAAGCCCCTCCAGTGCTCTCTGATCAATTAAAATGGGTTCCGTCTTTATGTTCAGAAATGTAACCTTTTAGTCTGTGCATTGCGTCAAATTGTTTTCTTGCGTTTCAGCATTCCTCTTCCGTGTTTAGTTTTGTGCAGGGTGTCATGGGAGGTCATTTAACAATTTTACTGCTGTTTATGTTGTCGTTGTCATGTTGTCTTTGTCATGTTGTCGTCATGTTGTCGTCGTCATGTTGTCGTCGTCATGTTGTCGTCGTCATGTTGTCGTTGTCATTGTCATGTTGTCGTTGTCATTGTCATGTTGTCGTTGTCATTGTCATGTTGTCGTCGTCATGTTGTCGTCGTCATGTTGTCGTTCTCATGTTGTCATCGTCAAATAACCAATTTATTATGCAAATGAGATAAACGAGTATATGTGACCTGCAATATAAACTGATACAGCTGTGTGTTATTCATTTTATCTGACACTGTGAGCGCAATCTATGTGCTTGTGCAAGTCCTGTGAGTGCACTCTGCATGCTGGGGTAAGTCCTGTGAGTGCACTCTGCATGCTGGGGTAAGTCCTGTGAGTGCACTCTGCATGCTGGGGTAAGTCCTGTGAGTGCACTCTGCATGCTGGGGTAAGTCCAAGGGGCCTGGGGCAAGTCCAGTAAGTGCAATCTGAGTTCTGGGATAAGTCCTGGGAGCTTTGATGGCACTGGGGATCAGGGATTGGAGCTCTGTTGGCACTGGGGATCAGGGATTGGAGCTCTGTTGGCACTGGGGATAAGGGATTGGAGCTCTGGTGGCACTGGGGATCAGGGAAGGAAGCTCTGGTAGCACTGGGGATCAGGGAAGGGAGCTCTGGTGGCACTGGTGATCAGGGAAGGGAGCTCTGGTGGTATTGGTGATCAGAAAGGTGAGCTCTGGTGATCAGAAAGGTGAGCTCTGGTGATCAGGGAAGGGAGCTCTGGTGGTATTAGGGATCAGGGAAGGGAGCTCTGGTGATCAGAAAGGTGAGCTCTGGTGATCAGGGAAGGGAGCTCTGGTAGCACTGGTGATCAGGAAGGTGAGCTCTGGTGGCACTGGAAATCAGGGAAGGGAGCTCTGGTGGCATTGGGGATCAGGGAGGTGTGCTCTGGTGGCATTGGGGATCAGGGAGGTGTGCTCTGGTGGCACTTGGGATCAGGGTGGTGTGTTCTGGTGGCACTGGGGATCAGGGAAGGGAGCTCTGGTGGCACTGGTGATCAGGAAGGTGAGCTCTGGTGGCCCTGGGGATCAGGTGAGGTGAGCTCTGGGGGCACTGGGGATCAGGGAGGTGAGCTCTGGTGCCACGGGGTGAAGTGAGGTGAGCTCTGGTGGCACTGGGGATCAGGGTGGTGTGCTCTGGTGGCACTGGGGATCAGGGAGGTGTGCTCTGGTGGCACTGGGGATCAGGGAAGGGAGCTCTGGTGGCACTGGGGATTAGTGAGGTGTGCTCTGGTGGCACTGGGGATCAGGGAAGGGAGCTCTGGTGGCACTGGGGATCAGGGAAGGGAGCTCTGGTGGCACTGAGGATCAGGTGAGGTATGCTCTGGTAGCACTGGGGATCAGGGAAGGGAGCTCTGGTGGCACTGGGGATCAGGGAGGTGAGCTCTGGTGGTACTTGGGATCAGGGAAGGGAGCTCTGGTGGCACTGGGGATCAGGGAAGGGAGCTCTGGTGGCACTGGGGATCGGGGAGGTGAGCTCTGGTGGCACTGGGGATCAGGGAAGGGAGCTCTGGTGGCACTGGGGATCAGGGAAGGAAGCTCTGGTGGCACTGGGGATCAGGGAAGGGAGCTCTGGTGGCACTGGTGATCAGGGAAGGGAGCTCTGGTGGCACTGGGGATCAGGGAAGGAAGCTCTGGTGGCACTGGGGATCAGGGAAGGGAGCTCTGGTGGCACTGGGGAGCAGTGGGAATATTCCAGGATGTTTGGGACATGGGTGACTCTGGATTTGGAAATGGGGTATGGTCACATGAAGCCTGGGAGTGCCGGCCACTGTTTGGTTAGGAATTTGGCAAAGTCTTGGGAATGAAAGGAATCGTGGATAGTAACGTGTGCCTGTGAGAGAGTCAATGTGTACAGTGCTGCACCTGTCACGCAGTGTGTTTGGGAGATGTGTGTATTGTATGTATGAATGGGAGTGTGTGTGTGCATGTGGGTGGGAGTAAGAGTATGTGTGTGGGAGTGAGTGGAAGTGAGTGTATGTGAGTGTGTGTGATGTATGAGAGTGGGGGTGAGTGTATGTATGGTAGGGAGTTTGTGTGGGAGTGGGAGTAGGTGTATGTGAGTGAGTGTGTGTGTGTATGTGAGTGTGTGTGTGAGTGTCTGTATGTGTGTGTATGTGAGTGTGTATGTAGGTGTGTGTGTGTGTATGTGAGTGTGAGTGAGTATCCGAGTGTGTGTGTGTGTGTGTGAGTGTCTGTATGTGTGTGTATGTGAGTGTGTATGTAGGTGTGTGTGTGTGTGTATGTGAGTGTGAGTGTCTGTATGTGAGTGTGCATGTGTATGTAGGTGTCTGTGTGTGTGTGTGTGTGTGTGTGTATGCGAGTGTGCATGTGTATGTAGGTGTGTGTGTGTGTATCTGAGTGTGTGTGTATCTGAGTGTGTGTGTATCTGAGTGTGTGTGTATCTGAGTGTGTGTGTGTGTATCTGAGTGTGAGTGTCTGTATGTGTGTGTATGTGAGTGTGTGTGCGTGTGAGTGTGTGTGAGTGCACACACAGGGTGTCACTTTGTGTCTGGGACTGGCATGTCCTTTATCACGTGACTTGTGTCTCTGTCATTGTGTGTGTGTGTGTGGGGGGGGGGGGGGGGGGTGGCAGGGGGAAGCCCCCTCCCTCTCCCAAACATAACAAAGCTCTTCTTATTCACAGAATAGTCACAACTGCAGATTCCCAGCGAGGGAGACATGACCCCAGCACTCCTCCTGCTACTGCTAGGTAACTGCCATAGCGCCCCCTGCTGCTTACACAGGGGTCTGGGCTGCTTACACAGGGGTCTGGGCTTCTTACACAGGGGTCTGGGCTGTTATACACAAGGGTCTGGGCTGTTATACAAAGGGGTCTGGGCTGCTAACACAGGGGTCTGGGCTGTTATACACAGGGGTCTGGGCTGTTATACACAGGGGTCTGGGCTGCTTACACAGGGGTCTGGGCTGCTTACACAGGGGTCTGGACTGTTATACACAGGGGTCTGGGCTGCTTACACAGGGGTCTGGGCTGCTTACACAGGGGTCTGGGCTGTTATACACAGGGGTCTGGGCTGCTTACACAGGGGTCTGGGCTGCTTACACAGGGGTCTGGGCTGTTATACACAGGGGTCTGGGCTGCTTACACAGGGGTCTGGGCTGCTTACATAGGGGTCTGGGCTTCTTACACAGGGGTCTGGGCTGCTTACACAGGGGTCTGGGCTGTTATACACAGGGGTCTGTCTGTTATACAGAGGGGGTCTGTCTGTTATACACAGGGGTCTGTATGTTATACACAGGGGTCTGTCTGTTATACACAGGGGTCTGTCTGTTATACACAGAGGGTCTGTCTGTTATACACAGGGGTCTGGGCTGCTTACACAGGGGTCTGGGCTGTTATACACAGGGGTCTGTCTGTTATACACAGGGGGTCTGTCTGTTATACACAGGGGGTCTGTCTGTTATACACAGGGGTCTGGGCTGTTATACACAGGGGTCTGTCTGTTATACACAGGGGGTCTGTCTGTTATACACAGGGGCTCTGTCTGTTATACACAGGTGTCCCCGTGGCAGGGTTGGTGCAGTCGGTGTCCCCGGGGGCAGGGGGTTGGTGCAGTCGGTGTCCCCGGGGGCAGGGGGTTGGTGCAGTCGGTGTCCCCGAGGCAGGGGGTTGGTGCAGTTGGTGTCCCCGGGGGCAGGGGGTTGGTGCAGTCGGTGTCCCCGGGGCAGGGGTGGTGCAGTCGTTGTCCCCGGGGGCAGGGGTGGTGCAGTCGGTGTCCCCGGGGGCAGGGGTTGGTGCAGTCGGTGTCCCCGAGGCGGGGGGTTGGTGCAGTCAGTGTCCCCGGGGGCAGGGGTGGTGCAGTCGGTGTCCCCGGGGGCAGGGGTTGGTGCAGTCGGTGTCCCCGAGGCGGGGGGTTGGTGCAGTCGGTGTCCCCGGGGGCAGGGGTTGGTGCAGTCGGTGTCCCTGAGGCGGGGGGTTGGTGCTGTCGGTGTCCCCGAGGCGGGGGGTTGGTGCAGTCGGTGTCCCCGGGGCGGGGGTGGTGCAGTTGGGGTCCCCGGGGCGGGGGTTGGTGCAGTCGGTGTCCCCGTGGCAGGGGTTGGTGCAGTCGGTGTCCCCGTGGCAGGGGTTGGTGCAGTCGGTGTCCCCGTGGCAGGGGTTGGTGCAGTCGGTGTCCCCGTGGCAGGGGGTGGTGCAGTCGGTGTGTCGCCGTGGCAGGGGTAGTGCAGTCGGTGTCCCCGGGGAGGGGGGGTTGTTGCAGTCGGTGTCCCCAGGGCGGGGGGTTGGTGCAGTCGGTGTCCCCGTGGCAGGGGTTGGTGCAGTCGGTGTCCCCGTGGCAGGGGTTGGTGCAGTCGGTGTCCCCGAGGCGGGGGGTTGGTGCAGTCGGTGTCCCCGGGGCGGGGGTGGTGCAGTTGGGGTCCCCCCGGGGCGGGGGTTGGTGCAGTTGGGGTCCCCCCGGGGCGGGGGTTGGTGCAGTCGGTGTCCCCGTGGCAGGGGTTGGTGCAGTCGGTGTCCCCGTGGCAGGGGTTGGTGCAGTCGGTGTCCCCGTGGCAGGGGTTGGTGCAGTCGGTGTCCCCGTGGCAGGGGGTGGTGCAGTCGGTGTGTCGCCGTGGCAGGGGTAGTGCAGTCGGTGTCCCCGGGGAGGGGGGGTTGTTGCAGTCGGTGTCCCCGGGGAGGGGGGGTTGTTGCAGTCGGTGTCCCCAGGGCGGGGGGTTGGTGCAGTCGGTGTCCCCGTGGCAGGGGTTGGTGCAGTCGGTGTCCCCGTGGCAGGGGTTGGTGCAGTCGGTGTCCCCGTGGCAGGGGTGATGCAGTCGGTGTCCCGGGGCGCGGGTGGTACAGTCAGGGTCCCCTGGTGGAGATGTTTGTGGATTACAGTTCTGTGTGTTTCCACAGGGAATGCCCATGGATTCTCTCTATGTGGTTGGAGGAACCAGTCTAGTAGGGGAGCTAGGCTGCGGTATCATGGTGGATCTGGGGGTGATACGGTGTCTTTGGAGAATGACCAGGATGGGCTGATTGTCAGAGCTCCCTTCCTGCCGTCCACTAACATCAGCTTGCAGGAGCTTCCAGGACTATATACCTTCTGCCTGCACTGGATCCCCGGCCTCAACATCTTTAATCTGACCCACGGCCTGCAGATCTACACCTGGATAGTGAGGAACGAGTCACCTGCCCGGCCCAGCTCAGCCCCAGGATCCCCGGACACCCCCTGCAAAGACTGGAACAATATAATTAACATGACCCTGAATGGCCTACCCAGGAACAGAACCTGCCGCTTCAACTTCCATCTCCAAGACTGGGTCAATGGTGAGCAGACAGCTATGTATGTACTACATCCGACTGCTAGATCAAGTGCCCATACTGCTTGCCTATACTGTGTGCCCATACTGCTTGCCTATACTGTGTGCCCATACTGCATGCCTATTCTGTGTGCCCATACTGCTTGCTTATACTGTGTGCCCATACTGCTTGCTTATACTGTGTGCCCACACTGCTTGCTTATACTGTGTGCCCACACTGCCTGCTTATACTGTGTGCCCATAGTGCATGCCTATACTGCATGGCTATACTGTGTGCCTATACTGCATGGCTATACTGTGTGCCCATACTGCATGCCTATACTGTGTGCCCATACTGCTTGCCTATACTGCGTGCCCATACTGCTTGCCTATACTGTGTGCCCATACTGCTTGCCTATACTGTGTGCCCATACTGCTTGCCTATACTGTGTGCCCATACTGCGTGCCTATATTGTGCGCCCATACTGCGTGCCTATACTGCGTGCCTATACTGTGTGCCCATACTGCTTGCCTATATTGTGTGCCCATACTGCATGCCTATACCAAGTGCACTTACCATGTGTCCTAATTGAATGTCCATAGGATGTGCCCATACCACTTGTCCATACCGGATGAATGGATACAGGTAGAGACACATGGGAAACTATTGTCAGATTCCATGTGATGTGACCCCAGCAGCAGCCTGTCATCATGGGATAATGTGTGGCATGTGGGAATGTGAGGCAGACTGCATGTTAGTACAGGCCAACCCCAGACTCATCCAGGTTATATGGAAACCAGATCTACACGGATCTGTCAACACGTGTGTAAACATGTCTCCAGGGATGTGGATAAGCAGGGTTAGGAGTGATCTGTTCACCTATTTCCAGGGTCTCTAGAGGGTTAGTAACTAACCGAGTGCGAAATAAAACATCAACCTGGCAGTACAAGTAAGGCACCGCATGCTGCCCACTATGCTGCCCACCATGCTGCTCACCATACTGCTCACCAGGCTGCCCACCATACTGCTCACCACGCTGCCCACCATACTGCTCACCACGCTGCCCACCAAACTGCCTACCATACTGCTCACCACGCTGCCCACCATACTGCTCACCACGCTGCCCACCATACTGCTCACCAGGCTGCCCACCATACTGCTCACCACGCTGCCCACCATACTGCTCACCACGCTGCCCACCACACTGCTCACCATACTGCTCACCACGCTGCCCACCATACTGCTCACCAGGCTGCCCACCATGCTGCTCACCATACTGCTCACCAGGCTGCCCACCATGCTGCTCACCATACTGCTCACCAGGCTGCCCACCATGCTGCTCACCATACTGCTCACCAGGCTGCCCACCATACTGCTCACCACGCTGCCCACCATACTGCTCACCATACTGCTCACCACGCTGCCCACCAAACTGCCTACCATACTGCTCACCACGCTGCCCACCAAACTGCTCACCATACTGCTCACCACGCTGCCCACCATACTGCTCACCAGGCTGCCCACCATGCTGCTCACCATACTGCTCACCAGGCTGCCCACCATGCTGCTCACCATACTGCTCACCACGCTGCCCACCAAACTGCCTACCATACTGCTCACCACGCTGCCCACCATACTGCTCACCAGGCTGCCCACCATACTGCTCACCCCGCTGCCCACCATACTGCATACCATACTGGCCACCACGCTGCCCACCATACTGCCCACCACGCTGCCCACCATACTGCTCACCAGGCTGCCCACCATACTGCTCACCACGCTGCCCACCATACTGCTCACCACGCTGCCCACCATACTGCCTACCATACTGCCCACCACGCTGCCAACCATATTGTCTAAATACAATACACAGCACTGAATCTTAGGGTGAGGATTGGGTGTGATCCATCATTAGACAGCAGAGCATCTCCCGGAGAGGCATGTACAGAGCATGTCCCTGAGCAGCATGTGCACATGTATGATAGATGGATGGTCGGTCACGTGTTGCTGTGTATTTCCGGTGCAGTATGTTACAGGCGGTCATGTGTGGTGGTGTATTTCCCATGTAGTATGTTACAGACAATCATGTGTTGATGTGTATTTCCCATGTAGGATGTTACAGGCGGTCATGTGTTGCTGTGTATTTCCCAAGTAGTAAGTTACAGGCGGTCATGTGTTGCTGTGTATTTCCCATGTAGTATGATACAGGCGGTCATGTGTTCCTGTGTATTTCCCATGTAGTATGTTACAGGCGGTCACATGTTCCTGTGTATTTCCCATGTAGTATGTCACAGGTGGTCACGTGTGGCTGTGGTGATACTAGGAGAGAATCAGACAGGTGCTTGTTTCACAATAAACCACACTGGTTCCTGTCACACTGCCTGTCAATGCAGCCCACCCTCATCTGTCCCCAGGACAATCAGCCCATGTGTACCCAGGACGTGTAC
This sequence comes from Pelodytes ibericus, assembly GCA_036172795.1. Classification (NCBI taxonomy): domain Eukaryota; kingdom Metazoa; phylum Chordata; class Amphibia; order Anura; family Pelodytidae; genus Pelodytes; species Pelodytes ibericus. Next base: position 211,275,307 of record CM069862.1, on the reverse strand, counting down.
CCAGCACGTGTACCCAGCACGTGTACCCAGGACGTGTACCCAGCCACAGCCGCTTCCTGCAGACTCATTAATAAGATCCCAGGAATGCTCGTTACTGATTTACAGATCGGCAGTATAATAAGCCTCCTTCAGCTAACGCCCAGACAGCAGGGTTTGGTAGAAGGATTAAAGGGACAGATCCACGTGGCACATTGTCTGTATGTTGGGATTAGTAAAGATCTCCTGTAATTCTACATTGAAAATAATTCCCTCGGGGTTTCTAAAATCAGTGACATCTAATAAGGAGGGGCTTAAAGAGATGGGCAGGACTGCTGCTATGGTAACAGCAGAGACCCCATTACACTTTATTTACAGTGTTCAAGAGACAGATGAAGCATTTACCTTCCATAGGAAGAAGTCAGGATACCTGTGAGATATAAATGTGCACTATGTGGGGGTCTCTGTGGCATGCGTGGCGGGGTCTCTGTGGCATGCGTGGCGGGGTCTCTGTGGCATGCTTGGTGGGGTCTCTGTGGCATGCGTGGTGGGATCTCTGTGGCATGCGCGCCATAGTCTCTGTGGCATGCGCGCCATGGTCTCTGTGGCATGCACGGTGTGGTCTCTGTGGCATGCGTGGCAGGGTCTCTGTTGCATGCGTGGTGTGGTCCCTGTGGCTTGCACGGTGTGGTCTCGGTGGCATGTGTAGCGGGGTCTCTGTGGCATGTGTAGCGGGGTCTCTGTGGCATGTGTAGCGGGGTCTCTGTGGCATGTGTAGCGGGGTCTCTGAGGCATGTGTAGCGGGGTCTCTGTGGCATGTACGGTGTGGTCTCTGTGGCATGTGTGGTGGGGTCTCTGTGGCATGTGTGGTGGGGTCGCTGTTTTTTAGTTTGTTACATAGTATTTAATGGCTGTTTGTGTCACTTCCTCCCACTGGATCAGGCATTGTTCATAAAGTTGATCTGCGGAAATGCCTGAGGCTGTTTGGCACCTTGAACAATGCTAAACTGTGTCTCGAAACTCCACCTGGGATAGCAAGGGTTAATGAGCAACAAACAACTTTAGGAACAGGTTCTACCAGTGCACGTGACCCTGTATAGGTACTGCCCAGCTGTATGACATACGTACTGCCCAGCTGTATAACATACGCACTGCCCAGCTGTATAACATACGCACTGCCCAGCTGTATGACATACGTACTGCCCAGCTGTATAACATACGTACTGCCCAGCTGTATGACATACGTACTGCCCAGCTGTATGACATACGCACTGCCCAGCTGTATGACATACGCACTGCCCAGCTGTATGACATACGCACTGCCCAGCTGTATGACATACGTACTGCCCAGCTGTATAACATACGTACTGCCCAGCTGTATAACATACGTACTGCCCAGCTGTATAACATACGTACTGCCCAGCTGTATGACATACGTACTGCCCAGCTGCCCAGCTGTATGACATACGCACTGCCCAGCTGTATGACATACGCACTGCCCAGCTGTATGACATACGCACTGCCCAGCTGTATGACATACGCACTGCCCAGCTGTATGACATACGCACTGCCCAGCTGTATGACATACGCACTGCCCAGCTGTATGACATACGCACTGCCCAGCTGTATGACATACGCACTGCCCAGCTGTATGACATACGCACTGCCCAGCTGTATAACATACGCACTGCCCAGCTGTATGAATTACCTGTGCTCCCTGATACAGTGACTCAGTATAACATACTCCCAGCTGTATTACCTGTGCTCCCCTGATACAGTGACTCAGTATAACATACTCCCAGCTGTATTACCTGTGCTCCCCTGTATCAGTGACTCAGTATAACATACTCCCAGCTGTATTACCTGTGCTCCCCTGATACAGTGACTCAGTATAACATACTCCCAGCTGTATTACCTGTGCTCCCTGATACAGTGACTCAGTATAACATACTCCCAGCTGTATTACCTGTGCTCCCCTGATACAGTGACTCAGTATAACATACTCCCAGCTGTATTACCTGTGCCCCCTGATACACTGACTCAGTATAACATACTCCCAGCTGTATTACCTGTGCCCCCTGATACAGTGACTCAGTATAACATACTCCCAGCTGTATTACCTGTGCCCCCTGATACACTGACTCAGTATAACATACTCCCAGCTGTATTACCTGTGCCCCCTGATACAGTGACTCAGTATAACATACTCCCAGCTGTATTACCTGTGCTCCCCTGATACAGTGACTCAGTATAACATACTCCAAGCTGTATTACCTGTGCTCCCCTGATACAGTGACTCAGTATAACATACTCCCAGCTGTATTACCTGTGCTCCCCTGATACAGTGACTCAGTATAACATACTCCCAGCTGTATTACCTGTGCTCTCCTGATACAGTGACTCAGTATAACATACTCCCAGCTGTATTACCTGTGCTCCCTGATACACTGACTCAGTATAACATACTCCCAGCTGTATTACCTGTGCTCCCTGATACAGTGACTCAGTATAACATACTCCCAGCTGTATTACCTGTGCCCCCTGATACACTGACTCAGTATAACATACTCCCAGCTGTATTACCTGTGCTCCCTGATACAGTGACTCAGTATAACATACTCCCAGCTGTATGAATTACCTGTGCTCCCTGATACAGTGACTCAGTATAACATACTCCCAGCTGTATTACCTGTGCCCCCTGATACAGTGACTCAGTATAACATACTCCCAGCTGTATTACCTGTGCTCCCCTGATAGTGACTCAGTATAACATACTCCCAGCTGTATTACCTGTGCTCCCCTGATACAGTGACTCAGTATAACATACTCCCAGCTGTATTACCTGTGCCCCCCTGATAGTGACTCAGTATAACATACTCCCAGCTGTATTACCTGTGCTCCCCTGATACAGTGACTCAGTATAACATACTCCCAGCTGTATTACCTGTGCTCCCTGATACAGTGACTCAGTATAACATACTCCCAGCTGTATTACCTGTGCTCCCTGATACAGTGACTCAGTATAACATACTCCCAGCTGTATTACCTGTGCTCCCTGATACAGTGACTCAGTATAACATACTCCCAGCTGTATTACCTGTGCTCCCCTGTATCAGTGACTCAGTATAACATACTCCCAGCTGTATTACCTGTGCTCCCCTGATACAGTGACTCAGTATAACATACTCCCAGCTGTATTACCTGTGCTCCCTGATACAGTGACTCAGTATAACATACTCCCAGCTGTATTACCTGTGCTCCCCTGATACAGTGACTCAGTATAACATACTCCCAGCTGTATTACCTGTGCTCCCTGATACAGTGACTCAGTATAACATACTCCCAGCTGTATTACCTGTGCCCCCTGATACACTGACTCAGTATAACATACTCCCAGCTGTATTACCTGTGCTCCCTGATACAGTGACTCAGTATAACATACTCCCAGCTGTATGAATTACCTGTGCTCCCTGATACAGTGACTCAGTATAACATACTCCCAGCTGTATTACCTGTGCCCCCTGATACAGTGACTCAGTATAACATACTCCCAGCTGTATTACCTGTGCTCCCCTGATAGTGACTCAGTATAACATACTCCCAGCTGTATTACCTGTGCCCCCCTGATACAGTGACTCAGTATAACATACTCCCAGCTGTATTACCTGTGCTCCCTGATACAGTGACTCAGTATAACATAATCCCAGCTGTATTACCTGTGCTCCCTGATACAGTGACTCAGTATAACATACTCCCAGCTGTATTACCTGTGCTCCCTGTATCAGTGACTCAGTATAACATACTCCCAGCTGTATTACCTGTGCTCCCTGATACAGTGACTCAGTATAACATACTCCCAGCTGTATTACCTGTGCTCTCCTGATACAGTGACTCAGTATAACATACTCCCAGCTGTATTACCTGTGCTCCCTGATACAGTGACTCAGTATAACATACTCCCAGCTGTATTACCTGTGCTCCCTGTATCAGTGACTCAGTATAACATACTCCCAGCTGTATTACCTGTGCCCCCTGATACAGTGACTCAGTATAACATACTCCCAGCTGTATTACCTGTGCTCTCCTGATACAGTGACTCAGTATAACATACTCCCAGCTGTATTACCTGTGCTCTCCTGATACAGTGACTCAGTATAACATACTCCCAGCTGTATTACCTGTGCTCCCTGATACAGTGACTCAGTATAACATACTCCAAGCTGTATTACCTGTGCTCCCCTGATACAGTGACTCAGTATAACATACTCCCAGCTGTATTACCTGTGCTCCCCTGATACAGTGACTCAGTATAACATACTCCCAGCTGTATTACCTGTGCTCCCCTGATACAGTGACTCAGTATAACATACTCCCAGCTGTATTACCTGTGTCCCCTGATACAGTGACTCAGTATAACATACTCCCAGCTCTATTACCTGTGCTCCCTGTATCAGTGACTCAGTATAACATACTCCCAGCTGTATTACCTGTGCCCCCCTGATACAGTGACTCAGTATAACATACTCCCAGCTGTATTACCTGTGTCCCCTGATACAGTGACTCAGTATAACATACTCCCAGCTGTATTACCTGTGCTCCCTGATACAGTGACTCAGTATAACATACTCCCAGCTGTATTACCTGTGCTCCCTGATACAGTGACTCAGTATAACATACTCCCAGCTGTATTACCTGTGCTCCCTGATACAGTGACTCAGTATAACATACTCCCAGCTGTATTACCTGTGCTCCCCTGTATCAGTGACTCAGTATAACATACTCCCAGCTGTATTACCTGTGCTCCCCTGATACAGTGACTCAGTATAACATACTCCCAGCTGTATTACCTGTGCTCCCTGATACAGTGACTCAGTATAACATACTCCCAGCTGTATTACCTGTGCTCCCCTGATACAGTGACTCAGTATAACATACTCCCAGCTGTATTACCTGTGCTCCCTGATACAGTGACTCAGTATAACATACTCCCAGCTGTATTACCTGTGCCCCCTGATACACTGACTCAGTATAACATACTCCCAGCTGTATTACCTGTGCTCCCTGATACAGTGACTCAGTATAACATACTCCCAGCTGTATGAATTACCTGTGCTCCCTGATACAGTGACTCAGTATAACATACTCCCAGCTGTATTACCTGTGCCCCCTGATACAGTGACTCAGTATAACATACTCCCAGCTGTATTACCTGTGCTCCCCTGATAGTGACTCAGTATAACATACTCCCAGCTGTATTACCTGTGCCCCCCTGATACAGTGACTCAGTATAACATACTCCCAGCTGTATTACCTGTGCTCCCTGATACAGTGACTCAGTATAACATAATCCCAGCTGTATTACCTGTGCTCCCTGATACAGTGACTCAGTATAACATACTCCCAGCTGTATTACCTGTGCTCCCTGTATCAGTGACTCAGTATAACATACTCCCAGCTGTATTACCTGTGCTCCCTGATACAGTGACTCAGTATAACATACTCCCAGCTGTATTACCTGTGCTCTCCTGATACAGTGACTCAGTATAACATACTCCCAGCTGTATTACCTGTGCTCCCTGATACAGTGACTCAGTATAACATACTCCCAGCTGTATTACCTGTGCTCCCTGTATCAGTGACTCAGTATAACATACTCCCAGCTGTATTACCTGTGCCCCCTGATACAGTGACTCAGTATAACATACTCCCAGCTGTATTACCTGTGCTCTCCTGATACAGTGACTCAGTATAACATACTCCCAGCTGTATTACCTGTGCTCTCCTGATACAGTGACTCAGTATAACATACTCCCAGCTGTATTACCTGTGCTCCCTGATACAGTGACTCAGTATAACATACTCCAAGCTGTATTACCTGTGCTCCCCTGATACAGTGACTCAGTATAACATACTCCCAGCTGTATTACCTGTGCTCCCCTGATACAGTGACTCAGTATAACATACTCCCAGCTGTATTACCTGTGCTCCCCTGATACAGTGACTCAGTATAACATACTCCCAGCTGTATTACCTGTGTCCCCTGATACAGTGACTCAGTATAACATACTCCCAGCTCTATTACCTGTGCTCCCTGTATCAGTGACTCAGTATAACATACTCCCAGCTGTATTACCTGTGCCCCCCTGATACAGTGACTCAGTATAACATACTCCCAGCTGTATTACCTGTGTCCCCTGATACAGTGACTCAGTATAACATACTCCCAGCTGTATTACCTGTGCTCCCTGATACAGTGACTCAGTATAACATACTCCCAGCTGTATTACCTGTGGCCCCAGTTCCCCCCCCCCCCCCCCCCCCGTGGCCTGGTATTTGCTTATCAGTCTTCTTTCTCTTGCAGACGACAGGTTTGTGGATCATGAGATCTCCATGGTCAGTCAGATCCTGGACACAGCGAATGTCTCCAGCCGTGGAAAGGGGTGAGCTGTGGATTTCTTGGTGGCAGGCGTGATGTGATTCATATTCCTCATATTGACAATATAATTAGTAAAAGTCAGCAGGGAATTGTGAATGATCAAGCATTCTATGAAGAGTCAAACTGGACCAGGGTATTGAGGGGTTGTTACGGTACCCTCAGCATCAGATACACAAACCGCCGTTTAGTAGACCTTACTGTAACGGACCGTCACACCCAGCAAGTCTTTCCTGGACCCTTGCTCTTTGTACCCAAATAGACAGGACATCTAGCAGTTAGGTACAGCAAGATTGAACTACTTTATTTGACAAACAACACAGACTTATAAAAGACATACACATGACATCACAGACATTAGTATACAATGGGGGGGATGGAACTAAACATAGTCCTCCAACTAACTGGGGCTAGGAAAACATTAGACATTCAGACTGCAAACCAAATTACCATACAGTGAGTAGACACACAGTAATAAACATAATGTACACAACATAATCAGTTTACCAGTTAATCCAGTTACTACAGAACAATGGATGTTGGAGTAAACTATTGGAGTCACTGTCACATTATAAACCTTCAGAGTGGTCTACTCACAGAATTAAACGTTACACATAAACCAATACACTAACAGAATATAACTAACAATATTAACGTATAGTGCTATAGCACATCCCTTACCCAGGTGGTCCATTCATTTGTGAGTTGGTTCGGTAGATTCAATCTACCAAACACCCAGGCAGAAAGGCACGAACAAGCCTTTCTGCAGGGGAAAATGCAAGCTTTTACCAGGGGGCCATAGTCCAGAGGCAGCAGGCGAGCAACCAGGCTTCTCCAGAACATAGTGGCGAGGTTGGTTCCGCCACATCTCTCCCCTTTTCCAAACAGACTAACAGGGTATCTGACCTCCTGCCGGTCAGTGCCCTGGTTAGTCCAGCAGCCCACCCACAAAACAGAAATAGCAGTACAGCCCACCAACAAGAAATGGTTACTACACCCGAGTAAGGGAGAAACTTGTCCATGTCCAGGTGCCTCACCACGGCTGTGTGGGGGACTGGTAGGCTGCCTAGGTGGGTTGCTGACTGGGTACTCTGCCCTGGTGCCAGCGCTACCACAGAAGTATCCTGGTTGGAGCCTGGTTGCTGGAGGGGGAGACCGACTGTCTCCCCTTTGGATACACTGCTCTGCTGCTGGAGGGGGAGACCGATTGTCTCCCCTTTGGACAAACCACCATGCTGCTGTGGGGGGAGACTGACTTTCTCCCCTTTGGCTAAACAGCCCTGTTGCTGGGGGACAGGACCGACTGTCCCTACCCCCTGTGCTGTAAGTGCAGAGACCACGGTCCCATCTGCACAGTTGTGGGGCTTACTGTCTCCCCCTGGTACTTTAAGCTGTCGCTGGGGAGAGGGGGTAACAAGCTCCTCTCCCATACATACTACCATCCGCTGGGGAGGGAGACCGACTGTCTCCGCTCCCAATACAGTGTCCTGCTGCTGGGGAAAGGAGACTGGGCTCTCTATTCCCTGCTGTATCTGCCGCTGGGGAGGGAGGACAAAGCTGATGGTGAAGTTGTAAGGTTGTAATGCTAAGCTCCACCGCAGCAGTCTACCATTGTCTCCCGAGACCGGGTTAAGCCAGACAAGGGGGTTGTGGTCCGTGATGAACTCCTGCCCGTACACATAGGGGCTCAATTTCTTTAATGCCCAGACCAGGGCGAAACACTCCTTCTCTACTGCCGCATAACTCACTACTACCCGGGGTAGTAGCTTTCTGCTGAGTTATGCAACAGGGTGCTCTCCTCCATCTTCCCCGACCTGGCTCAGCACAGCACCCAGTCCATAAATGAAGCATCTGGGTCTCAGCAACCGGTGGGCCGGTCTCGGCGGCACGGGTCTTGACAGCGTTCGCTTCAGAGGGATCCATGGGAGCGTAGGCAGAAACAAGGGGAGCCAAGTCATTTCCAAGGAGGACATCCGCCGGTAAGTCCCTCATGATCCCCACATTCACATGTCGGGCGCCCACTCCCCAATCCAAATGTACCCGTGCAACGGGTAGGCGAAACACAGCGCCTCCGGCTACTCTCACAACCACGGTGTCCCCAGTGTGCTGATTCTCTGGCACCAAGTGTTTTTGGAGCAATGTCATGGTCGCCCGGTATCCCGTAGACCACTGACTTCCTTCCCATTTACTTTAACCAGTTGTCGGTGTTGTTGGCGGTTATCGCGGTGGGCAGCTTGAACAGGGTCTGCCTCATGTAGGACGCCCCAACATTCCTCCTCCTCTACGCAGTGGGCAGCAGGCGGAGTAGGCCGTTGGTTCCCGCTGATCGGTCTCCTCCAGGACTGGTTCTGGTTAGCATTATTCAGCGGTCACTCTGGTCGTTTGTGCCCAAGCTGTTTGCACCCAAAACGACGGATAGGTTGGGAGTAGTCCCGGGAGTTGAACCGGGGTGGCTGGTAATAGTTATTAGCTGGAGGGGGTGCGGATGGGCGGTGCGTTGGTGGTTGGTAGATGGTAGGTGGAGGGGGTGCTGCTTGGCGATACTCTCCTCTGGCAGGAGATTTACCCATGGTACTGTCCAGTTTACGGGCATCCGTGTACTCGTCTGCCAGGCAAGCTGCTTCATGTAGAGTGTAGGGTTTACGATCCCTTACCCACTCTCTGACGCCTGGGGATAACTTCTCAAAACAGTGCTCCAGTAAGAACATCTGCAGCACTTCTTCCCCGGATACGGCTTGGCACCCTGCCATCCAGTGGGCAGCTATGCGGTGCACTTTACATGCCCATTCAACATACGAATCCCCAGCTAACTTGGCAGTGTCTCTGAACCGCCTCCTGTATGCCTCCGGTGTAACGGCATACCTGGAGAGCAAAGCTTCCTTCACTGCTACATAATCCCCAATCTCCTCATCTGGAATGGCCCGAAAAGCATCACTGGCCCGGCCGGATAACTTGCCTGATAATATAGTGACCCAGTCCTCTGGGGATACCTTGTGTAGACCACATTGCCGCTCAAAATCAGCAAGGTACCCATCAATCTCTCCTTCTGTCTCCACAAACGGTTTAAATGCAGTAAATGGTTGTGACGAAGTGCCCTTCGCCACTTGGTCTTGGAGAGCCCTGTTTGCCAGCCTCCTCCCCTGTGACTATGGCCCTGGGGTGTGTGGCCCTTTAAAAATGCCTAAAAAGCTAACTTTTGAACTGCTGGGTGGAATTGTTTGATTTTTAGTTATTTTCATATTTAAAGTATGCTGATTCTGAAAATGTATGTTTTATGTGAATGTGATGCATATTTTGAAAGTTATTAATATTGTATAAAACCTGTATATTTTAGCTTGGAGATAATTGAGCTGATACAAAGGTTAACTCAATTATCTCCCAAGCAGAGGAATGTACTGTAATTACTGGGATCCAAGTCTTTGTCCCAAGTTAAGATTGGATCCTCTCCTTTAATCCCTGTAATTCTTGTCACTTTTCCCATTGTCTTATGTAAGTCATTTAGTTTCCTGTGTGTATCTGAACTTGACACCTTTGTATCCTGAAAGGTGTGAGGCAGGATTTCCCTTTGTATGTCCTTAGGTTAAACTTTAATCCTGTTATAGTTCATTTGTCTAATCTGGTTTGTCAAGATGTTCAACTGTATATATTCTGTGTTTCTAAATCATTAAACAGTTCTGGTCAGTTCTTGTTTGACCTTCAAATCGCAGCCTTGACTCGTTTTGTGGGGAAAGAGTATCCTAGCTGTAAAATAGCTAGTGGGATTGATCTACACTGACAAGATCCGTCTGGATATCGAGACAAAGTGGCTTCTCTCTCTCTCTAAACTGGGATCCAGACTTTCTAGCGGTCCAGCTTCCAGCTAGCTTGGGAGTAACCGTAACAATGGTACTTTCTTTTTCTCCACCGGATTTGCTGGGGCTGCTGCAGCACCGCTTTGGCGAAGCAGGTTGGCCTCCACAGCGGCTATGACCCGGTCAATGGTCTCTATAGTCGGGTTGGGACCATAATGGGCCAGCCTGATTCTTACCGCCCGGTCAAAGCTTGCCTCCTCGGGGGTTCTGTTAGCTGTGCTGGACCCATTGGTTCCTTCAGCCCCTGGTACTCCATCCATTTCGTTTAATATTGTAATAATCTCCCTTTTCCTGAGATTACTGGCTTGTCTGCCTCTCTGTTCCAATAAATCCTTTAGGGTATCTCTTTTCAGCCTTTCGTACGGTATTTCCATTAATCCTGGCTGCAGTGGTCTCTCTGGGCGATGAGGGTCATCCCGTCGCTTGCCACCAATTGTTACGGTACCCTCAGCATCAGATACACAAACCGCCGTTTAGTAGATCTTCCCCCCCAATAACGAGACCACGCTCTGTGTTGAGGGTAAAACATGAACTGCTTTTACTGTGGGCTACACGCCCGTATTTATCCAGGTCTCCCACTTGGTGGACACTCCCCTAGGGGACCCAATGGGAGACTGTAACAATAGACAGACATAAGCCAATTTAGGACTCACAGACACAGATTATTCCCAGCAGGCATTATGATTTCCTCCCCCCTGCCCTGGAGATAATTGGGAAGTAATTCAATTATCTCCAGGACAGAGGCGAATTGCCATTTTAAATTCAACACAAAAAAAAACACATAAAACACATAACTTTATAATGGTCGAACATTTCCCATTCGTATCACATATCCCCAGATAGCCTGGATCTGTCACAGGGGTCTGTACCTGAGGGGTCTGTACCTGAGGGGTCTGTACCTGTGGGGTCTGTACCTGAGGGGTCTGTACCTGTGGGGTCTGTACCTGTGGGGTCTGTACCTGTGGGGTCTGTATCTCAGGGGTCTGTACCTGAGGGGTCTGTATCTCAGGGGTCTGTATTTCAGGGGTCTGTATTTCAGGGGTCTGTACCTGAGGGGTCTGTATCTCAGGGATATGTATCTCAGGGGTCTGTACCTGAGGGGTCTGTATCTCAGGGGTCTGTATTTCTGGGGTCTGTACCTGAGGGGTCTGTACCTGAGGGGTCTATACCTCAGCGGTCTGTACCTGTGGGGTCTGTACCTGTGGGGTCTGTACCTCAGGGGTCTGTACCTGAGGAGTCTGTATCTCAGGGGTCTGTACCTGAGGGGTCTGTACCTCAGGGGTCTGTACCTGAGGGGTGTATACCTCAGCGGTCTGTACCTGAGGGGTCTGTACCTCAGTGGTCTGTTTTGGGACCTCTTCTTTTCAATTTGTTTATTAATGATCTCCCAAGTTGTGCTGAGTGCCATGTCTCAGTGTTTGCTGATGACACTAAATTAGGTAAGGTAATACAGACTAATCTTGATGTTTTTTCTTTGCACTGTTCGGGTTCGTACCGAACATTAAGGTTTTGACCCCGGACCCGAACACGGACATTCCACTGTATGTTCGCGTTGGAGTTCGGGGCTTGGCAGGGCCAGTGCCACCTGTAAGGCAACCTAGGCAGTCTCCTAGGGCGCAACTTAGCAGGGGGCACTGGAACCGTGAAAAAATAATAATCCTTCCCCCTTACTAACCTCCTCACTGCTGCTCGGTCTCCCGGTGCAGGTCCATGGCTTTGAGGGAAGCGTTGTGCGCTCCCCTCCAGCCGATGCGGATTCAATAAAGTTTGTTTAAACTTTTTTTTTAAACAAACTTTATTGAATGCGCATTGGCTGGACGGGAACGCACAACGCTTCCCTCACAGCCATGGACCTGCACCGGGAGACCGAGCAGCAGTGAGGAGGTTGGTAAGGGGGAAGGGGGGAGGAAGAGGGTGGCTAAATCCTGGCACATTGAAAGGCATAATAATCCTGGCATATTGAGGGGCACAATCCTGGCATATTGAGGGGCACAATCCTGGCATATTGAGGGGCACAATCCTGGCATATTGAGGGGCACAATCCTGGCATATTGAGGGGCAGAATCCTGGGATATTGAGGGTCATAATCCTGGGATATTGAGGGTCATAATCCTGGGATATTGAGGGGCACAATCCTGGCATATTGAGGGGCACAATCCTGGCATATTGAGGGGCATAATCCTGGCATATTGAGGGGCACAATCCTGGCATATTGAGGGGCACAATCCTGGCATATTGAGGGGCAGAATCCTGGGATATTGAGGGTCATAATCCTGGCATATTGAGGGGCATAATAATCCTGGCATATTGAGGGTCATAATCCTGGCATATTGAGGGGCATAATCCTGGCATATTGGGTGGCTATATTGTAACTATATTAACACGGGGGAGATTTATCAGCCTGGCGTCTGTGTGTAACTATATTAACACGGGGGAGAATTAATAGCCTGGTGACTGTGTAACTATATTAACACGGGGGAGAATTATCAGCCTATTGACTGTGTAACTATATTAGCACGGGGGAGAATTATCAGCCTGGCGTCTGTGTGTAACTATATTAACACGGGGGAGAATTATCAGCCTGGCGACTGTGTAACTATATTAACACGGGGGAGAATTATCAGCCTGGCGACTGTGTGTAACTATATTAACACGGGGGAGAATTATCAGCCTGGCGACTGTGTGTAACTATATTAACACGGGGGAGAATTATCAGCCTGGCGTCTGTGTGTAACTATATTAATACGGGGGAGAATTATCAGCCTGGCGACTGTGTAACTATATTATCACGGGGGAGAATTATCAGCCTGGTGACTGTGTAACTATATTAGCATGGGGGAGAATTATCAGCCTGGTGACTGTGTAACTATATTAAAACGGGGGAGAGTTATCAGCATGGCGACTGTGTGTAACTATATTAACACGGGGGAGAATTATAAGCCTGGCGACTGTGTAACTATATTAACACGGGGGAGAATTATCAGCCTGGTGACTGTGTAACTATATTAGCACGGGGGAGAGTTATCAGCCTGGCGACTGTGTGTAACTATATTAACACGGGGAAGAATTATCAGCCTGGTGACTGTATAACTATATTAACACGGGGGAGAATTATCAGCCTGGCGACTGTGTGTAACTATATTAACACGGGGGAGAATTATCAGCCTGGCGACTGTGTAACTATATTAGCACGGGGGAGAATTATCAGCCTGGCGACTGAGTAACTATATTAGCACGGGGGAGAATTATCAGCCTGGCGACTGTGTAACTATGTTAGCATGGGGAGAATTATCAGCCTGGTGACTGTGTAACTATATTAACACGGGGGAGAATGATCAGCCTGGCGACTGTGTAACTATGTTAGCATGGGGAGAATTATCAGCATGGCGACTGTGTAACTATATTAACACGGGGGAGAATTATCAGCATGGCGACTGTGTAACTATATTAACACGGGGGAGAATTATCAGCCTGGTGACTGTGTAACTATATTAGCACGGGGGAGTATTATCAGCCTGGCCACTGTGTGTAACTATATTATCACGGGGGAGAATTATCCGCCTGGTGAATGTATAACTATATTAACATGGGGGAGAATTATCAGCCTGGTGACTGTGTAACTATATTAGCACGGGGGAGAATTATCAGCCTGGCGACTGTGTAACTATATTAACACGGGGCAGAATTATCAGCCTGGCGACTGTGTAACTATATTAACACGGGGGAGAATTATCAGCCTCGCGACTGTGTAACTATATTAACACGGGGGAGAATTATCAGCCTTGTGACTGTGTAACTATATTAGCATGGGGGAGAATTATCAGCCTGGCGACTGTGTAACTATATTAACACGGGGGAGAATTATCAGCCTGGTGACTGTGTGACTAAATTAACACGGGGGAGAATTATCAGCATGGCGACTGTGTAACTATATTAACACGGGGGAGAGTTATCAGCATGGCGACTGTGTAACTATATTAACACGGGGGAGAGTTATCAGCCTGGCGACTGTGTAACTATATTAACACGGGGGAGAATTATCAGCCTGGTGACTGTGTAACTATATTAACACGGGGGAGAATTATCAGCCTTGTGACTGTGTAACTATATTAGCATGGGGGAGAATTATCAGCCAGGTGACTGTGTAACTATATTAAAACGGGGGAGAGTTATCAGCATGTCGACTGTGTGTAACTATATTAACACGGGGGAGAGTTATCAGCCTGGCGACTGTGTAACTATATTAACACGGGGGAGAATTATCAGCCTGGCGACTGTGTAACTATATTAACACGGGGGAGAATTATCAGCCTGGCGACTGTGTGTAACTATATTAACACGGGGGAGAATTATCAGCCTGGCGACTGTGTGTAACTATATTAACACGGGGGAGAATTATCAGCCTGGCGTCTGTGTGTAACTATATTAATACGGGGGAGAATTATCAGCCTGGCGACTGTGTAACTATATTAACACGGGGGAGAATTATCAGCCTGGCGACTGTGTGTAACTATATTAACACGAGGGAGAATTATCAGCCTGGTGACTGTGTGTAACTATATTATCACGGGGGAGAATTATCAGCCTGGTGACTGTGTAACTATATTAGCATGGGGGAGAATTATCAGCCTGGTGACTGTGTAACTATATTAAAACGGGGGAGACTTATCAGCATGGCGACTGTGTGTAACTATATTAACACGGGGGAGAATTATAAGCCTGGCGACTGTGTAACTATATTAACACGGGGGAGAATTATCAGCCTGGTGACTGTGTAACTATATTAGCACGGGGGAGAATTATCAGCCTGGCGACTGTGTGTAACTATATTAACACGGGGAAGAATTATCAGCCTGGTGACTCTATAACTATATTAACACGGGGGAGAATTATCAGCCTGGCGACTGTGTGTAACTATATTAACACGGGGGAGAATTATCAGCCTGGCGACTGTGTAACTATATTAGCACGGGGGAGAATTATCAGCCTGGCGACTGAGTAACTATATTAGCACGGGGGAGAATTATCAGCCTGGCGACTGTGTAACTATATTAACACGGGGGAGAATGATCAGCCTGGCGACTGTGTAACTATGTTAGCATGGGGAGAATTATCAGCCTGGTGACTGTGTAACTATATTAACACGGGGGAGAATTATCAGCATGGCGACTGTGTAACTATATTAACACGGGGGAGAATTATCAGCCTGGTGACTGTGTAACTATATTAGCACGGGGGAGTATTATCAGCCTGGCCACTGTGTGTAACTATATTATCACGGGGGAGAATTATCAGCCTGGCGACTGAGTAACTATATTAACACGGGGGAGAATTATCAGCCTGGTGACTGTGTAACTATATTAGCACGGGGGAGAATTATCAGCCTGGCGACTGTGTAACTATATTAACACGGGGGAGAATTATCAGCCTGGCGACTGTGTAACTATATTAACACGGGGGAGAATTATCAGCCTCGCGACTGTGTAACTATATTAACACGGGGGAGAATTATCAGCCTTGTGACTGTGTAACTATATTAACACGGGGGAGAATTATCAGCCTGGTGACTGTGTGACTAAATTAACACGGGGGAGAATTATCAGCATGGCGACTGTGTAACTATATTAACACGGGGGAGAGTTATCAGCATGGCGACTGTGTAACTATATTAACACGGGGGAGAGTTATCAGCCTGGCGACTGTGTAACTATATTAACACGGGGGAGAATTATCAGCCTGGTGACTGTGTAACTATATTAACACGGGGGAGAATTATCAGCCTTGTGACTGTGTAACTATATTAGCATGGGGGAGAATTATCAGCCAGGTGACTGTGTAACTATATTAAAACGGGGGAGAGTTATCAGCATGTCGACTGTGTGTAACTATATTAACACGGGGGAGAGTTATCAGCCTGGCGACTGTGTAACTATATTAACACGGGGGAGAGTTATCAGCCTGGCGACTGTGTAACTTTATTAACACGGGGGAGAGTTATCAGCCTGGCGACTGTGTAACTATATTAACACGGGGGAGAGTTATCAGCCTGGCGACTGTGTAACTTTATTAACACGGGGGAGAATTATCAGCCTGGCGACTGTGTGTAACTATATTAACACGGGGAAGAATTATCAGCCTGGTGACTGTATAACTATATTAACACGGGGGAGAATTATCAGCCTGGCGACTGTGTGTAACTATATTAACACGGGGGAGAATTATCAGCCTGGCGACTGTGTAACTATATTAGCACGGGGGAGAATTATCAGCCTGGCGACTGTGTAACTATATTAGCACGGGGGAGAATTATCAGCCTGGCGACTGTGTAACTATATTAACACGGGGGAGAATGATCAGCCTGGCGACTGTGTAACTATGTTAGCATGGGGAGAATTATCAGCCTGGTGACTGTGTAACTATATTAACACGGGGGAGAATTATCAGCCTGGTGACTGTGTGACTAAATTAACACGGGGGAGAATTATCAGCATGGCGACTGTGTAACTATATTAACACGGGGGAGAGTTATCAGCATGGCGACTGTGTAACTATATTAACACGGGGGAGAGTTATCAGCCTGGCGACTGTGTAACTATATTAACACGGGGGAGAATTATCAGCCTGGTGACTGTGTAACTATATTAACACGGGGGAGAATTATCAGCCTTGTGACTGTGTAACTATATTAACACGGGGGAGAATTATCAGCCTTGTGACTGTGTAACTATATTAGCATGGGGGAGAATTATCAGCCAGGTGACTGTGTAACTATATTAGCATGGGGGAGAATTATCAGCATGGCGACTGTGTAACTATATTAACACGGGGGAGAATTATCAGCCTGGTGACTGTGTAACTATATTAGCATGGGGGAGAATTATCAGCCTGGCGACTGTGTAACTTTATTAGCACGGGGGAGTATTATCAGCCTGGCCACTGTGTGTAACTATATTATCACGGGGGAGAATTATCAGCCTGGTGACTGTGTAACTATATTAACACGGGGGAGAGTTATCAGCCTGGCGACTGTGTAACTATATTAACACGGGGGAGAGTTATCAGCCTGGCGACTGTGTAACTTTATTAACACGGGGGAGAATTATCAGCCTGGCGACTGTGTAACTATATTAACACGGGGGAGAGTTATCAGCCTGGCGACTGTGTAACTATATTAACACGGGGGAGAATTATCAGCCTCGCGACTGTGTAACTATATTAACACGGGGGAGAATTATCAGCCTTGTGACTGTGTAACTATATTAGCATGGGGGAGAATTATCAGCCTGGCGACTGTGTAACTATATTAACACGGGGGAGAGTTATCAGCCTGGTGACTGTGTAACTATATTAACACGGGGGAGAATTATCAGCATGGCGACTGTGTAACTATATTAACACGGGGGAGAATTATCAGCCTGGTGACTGTGTAACTATATTAGCACGGGGGAGAATTATCAGCCTGGCGACTGTGTAACTTTATTAGCACGGGGGAGTATTATCAGCCTGGCCACTGTGTGTAACTATATTATCACGGGGGAGAATTATCAGCCTGGTGACTGTGTAACTATATTAACACGGGGGAGAATTATCAGCCTGGCGACTGTGTAACTATATTAAAACGGGGGAGAGTTATCAGCCTGGCGACTGTGTAACTATATTAACACGGGGGAGAATTATCAGCCTGGCGACTGTGTAACTATATTAAAACGGGGGAGAGTTATCAGCCTGGCGACTGTGTAACTATATTAACACGGGGGAGAATTATCAGCCTGGTGACTGTATAACTATATTAACACGGGGGAGAATTATCAGCCTGGCGACTGTGTAACTATATTAACACTGGGGAGAATTATCAGCCTGGTGACTGTGTAACTATATTAACACGGGGGAGAATTATCAGCCTGGCGACTGTGTAACTATATTAGCACGGGGGAGAATTATCAGCATGGCGACTGTGTAACTATATTAACACGGGGGAGAATTATCAGCCTGGCGACTGTGTGTAACTATATTAACACGGGGGAGAATTATCAGCCTGGCGACTGTGTGTAACTATATTAACACGAGGGAGAATTATCAGCCTGGTGACTGTGTAACTATATTAGCACGGGGGAGAATTATCAGCCTGGTGACTGTGTAACTATATTAGCACGGGGGAGAATTATCAGCCTGGCGACTGTAACTACATTAACACGGGGGAGAATTATCAGCCTGGCGACTGTGTGTAACTATATTAACACGGGGGAGAATTATCAGCCTGGTGACTGTGTGTAACTATATTAACACGGGTGAGAATTATCAGCCTGGCGACTGTGTGTAACTATATTAACAAGGGGGAGAATTATCAGCCTGCTAACTGTGTAACTATATTAGCACGGGGGAGTATTATCAGCCTGGCCACTGTGTGTAACTATATTATCACGGGGGAGAATTATCAGCCTGGCGACTGTGTGTAACTATATTAACACGGGGTAGAATTATCAGCCTGGCGACTGTGTAACTATATTAACACGGGGGAGAATTATCAGCCTGGTGACTGTGTAACTATATTAGCATGGGGGAGAATTATCAGCCTGGTGACTGTGTAACTATATTAAAACTGGGGAGAGTTATCAGCATGGCGACTGTGTGTAACTATATTAACACGGGGGGAGAATTATCAGCCTGGCGACTGTGTGTAACTAATCTATATTAACACGGGGGAGAATTATCAGCCTGGCGACTGTGTGTAACTATATTAACACGGGGGAGAATTATCAGCCTGGTGACTGTATAACTATATTAACACGGGGGAGAATTATCAGCCTGGCGACTGTGTAACTATATTAACACGGGGGGAGAATTATCAGCCTGGTGACTGTGTAACTATATTAGCACGGGGGAGAATTATCAGCCTGGCGACTGTGTAACTATATTAGCACGGGGGAGAATTATCAGCCTGGCGACTGTGTGTAACTATATTAACACGGGGGAGAATTATCAGCCTGGCGACTGTGTGTATATCTCATGCTCTGTTCTCTGCTGATCGTGTCTTTGATTCAGGTTTCGCCGTTGGATAGATTGGACTCTCTCGCAGGTCCAGTTTGATGGTGGAAGTCGGCATTTCGGGAAGGGGATGCTGCAGGCCGCGGTCTTCACGTTAGACTCCGCAGAGGTAGTATGGTAAAGGAACCTGGAAGCAGGTCACAGAGCAGATCCCAGCTCATTCCTGAGACGTTGTCTATCTTGTTCCAGCTCTCATCCCTCCCCATGGAGATGGGCGTATCGGTGTCCCTCCCCCAGCAGCTGTTAAAGAGGGTGGAGGGTCCTCCCTCCAGGAGACTGCACGTGGTGAGGATTCGGGGGTCTTCTCTCTTCCAGGTAAGTCAGACTGCTTAAACTGGAAGCTGATTGGCACCCATTACCTCTCATACATCCATGTCACATATATGCCAGCCAGATCAGAAAAAAAACTATATACATTCCCCACGAAACGCGTTTGGCAAAAAAAATACCTCAGCCTCCTGGGAACTGTATCCACAACCTGGGACATTACTAATCAACCCTCTCCTACCCAGGACGCAGCCAATAGCACAATACTTGCAGAGGCCGTGATTGGGGTCAGTGTGGAGAACACACAGGTATCCAACCTGGGCGAAGACGTCATCTTCCTCTTCCAGCACGCGAATGTCCAGGTGAGACCCTGTTATCCCACAGTGATATCACCCAAGGATGTCCGGTATCAGTATATCTACTCAGTCACATGGCACGGTATCAGTATATCTGCTCAGTCACATGGCACGGTATCAGTATATCTGCTCAGTCACATGGCACGGTATCAGTATATCTGCTCAGTCACATGGCACGGTATCAGTATATCTGCTCAGTCACATGGCACGGTATCAGTATATCTGCTCAGTCACATTGCACGGTATCAGTATATCTGCTCAGTCACATGGCACGGTATCAGTATATCTGCTCAGTCACATGGCACGGTATCAGTATATCTGCTCAGTCACATGGCACGGTATCAGTATATCTGCTCAGTCACATGGCACGGTATCAGTATATCTGCTCAGTCACATGGCACGGTATCAGTATATCTGCTCAGTCACATTGCACGGTATCAGTATATCTGCTCAGTCACATGGCACGGTATCAGTATATCTGCTCAGTCACATGGCACGGTATCAGTATATCTGCTCAGTCACATGGCACGGTATCCGTATATCTGCTCAGTCACATGGCACGGTATCAGTATATCTGCTCAGTCACATTGCACGGTATCAGTATATCTGCTCAGTCACATGGCACGGTATCAGTATATCTGCTCAGTCACATGGCACGGTATCAGTATATCTGCTCAGTCACATTGCACGGTATCAGTATATCTGCCCAGTCACATGGCACGGTATCAGTATATCTGCTCAGTCACATGGCACGGTATCAGTATATCTGCTCAGTCACATTGCACGGTATCAGTATATCTGCTCAGTCACATTGCACAGTATCAGTATATCTGCCCAGTCACATGGCACGGTATCAGTATATCTGCTCAGTCACATGGCACGGTATCAGTATATCTGCTCAGTCACATTGCACGGTATCAGTATATCTGCTCAGTCACATGGCACGGTATCAGTATATCTGCCCAGTCACATGGCACGGTATCAGTATATCTGCTCAGTCACATTGCACGGTATCAGTATATCTGCTCAGTCACATTGCACGGTATCAGTATATCTGCCCAGTCACATGGCACGGTATCAGTATATCTGCCCAGTCACATGGCACGGTATCAGTATATCTGCTCAGTCACATGGCACGGTATCAGTATATCTGCTCAGTCACATGGCACGGTATCAGTATATCTGCTCAGTCACATGGCACGGTATCAGTATATCTGCTCAGTCACATGGCACGGTATCAGTATATCTGCTCAGTCACATTGCACGGTATCAGTATATCTGCTCAGTCACATGGCACGGTATCAGTATATCTGCTCAGTCACATGGCACGGTATCAGTATATCTGCTCAGTCACATGGCACGGTATCCGTATATCTGCTCAGTCACATGGCACGGTATCAGTATATCTGCTCAGTCACATTGCACGGTATCAGTATATCTGCCCAGTCACATGGCACGGTATCAGTATATCTGCTCAGTCACATGGCACGGTATCAGTATATCTGCTCAGTCACATGGCACGGTATCAGTATATCTGCCCAGTCACATGGCACGGTATCAGTATATCTGCTCAGTCACATGGCACGGTATCAGTATATCTGCTCAGTCACATGGCACGGTATCAGTATATCTGCTCAGTCACATGGCACGGTATCAGTATATCTGCTCCGTCACATGGCACGGTATCAGTATATCTGCTCAGTCACATTGCACGGTCTCAGTATATCTGCTCAGTCACATGGCACGGTATCAGTATATCTGCCCAGTCACATGGCACGGTATCAGTATATCTGCTCAGTCACATGGCACGGTATCAGTATATCTGCTCAGTCACATTGCACGGTATCAGTATATCTGCTCAGTCACATGGCACGGTATCAGTATATCTGCTCAGTCACATGGCACGGTATCAGTATATCTGCCCAGTCACATGGCACGGTATCAGTATATCTGCCCAGTCACATGGCACGGTATCAGTATATCTGCTCAGTCACATGGCACAGTATCAGTATATCTGCCCAGTCACATGGCACGGTATCAGTATATCTGCTCCGTCACATGGCACGGTATCAGTATATCTGCCCAGTCACATGGCACGGTATCAGTATATCTGCTCAGTCACATTGCACGGTATCAGTATATCTGCCCAGTCACATGGCACGGTATCAGTATATCTGCTCCGTCACATGGCACGGTATCAGTATATCTGCTCAGTCACATGGCACGGTCTCAGTATATCTGCCCAGTCACATGGCACGGTATCAGTATATCTGTTCAGTCACATGGCACGGTATCAGTATATCTGCCCAGTCACATGGCACGGTATCAGTATATCTGCCCAGTCACATGGCACGGTATCAGTATATCTGCCCAGTCACATGGCACGGTATCAGTATATCTGCTCAGTCACATGGCACGGTATCAGTATATCTGCTCAGTCACATGGCACGGTATCAGTATATCTGCTCAGTCACATGGCACGGTATCAGTATATCTGCTCAGTCACATGGCACGGTATCAGTATATCTGCTCAGTCACATGGCACGGTATCAGTATATCTGCTCAGTCACATGGCACGGTATCAGTATATCTGCTCAGTCACATGGCACGGTATCAGTATATCTGCTCAGTCACATGGCACGGTATCAGTATATCTGCCCAGTCACATGGCACGGTATCAGTATATCTGCCCAGTCACGTGGCACGGTATCAGTATATCTGCCCAGTCACGTGGCACGGTATCAGTATATCTGCCCAGTCACGTGGCACGGTATCAGTATATCTGCTCAGTCACGTGGCACGGTATCAGTATATCTGCTCAGTCACATGGCACGGTATCAGTATATCTGCCCAGTCACGTGGCACGGTATCAGTATATCTGCTCAGTCACATGGCACGGTATCAGTATATCTGCTCAGTCACATGGCACGGTATCAGTATATCTGCTCAGTCACATGGCACGGTATCAGTATATCTGCTCAGTCACATGGCACGGTATCAGTATATCTGCCCAGTCACGTGGCATACTATGGGTATATCTTCCCAGTCACATTGCACGGTATCAGTATATCTTCCCAGTCACGTGGCATACTATGGGTATATCTTCCCAGTCACGTGGAATACTATGGGTATATCTGCCCAGTCACGTGGCATGGTATTGGTATATCTGCTCAGTCACGTGGAATACTATGGGTATATCTGCCCAGTCACGTGGCATGGTATTGGTATATCTGCTCAGTCACGTGGCACGGTGACACGGGGTTATATTATAATATACAGCGCTGTTACGGTTACTCCCAGGCTAGCTGGAAGCTGGACCGCTAGAAAGTCTGGATCCCAGTTTAGAGAGAGAGAGAAGCCACTTTGTCTCGATATCCAGACGGATCTTGTAAGTGTAGATCAATCCCACTAGCTATTTTACAGCTAGGATACTCTTTCCCCACAAAACGAGTCAAGGCTGCGATTTGAAGGTCAAACAAGAACTGACCAGAACTGTTTAATGATTTAGAAACACAGAATATATACATGTTGAACATCTTGACAAACCAGATTAGACAAAGGAACTATAACAGGATTAAAGTTTAACCTAAGGACATACAAAGGGAAATCCTGCCTCACACCTTTCAGGATACAAAGGTGCCCAGCTCAGATACACACAGGAAACTAAATGACTTGCATAAGACAATGGGAGAGGTGACAATAACAGGGATTAAAGATAGGATCCAATCTTAACTTGGGGAAAGCACAGTGAATAGGACAAAGACTTGGATCCTAGTAATTACAGTACATTCCTCTGCTTGGGAGATAATTGAGTTAACCTTTGTATCAGCTCAATTATCTCCAAGCTAAAATATACAGGTTTTATACAATATTAATAACTTTCAAAATATGCATCACATTCACAGAAAACATACATTTTCAGAATCAGCATACTTTAAATATGAACATAACTAAAAATCAAACAATTCCAGGGTAAATAACAGTTTTGTAACAAGCGCCCAGGTATTTAATTGCAAGCTCCTTGGGTTAGTCCAGACTGACCTTCCTTTCATCTTCCTGCAGGAAAACGTCTCCTCCGTGTGTGTCTTTTGGAACGGTGGGTAACCGAATCCTCGCTATCCCGTGTGCTTACACATGTAGCATAGTCCCATGATATTTGCATGTGTCGCACAGTCCCATGTCTAATACACATGTAGCACGGTCCCATGAAATTTGCATGTGTCGCACAGTCCCGTGTGCTTACACATGTGGCACGGTCCCATGATATTTGCATGTGTCGCACAGTCCCGTGTCTAATACACATGTGGCACGGTCCCATGATATTTGCATGTGTCGCACAGTCCCGTGTGCTTACACATGTGGCACGGTCCCATGATATTTGCATGTGTCGCACAGTCCCGTGTCTAATACACATGTGGCACGGTCCCATGAAATTTGCATGTGTCGCACAGTCCCGTGTCTAATACACATGTGGCACGGTCCCATGATATTTGCATGTGTCGCACAGTCCCGTGTCTAATACACATGTGGCACGGTCCCATGATATTTGCATGTGTCGCACAGTCCCGTGTCTAATACACATGTGGCACGGTCCCATGATATTTGCATGTGTCGCACAGTCCCGTGTCTAATACACATGTGGCACGGTCCCATGATATTTGCATGTGTCGCACAGTCCCGTGTCTAATACACATGTGGCACAGGCACTTATTGCTAATCCTGATTTCGCTGCAGAGTCTACAGACAGCTGGAGCAGCCACGGCTGTCTTACCATCTCCAGAGGACCCCAGACCCAGTGCAACTGCTCCCACCTCACCTACTTCGCTGTCCTGATGGTGAGTGTCTGTCCTGAACCAACCCTTCTAACTGCCCCCCTCTCCCTCTAACTGCCCCTCTCTTCCTCTAACTGCCCCCCTCTCCCTCTAACTGCCCCCCTCTCCCTCTAACTGCCCCCCTCTCCCTCTAACTGCCCCCCTCTCCCTCTAACTGCCCCCACTCTCCCTCTAACTGCCCCCTCTCCCTCTAACTGCCCCCACTCTCCCTCTAACTGCCCCCACTCCCCTTCTAACTGCCCCCACTCCCCTTCTAACTGCCCCCACTCCCCTTCTAACTGCCCCCCTCTTCCTCTAACTGCCCCCCTCTTCCTCTAACTGCCCCCCCTCTCCCTCTAACTGCCCCCACTCTCCCTCTAACTGCCCCCACTCTCCCTCTAACTGCCCCCACTCTCCCTCTAACTGCCCCCACTCTCCCTCTAACTGCCCCCACTCTCCCTCTAACTGCCCCCACTCTCCCTCTAACTACCCCCACTCTCCCTCTAACTGCCCCCACTCTCCCTCTAACTGCCCCCACTCTCCCTCTAACTGCCCCCACTCTCCCTCTAACTGCCCCCACTCTCCCTCTAACTGCCCCCACTCTCCCTCTAACTGCCCCCACTCCCCTTCTAACTGCCCCCTCTCTCCCTCTAACTGCCCCCACTACCCCTGACCTTACCCTTCCCTGCAGTAGTACCCTTGCAGCCCAGCCTGTGTGAGTATTGATTGCTAGTTTGTGTATTGGTAGAGAGTTGAGAATCAGAGGATATCAGAGATTCACCTGGTCTCTCTCACTGCCCTGACCTTTGCTGGCTGCACCATCTCTGCCATTGCCGCTCTCTTCACCATCTTCTGGAGCTGCTGCAGCAGGTAACCGCCAGAGTACCCCCCCCCCCCCCGTGCCAAAGTCCCCCTCCCAGACCCCCCCCCCGTGCCAGAGACCCCCTTACCGTGCCAGAAACCCCCCCCGTGCCAGAGCCCCCCCCCGTGCCAGAGCCCCCCCCCCGTGCCAGAGGCCCCCCTGTGCCAGAGCCCAAAACCCCCGCCCCCCCGTGCCAGAGCCCCCCTGTGCCAGAGCCTCCCTCCGTGCCAGAGGCCCCCCCTCTTGTGCCAGAGACCCCCCATCCAGTACAAGCGCCCCCCCCCGTACCAGCGCCCCCCCCCCCGTCCGTGCCAGAGACCCCTGTGCCAGTCACACACTGTATTTCCCCGCAGGGCTGTGCATTCTAACCCCACACTCCAGATTCACATACACCTGCTGGCTGCCTTGTTTCTCCTGGACTCCAGTTTCATGATAAGCGCGTTGGTCGGGGCGCTGGAGCTTCCGCTGCTGTGTAAGAGTGCCGCCATCTTCCTTCACACCGCACAGCTCTGCACCTTCTCCTGGATGGCCATCGAAGGCTTCAACCTCTACCAGCTGGTGGTCAAAGTCTTTGATACGTCAATAAATACAGGGAAGCTGGCACTGGTAGGCTGGGGTGAGTATCTGGAGCTGTCACCCCTGCGCATTCCACAATGTCTCCAGCCACTGACCAATTATTTCAACATTCGCCCCTGCGCATTCCACAATGTCTCCAGCCACTGACCAATTATTTCAACATTCGCCCCTGCGCATTCCACAATGTCTCCAGCCATTCACCCCTGCGCATTCCACAATGTCTCCAGCCACTGACCAATTATTTCAACATTCGCCCCTGCGCATTCCACAATGTCTCCAGCCACTGACGCAATGATGTCAGATATTAGCCCCTGCGCATTCCACAATGTCTCCAGCCACTGACGCAGTTATGTCAGCCATTCGCCCCCGTGCATTCCACAATGTCTTCAGCCACTGCACAATGTCAGCCATTCGCCCCTGCGCATTCCACAATGTCTCCAGCCACTGACAGTTATGTCAGCCATTCGCCCCTGCGCATTCCACAATGTCTCCAGCCACTGACGCAATGATGTCAGCCATTCACCCCTGCGCATTCCACAATGTCTCCAGCCACTGATGCAGTTATGTCAGCCATTCACCCCTGCGCATTCCACAATGTCTCCAGCCACTGATGCAGTTATGTCAGCCATTCACCCCTGCGCATTGCACTAAATCTCTGGCCCTTCCCACAGGAGCCCCTGTACTGATTGTATCTGTCATTACGCTGACCAGTTATGACCATTATGGTTCTCACAGTATCATGGTTGATAGATCGTCCTCCGACTTCCAGGCTACAATGTAAGTACATAATGGCAGTGCTATTGCTGCATTTATAGGAAAGGGGACACTTGCTTGTAAGACAGTACTGGGCGCCTGGCAGAGAGGGAGCAAAGGGGAGCCGGCAGCAAGGTAGCGAGGGGGAGCCCAGCAGCAAGGTAGCGAGGGGGAGCCCGGCAGCAAGGTAGCGAGGGGGAGCCCGGCAGCAAGCTAGCGAGGGGGAACCCGGCAGCAAGGTACAAGGTAGCGAGGGGGAGCCCAGCAGCGAGGGTAGCGAGGGGGAACCCGGCAGCAAGGTACAAGGTAGCGAGGGGTGCCCAGTAGCGAGGGGGATCCTGGTAGCGAGGGGGAGCCCAGCATCAAGGTAGCGAGGGGGAGCCCGGCAGCAAGGTACAAGGTAGCGAGGGGGAGCCCAGCAACGAGGGTAGCGAGGGGGAGCCCGGTAGCGAGGGGGAGCCCGGCAGCAAGGAAGCAAGGGGGAGCCCGGCAGCAAGGTACAAGGTAGCGAGGGGGAGCCCAGCAGCGAGGGTAGCGAGGGGGATCCCGGTAGCGAGGGGGAGCCCGGCAGCAAGGAAGCAAGGGGGAGCCCGGCAGCAAGGTACAAGGTAGCGAGGGGGAGCCCAGCAGCGAGGGTAGCGAGGGGGATCCCGGTAGCGAGGGGGAGCCCAGCAGCAAGGTAGCGAGAGGGAGCCCGGCAGCAAGGTACAAGGTAGCGAGGGGGAGCCCAGCAACGAGGGTAGCGAGGGGGAGCCCGGTAGCGAGGGGGAGCCCGGCAGCAAGGAAGCAAGGAAGCAAGGGGGAGCCCGGCAGCAAGGTACAAGGTAACGAGGGGGAGCCCGGCAGCAATCTAGAGAGGGGGAGCCCGGCAGCAAGCTAGAGAGGGGGAGCCCGGCAGCAAGGTAGCGAGGGGGAGCCCGGCAGCAAGGTACAAGGTAGCGAGGGGGCGCCCGGCAGCAATCTAGTGAGGGGGAGCCCGGCAGCAAGGTAGCGAGGGGGAGCCCGGCAGCAAGCTAGAGAGGGGGAGCCCGGCAGCAAGGTAGCGAGGGGGAGCCCGGCAGCAAGCTAGAGAGGGGGAGCCCGGCAGCAAGGTAGCGAGGGGGAGCCCGGCAGCAAGCTAGAGAGGGGGAGCCCGGCAGCAAGCTAGAGAGGGGGAGCCCGGCAGCAAGGTAGCGAGGGGAAGCCCGGCAGCAAGGAAGCAAGGGGGAGCCCGGCAGCAAGGTACAAGGTAGCGAGGGGGAGCCCGGCAGCAAGGTACAAGGTAGCGAGGGGGAGCACGGCAGCAAAGTACAAGGTAGCGAGGGGGAGCCCGGTAGCAAGGTAACGAGGGGGAGCCCGGCAGCAAGGTAGCGAGGGGGAGCCCGGCAGCAAGGTAGCGAGGGGGAGCCCGGCAGCAATGTAGTGAGGGGGAGCCCGGCAGCAAGGTAGCGAGGGGGAGCCTGGCAGCAAGGTAGCGAGGGGGAGCCTGGCAGCAAGGTAGCGAGGGGGAGCCTGGCAGCAAGCTAGCGAGGGGTAGCCCAGCAGCAAGGTACAAGTTAGTAAGCGGGAGCCCGGCAGCAAAGTACAAGGTAGCGAGGGGGAGCCCGGCAGCAAGGTACAAGGTAGCGAGGGGGAGCCCGGCAGCAAGGTAGCGAGGGGGAGCCCGGCAGCAAGGTAGCGAGGGGGAGCCCGGCAGCAAGTTAGCGAGGGGGAGCCCGGCAGCAAATTTAGCGAGGGGGAGCCCGGCAGCAAGGTAGCGAGGGGGAGCCCGGCAGCAAGGTAGCGAGGGGGAGCCCGGCAGCAAGGTAGCGAGGGGGAGCCCGGCAGCAAGGTAGCGAGGGGGAGCCCGGCAGCAAGGTAGCGAGGGGGAGCCCGGCAGCAAGCTAGCGAGGGGGAACCCGGCAGCAAGGTACAAGGTAACGAGGGGGAGCCCAGCAGCGAGGGTAGCGAGGGGGAACCCGGCAGCAAGGTACAAGGTAGCGAGGGGGAGCCCAGCAGCGAGTGTAGCGAGGGGGATCCCGGTAGCGAGGGGGAGCCCGGCAGCAAGGTAGCGTGGGGGAGCCCGGCAGCAAGGTACAAGGTAGCGAGGGGGAGCCCAGCAACGAGGGTAGCGAGGGGGAGCCCGGTGGCGAGGGGGAGCCTGGCAGCAAGGAAGCAAGGGGAAGCCCGGCAGCAAGGAAGGAAGGGGGAGCCCGGCAGCAAGGTACAAGGTAGCGAGGGGGAGCCCAGCAGCGAGGGTAGCGAGGGGGATCCCGGTAGCGAGGGGGAGCCCAGCAGCAAGGTAGCGAGGGGGAGCCCGGCAGCAAGGTACAAGGTACGGAGGGGGAGCCCAGCAACGAGGGTAGCGAGGGGGAGCCCGGTAGCGAGGGGGAGCCCGGCAGCAAGGAAGCAAGGGGGAGCCCGGCAGCAAGGTACAAGGTAACGAGGGGGAGCCCGGCAGCAAGGTACAAGGTAGCGAGGGGGAGCCCGGCAGCAAAGTACAAGGTAGCAAGGGGGAGCCCGGCAGCAAGGTAGCGAGGGGGAGCCCGGCAGCAAGCTAGAGAGGGGGAGCCCGGCAGCAAGGTAGCGAGGGGGAGCCTGGCAGCAAGGTAGCGAGGGGGAGCCTGGCAGCAAGGTAGCGAGGGGGAGCCCAGCAGCAAGGTAGTGAGGGGGAGCCTGGCAGCAAGCTAGCGAGGGGTAGCCCAGCAGCAAGGTACAAGGTAGTAAGGGGGAGCCCGGCAGCAAGGTACAAGGTAGCGAGGGGGAGCCCGGCAGCAAGGTACAAGCTAGCGAGGGGGAGCCCGGCAGCAAGCTAGCGAGGGGGAGCCCGGCAGCAAGGGGGAGCCCGGCAGCAAGGTAGCGAGGGGGAGCCCGGCAGCAATCTAGCGAGGGGGAGCCCGGCAGCAAGCTAGCGAGGGGGAGCCTGGCATGCAACATAGCAACGGGGAGCCCGACAGCAAGGTAGCGAGGGGGAGCCCGACAGCAAGGTACAAGGTAGCGAGGGGGAGCCCAGCAGCGAGGGTAGCGAGGGGTAGCCCGGTAGCGAGGGGGAGCCCGGCAGCAAGGTAGCGAGGGGGAGCCCGGCAGCAAGGTAGCGAGGGGGAGCCCGGCAGCAAGGTAGCGAGGGGGAGCCCGGTAGCGAGGGGGAGCCCGGCAGCAAGGTAGCGAGGGGGAACCCGGCAGCAAGGTACAAGGTAGCGAGGGGGAGCCTGGTAGCGAGGGGGAACCCGGCAGTAAGGTACAAGGTAGCGAGGGGTGCCCAGCAGCGAGGGTAGCGAGGGGGATCCCGGTAGCGAGGGGGAGCCCGGCAGCAAGGTAGCGAGGGGGAGCCCGGCAGCAAGGTAGCGAGGGGGAGCCCGGCAGCAAGGTACAAGGTAGCGAGGGGGAGCCCAGCAATGAGGGTAGCAAGGGGGAGCCCGGTAGCGAGGGGGAGCCCGGCAGCAAGGAAGCAAGGGGGTGCCCAGCAGCAAGGTACAAGGTAGCGAGGGGGAGCCCAGCAGCGAGGGTAGCGAGGGGGATCCCGGCAGCAAGGTACAAGGTAGCGAGGGGGAGCCCAGCAACGAGGGTAGCGAGGGGGAGCCCGGTAGCGAGGGGGAGCCCGGCAGCAAGGAAGCAAGGGGGAGCCCGGCAGCAAGGATCAAGGTAACGAGGGGGAGCCCGGCAGCAAGGTACAAGGTAGCGAGGGGGGAGCTCGGCAGCAAAGTACTAGGTAGCGAGGGGGAGCCCGGCAGCAAGGTAGCGAGGGGGAGCCCGGCAGCAAGCTAGAGAGGGGGAGCCCGGCAGCAAGGTAGCGAGGGGGAGCCCGGCAGCAAGGTAGCGAGGGGGAGCCCAGCAGCAAGGTAGCAAGGGGGAGCCTGGCAGCAAGCTAGCGAGGGGTAGCCCAGCAGCAAGGTACAAGGTAGTAAGGGGGAGCCCGGCAGCAAGGTACAAGGTAGCGAGGGGGAGCCCGGCAGCAAGCTAGCGAGGGGGAGCCCGGCAGCAAGCTAGCGAGGGGGAGCCCGGCAGCAAGGTAGCGAGGGGGAGCCCGGTAGCGAGGGGGAGCCCGGCAGCAATCTAGCGAGGGGGAGCCCGGCAGCAAGCTAGCGAGGGGGAGCCTGGCATGCAACATAGCAACGGGGAGCCCGGCAGCAAGGTAGCGAGGGGGAGCCCGACAGCAAGGTAGCGAGGGGGAGCCCGGCAGCAAGGTAGCGAGGGGGAGCCTGGCAGCAAGCTAGCGAGGGGTAGCCCAGCAGCAAGGTACAAGGTAGTAAGGGGGAGCCCGGCAGCAAGGCACAAGGTAGCGAGGGGGAGCCCGGCAGCAAGGTACAAGCTAGCGAGGGGGAGCCCGGCAGCAAGCTAGCGAGGGGGAGCCCGGCAGCAAGTTAGCGAGGGGGAGCCCGGCAGCAAGTTAGCGAGGGGGAGCCCGGCAGCAAGTTAGCGAGGGGGAGCCCGGCAGCAATCTAGCGAGGGGGAGCCCGGCAGCAAGCTAGCGAGGGGGAGCCTGGCATGCAACATAGCAACGGGGAGCCCGGCAGCAAGGTAGCGAGGGGGAGCCCGACAGCAAGGTACAAGGTAGCGAGGGGGAGCCCAGCAGCGAGGGTAGCGAGGGGGAAGCCCGGTAGCGAGGGGGAGCCCGGCAGCAAGGTAGCGAGGGGGAGCCCGGCAGCAAGGTAGTGAGGGGGAGCCCGGTAGCGAGGGGGAGCCCGGCAGCAACGTAGCGAGGGGGAGCCCAGCAGCGAGGGTAGCGAGGGGGAGCCCGGCAGCAAGGTAGTGAGGGGGAGCCCGGCACTCTCCACCCATGTTTACTACGCTGTGATGGGAGGTGTGTGAAAGCTCAGGGAGGCGTTAACTCTATATATGCTGTGCTGTAGATGCTGGCTCACCGAACCAGTCATTCACCTGGCACTGAATGTGGGGGTGTTTGGGGTCGTTCTTTTGCTGAACATTGGGATGCTGATCGCCATGACCCGCTGCGTTTTACGTCTGACACTCCATTCCCGTGGGGAGAAAGTCCGGCACTGCATCACTCTGCTGGGGCTCAGCTGTATGCTTGGGCTCCCCTGGGGAGTGGCCTTTTTCTCGTTTGGGGTCCTGTACCTGCCCATGCAATACACATTCAGCATCCTGAACTCCTTGCAAGGTGAGTGCCTGGCATAGCCGTGTAATGCCACGTGTAATGCCACGTGTAATGCCACGTGTGTCCTGTTACCTTCACTGTGAGAACCTATTAACATGTAGCACACTCCCTGGGGGTATAAATGAAGATTTGAAGGAGGGATCAAGGTGGTATTTGGAGGGGCAGCAGGCTGGGGGTATATATGAAGATATTAAGGAGGGATCAGGAGGGTATTTGGAGGGGCAGCAGGCTGGGGGTATATATGAAGATGTTTAGGGGGATCAGCGGGGTATTTGGAGGGGCAGCAGGCTGGGGGTATATATGAAGATATTAAGGAGGGATTTGGAGGGGCAGCAGGCTGGGGGTATATATGAAGATGTTTAGGGGGATCAGGGGGGTATTTGGAGGGGCAGCAGGCTGGGGGTATATATGAAGATGTTTAGGGGGATCAGGGGGGTATTTGGAGGGGCAGCAGGCTGGGGGTATATATGAAGATGTTTAGGGGGATCAGGGGGGTATTTGGAGGGGCAGCAGGCTGGGGGTATATATGAAGATGTTTAGGGGGATCAGGGGGGTATTTGGAGGGGCAGCAGGCTGGGGTATATATGAAGATGTTTAGGCGGATCAGGGGGGTATTTGGAGGGGCAGCAGGCTGGCAGTATATATGAAGATGTTTAGGGGGATCAGGGGGAATATATATTATTATGGAGGATTTATGATTTTGGAAATGCTGTGGTCCTTACCGTACCTCTCACCTTTTAGGGTTTTTCATATTCCTGTGGTATTGGGCCTTGTCTCAGCCTCGTGAGAGCGAGTCACACCGATCCTCCTACAGTGCCAGTACCACGCCAGCATCGCCAAGGACTGACCAAAGCGTCATCATGTCTGACCACAAGAAGCTGCTCACCTGATGCCCGTTACACAATGGATCTGCCCTGCCAACTGCCTGATGCTGCCTTAGCACTTAAGTTAATCACCCCACTCAGGGGCATCGCCTGCTCTCCTTGTCCTCTTGGCTAGTGGGCTTCACAGTACCTCTGTCATTCAGGGACACTGTACGATGAGACACACAGGCGTAATATATATAAAATCACATGCACACAATGTCACCTATACATAACATATATAATTATAGAAATTATTCTGAAGTGTTGGGAACCATGCAGATTATAGATTTAATAATATATTTAGATAATATACATAGTCATACACAATATGTGTGTATATATATATATATATATATATATATATATATAGTTCCAAGCTTCACAGTAATTTAGATTATATAAGTAATATGTATTTTCTGTGTGCATGTGACTGTGATTGTGTAAAAGTTGCACACACACAGTCGCACACGCACACAGTCGCACACGCACATAGTCGCACACGCACACAGTTGCACACACACACACACAGTCGCACACACAGTCACACACAGTCGCACACACACATAGTCGCACACAGTCGCACACGCACACAGTCGCACACGCACACAGTCGCACACGCACACAGTCGCACACACACACAGTCGCACACACACACAGTCGCGCACACACACACACAGTCGCACACACACACACAGTCGCACACACTTTGGACTTCCTAACCCATGCTTGCACAGAGTTTCGTGTGACGGAGGGACTTGAGAAGTCTTTCCTGATTGGCTGAGAGTTCTTGCCCCGGAATGTGGTTGCCCAGGGTTACCTGCATGGGTCAGTCTAGCCCTATAATCTCTTTCCACGCCCTGCTGAGACACGAGTCATTCTTGGAGAGACACGCTGTACACTGCTGCGCGGTGCGTGGCTTCCTTTCTGTATATAAGGGAATTTTAAATAAATAAACTGTAAAACCTGTGGATGTGTCTGAGCAGCTTCCGTGGCTAAAGGGAATGTAGACATTCCAGTGTGGTAAACGCACAGGGCATTGTCGAATGCGTAGGGGGAGTCGTTAAAATAATTCCTTTATTCACATAACCTGTTAAGGTCTAGAAAGTCCAACAAGTTCACACCGGTGACCATTACCGTAAAGAATCCCTTCCTTTGCTGTCTATGAAATCTTTGCTCTTCCAGTCTCAGGGGGTGACCTCTTGTTCTTTGTACCTTTCTGTTAATGAACAGGTCCCTGGAGAGCTCCTTATATTGGCCCTGCAAATATTTATATAATGTTATCAAATCCAAGATCCTCCAATCCCCTTATTAGTTTTGTAGCCCTCCTTTGCACTTGTGACGGAAGCCCCTGGTACCCCGACTGAGTACCTGCATCAGAGCTCGGCTTCATTGCTGTGATAGGCACCTCAACACCAGACAGAACCAGTGCTGTAGGTAGCTGCTCTAATTCACCAGACAGAACCAGTGCTGTAGGTAGCTGCTCTAATTCACCACACAGAACCAGTGTTGTAGGTAGCTGCTCTAATTCACCAGGCAGAACCAGTGCTGTAGGTAGCTGCTCTAATTCACCAGACAGAACCAGTGCTGTAGGTAGCTGCTCTAATTCACCAGACAGGACCAGTGCTGTAGGTAGCTGCTCTAATTCACCAGACAGAACCAGTGCTGTAGGTAACTGCTCTAATTCACCAGGCAGAACCAGTGCTGTAGGTAACTGCTCTAATTCACCAGACAGAAACAGTGCTGTAGGTAGCTGCTCTAATTCACCAGACAGAACCAGTGCCGTAGGTAGCTGCTCTAATTCACCAGACAGAACCAGTGCAGTAGGTAGCTGCTCTAATTCACCAGACAGAACCAGTGCTGTAGGTAGCTGCTCTAATTCACCAGGCAGAACCAGTGCTGTAGGTAGCTGCTCTAATTCACCAGACAGAACCAGTGCAGTAGGTAGCTGCTCTAATTCACCAGACAGAACCAGTGCTGTAGGTAGCTGCTCTAATTCACCAGACAGAACCAGTGCAGTAGGTAGCTGCTCTAATTCACCAGACAGAACCAGTGCTGTAGGTAGCTGCTCTATTTCACCACACAGAACCAGTGCTGTAGGTAGCTGCTCTAATTCACCAGACAGAACCAGTGTTGTAGGTAGCTGCTCTAATTCACCAGACAGAACCAGTGCTGTAGGTAGCTGCTCTAATTCACCAGACAGAACCAGTGTTGTAGGTAGCTGCTCTAATTCACCAGACAGAACCAGCGCTGTAGGTAGCTGCTCTAATTCACCAGACAGAACCAGTGCTGGAGGTAGCTGCTCTAATTCACCAGACAGAACCAGTGCTGTAGGTAGCTGCTCTAATTCACCAGACAGAACCAGTGCTGTAGGTAGCTGCTCTAATTCACCAGACAGAACCAGTGCTGTAGGTAGCTGCTCTAATTCACCAGACAGAACCAGTGCAGTAGGTAGCTGCTTTAATTCACCAGACAGAACCAGTGCTGTAGGTAACTGCTCTAATTCATCAGACAGAACCAGTGCTGTAGGTAGCTGCTCTAATTCACCAGACAGAACCAGTGCTGTAGGTAGCAGCTCTAATTCCCCAGGCAGAACCAGTGCTGTAGGTAGCTGTTCTAATTCACCAGACAGAACCAGTGTGGTAGGTAGCTGCTCTAATACACCAGACAGAACCAGTGCTGTAGGTAGCTGCTCTAATTCCCCAGACAGAACCAGTGCTGTAGTTAGCTGCTCTAATTCACCAGACAGAACCAGTGCTGTAGGTAGCTGCTCTAATTCCCCAGACAGAACCAGTGCTGTAGGTAACTTCTCTAATTCACCAGACAGAACCAGTGCTGTAGGTAGCTGCTCTAATTCACCAGACAGAACCAGTGCTGTAGGTAGCTGCTCTAATTCACCAGACAGAACCAGTGCTGTAGGTAGCTGCTCTAATTCACCAGACAGAACCAGTGCTGTAGGTAGCTGCTCTAATTCACCAGACAGAACCAGTGCTGTAGGTAGCTGCTCTAATTCACCAGACAGAACCAGTGCTGTAGGTAGCTGCTCTAATTCACCAGACAGAACCAGTGCTGTAGGTAGCTGCTCTAATTCACCAGACAGAACCAGTGCTGTAGGTAGCTGCTCTAATTCACCAGACAGAACCAGTGCTGTAGGTAGCTGCTCTAATTCACCAGACAGAACCAGTGCTGTAGGTAGCTGCTCTAATACACCAGACAGAACCAGTGCTGTAGGTAGCTGCTCTAATTCACCAGACAGAACCAGTGCTGTAGTTAGCTGCTCTAATTCACCAGACAGAACCAGTGCTGTAGGTAGCTGCTCTAATTCCCCAGACAGAACCAGTGCTGTAGGTAACTTCTCTAATTCACCAGACAGAACCAGTGCTGTAGGTAGCTGCTCTAATTCACCAGACAGAACCAGTGCTGTAGGTAGCTGCTCTAATTCACCAGGCAGAACCAGTGCTGTAGGTAACTGCTCTAATTCACCAGAGAGAACCAGTGCTGTAGGTAGCTGCTCTAATTCACCAGACAGAACCAGTGCTGTAGGTAGCTGCTCTAATTCCCCAAACAGAACCAGTGCTGTAGGTAGCTGCTCTAATTCACCAGACAGAACCAGTGCTGTAGGTAGCTGCTCTAATTCACCAGACAGAAGCAGTGCTGTAGGTAGCTGCTCTAATTCACCAGACAGAACCAGTGCTGTAGGTAGCTGCTCTAATTCACCAGACAGAACCAGTGCTGTAGATAGCTGCTCTAATTCATCAGACAGAACCAGTGCTGTAGGTAGCTGCTCTAATTCACCAGACAGAACCAGTGCTGTAGGTAGCTGCTCTAATTCACCAGACAGAACCAGTGTTGTAGGTAGCTGCTCTAATTCACCACACAGAACCAGTGCTGTAGGTAGCTGCTCTAATTCACCACACAGAACCAGTGCTGTAGGTAGCTGCTCTAATTCACCACACAGAACCAGTGCTGTAGGTAGCTGCTCTAATTCACCACACAGAACCAGTGCTGTAGGTAGCTGCTCTAATTCACCAGACAGAACCAGTGCTGTAGGTAGCTGCTCTAATTCACCAGACAGAACCAGTGCTGTAGGTAGCTGCTCTAATTCATCAGACAGAACCAGTACTGTAGGTAGCTGCTCTAATTCACCAGACAGAACCAGTGCTGTAGGTAGCTGCTCTAATTCACCAGACAGAACCAGTGCTGTAGGTAGCTGCTCTAATTCACCAGACAGAACCAGTGCTGTAGGTAGCTGCTCTAATTCCCCAGACAGAACCAGTGCTGTAGGTAGCTGCTCTAATTCACCAGACAGAACCAGTGCTGTAGGTAGCTGCTCTAATTCACCAGACAGAACCAGTGCTGTAGGTAGCTGCTCTAATTCCCCAGACAGAACCAGTGCTGTAGGTAGCTGCTCTAATTCTCCAGACAGAACCAGTGCTGTAGGTAACTGCTCTTATTCACCAGACAGAACCAGTGCTGTAGGTAGCTGCTCTAATTCACCAGACAGAACCAGTGCTGTAGGTAGCTGCTCTAATTCACCAGACAGAACCAGTGCTGTAGGTAGCTGCTCTAATTCTCCAGACAGAACCAGTGCTGTAGGTAGCTGCTCTAATTCATCAGACAGAACCAGTGCTGTAGGTAGCTGCTCTAATTCACCAGACAGAACCAGTACTGTAGGTAGCTGCTCTAATTCACCAGACAGAACCAGTGCTGTAGGTAGCTGCTCTAATTCATCAGACAGAACCAGTGCTGTAGGTAGCTGCTCTAATTCACCAGACAGAACCAGTGCTGTAGGTAGCTGCTCTAATTCACCAGACAGAACCAGTGCTGTAGGTAGCTGCTCTAATTCATCAGACAGAACCAGTGCTGTAGGTAGCTGCTCTAATTCACCAGACAGAACCAGTGCTGTAGGTAGGTGCTCTGATTCACCAGACAGAACCAGTGCGGTAGGTAGCTGCTCTAATTCCCCAAACAGAACCAGTGCTGTAGGTAACTTCTCTAATTCACCAGACAGAACCAGTGCTGTAGGTAGCTGCTCTAATTCACCAGACAGAACCAGTGCTGTAGGTAGCTGCTCTAATTCACCAGACAGAACCAGTGCAGTAGGTAGCTGCTCTAATTCACCAGACAGAACCAGTGCTGTAGGTAGCTGCTCTATTTCACCACACAGAACCAGTGCTGTAGGTAGCTGCTCTAATTCACCAGACAGAACCAGTGTTGTAGGTAGCTGCTCTAATTCACCAGACAGAACCAGTGCTGTAGGTAGCTGCTCTAATTCACCAGACAGAACCAGTGTTGTAGGTAGCTGCTCTAATTCACCAGACAGAACCAGTGCTGTAGGTAGCTGCTCTAATTCACCAGACAGAACCAGTGCTGTAGGTAGCTGCTCTAATTCACCAGACAGAACCAGTGCTGTAGGTAGCTGCTCTAATTCACCAGACAGAACCAGTGCAGTAGGTAGCTGCTTTAATTCACCAGACAGAACCAGTGCTGTAGGTAGCTGCTCTAATTCACCAGACAGAACCAGTGTTGTAGGTAGCTGCTCTAATTCACCAGGCAGAACCAGTGCAGTAGGTAGCTGCTCTAATTCATCAGACAGAACCAGGGCTGTAGGTAGCTGCTCTAATTCACCAGACAGAACCAGTGCTGTAGGTAGCAGCTCTAATTCCCCAGGCAGAACCAGTGCTGTAGGTAGCTGTTCTAATTCACCAGACAGAACCAGTGTGGTAGGTAGCTGCTCTAATACACCAGACAGAACCAGTGCTGTAGGTAGCTGCTCTAATTCACCAGACAGAACCAGTGCTGTAGTTAGCTGCTCTAATTCACCAGACAGAACCAGTGCTGTAGGTAGCTGCTCTAATTCCCCAGACAGAACCAGTGCTGTAGGTAACTTCTCTAATTCACCAGACAGAACCAGTGCTGTAGGTAGCTGCTCTAATTCACCAGACAGAACCAGTGCTGTAGGTAGCTGCTCTAATTCACCAGGCAGAACCAGTGCTGTAGGTAACTGCTCTAATTCACCAGAGAGAACCAGTGCTGTAGGTAGCTGCTCTAATTCACCAGACAGAACCAGTGCTGTAGGTAGCTGCTCTAATTCCCCAGACAGAACCAGTGCTGTAGGTAGCTGCTCTAATTCACCAGACAGAACCAGTGCTGTAGGTAGCTGCTCTAATTCACCAGACAGAAGCAGTGCTGTAGGTAGCTGCTCTAATTCCCCAGACAGAACCAGTGCTGTAGGTAGCTGCTCTAATTCCCCAGACAGAACCAGTGATGTAGGTAGCTGCTCTAATTCCCCAGACAGAACCAGTGATGTAGGTAGCTGCTCTAATTCACCAGGCAGAACCAGTGCTGTAGGTAGCTGGTCTAATTCACCAGACAGGACCAGTGCTGTAGGTAGCTGCTCTAATTCACCAGACAGAACCAGTGCTGTAGGTAGCTGCTCTAATTCACCAGACAGAACCAGTGCTGTAGGTAGCTGCTCTAATTCACCAGACAGAACCAGTGTTGTAGGTAGCTGCTCTAATTCACCAGACAGAACCAGTGCTGTAGGTAGCTGCTCTAATTCACCAGACAGAACCAGTGCTGTAGGTAGCTGCTCTAATTCACCAGACAGAACCAGTGCTGTAGGTAGCTGCTCTAATTCACCAGACAGAACCAGTGCTGTAGGTAGCTGCTCTAATTCACCAGACAGAACCAGTGCTGTAGGTAGCTGCTCTAATTCACCAGACAGAACCAGTGCTGTAGTTAGCTGCTCTAATTCACCAGACAGAACCAGTGCTGTAGGTAGCTGCTCTAATTCCCCAGACAGAACCAGTGCTGTAGGTAACTTCTCTAATTCACCAGACAGAACCAGTGCTGTAGGTAGCTGCTCTAATTCACCAGACAGAACCAGTGCTGTAGGTAGCTGCTCTAATTCACCAGGCAGAACCAGTGCTGTAGGTAACTGCTCTAATTCACCAGAGAGAACCAGTGCTGTAGGTAGCTGCTCTAATTCACCAGACAGAACCAGTGCTGTAGGTAGCTGCTCTAATTCACCAGACAGAACCAGTGCTGTAGGTAGCTGCTCTAATTCCCCAAACAGAACCAGTGCTGTAGGTAGCTGCTCTAATTCACCAGACAGAACCAGTGCTGTAGGTAGCTGCTCTAATTCACCAGACAGAAGCAGTGCTGTAGGTAGCTGCTCTAATTCACCAGACAGAACCAGTGCTGTAGGTAGCTGCTCTAATTCACCAGACAGAACCAGTGCTGTAGATAGCTGCTCTAATTCATCAGACAGAACCAGTGCTGTAGGTAGCTGCTCTAATTCACCAGACAGAACCAGTGCTGTAGGTAGCTGCTCTAATTCACCAGACAGAACCAGTGTTGTAGGTAGCTGCTCTAATTCACCACACAGAACCAGTGCTGTAGGTAGCTGCTCTAATTCACCACACAGAACCAGTGCTGTAGGTAGCTGCTCTAATTCACCACACAGAACCAGTGCTGTAGGTAGCTGCTCTAATTCACCACACAGAACCAGTGCTGTAGGTAGCTGCTCTAATTCACCAGACAGAACCAGTGCTGTAGGTAGCTGCTCTAATTCACCAGACAGAACCAGTGCTGTAGGTAGCTGCTCTAATTCATCAGACAGAACCAGTACTGTAGGTAGCTGCTCTAATTCACCAGACAGAACCAGTGCTGTAGGTAGCTGCTCTAATTCATCAGACAGAACCAGTGCTGTAGGTAGCTGCTCTAATTCACCAGACAGAACCAGTGCTGTAGGTAGCTGCTCTAATTCCCCAGACAGAACCAGTGCTGTAGGTAGCTGCTCTAATTCACCAGACAGAACCAGTGCTGTAGGTAGCTGCTCTAATTCACCAGACAGAACCAGTGCTGTAGGTAGCTGCTCTAATTCCCCAGACAGAACCAGTGCTGTAGGTAGCTGCTCTAATTCTCCAGACAGAACCAGTGCTGTAGGTAACTGCTCTTATTCACCAGACAGAACCAGTGCTGTAGGTAGCTGCTCTAATTCACCAGACAGAACCAGTGCTGTAGGTAGCTGCTCTAATTCACCAGACAGAACCAGTGCTGTAGGTAGCTGCTCTAATTCTCCAGACAGAACCAGTGCTGTAGGTAGCTGCTCTAATTCATCAGACAGAACCAGTGCTGTAGGTAGCTGCTCTAATTCACCAGACAGAACCAGTACTGTAGGTAGCTGCTCTAATTCACCAGACAGAACCAGTGCTGTAGGTAGCTGCTCTAATTCATCAGACAGAACCAGTGCTGTAGGTAGCTGCTCTAATTCACCAGACAGAACCAGTGCTGTAGGTAGCTGCTCTAATTCACCAGACAGAACCAGTGCTGTAGGTAGCTGCTCTAATTCATCAGACAGAACCAGTGCTGTAGGTAGCTGCTCTAATTCACCAGACAGAACCAGTGCTGTAGGTAGGTGCTCTGATTCACCAGACAGAACCAGTGCGGTAGGTAGCTGCTCTAATTCCCCAAACAGAACCAGTGCTGTAGGTAACTTCTCTAATTCACCAGACAGAACCAGTGCTGTAGGTAGCTGCTCTAATTCACCAGACAGAACCAGTGCTGTAGGTAGCTGCTCTAATTCACCAGACAGAACCAGTGCAGTAGGTAGCTGCTCTAATTCACCAGACAGAACCAGTGCTGTAGGTAGCTGCTCTATTTCACCACACAGAACCAGTGCTGTAGGTAGCTGCTCTAATTCACCAGACAGAACCAGTGTTGTAGGTAGCTGCTCTAATTCACCAGACAGAACCAGTGCTGTAGGTAGCTGCTCTAATTCACCAGACAGAACCAGTGTTGTAGGTAGCTGCTCTAATTCACCAGACAGAACCAGCGCTGTAGGTAGCTGCTCTAATTCACCAGACAGAACCTGTGCTGGAGGTAGCTGCTCTAATTCACCAGACAGAACCAGTGCTGTAGGTAGCTGCTCTAATTCACCAGACAGAACCAGTGCTGTAGGTAGCTGCTCTAATTCACCAGACAGAACCAGTGCTGTAGGTAGCTGCTCTAATTCACCAGACAGAACCAGTGCAGTAGGTAGCTGCTTTAATTCACCAGACAGAACCAGTGCTGTAGGTAACTGCTCTAATTCATCAGACAGAACCAGTGCTGTAGGTAGCTGCTCTAATTCACCAGACAGAACCAGTGCTGTAGGTAGCAGCTCTAATTCCCCAGGCAGAACCAGTGCTGTAGGTAGCTGTTCTAATTCACCAGACAGAACCAGTGTGGTAGGT
Organism: Pelodytes ibericus; assembly: GCA_036172795.1. Classification (NCBI taxonomy): domain Eukaryota; kingdom Metazoa; phylum Chordata; class Amphibia; order Anura; family Pelodytidae; genus Pelodytes; species Pelodytes ibericus. Next base: position 211,233,201 of record CM069862.1, on the reverse strand, counting down.
AGCTGCTCTAATACACCAGACAGAACCAGTGCTGTAGGTAGCTGCTCTAATTCACCAGACAGAACCAGTGCTGTAGTTAGCTGCTCTAATTCACCAGACAGAACCAGTGCTGTAGGTAGCTGCTCTAATTCCCCAGACAGAACCAGTGCTGTAGGTAACTTCTCTAATTCACCAGACAGAACCAGTGCTGTAGGTAGCTGCTCTAATTCACCAGACAGAACCAGTGCTGTAGGTAACTGCTCTAATTCACCAGAGAGAACCAGTGCTGTAGGTAACTGCTCTAATTCACCAGAGAGAACCAGTGCTGTAGGTAGCTGCTCTAATTCACCAGACAGAACCAGTGCTGTAGGTAGCTGCTCTAATTCCCCAGACAGAACCAGTGCTGTAGGTAGCTGCTCTAATTCACCAGACAGAACCAGTGCTGTAGGTAGCTGCTCTAATTCACCAGACAGAAGCAGTGCTGTAGGTAGCTGCTCTAATTCCCCAGACAGAACCAGTGCTGTAGGTAGCTGCTCTAATTCCCCAGACAGAACCAGTGATGTAGGTAGCTGCTCTAATTCCCCAGACAGAACCAGTGATGTAGGTAGCTGCTCTAATTCACCAGGCAGAACCAGTGCTGTAGGTAGCTGCTCTAATTCACCAGGCAGAACCAGTGCTGTAGGTAGCTGGTCTAATTCACCAGACAGGACCAGTGCTGTAGGTAGCTGCTCTAATTCACCAGACAGAACCAGTGCTGTAGGTAGCTGCTCTAATTCACCAGACAGAACCAGTGCTGTAGGTAGCTGCTCTAATTCACCAGACAGAACCAGTGTTGTAGGTAGCTGCTCTAATTCACCAGACAGAACCAGTGCTGTAGGTAGCTGCTCTAATTCACCAGACAGAACCAGTGCTGTAGGTAGCTGCTCTAATTCACCAGACAGAACCAGTGCTGTAGGTAGCTGCTCTAATTCACCAGACAGAACCAGTGCTGTAGGTAGCTGCTCTAATTCACCAGACAGAACCAGTGCTGTAGGTAGCTGCTCTAATTCACCAGACAGAACCAGTGCTGTAGGTAGCTGCTCTAATTCACCAGACAGAACCAGTGCTGTAGTTAGCTGCTCTAATTCACCAGACAGAACCAGTGCTGTAGGTAGCTGCTCTAATTCCCCAGACAGAACCAGTGCTGTAGGTAACTTCTCTAATTCACCAGACAGAACCAGTGCTGTAGGTAGCTGCTCTAATTCACCAGACAGAACCAGTGCTGTAGGTAGCTGCTCTAATTCACCAGGCAGAACCAGTGCTGTAGGTAACTGCTCTAATTCACCAGAGAGAACCAGTGCTGTAGGTAGCTGCTCTAATTCACCAGACAGAACCAGTGCTGTAGGTAGCTGCTCTAATTCCCCAGACAGAACCAGTGCTGTAGGTAGCTGCTCTAATTCACCAGACAGAAGCAGTGCTGTAGGTAGCTGCTCTAATTCACCAGACAGAACCAGTGCTGTAGGTAGCTGCTCTAATTCCCCAGACAGAACCAGTGCTGTAGGTAGCTGCTCTAATTCCCCAGACAGAACCAGTGATGTAGGTAGCTGCTCTAATTCACCAGGCAGAACCAGTGCTGTAGGTAGCTGCTCTAATTCACCAGGCAGAACCAGTGCTGTAGGTAGCTGCTCTAATTCACCAGACAGGACCAGTGCTGTAGGTAGCTGCTCTAATTCACCAGACAGAACCAGTGCTGTAGGTAGCTGCTCTAATTCACCAGACAGAACCAGTGCTGTAGGTAGCTGCTCTAATTCACCAGACAGAACCAGTGTTGTAGGTAGCTGCTCTAATTCACCAGACAGAACCAGTGCTGTAGGTAGCTGCTCTAATTCACCAGACAGAACCAGTGCTGTAGGTAGCTGCTCTAATTCACCAGACAGAACCAGTGCTGTAGGTAGCTGCTCTAATTCACCAGACAGAACCAGTGCTGTAGGTAGCTGCTCTAATTCACCAGACAGAACCAGTGCTGTAGGTAGCTGCTCTAATTCACCAGACAGAACCAGTGCTGTAGGTAGCAGCTCTAATTCCCCAGGCAGAACCAGTGCTGTAGGTAGCTGTTCTAATTCACCAGACAGAACCAGTGTGGTAGGTAGCTGCTCTAATACACCAGACAGAACCAGTGCTGTAGGTAGCTGCTCTAATTCACCAGACAGAACCAGTGCTGTAGTTAGCTGCTCTAATTCACCAGACAGAACCAGTGCTGTAGGTAGCTGCTCTAATTCCCCAGACAGAACCAGTGCTGTAGGTAACTTCTCTAATTCACCAGACAGAACCAGTGCTGTAGGTAGCTGCTCTAATTCACCAGACAGAACCAGTGCTGTAGGTAGCTGCTCTAATTCACCAGGCAGAACCAGTGCTGTAGGTAACTGCTCTAATTCACCAGAGAGAACCAGTGCTGTAGGTAGCTGCTCTAATTCACCAGACAGAACCAGTGCTGTAGGTAGCTGCTCTAATTCCCCAAACAGAACCAGTGCTGTAGGTAGCTGCTCTAATTCACCAGACAGAACCAGTGCTGTAGGTAGCTGCTCTAATTCACCAGACAGAAGCAGTGCTGTAGGTAGCTGCTCTAATTCACCAGACAGAACCAGTGCTGTAGGTAGCTGCTCTAATTCCCCAGACAGAACCAGTGCTGTAGGTAGCTGCTCTAATTCCCCAGACAGAACCAGTGATGTAGGTAGCTGCTCTAATTCACCAGGCAGAACCAGTGCTGTAGGTAGCTGCTCTAATTCACCAGGCAGAACCAGTGCTGTAGGTAGCTGCTCTAATTCACCAGACAGGACCAGTGCTGTAGGTAGCTGCTCTAATTCACCAGACAGAACCAGTGCTGTAGGTAGCTGCTCTAATTCACCAGACAGAACCAGTGCTGTAGGTAGCTGCTCTAATTCACCAGACAGAACCAGTGCTGTAGGTAGCTGCTCTAATTCACCACACAGAACCAGTGCTGTAGGTAGCTGCTCTAATTCACCAGACAGAACCAGTGCTGTAGGTAGCTGCTCTAATTCACCACACAGAACCAGTGCTGTAGGTAGCTGCTCTAATTCACCAGACAGAACCAGTGCTGTAGGTAGCTGCTCTAATTCACCAGACAGAACCAGTGCTGTAGGTAGCTGCTCTAATTCACCAGACAGAACCAGTGCTGTAGATAGCTGCTCTAATTCATCAGACAGAACCAGTGCTGTAGGTAGCTGCTCTAATTCACCAGACAGAACCAGTGCTGTAGGTAGCTGCTCTAATTCACCAGACAGAACCAGTGTTGTAGGTAGCTGCTCTAATTCACCAGACAGAACCAGTGCTGTAGGTAGCTGCTCTAATTCACCAGACAGAACCAGTGCTGTAGGTAGCTGCTCTAATTCACCACACAGAACCAGTGCTGTAGGTAGCTGCTCTAATTCACCAGACAGAACCAGTGCTGTAGGTAGCTGCTCTAATTCACCAGACAGAACCAGTGCTGTAGGTAGCTGCTCTAAGTACCAGACACCCGGATAGGAGTAGAACAGGAACGAACATTTATTGAACAGCAACAGAGTCTTATATTCAGACATAATCACGTTAACATAACTCAACCCATGTATTAACATACATCAAACAGGAACTAAACAGCAATTAACCAGACCTGATACAAAGATACAATAACACATCACAATTAGGGTTGCCCCCCGGCTGGTAATTGAGAGGTAGGAGCTGGCGCCAGTAAAACTAAAATACAGGTCATGTTAAGACAACGGGGAGAGATGAGCAGCAAACACTATGCATAGTGTGTCAGGGCTCAACAAATACTGGGTGCCAGATCGCCACATCATCCACATGGCCCCCTTGCTGTGTGTCTTCTTGGCACTCCTGGCACATCACTCTCTCCCAGCACTCAGCTGAAGTGCTAGGAGTGAAGCTTGCTGGGCTGCACAGACCAGGCAGCAGGAATGTCCCCATCTCTGCAAGCAGGCAGAGGCGTCACTAGGGTCGGTGTCACCCGGTGCGGTAACTCATGGTGTCACCCCCCTGGATTTCCTCCAATACAATGCCAAACAGATTCCTTAGTAATCCTAGTCAGATGGCCCATTAAATATGCCACATACAGGAGCCCCACAAATTATATCACACACAATAATAATATGCCAGTATTATTTTGCTGTTAATAAGCTAGACAATTTGCCTAAGATGCCAGTAAGATTGTGCCATTAAGATGCCCCAGCCAATTTGCCCATCAGGATGCCAGTAATATTGTGCCATTCAAGTGCCTGTAATATTATGCCAGTCAGATGCCAGTAATATAGTGCCAGTCAGATGCCTGTAATATTGTGCCATTCAGAGTCCAGTAATATTGTGCCATTCAGATGCCTGTAATATTGTGCCATTCAGATACCAGTAATATTGTGCCAGTCAGATGCCTGTAATATTGTGCCATTCAGAGCCCAGTAATATTGTGCCATTCAGAGCCCAGTAATATTGTGCCATTCAGAGCCCAGTAATACTGTGTCAGTCAGATGCCAGTAATATTGTGCCAGTCAGATGTCAGTAATATTGTGCCAGTCAGATGCCAGTAATATTGTGCCAGTCAGAGCCCAGTAATATTGTGCCATTCAGAGCCCAGTAATATTGTGCCAGTCAGATACCAGTAATATTGTGCCATTCAGATGCCTGTAATATTGTGCCATTCAAATCCCTGTAATATTGTGCCAGTCAGATGCCTGTAATATTGTGCCATTCAAATCCCTGTAATATTGTGCCATTCAGATTCCTGTAATATTGTGCCAGTCAGATGCCTGTAATATTGTGCCATTCAGAGCCCAGTAATATTGTGCCAGTCAGATGCCAGTAATATTGTGCCATTCAGATGCCTGTAATATTGTGCCATTCAGATGCCTGTAATATTGTGCCAGTCAGATGCCAGTAATATTGTGCCAGTCAGATGCCTGTAATATTGTGCCAGTCAGATGCCAGTAATATTTTGCCATTCAGATGCCTGTAATATTGTGCCAGTCAGATGCCAGTAATGTGCCATTCAGATGCCTGTAATATTGTGCCATTCAGATGCCTGTAATATTGTGCCAGTCAGATGCCAGTAATATTGTGCCATTCAGATGCCTGTAATATTGTGCCAGTCAGATGCCAGTAATATTGTGCCATTCAGATGCCTGTAATATTGTGCCAGTCAGATGCCAGTAATATTGTGCCATTCAGATGCCTAAAATATTGTGCCATTCAAATACCAGTAATATTGTGCCAGTCAGATGCCTGTAATATTGTGCCAGTCAGGTGCCTGTAATATTGTGCCAGTCAGAGCCCAGTAATAGTGTGCCAGTCAGATGCCTGTAATATTGTGCCAGTCAGATGCCAGTAATATTGTGCGAGTCAGATGCCAGTAATATTGTGCCAGTCAGATGCCTGTAATATTGTGCCATTCAGATACCAGTAATATTGTGCCAGTCACATGCCAGTAATATTGTGCCAGTCAGAGCCCAGTAATATTGTGCCAGTCAGATGCCAGTAATATTGTGCCAGTCAGAGCCCAGTAATATTGTGCCATTCAGATGCCAGTAATATTGTGCTATTCAGATGCCTGTAATATTGTGCCAGTCAGAGCCCAGTAATACTGTGCCAGTCAGAGCCCAGTAATATTGTGCCATTCAGATTCCTGTAATATTGTGCCAGTCAGATGCCTGTAATATTGTGCTCTTCAGAGCCCAGTAATATAGTGCCAGTCAGATGCCAGTAATATTGTGCCATTCAGAGCCCAGTAATATTGTGCCAGTCAGAGCCCAGTAATATTGTGCCAGTCAGATGCCTGTAATATTGTGCCAGTCAGATGCCAGTAATATTATGCCAGTCAGATGCCTGTAATATTGTGCCAGTCAGATGCCAGTAATATTGTGCGAGTCAGATGCCAGTAATATTGTGCCAGTCAGATGCCTGTAATATTGTGCCATTCAGATGCCTGTAATATTGTGCCATTCAAATCCCTGTAATATTGTGCCAGTCAGATGCCTGTAATATTGTGCCATTCAAATCTCTGTAATATTGTGCCATTCAGATTCCTGTAATATTGTGCCAGCCAGATGCCTGTAATATTGTGCCAGTCAGAGCCCAGTAATATTGTGCCATTCAGATTCCTGTAATATTGTGCCAGTCAGATGCCTGTAATATTGTGCCATTCAGAGCCCAGTAATATAGTGCCAGTCAGATGCCAGTAATATTGTGCCATTCAGAGCCCAGTAATATTGTGCCAGTCAGAGCCCAGTAATATTGTGCCAGTCAGATGCCTGTAATATTGTGCCAGTCAGATGCCAGTAATATTATGCCAGTCAGATGCCTGTAATATTGTGCCATTCAGATGCCTGTAATATTGTGCCATTCAAATCCCTGTAATATTGTGCCAGTCAGATGCCAGTACTATTGTGCCAGTCAGATGCCAGTAATATTGTGCCATTCAGATGCCTGTAATATTGTGCCATTCAGATACCAGTAATATTGTGCCATTCAGAGCCCAGTAATATTGTGCCATTCAGATACCAGTAATATTGTGCCATTCAGATGCCTGTAATATTGTGCCATTCAGATGCCTGTAATATTGTGCCATTCAAATCCCTGTAATATTGTGCCAGTCAGATGCTAGTAATATTGTGCCATTCAGATACCAGTAATATTGAGCCATTCAGATTCCTGTAATATTGTGCCAGTCAGATGCCTGTAATATTGTGCCATTCAGAGCCCAGTAATATTGTGCCAGTCAGATGCCAGTAATATTGTGCCATTCAGATGCCTGTAATATTGTGCCAGTCAGATGCCAGTAATATTGTGCCATTCAGATGCCTGTAATATTGTGCCAGTCAGATGCCTGTAATATTGTGCCAGTCAGATGCCTGTAATATTATGCCAGTCAGATGCCTGTAATATTGTGCCAGTCACATGCCAGTAATATTGTGCCAGTCAGAGCCCAGTAATATTGTGCCAGTCAGATGCCAGTAATATTGTGCCAGTCAGAGCCCAGTAATATTGTGCCATTCAGATGCCAGTAATATTGTGCCATTCAGATGCCTGTAATATTGTGCCAGTCAGAGCCCAGTAATACTGTGCCAGTCAGAGCCCAGTAATATTGTGCCATTCAGATTCCTGTAATATTGTGCCAGTCAGATGCCTGTAATATTGTGCCATTCAGAGCCCAGTAATATAGTGCCAGTCAGATGGCAGTAATATTGTGCCATTCAGAGCCCAGTAATATTGTGCCAGTCAGAGCCCAGTAATATTGTGCCAGTCAGATGCCTGTAATATTGTGCCAGTCAGATGCCTGTAATATTGTGCCATTCAGATGCCTGTAATATTGTGCCATTCAAATCCCTGTAATATTGTGCCAGTCAGATGCCAGTAATATTGTGCCAGTCAGATGCCAGTAATATTGTGCCATTCAGATGCCTGTAATATTGTGCCATTCAGATACCAGTAATATTGTGCCATTCAGAGCCCAGTAATATTGTGCCAGTCAGATACCAGTAATATTGTGCCATTCAGATGCCTGTAATATTGTGCCATTCAAATCCCTGTAATATTGTGCCAGTCAGATGCTAGTAATATTGTGCCATTCAGATACCAGTAATATTGTGCCATTCAGATTCCTGTAATATTGTGCCAGTCAGATGCCTGTAATATTGTGCCATTTAGAGCCCAGTAATATTGTGCCAGTCAGATGCCAGTAATATTGTGCCATTCAGATGCCTGTAATATTGTGCCAGTCAGATGCCAGTAATATTGTGCCATTCAGATGCCTGTAATATTGTGCCAGTCAGATACCAGTAATATTGTGCCAGTCAGATGCCTGTAATATTGTGCCAGTCAGATGCCTGTAATATTGTGCCAGTCAGATGCCTGTAATATTGTGCCAGTCAGATGCCTGTAATATTATGCCAGTCAGATGCCTGTAATATTGTGCCAGTCAGATGCCTGTAATATTGTGCCAGTCAGAGCCCAGTAATATTGTGCCAGTCAGATGCCAGTAATATTGTGCCAGTCAGATGCCAGTAATATTGTGCCAGTCAGATGCCAGTAATATTGTGCCAGTCAGATACCAGTAATATTGTGCCAGTCAGATGCCTGTAATATTGTGCCAGTCAGAGCCCAGTAATATTGTGCCAGTCAGAGCCCAGTAATATTGTGCCAGTCAGATGCCAGTAATATTGTGCCAGTCAGATACCAGTAATATAGTGCCAGTCAGATACCAGTAATATTGTGCCAGTCAGATACCAGTAATATTGTGCCAGTCAGATGCCAGTAATATTGTGCCAGTCAGATGCCAGTAATATTGTGCCAGTCAGAGCCCAGTAATATTGTGCCAGTCAGATGCCAGTAATATTGTGCCAGTCAGATGCCAGTAATATTGTGCCAGTCAGATACCAGTAATATAGTGCCAGTCAGATACCAGTAATATTGTGCCAGTCAGATGCCAGTAATATTGTGCCAGTCAGATACCAGTAATATAGTGCCAGTCAGATACCAGTAATATAGTGCCAGTCAGATACCAGTAATATTGTGCCAGTCAGATGCCTGTAATATTGTGCCAGTCAGAGCCCAGTAATATTGTGCCAGTCAGAGCCCAGTAATATTGTGCCAGTCAGATGCCTGTAATATTGTGCCAGTCAGATACCAGTAATATAGTGCCAGTCAGATACCAGGAATATTGTGCTAGTCAGAGCCCAGTAATATAGTGCCAGTCAGATACCAGTAATATAGTGCCAGTCAGATACCAGTAATATAGTGCCAGTCAGAGCCCAGGAATATTGTGCCAGTCAGATGCCTGTAATATTGTGCCAGTCAGAGCCCAGTAATATTGTGCCAGTCAGAGCCCAGTAATATTGTGCCAGTCAGAGCCCAGTAATATTGTGCCAGTCAGATGCCTGTAATATTGTGCCAGTCAGATGCCTGTAATATTGTGCCAGTCAGATACCAGTAATATTGTGCCAGTCAGATGCCTGTAATATTGTGCCAGTCAGATGCCTGTAATATTGTGCCAGTCAGATCCCTGTAATATTGTGCCAGTCAGATGCCTGTAATATTGTGCCAGTCAGATCCCTGTAATATTGTGCCAGTCAGATGCCAGTAATATTGTGCCAGTCAGATGCCTGTAATATTGTGCCAGTCAGAGCCCAGTAATATTGTGCCAGTCAGATACCAGTAATATTGTGCCAGTCAGATGCCTGTAATATTGTGCCAGTCAGATGCCTGTAATATTGTGCCAGTCAGATCCCTGTAATATTGTGCCAGTCAGATGCCTGTAATATTGTGCCAGTCAGATCCCTGTAATATTGTGCCAGTCAGATGCCAGTAATATTGTGCCAGTCAGATGCCTGTAATATTGTGCCATTCAGAGCCCAGTAATATTGTGCCAGTCAGAGCCCAGTAATATTATGCCAGTCAGATGTCAGTAATATTGTGCCATTCAGATGCCTGTAATATTGTGCCAGTCAGATGCCAGTAATATTGTGCCAGTCAGATACCAGTAATATTGTGCCATTCAGATGCCTGTAATATTGTGCCAGTCAGATGCCTGTAATACCGCCTGGCTGCTGCTCCGTGTCCCCGGACTCCTCCTCCGTGTAGTCTTCCCTCCTGCACGGAGGAGGGAAACATTGACACCGGATGTGACGTTTTAACCTTTTTCCTCTGGCGGCTGCATCCAGCGGACCAGGACCGCGATGTGCTGCAGGGGGATGCCAGCAGCACGGGTGTCACCCCCGCTGGAGGTGTCACCTGGTGCGGTCCGCTTCGCCCGCACCTCCCTCGGGACACCACTGCAAGCAGGTAATACAGAAGAGAGGGGAGGAGTGTGTGCACTACAGGGGGTAAACTATCATCCACTGTCCTTTACTCCCCTGTGACATATTGTGATCAGAGTGGTCTGCTCACAGAATTATACATTACACATAGACCAATATACTAACAGAACCTGACTTAATAACCATATTAAACATAGCACATAATCCAGGGTGAGTGAGGATTACAGAGGCACAATCTGGGTGCAAAATGCACCCTTACCCACTGTACCCAAATCCCAATGCCAGGGCCCATAATCTATAGGGAGAAGGGAAGCCATTAGATCTCTCCAAGAACCCCAGTGATGGAGGGGTCTGTCACACCTGCTGGTGTGTTATTATACAGGATGCAGTGTGTGTTATACAGGATGCAGTGTGTGTTATACAGGGCGCAGTGTTATTATACAGAATATTAAAGTATAGAGTTATAGCACATAAGCCAGGGCCCATAATCTATAGGTAGGAGGGAAGCCATTAGATCTCTCCAAGAACCCCAGTGATGGAGGGGTCTGTCACACCTGCTCGGTGTGTTATTATACAGGATGCAGTGTGTGTTATACAGGGCACAGTGTTATTATACAGAATATTAAAGTATAGAGTTATAGCACATAAGCCAGGGCCCATAATCTATAGGGAGGAGGGAAGCCATTAGATCTCTCCAAGAACCCCAGTGATGGAGGGGTCTGTCACACCTGCTGGTGTGTTATTATACAGGATGCAGTGTGTGTTATACAGGATGCAGTGTGAGTTATACAGGATGCAGTGTGTGTTATACAGGGCGCAGTGTGTGTTATACAGGGCGCAGTGTGTGTTATACAGGATGCAGTGTGTGTTATACAGGGCGCAGTGTAGTATACAGAATATTAAAGTATAGAGTTATAGCACATAAGCCAGGGCCCATAATCTATAGGGAGGAGGGAAGCCATTAGATCTCTCCAAGAACCCCAGTGATGGAGGGGTCTGTCACACCTGCTGGTGTGTTATGATACAGGATGCAGTGTGTGTTATACAGGGCGCAGTATAGTATACAGGATGCAGTGTGTGTTATACAGGATGCAGTGTGTGTTATACAGGGCGCAGTGTAGTATACAGGATGCAGTGTGTGTTATACAGGGCGCAGTGTTATTATACAGAATATTAAAGTATAGAGTTATAGCACATAAGCCAGGGCCCATAATCTATAGGGAGGAGGGAAGCCAATAGATCTCTCCAAGAACCCCAGTGATGGAGGGGTCAGTCACACCTGCTCGGTGTGTTATTATACAGGATGCAGTGTGTGTTATACAGGGCGCAGTGTAGTATACAGGATGCAGTGTGTGTTATACAGGGCGCAGTGTTATTATACAGAATATTAAAGTATAGAGTTATAGCACATAAGCCAGGGCCCATAATCTATAGGGAGAAGGGAAGCCATTAGATCTCTCCAAGAACCCCAGTGATGGAGGGGTCTGTCACACCTGCTCGGTGTGTTATTATACAGGATGCAGTGTGTGTTATACAGGGCACAGTGTGTGTTATACAGGATGCAGTGTGTGTTATACAGGGCGCAGTGTTATTATACAGAATATTAAAGTATAGAGTTATAGCACATAAGCCAGGGCCCATAATCTATAGGGAGAAGGGAAGCCATTAGATCTCTCCAAGAACCCCAGTGATGGAGGGGTCTGTCACACCTGCTGGTGTGTTATTATACAGGATGCAGTGTGTGTTATACAGGGTGCAGTGTGTTATACAGGGTGCAGTGTGTGTTATACAGGTCGCAGTGTAGTATAAAGGATGCAGTGTGTGTTATACAGGGTGCAGTGTAGTATACAGGATGCAGTGTGTGTTATACAGGGCACAGTGTTATTATACAGAATATTAAAGTATAGAGTTATAGCACATAAGCCAGGGCCCATAATCTATAGGGAGGAGGGAAGCCATTAGATCTCTCCAAGAACCACAGTGATGGAGGGGTTTGTCACACCTGCTCGGTGTGTTATTATACAGGATGCAGTGTGTGTTATACAGGGCGCAGTGTAGTATACAGGATGCAGTGTGTGTGTTATACAGGGCGCAGTGTTATTATACAGAATATTAAAGTATAGAGTTATAGCACATAAGCCAGGGCCCATAATCTATAGGGAGGAGGGAAGCCATTAGATCTCTCCAAGAACCACAGTGATGGAGGGGTTTGTCACACCTGCTCGGTGTGTTATTATACAGGATGCAGTGTGTGTTATACAGGGTGCAGTGTAGTATACAGGGCGCAGTGTAGTATACAAGATGCAGTGTGTGTTATACAGGGCGCAGTGTTATTATACAGAATATGAAAGTATAGAGTTATAGCACATAAGCCAGGGCCCATAATCTATAGGGAGGAGGGAAGCCATTAGATCTCTCCAAGAACCCCAGTGATGGAGGGGTCTGTCACACCTGCTGGTGTGTTATTATACAGGATGCAGTGTGTGTTATACAGGGCGCAGTGTAGTATACAGGATGCAGTGTGTTTTATACAGGGCGCAGTGTAATATACAAGATGCAGTGTGTGTTATACAGGGCGCAATGTGTGTTATACAGGATGCAGTGTGTGTTATACAGGGCACAGTGTAGTATACAAGATGCAGTGTGTGTTATACAGGGCGCAATGTGTGTTATACAGGATGCAGTGTGTGTTATACAGGGCGCAGTATAGTATACAGGATGCAGTGTGTGTTATACAGGGTGCAGTGTTAGTATACAGAATATTAAAGTATAGAGTTATAGCACATAAGCCAGGGCCCATAATCTATAGGGAGGAGGGAAGCCATTAGATCTCTCCAAGAACCACAGTGATGGAGGGGTTTGTCACACCTGCTCGGTGTGTTATTATACAGGATGCAGTGTGTGTTATACAGGGCGCAGTGTAGTATTAAGGATGCAGTGTGTGTTATACAGGGCGCAGTGTGTTATACAGGATGCAGTGTGTGTTATACAGGGAGCAGTGTGTTATACAGAGTGCAGTGTGTGTGTTATACAGGGTGCAGTGTGTGTTATACAGGGTGCAGTGTGTGTTATACAGGGAGCAGTGTAGTATAAAGGATGCAGTGTGTGTTATACAGGGCGCAGTGTTATTATACAGAATATTAAAGTATAGAGTTATAGCACATAAGCCAGGGCCCATAATCTATAGGGAGGAGGGAAGCCATTAGATCTCTCCAAGAACCACAGTGATGGAGGGGTTTGTCACACCTGCTCGGTGTGTTATTATACAGGATGCAGTGTGTGTTATACAGGGCGCAGTGTGTGTTATACAGGGCGCAGTGTAGTATACAGGATGCAGTGTGTGTTATACAGGGCGCAATGTGTGTTATACAGGATGCAGTGTGTGTTATACAGGGCGCAGTGTTATTATACAGAATATTAAAGTATAGAGTTATAGCACATAAGCCAGGGCCCATAATCTATAGGGAGGAGGGAAGCCATTAGATCTCTCCAAGAACCCCAGTGATGGAGGGGTCTGTCACACCTGCTCGGTGTGTTATTATACAGGATGAAGTGTGTGTTATACAGGGCGCAGTGTTATTATACAGAATATTAAAGTATAGAGTTATAGCACATAAGCTAGGGCCCATAATCTATAGGGAGGAGGGAAGCCATTAGATCTCTCCAAGAACCCCAGTGATGGAGGGGTCTGTCACACCTGCTGGTGTGTTATTATACAGGATGCAGTGTGTGTTATACAGGGTGCAGTGTGTTATACAGGGTGCAGTGTGTGTTATACAGGTCGCAGTGTAGTATAAAGGATGCAGTGTGTGTTATACAGGGCGCAGTGTAGTATACAGGATGCACTGTGTGTGTTATACAGGGTGCAGTGTTATTATACAGAATATTAAAGTATAGAGTTATAGCACATAAGCCAGGGCCCATAATCTATAGGGAGGAGGGAAGCCATTAGATCTCTCCAAGAACCCCAGTGATGGAGGGGTCTGTCACACCTGCTCGGTGTGTTATTATACAGGATGCAGTGTGTGTTATACAGGGCACAGTGTAGTATACAGGATTCAGTGTATGTTATACAGGGCGCAGTGTTATTATACAGAATATTAAAGTATAGAGTTATAGCACATAAGCCAGGGCCCATAATCTATAGGAAGGAGGGAAGCCATTAGATCTCTCCAAGAACCCCAGTGATGGAGGGGTCTGTCACACCTGCTCGGTGTGTTATTATACAGGATGCAGTGTGTGTTATACAGGGCGCAGTGTTATTATTCAGAATATTAAAGTATAGAGTTATAGCACATAAGCCAGGGCCCATAATCTATAGGGAGGTGTTTGGTCCTCAGGACCCTCCAAGAACCCCAATGATGGAGGGGTCTGTCACACCTGCTCGGTGTGTTATTATACAGGATGAAGTGTGTGTTATACAGGGCGCAGTGTTATTATACAGAATATTAAAGTATAGAGTTATAGCACATAAGCTAGGGCCCATAATCTATAGGGAGGAGGGAAGCCATTAGATCTCTCCAAGAACCCCAGTGATGGAGGGGTCTGTCACACCTGCTGGTGTGTTATTATACAGGATGCAGTGTGTGTTATACAGGGTGCAGTGTGTTATACAGGGTGCAGTGTGTGTTATACAGGTCGCAGTGTAGTATAAAGGATGCAGTGTGTGTTATACAGGGCGCAGTGTAGTATACAGGATGCACTGTGTGTGTTATACAGGGTGCAGTGTTATTATACAGAATATTAAAGTATAGAGTTATAGCACATAAGCCAGGGCCCATAATCTATAGGGAGTAGGGAAGCCATTAGATCTCTCCAAGAACCCCAGTGATGGAGGGGTCTGTCACACCTGCTCGGTGTGTTATTATACAGGATGCAGTGTGTGTTATACAGGGCACAGTGTAGTATACAGGATTCAGTGTATGTTATACAGGGCGCAGTGTTATTATACAGAATATTAAAGTATAGAGTTATAGCACATAAGCCAGGGCCCATAATCTATAGGAAGGAGGGAAGCCATTAGATCTCTCCAAGAACCCCAGTGATGGAGGGGTCTGTCACACCTGCTCGGTGTGTTATTATACAGGATGCAGTGTGTGTTATACAGGGCGCAGTGTTATTATTCAGAATATTAAAGTATAGAGTTATAGCACATAAGCCAGGGCCCATAATCTATAGGGAGGTGTTTGGTCCTCAGGACCCTCCAAGAACCCCAATGATGGAGGGTTCTGTCACATCTGCAGGTGTGTGTTATACAGGGTGCAGTGTTATTATACAAAATATTAAAGTATAGAGTTATAGCACATAAGCCAGGGCCCATAATCTATAGGGAGGAGGGAAGCCATTAGATCTCTCCAAGAACCCCAGTGATGGAGGGGTCTGTCACACCTGCTCGGTGTGTTATTATACAGGATGCAGTGTGTGTTATACAGGGCGCAGTGTAGTATACAAGATGCAGTGTGTGTTATACAGGGCGCAGTGTTATTATACAGAATATTAAAGTATAGAGTTATAGCACATAAGCCAGGGCCCATAATCTATAGGGAGGAGGGAAGCCATTAGATCTCTCCAAGAACCCCAGTGATGGAAGGGTCTGTCACACCTGCTGGTGTGTTATTATACAGGATGCAGTGTGTGTTATTATACAGGATGCAGTGTGTGTTATACAGGGCGCAGTGTGTGTTATACAGGGCGCAGTGTGATATACAGGATGCAGTGTGTGTTATACAGGGCGCAGTGTGTTATACAGGATGCAGTGTGTGTTATACAGGGTGCAGTGTGTGTTATACAGGGTGCAGTGTGTGATATACAGGATGCAGTGTGTGTTATACAGGGTGCAGTGTGTGATATACAGGATGCAGTGTGTGTTATACAGGGCGTAGTGTGTGTTATACACCTGCTCAGTGTGTTATTATACAGGATCAGGGCCATCTTTAACGCGGGGCAAACGGGGCAGCTGCCCTGGGCCCCGTTACTCCTGGGGGGCCCCAGCCCCTGCTTGCCGCGTTCACAGCGCATTGCGTCACATCCGGTGACTGTTTCCCTCCTCCGTGCAAGAGGGAAGACTGTAGCCCCCAGACAAGGTCGGGGAGGGGCAATCATGACAGGGTGCTGAAGGGATATGTGCAGCCTAAAGTGGGAATTAGTGGGAGGAGTTGGCAGTGTATAAAAGATAGGAACAGGAAGTTTGGGGGCCATTTTAGGAAAAGTTTTTCCCCATACCTGTTGTCCCACCCACCCTCCCTAATTTTATGGTTAACCCCTTGGCGACACAAAAGCTGTCAAAACGAGCACTGAAAGCGGAGTTTTTCCGCTTTCAGTGCTCAAGCGGCATTGTAACGATGCTTCCGTGTGGAAGCATCGTACAATGCTAAAAAAAATGCCCGTCGGCATTTCGATCGCTCCGGAGAGCGATCGAAATGCCGGTTTTAAAGGCACAGAGCCTTTAAAACACGTGCATTAAAAAACGAGCATAGGAAGCAAATTTTTCGCTTCCTATGCTCAGAAAGTGTTTCTGATTGCCTCGCAAGTCGAGGCAATCAGAAACAAAAAAAAAAAAGCACGATCTTGGTCACTGAGTGACCAAGATGGCGCTGCCCTTCTAAGGGCAAGAGCACAGGAGGCAGGAAGTACCTGCTTCCTGTGCTCTCTGGCTGTCACACGATTGCCTCTTCACAGAGGCAATCAGTGACTGCCAGGCACACGGACAGGCAGTGGGGATGCTCTGCTGAACATCCCCACTGACTGGTCAGATCAATATTAACCCTATATTGATCTGACCAGTTATGATCTGCCTCCCTCTCCTCACATTTTTTTTAGTGAGGGAGAGAGACAGATCAAAGTTCTAAAAGTAAGTAAAAGTTAAAAAAAACAATAAACACACAACACACAAATAATAAAACAATAAAAAAAATGTTATTAAAGCAATTCCCTGCGTTTAACCCCTTCCCTGCCACTGATCTTGCATAAGCAGTGATCGTGCACATCAGCGCATTTATTTTTGCTGTTTGTGCATTTTTTAGGGGTTCATTTTTTTTGTACTGTAATTTATTACAGTACTAAAAAGGCTCTTCTAAGAGTTATTAACCCCTTATTTGCCGTCGATCACTGCTTACGCAATGATATTGACGCCAAAGCAATTTTTATCTGTCTGCATATTTTTTTTTTTTTTATTTTTTTTTTACACATACCTGCTAGGGGATTACATGTAAAGTAAAAATATTTGAGATTTTTTTTTTACGCTGCCTGAGCGCATAGCGATCAGTAACAGCGAATTAGTGGCAAAGGCGGTTTGGTGATTTCTCAATTAAGCTCACCATTCGCCCTGGTCAGATCAAAATTAATCGGATCAATATTCACAAATATTGATCTGCCTCCCTCTCCTCACTTACATTTTTGTGACGGAAAGAGACAGATCAGTATTAGTGATATAAAATAACATTTTATAAAATTGGCAGGTTTTATGAAAGTCTTTCACTGTGTATTAACCCCTTCCCTGCCATTCATCACTGTGTAAGCAGTAATCTTGCACAGCAACAGTATGTTTTGCTGTCTGCACTGTTTTATGGATTAATTTCTTTGTACTGTAATGTATTACAGTACTAGATAGGCTCTTCTAAGAGCTATTAACCCCTTCTTTGCTCGAGATCACGGCTTACGCACTGATTCTGAGGCCGCGGACTCAGGGTTCGATTTTGACCCTATTCAGCTTTCTGATACATCATCTAGCGATGTATCGATGGCTGCTGAGCCCTTGCCACAAGTAGTGATGGGGGTCTACCGATAAAAAAAATATATGGTTTGGTGGGGGTAAATTACATTGGCTGGCTTCAAAGATATATCCCATAAAGGACACGGACGCAGGTCGACTACATGTCAAAATTCCAAGTTGGAATTTTGAGATGCGCATCTCACAAATGTTGCCTTCTAGCCAAAAACAAACCAACAAACCTATGCATGGGTGCTATCCCTGTACTCGGGAGATGTTGCTGAACACATATTGGGTTGTTGTTTGGCAGTGATATATACCAGAATCTGTGAATTCATGCCTGAAGTACAATGCATGTGGAAAAAAAACTCCCAAAAAAGTACTACCACAAACTTTTACAAAGGCTGGTGGTAGAATTAGTACCTATACAGTATTAAAATACCACCATTTGAAATACCTTAGGATGTCTATTTTCCAAAAATATATGGTTTGATGGGGTAAAATTCATTGGACGGCTTCAAAAATGTTCCAAATGGAACATGGGCGCAGGCTGACTACATGTCAAAATTCCAGGTTGGAATTGCGCACCCCCTAAATGTGGAATTTTAGACCCAATACAAACCAACAAACCTATGCATGGGGGGTATCCCTGTACTCAGGAGATGTTGCTGAACACATACTGAGGTGTTGGTTGGCAGTGGCAAATACCAGAATCTGAAAATTCCTGCCTGAACTACAATGTGTGTGGGGAAAAAATGACATCCCAACCCTTTGACATAGGTTGGTGGTAGAATTAGCACTTGGAAAGTGTTAAAATACCACAATTTTAAATACCCTAGGATGTCTAGTTTTCCAAAATATATGGTTTTATGGGGTAAAATACTTTGACAGGCTTCAAAAGTGTCCCAAATGGAACATGGGCGCAGGCTGACTACATGTCAAAATTCCAAGTTGGAAATGCACCCCCCCTAAACGTGGCCTTTTAGCCCCCAAATAATCTAACCTACACATGGGTGGTATCCCTGTACTCAGGAGATGTTGCTGAACACATATTAAGGTGTTGTTTGGCACTGACACATAATAGGATCTGTGAATTCATGCCCGATGTACAATGAATGTGAAAAACAAATTACTATCCATAACATTTACATAGGCTGGTGGTAGAATTAGTGCATGAAAAGTGTTAAAATACTACCATTTGAAATACCCTAGGGTGTCTAGTTTTCAAAAATATATGGTTTTGTGGGGTAGAATACACTTTTTGGCTTCAAAAATGTCCCAAATGGGACATGGGCGCAGGTTTTCTGCACGTCAGAATTCCAAGTTGGAAAACCAAAAAGTGCACTTCTCAAATGTGGCCTTTTAACCCCCAAATAACCTAACCAACCTATACATGGGTGGTATCCCTGTACTCAGGAGATGTTGCTGAACACATATTGAGGTGTTGTTTGGCACTGACATATAACAGGATCTGTGAATTCATGCCCAAAGTCCTATGTATGTGAAAAAAAATGACTATCCATAACATTGACATAGGCTGGTAGTATAATTAGTGCATGGAAAGTGTTAAAATACTACCATTTGAAATACCCTAGGGTGTCTAGTTTTCAAAAATATATGGTTTTGTGGGATAGAATACACTTTTTGGCTACAAAAATGTCCCAAATGGGACATGGGCGCAGGTTTTCTGCACGTCAGAATTCCAAGTTGGAAAACCAAAAAGCGCACCTCTCAAATGTGGCCTTTTAACCCCCAAATAACCTAACCAACCTATACATGGGGGGGTATCCCTGTACTCAGGAGATGTTGCTGAACACATATTGAGGTGTTGTTTGGCACTGACATATAACAGGATCTGTGAATTCATGCCCAAAGTACAATGTATGTGAAAAAAAATTAATTCCCAAAACATTGACATAGGCTGGTAGTATAATTAGTGCATGGAAAGTGTTAAAATACTACCATTTGAAATACCCTAGGGTGTCTAGTTTAAAAAAATATATGGTTTTGTGGGGTAGAATACACTTTCTGGCTTCAAAAATGTCCCAAATGGGACATGGGCACAAGTTTTCTGCATGTCAGAATTCCAAGTTGGAAAACCAAAATGCGCACCCCCTAAATGTGGCCTTTTAGCCCCAAAACAAACCAACAAACCTATGCATGGGTGGTATCCCTGTACTCAGGAGATGTTGCTGAACACATATTGAGGTGTTATTTGGAAATACCCCTTCACATTTTAAGGTAATGTTTGCCTAAATTGCAATATATGTGAAAAATTAAAAAAAAAGATTTTTTTCTGCAAACTTTGGCATAGATTGGTGGTAAAATGGCTACATGAAATGTGTCAAAATACCCCAAGTTAAATGCCCTGAGTTGTCTAGTTTTCAAAAATATGTACATGTTGGGGGTCATTCATGGATTTAGTACAGAAATCAGTGTTACAATGTCACTATCGCTAATTTTGAAAGAAAGGATTTTAAAATAGCTTTGCACCACTTATAGTTCTGGCCCTGTAACATGAATAAAAAAGCACAAAAACATAAAAACATGGGCTATTTCTGAACTCAGGACATATATTAGAAACTTTTTAGCAGTGTTTTTTTGTTGTCTCTTGTACATGAGTATACGATTTTTCAAATAAAAGTCATAAAAAATAATTTTTTCAATTTTTTTGCCATATTTTATTATTTTTTTTACATCAAATTATATGCTATTATCAAAAAAATGGTATCAAAAGAAAGCCCTTCTTATAACGATAAAAACGATATATAGTTTGTGCGGGTACACTAAATGAGACAGAAATAAATTACAGCAAAACACAAACACCTCAGAAATGTTAAAACAGCCCATGTCACCAAGCGTCGGACAAGCCAAAAAAAGTCATGTCACTAAGGGGTTAATGAGCATTTAATTATTTATTTATTATTTATTTATTTCCATGTCACAGCGTTGGCGGAAGCTTGCAGGGTATCCAGGAGGGTTAATGGAAGAATGGATTGGGGAGAGTCAATCGGGACTCTGGTGGGAGGTTCGAGGGGAACCTCAGGTATTGGGGGCATTGGTATATGCCCAGAACATGGACTTATTCGGCAGCCACCTGGATACTCTTGCAAGCTTGGTTGGTTTTCTGTTTATGGATTGTTTATGTTTATGTTTAGTCATTGTATAATTATGGATATATATGTGGAATGTATATATGATTGGAATGCAATGACTATTTAAATAAAGTGCTGTGGCCTTTGTTTTACCCCACATTTTGGTTTAAGTTTAGTTATTTCTAGGCAAATACATATCCCCAATATAGAAGCTACCATGTCATGCACGGAGGAGACATCCGGCGGGGGACACGGAGCAGTGAAGTGTAAGTACTAGGGAAGGGGGGGGGGGGCTGACTGACATAATATTCCTGGGCATCTGACTGGCATAATATTACTGGGCTCTGACTGGCACAATATTACTGGGCTCTGACTGGCATAATATTCCTGGCATCTGACTGGCACAATATTACTGGGCTCTGACTGGCATAATATTACTGTGCTCTGACTGGCACAATATTACTGGGCTCTGACTGGCATAATATTACTGGCATCTGACTGGCACAATATTCCTGGGCTCTGACTGGCATAATATTCCTGGCATCTGACTGGCACAATATTACTGGGCTCTGACTGGCACAATATTACTGGGCTCTGACTGGCATAATATTCCTGGCATCTGACTGGCACAATATTCCTGGGCTCTGACTGGCATAATATTCCTGGCATCTGACTGGCACAATATTCCTGGGCTCTGACTGGCATAATATTCCTGGGCTCTGACTGGCATAGTATTACTGGGCTCTGACTGGCACAATATTACTGGGCTCTGACTGGCACAATATTACTGGGCTCTGACTGGCACAATATTACTGGGCTCTGACTGGCACAATATTACTGGGCTCTGACTGGCATAATATTCCTGGCACCTGACTGGCACAATATTCCTGGGCTCTGACTGGCATAATATTCCTGGCATCTGACTGGCACAATATTCCTGGGCTCTGACTGGCATAATATTCCTGGGCTCTGACTGGCATAGTATTACTGGGCTCTGACTGGCACAATATTACTGGGCTCTGACTGGCACAATATTACTGGGCTCTGACTGGCACAATATTACTGGCATCTGACTGGCATAATATTACTGGGCTCTGAGTGGCACAATATTACTGGGCTCTGAATGGCACCATATTACTGGTATCTGAATGGCACAATATTACTGGCATCTGACTGGCATAATATTACTGGCATCTGACTGGCACAGTATTACTGGGCTCTGACTGGCACAATATTACTGGGCTCTGACTGGCACAATATTACTGGGCATCTGAAAGGCACAATATTACTGGGCTCTGACTGGCATAATATTCCTGGCATCTGACTGGCACAATATTACTGGGCTCTGACTGGCACAATATTACTGGGCTCTGACTGGCATAATATTCCTGGCATCTGACTGGCACAATATTACTGGGCTCTGACTGGCATAATATTACTGGCATCTGACTGGCACAATATTCCTGGGCTCTGACTGGCATAATATTCCTGGCATCTGAATGGCACAATATTACTGGGCTCTGACTGGCACAATATTACTGGGCTCTGACTGGCATAATATTACTGGCATCTGACTGGCACAATATTACTGGCATCTGACTGGCACAATATTCCTGGGCTCTGACTGGCATAATATTCCTGGGCTCTGACTGGCATAATATTACTGGGCTCTGACTGGCACAATATTACTGGGCTCTGACTGGCGCAATATTACTGGGCTCTGACTGGCGCAATATTACTGGGCTCTGACTGGCACAATATTACTGGTATCTGAATGGCACAATATTACTGGCATCTGACTGGCATAATGTTACTGGGCTCTGACTGGCACAATATTACTGGGCTCTGAATGGCACAATATTACTGGTATCTGAATGGCACAATATTACTGGCATCTGACTGGCACAATATTACTGGCATCTGACTGGCACAGTATTAATGGGCTCTGACTGGCACAATATTACTGGGCTCTGACTGGCACAATATTACTGGGCATCTGAAAGGCACAATATTACTTGGCTCTGACTGGCACTATATTACTGGGCTCTGACTGTCACAATATTACTGGGCTCTGACTGGCCAATATTACTGGCATCTGACTGGCACAATATTCCTGGTATCTGAATGGCACAATATTACTGGGCTCTGACTGGCACTATATTACTGGCATCTGACTGGCACAATATTACTGGCATCTGACTGGCACAATATTACTGGGCTCTGACTGGCATTATATTACTGGCATCTGACTGGCACAATATTACTGGGCTCTGACTGGCATAATATTACTGGCATCTGACTGGCACAATATTACTGGCATCTGACTGGCACAATATTCCTGGGCTCTGACTGGCATAATATTCCTGGGCTCTGACTGGCATAATATTACTGGGCTCTGACTGGCACAATATTACTGGGCTCTGACTTTCGCAATATTACTGGGCTCTGACTGGCACAATATTACTGGGCTCTGAATGGCACAATATTACTGGTATCTGAATGGCACAATATTACTGGCATCTGACTGGCATAATATTACTGGCATCTGACTGACACAGTATTAATGGGCTCTGACTGGCACAATATTACTGGGCTCTGACTGGCACAATATTACTGGGCATCTGAAAGGCACAATATTACTGGGCTCTGACTGGCACTATATTACTGGGCTCTGACTGGCACAATATTACGGGGCTCTGACTGGCCCAATATTACTGGCATCTGACTGGCACAATATTCCTGGTATCTGAATGGCACAATATTACTGGGCTCCGACTGGCACTATATTACTGGCATCTGACAGGCACAATATTACTGGCATCTGACTGGCACAATATTACTGGGCTCTGACTGGCACAATATTACTGGCATCTGACTGGCACAATATTACTGGCATCTGACTGGCACTATATTACTGGGCTCTGACTGGCACAATATTACTGGCATCTGACTGGCACAATATTACTGGGCTCTAACTGGCATAATATTACTGGGCTCTGACTGGCACAATATTACTGGGCTCTGACTGGCCCAATATTACTGGGCTCTGACTGGCCCAATATTACTGGGCTCTGACTGGCCCAATATTACTGGTATCTGACTGGCATAATATTACTGGGCTCTGACTGGCCCAATATTACTGGTATCTGACTGGCATAATATTACTGGGCTCTGACTGGCATAATATTACTGACATCTGACTGGCACAATATTACTGGGCTCTGACTGGCATAATATTACTGGCATCTGACTGGCACAATATTACTGGCATCTGACTGGCACAATATTCCTGGGCTCTGACTGGCATAATATTCCTGGGCTCTGACTGGCATAATATTACTGGGCTCTGACTGGCACAATATTACTGGGCTCTGACTGGCGCAATATTACTGGGCTCTGACTGGCACAATATTACTGGGCTCTGACTGGCACAATATTACTGGTATCTGAATGGCACAATATTACTGGCATCTGACTGGCATAATATTACTGGGCTCTGACTGGCACAATATTACTGGGCTCTGAATGGCACAATATTACTGGTATCTGAATGGCACAATATTACTGGGCTCTGAATGGCACAATATTACTGGTATCTGAATGGCACAATATTACTGGCATCTGACTGGCATAATATTACTGCCATCTGACTGGCACAATATTAATGGGCTCTGATTGGCACAATATTACTGGGCTCTGACTGGCACAATATTACTGGGCATCTGAAAGGCACAATATTACTGGGCTCTGACTGGCACTATATTACTGGGCTCTGACTGGCACAATATTACTGGGCTCTGAATGGCCCAATATTACTGGCATCTGACTGGCACAATATTCCTGGTATCTGAATGGCACAATATTACTGGGCTCTGACTGGCACTATATTACTGGCATCTGACTGGCACAATATTACTGGGCTCTGACTGGCACAATATTACTGGGCTCTGACTGGCACAATATTACTGGCATCTGACTGGCATAATATTACTGGCATCTGACTGGCACAATATTAATGGGCTCTGACTGGCACAATATTACTGGGCTCTGACTGGCACAATATTACTGGGCATCTGAATGGCACAATATTACTGGGCTCTGACTGGCACTATATTACTGGCATCTGACTGGCACAATATTACTGGGCTCTGACTGGCCCAATATTACTGGCATCTGACTGGCACTATATTACTGGGCTCTGACTGGCACAATATTACTGGCATCTGACTGGCACAATATTACTGGGCTCTGACTGGCATAATATTACTGGGCTCTGACTGGCACAATATTACTGGGCTCTGACTGGCCCAATATTACTGGGCTCTGACTGGCCCAATATTACTGGTATCTGACTGGCATAATATTACTGGGCTCTGGCTGGCCTAATATTACTGGTATCTGACTGGCATAATATTACTGTGCTCTGACTGGCACAATATTACTGGGCTCTGACTAGCACAATATTACTGGGCTCTGACTGGCACAATATTATTGGGCTCTGACTAGCCGAATATTACTGGCATCTGACTGGCACAATATTAATGGTATCTGACTGGCACAATATTACTGGGCATCTGAAAGGCACAATATTACTGGGCTCTGACTGGCACAATATTACTGGGCTCTGACTGGCACAATATTACTGGCCTCTGACTGGCACAATATTCCTGGTATCTGAATGGCACAATATTACTGGGCTCTGACTGGCACTATATTACTGGCATCTGACTGGCACAATATTACTGGCATCTGACTGGCACAATATTACTGGGCTCTGACTGGCACAATATTATTCACATCTGACTGGCACAATATTACTGGCATCTGACTGGCACTATATTACGGGGCTCTGACTGGCACAATATTACTGGGCTCTGACTGGCACAATATTACTGGGCTCTGACTGGCCCAATATTACTGGTATCTGACTGGCATAATATTACTGGGCTCTGACTGGCACAATATTACTGGGCTCTGACTGGCACAATATTACTGGGCTCTGACTGGCCCAATATTACTGGCATCTGACTGGCACAATATTACTGGTATCTGACTGGCACAATATTACTGGTCTCTGACTGGCACAATATTACTGGGCTCTGAATGGCACTATATTACTGTTATCTGAATGGCACAATATTACTGGCATCTGACTGGCACAATATTACTGGGCTCTGACTGGCACTATATTACTGGCATCTGAATGGCACAATAATACTGGGCATCTGAATGGCACAATATTACTGGCATCTGACTGGCACAATATTCCTAGGCTCTGACTGGATCAATATTACTGTTTTCTGAATGGCACTATATTACTGGTATCTGAATGGCACAATATTACTGGTATCTGAATGGCACAATATTACTGGCATCTGACTGGCACAATATTACTGGGCCCTGACTGGCACTATATTACTGGCATCTGAATGGCACAATATTATTGGGCTCTGACTAGCCCAATATTACAG
This sequence comes from Pelodytes ibericus, assembly GCA_036172795.1. Taxonomy (NCBI): domain Eukaryota; kingdom Metazoa; phylum Chordata; class Amphibia; order Anura; family Pelodytidae; genus Pelodytes; species Pelodytes ibericus. The sequence goes on along the minus strand of CM069862.1, from coordinate 211,207,151 downwards.
GCATCTGGCTGGCACTATATTACAGGCATCTAACTGGCACAATATTACTGGCATCTGACTGGCACAATATTACTGGGCTCTGACTGGCACAATATTACTGGCATCTGACTGGCACTATATTACTGGGCTCTGACTGGCACAATATTACTGGGCTCTGACTGGCACAATATTACTGGGCTCTGGCTGGCACAATATTACTGGGCTCTGACTGGCATAATATTACTGGCATCTGACTGGCACAGTATTACTGGTATCTGGCTGGCACAATATTACTGGGCTCTGACTGGCACAATATTCCTGGGCTCTGACTGGCACTATATTACTGGGCATCTGGCTGGCACTATATTACTGGGCATCTGGCTGGCACAGTATTACAGGCATCTAGCTGGCACAGTATTACAGGCATATGGCTGGCACAATATTACTGGGCATCTGGCTGGCACTATATTACTGGGCTCTGACTGGCAAAATATTACTGGCATCTGACTGGCACAATATTACTTTGCTCTGACTGGCATAATATTACTGGGCTCTGACTGGCACAATATTACTGGGCTCTGACTGGCACAATATTACTGGGCTCTGACTGGCCCAATATTACTGGTATCTGACTGGCAAAATATTACTGGGCTCTGACTGGCACAATATTACTGGGCTCTGACTGGCACAATATTACTGGGCTCTGACTGGCCCAATATTACTGGTATCTGACTGGATAATATTACTGGGCTCTGACTGGCACAATATTACTGGGCTCTGACTAGCCCAATATTACTGGCATCTGACTGGCACAATATTACTGGTATCTGACTGGCACAATATTACTGGGCTCTGAATGGCACTATATTACTGTCATCTGAATGGCACAATAATACTGGGCATCTGAATGGCACAATATTACTGGCATCTGACTGGCACAATATTCCTGGGCTCTGACTGGCACAATATTACTGGGCTCTGACTGGCACTATATTACTGGCATCTGAATGGCACAATATTACTGAGCTATGACTGGCACTATATTACTAGCATCAGAATGGCACAATATTACTGGGCTCTGACTAGCCCAATATTACAGGCATCTGACTGGCACTATATTACTGGCATCTGACTGGCATAATATTACTGGGCTCTGACTGGCACAATATTACTGGGCTCTGACTAGCCCAATATTACAGGCATCTGACTGGCACTATATTACTGGCATCTGACTGGCATAATATTACTGGGCTCTGACTGGCACAATATTACTGGGCTCTGACTGGCACAATATTACTGGCATCTGACTGGCACAATATTACTGGGCTCTGACTGGCATAATATTACTGTGCTCTGACTGGCACAATATTACTGGGCTCTGACTGGCATAATATTACTGACATCTGACTGGCACAGTATTACTGGGCTCTGACTGGCACAATATTACTGGCATCTGACTGGCACTATATTACTGGGCATCTGAAAGGAACAATATTACTGGGCTCTGACTGGCACAATATTACTGGGCTCTGACTGGCCCAATATTACTGGCATCTGACTGGCACAATATTCCTGGTATCTGAATGGCACAATATTACTGGGCTCTGACTGGCACTATATTACTGGCATCTGACTGGCACAATATTCCTGGTATCTGAATGGCACAATATTACTGGGCTCTGACTGGCACTATATTACTGGCATCTGACTGGCACAATATTACTGGCATCTGACTGGCACAATATTACTGGGCTCTGACTGGCACAATATTACTAGCATCTGACTGGCACAATATTACTGGCATCTGACTGGCACTATATTACGGCGCTCTCACTGGCACAATATTACTGGCATCTGACTGGCACAATATTACTGATCTCTGACTGGCATAATATTACTGGGCTCTGACTGGCATTATATTACTGGCATCTGACTGGCACAATATTACTGGGCTCTGACTGGCATAATATTACTGGCATCTGACTGGCACAATATTACTGGCATCTGACTGGCACAATATTCCTGGGCTCTGACTGGCATAATATTCCTGGGCTCTGACTGGCATAATATTACTGGGCTCTGACTGGCACAATATTACTGGGCTCTGACTTTCGCAATATTACTGGGCTCTGACTGGCACAATATTACTGGGCTCTGAATGGCACAATATTACTGGTATCTGAATGGCACAATATTACTGGCATCTGACTGGCATAATATTACTGGCATCTGACTGACACAGTATTAATGGGCTCTGACTGGCACAATATTACTGGGCTCTGACTGGCACAATATTACTGGGCATCTGAAAGGCACAATATTACTGGGCTCTGACTGGCACTATATTACTGGGCTCTGACTGGCACAATATTACGGGGCTCTGACTGGCCCAATATTACTGGCATCTGACTGGCACAATATTCCTGGTATCTGAATGGCACAATATTACTGGGCTCCGACTGGCACTATATTACTGGCATCTGACAGGCACAATATTACTGGCATCTGACTGGCACAATATTACTGGGCTCTGACTGGCACAATATTACTGGCATCTGACTGGCACAATATTACTGGCATCTGACTGGCACTATATTACTGGGCTCTGACTGGCACAATATTACTGGCATCTGACTGGCACAATATTACTGGGCTCTAACTGGCATAATATTACTGGGCTCTGACTGGCACAATATTACTGGGCTCTGACTGGCCCAATATTACTGGGCTCTGACTGGCCCAATATTACTGGGCTCTGACTGGCCCAATATTACTGGTATCTGACTGGCATAATATTACTGGGCTCTGACTGGCCCAATATTACTGGTATCTGACTGGCATAATATTACTGGGCTCTGACTGGCATAATATTACTGGCATCTGACTGGCACAATATTACTGGGCTCTGACTGGCATAATATTACTGGCATCTGACTGGCACAATATTACTGGCATCTGACTGGCACAATATTCCTGGGCTCTGACTGGCATAATATTCCTGGGCTCTGACTGGCATAATATTACTGGGCTCTGACTGGCACAATATTACTGGGCTCTGACTGGCGCAATATTACTGGGCTCTGACTGGCACAATATTACTGGGCTCTGACTGGCACAATATTACTGGTATCTGAATGGCACAATATTACTGGCATCTGACTGGCACAATATTACTGGGCTCTGACTGGCACAATATTACTGGGCTCTGAATGGCACAATATTACTGGTATCTGAATGGCACAATATTAATGGGCTCTGAATGGCACAATATTACTGGTATCTGAATGGCACAATATTACTGGCATCTGACTGGCATAATATTACTGCCATCTGACTGGCACAATATTAATGGGCTCTGACTGGCACAATATTACTGGGCTCTGACTGGCACAATATTACTGGGCATCTGAAAGGCACAATATTACTGGGCTCTGACTGGCACTATATTACTGGGCTCTGACTGGCACAATATTACTGGGCTCTGAATGGCCCAATATTACTGGCATCTGACTGGCACAATATTCCTGGTATCTGAATGGCACAATATTACTGGGCTCTGACTGGCACTATATTACTGGCATCTGACTGGCACAATATTACTGGGCTCTGACTGGCACAATATTACTGGGCTCTGACTGGCACAATATTACTGGCATCTGACTGGCATAATATTACTGGCATCTGACTGGCACAATATTAATGGGCTCTGACTGGCACAATATTACTGGGCTCTGACTGGCACAATATTACTGGGCATCTGAATGGCACAATATTACTGGGCTCTGACTGGCACTATATTACTGGCATCTGACTGGCACAATATTACTGGGCTCTGACTGGCCCAATATTACTGGCATCTGACTGGCACTATATTACTGGGCTCTGACTGGCACAATATTACTGGCATCTGACTGGCACAATATTACTGGGCTCTGACTGGCATAATATTACTGGGCTCTGACTGGCACAATATTACTGGGCTCTGACTGGCCCAATATTACTGGGCTCTGACTGGCCCAATATTACTGGTATCTGACTGGCATAATATTACTGGGCTCTGGCTGGCCTAATATTACTGGTATCTGACTGGCATAATATTACTGTGCTCTGACTGGCACAATATTACTGGGCTCTGACTAGCACAATATTACTGGGCTGTGACTGGCACAATATTATTGCTCTCTGACTAGCCGAATATTACTGGCATCTGACTGGCACAATATTACTGGTATCTGACTGGCACAATATTACTGGGCATCTGAAAGGCACAATATTACTGGGCTCTGACTGGCACAATATTACTGGGCTCTGACTGGCACAATATTACTGGCCTCTGACTGGCACAATATTCCTGGTATCTGAATGGCACAATATTACTGGGCTCTGACTGGCACTATATTACTGGCATCTGACTGGCACAATATTACTGGCATCTGACTGGCACAATATTACTGGGCTCTGACTGGCACAATATTACTCACATCTGACTGGCACAATATTACTGGCATCTGACTGGCACTATATTACGGGGCTCTGACTGGCACAATATTACTGGGCTCTGACTGGCACAATATTACTGGGCTCTGACTGGCCCAATATTACTGGTATCTGACTGGCATAATATTACTGGGCTCTGACTGGCACAATATTACTGGGCTCTGACTGGCACAATATTACTGGGCTCTGACTGGCCCAATATTACTGGCATCTGACTGGCACAATATTACTGGTATCTGACTGGCACAATATTACTGGGCTCTGACTGGCACAATATTACTGGGCTCTGAATGGCACTATATTACTGTTATCTGAATGGCACAATATTACTGGCATCTGACTGGCACAATATTACTGGGCTCTGACTGGCACTATATTACTGGCATCTGAATGGCACAATAATACTGGGCATCTGAATGGCACAATATTACTGGCATCTGACTGGCACAATATTCCTGGGCTCTGACTGGATCAATATTACTGGGCTCTGAATGGCACTATATTACTGGTATCTGAATGGCACAATATTACTGGTATCTGAATGGCACAATATTACTGGCATCTGACTGGCACAATATTACTGGGCCCTGACTGGCACTATATTACTGGCATCTGAATGGCACAATATTACTGGGCTCTGACTAGCCCAATATTACAGGCATCTGACTGGCACTAAATTACAGGCATCTAACTGGCACAATATTACTGGCATCTGACTGGCACAATATTACTGGGCTCTGACTGGCACAATATTACTGGCATCTGACTGGCACTATATTACTGGGCTCTGACTGGCACAATATTACTGGGCTCTGACTGGCACAATATTACTGGGCTCTGGCTGGCACAATATTACTGGGCTCTGACTGGCATAATATTACTGGCATCTGACTGGCACAGTATTACTGGGCTCTGACTGGCACAATATTAGTGGGCTCAGACTGGCACAATATTACTGGGCATCTGAAAGGCACAATATTACTGGGCTCTGACTGGCACAATATTACTGGGCTCTGACTGGCCCAATATTACTGGCATCTGACTGGCACTATATTACTGGGCTCTGACTGGCACAATATTACTGGCATCTGACTGGCACAATATTACTGGGCTCTGACTGGCACAATATTACTGGGCTCTGACTGGCCCAATGTTACTGGTATCCTACTGGCATAATATTACTGGGCTCTGACTGGCACAATATTACTGGGCTCTGACTGGCACAATATTACTGGGCTCTGACTAGCCCAATATTACTGGCATCTGACTGGCACAATATTACTGGTATCTGACTGGCACAATATTACTGGGCTCTGACTGGCACAATATTACTGCGCTCTGACTGGCACAATATTACTGGTATCTGGCTGGCACAATATTACTGGGCTCTGACTGGCACAATATTCCTGGGCTCTGACTGGCACTATATTACTGGGCATCTGGCTGGCACTATATTACTGGGCATCTGGCTGGCACAGTATTACAGGCATCTAGCTGGCACAGTATTACAGGCATATGGCTGGCACAATATTACTGGGCATCTGGCTGGCACTATATTACTGGGCTCTGACTGGCAAAATATTACTGGCATCTGACTGGCACAATATTACTTTGCTCTGACTGGCATAATATTACTGGGCTCTGACTGGCACAATATTACTGGGCTCTGACTGGCACAATATTACTGGGCTCTGACTGGCACAATATTACTGGGCTCTGACTGGCTCAATATTACTGGTATCTGACTGGCAAAATATTACTGGGCTCTGACTGGCACAATATTACTGGGCTCTGACTGGCACAATATTACTGGGCTCTGACTGGCCCAATATTACTGGTATCTGACTGGATAATATTACTGGGCTCTGACTGGCACAATATTACTGGGCTCTGACTAGCCCAATATTACTGGCATCTGACTGGCACAATATTACTGGTATCTGACTGGCACAATATTACTGGGCTCTGAATGGCACTATATTACTGTCATCTGAATGGCACAATAATACTGGGCATCTGAATGGCACAATATTACTGGCATCTGACTGGCACAATATTCCTGGGCTCTGACTGGCACAATATTACTGGGCTCTGACTGGCACTATATTACTGGCATCTGAATGGCACAATATTACTGAGCTATGACTGGCACTATATTACTAGCATCAGAATGGCACAATATTACTGGGCTCTGACTAGCCCAATATTACAGGCATCTGACTGGCACTATATTACTGGCATCTGACTGGCATAATATTACTGGGCTCTGACTGGCACAATATTACTGGGCTCTGACTAGCCCAATATTACAGGCATCTGACTGGCACTATATTACTGGCATCTGAATGGCATAATATTACTGGGCTCTGACTGGCACAATATTACTGGGCTCTGACTGGCACAATATTACTGGCATCTGACTGGCACAATATTACTGGGCTCTGACTGGCATAATATTACTGGGCTCTGACTGGCATAATATTACTGTGCTCTGACTGGCACAATATTACTGGGCTCTGACTGGCATAATATTACTGACATCTGACTGGCACAGTATTACTGGGCTCTGACTGGCACAATATTACTGGCATCTGACTGGCACTATATTACTGGGCATCTGAAAGGAACAATATTACTGGGCTCTGACTGGCACAATATTACTGGGCTCTGACTGGCCCAATATTACTGGCATCTGACTGGCACAATATTCCTGGTATCTGAATGGCACAATATTACTGGGCTCTGACTGGCACTATATTACTGGCATCTGACTGGCACAATATTCCTGGTATCTGAATGGCACAATATTACTGGGCTCTGACTGGCACTATATTACTGGCATCTGACTGGCACAATATTACTGGCATCTGACTGGCACAATATTACTGGGCTCTGACTGGCACAATATTACTGGCATCTGACTGGCACAATATTACTGGCATCTGACTGGCACTATATTACGGCGCTCTCACTGGCACAATATTACTGGCATCTGACTGGCACAATATTACTGATCTCTGACTGGCATAATATTACTGGGCTCTGACTGGCACAATATTACTGGGCTCTGACTGGCACAATATTACTGGGCTCTGACTGGCCCAATATTACTGGTATCTGACTGGCATAATATTACTGGGCTCTGACTGGCACAATATTACTGGGCTCTGACTGACACAATATTACTGGGCTATGACTGGCCCAATATTACTGGCATCTGACTGGCACAATATTACTGGTATCTGACTGGCACAATATTACTGGGCTCTGACTGGCACAATATTACTGGGCTCTGAATGGCACTATATTACTGGTATCTGAATGGCACAATATTACTGGCATCTGACTTTCACAATATTACTGGGCTCTGACTGGCGCTATATTACTGGCATCTGAATGGCACAATAATACTGGGCATCTGAATGGCACAATATTACTGGCATCTGACTGGCACAATATTACTGGCATCTGACTGGCACAATATTACTGGGCTCTGACTGGCATAATATTACTGGGCTCTGACTGGCATAATATTACTGTGCTCTGACTGGCACAATATTACTGGGCTCTGACTGGCATAATATTACTGGCATCTGACTGGCACAGTATTACTGGGCTCTGACTGGCACAATATTACTGGACTCTGACTGGCACAATATTACTGGGCTCTGACTGGCACAATATTACTGGGCTCTGACTTGCACAATATTACTGGGCTCTGACTGGCACAATATTACTGGGCTCTGGCTGGCACAATATTACTGGGCTCTGACTGGCATAATATTACTGGCATCTGACTGGCACAGTATTACTGGGCTCTGACTGGCACAATATTACTGGGCTCTGACTGGCACAATATTACTGGGCATCTGAAAGGCACAATATTACTGGGCTCTGACTGGCACAATATTACTGGGCTCAATAATATATATTATTAGCATAATATTACTGGGCTCTGACTGGCACTATATTACTGGCATCTGACTGGCACAATATTACTGGGCTCTGACTGGCCCAATATTACTGGCATCTGACTGGCACAATATTACTGGTATCTGAATGGCACAATATTACTGGGTTCTGACTGGCACTATATTACTGGCATCTTACTGACACAATATTACTGGCATCTGACTTGCACAATATTACTGGGCTCTGACTGGCACAATATTACTGGTATCTGACTGGCATAATATTACTGGGCTCTGACTGGCACAATATTACTGGGCTCTGACTAGCCCAATATTACTGGCATCTGAATGGCACAATATTACTGGTATCTGACTGGCACAATATTACTGGGCTCTGACTGGCACAATATTACTGGGCTCTGACTGGCACAATATTACTGGTATCTGACTGGCACAATATTACTGGGCTCTGACTGGCACAATATTCCTGGGCTCTGACTGGCACTATATTACTGGGCATCTGGCTGGCACTATATTACTGGGCATCTGGCTGACACAGTATTACAGGCATCTAGCTGGCACAGTATTACAGGCATCTGGCTGGCACTATATTACTGGGCATCTGGCTGGCACTATATTACTGGGCATCTGGCTGGCACTATATTACTGGGCTCTGACTGGCACAATATTACTGGGCATCTGGCTGGCACAATATTACTGTGCATCTGGCTGGCACTATATTACTGGGCTCTGACTGGCAAAATATTACTGGCATCTGACTGGCACAATATTACTGGGCTCTGACTGGCATAATATTACTGGGCTCTGACTGGCCCAATATTACTGGGCTCTGACTGGCACAATATTACTGGGCTCTGACTGGCCCAATATTACTGGTATCTGACTGGCACAATATTACTGGGCTCTGACTGGCACAATATTACTGGGCTCTGACTGGCACAATATTACTGGGCTCTGACTAGCCCAATATTACTGGCATCTGACTGGCACAATATAACTGGGCTCTGACTGGCATAATATTACTGGCATCTGACTGGCACAATATTCCTGGGCTCTGACTGGCATAATATTCCTGGCATCTGACTGGCACAATATTGCTGGGCTCTGACTGGCACAATATTACTGGGCTCTGACTGGCATAATATTACTGGCATTTGACTGGCACAATATTACTGGGCTCTGACTGGCATAATATTCCTGGCATCTAACTGGCACAATATTACTGGGCTCTGACTGGCACAATATTACTGGGCTCTGACTGGCATAATATTACTGGCATCTGACTGGCACAATATTACTGGACTCTGACTGGCATAATATTACTGGCATCGGACTGGCACAATATTCCTGGGCTCTGATTTGGCATAATATTCCTGGGCTCTGACTGGCATAATATTACTGGGCTCTGACTGGCACAATATTACTGGGCTCTGACTGGCGCAATATTACTGGGCTCTGACTGGCACAATATTACTGGGCTCTGACTGGCACAATATTACTGGTATCTGAATGGCACAATATTACTGGCATCTGACTGGCATAATATTACTGGGCTCTGACTGGCACAATATTACTGTTCTCTGAATGGCACAATATTACTGGTATCTGAATGGCACAATATTACTGGTCTCTGACTGGCATAATATTCCTGGCATCTGACTGGCACAATATAACTGGGCTCTGACTGGCATAATATTACTGGCATCTGACTGGCACAATATTCCTGGGCTCTGACTGGCATAACATTCCTGGCATCTGACTGGCACAATATTGCTGGGCTCTGACTGGCACAATATTATTGGGCTCTGACTGGCATAATATTACTGGCATCTGACTGGCACAATATTACTGGGCTCTGACTGGCATAATATTCCTGGCATCTGACTGGCACAATATTACTGGGCTCTGACTGGCACAATATTACTGGGCTCTGACTGGCATAATATTACTGGCATCTGACTGGCACAATATTACTGGGCTCTGACTGGCATAATATTACTGGGCTCTGACTGGCATAATATTACTGGCATCGGACTGGCACAATATTCCTGGGCTCTGACTGGCACAATATTCCTGGGCTCTGATTTGGCATAATATTCCTGTACTCTGACTGGCATAATATTACTGGCATCTGACTGGCATAATATTACTGGGCTCTGACTGGCATAATATTACTGGCATCGGACTGGCACAATATTCCTGGGCTCTGACTGGCACAATATTCCTGGGCTCTGATTTGGCATAATATTCCTGGGCTCTGACTGGCATAATATTACTGGGCTCTGACTGGCACAATATTACTGGGCTCTGACTGGCGCAATATTACTGGGCTCTGACTGGCACAATATTACTGGGCTCTGACTGGCACAATATTACTGGTATCTGAATGGCACAATATTACTGGCATCTGACTGGCACAATATTACTGTTCTCTGAATGGCACAATATTACTGGTATCTGAATGGCACAATATTACTGGCATCTGACTGGCATAATATAACTGGCATCTGACTGGCATAATATTCCTGGGCTCTGACTGGCACAATATTACTGTTCTCTGAATGGCACAATATTACTGGTATCTGAATGGCACAATATTACTGGGCTCTGACTGGCATAATATTCCTGGCATCTGACTGGCACAATATAACTGGGCTCTGACTGGCATAATATTACTGGCATCTGACTGGCACAATATTCCTGGGCTCTGACTGGCATAACATTCCTGGCATCTGACTGGCACAATATTGCTGGGCTCTGACTGGCACAATATTACTGGGCTCTGACTGGCATAATATTACTGGCATCTGACTGGCACAATATTACTGGGCTCTGACTGGCATAATATTCCTGGCATCTGACTGGCACAATATTACTGGGCTCCTACTGGCACAATATTACTGGGCTCTGACTGGCATAATATTACTGGCATCTGACTGGCACAATATTACTGGGCTCTGACTGGCATAATATTACTGGGCTCTGACTGGCATAATATTACTGGCATCTGACTGGCACAATATTACTGGGCTCTGACTGGCACTATATTACTGGCATCTGAATGGCACAATAATACTGGGCATCTGAATGGCACAATATTACTGGCATCTGACTGGCACAATATTCCTGGGCTCTGACTGGATCAATATTACTGGGCTCTGAATGGCACTATATTACTGGTATCTGAATGGCACAATATTACTGGTATCTGAATGGCACAATATTACTGGCATCTGACTGGCACAATATTACTGGGCTCTGACTGGCACTATATTACTGGCATCTGAATGGCACAATATTACTGGGCTCTGACTAGCCCAATATTTCAGGCATCTGACTGGCACTATATTACAGGCATCTAACTGGCACAATATTACTGGCATCTGACTGGCACAATATTACTGGGCTCTGACTGGCACAATATTACTGGCATCTGACTGGCACTATATTACTGGGCTCTGACTGGCACAATATTACTGGGCTCTGACTGGCACAATATTACTGGGCTCTGGCTGGCACAATATTACTGGGCTCTGACTGGCATAATATTACTGGCATCTGACTGGCACAGTATTACTGGGCTCTGACTGGCACAATATTAGTGGGCTCAGACTGGCACAATATTACTGGGCATCTGAAAGGCACAATATTACTGGGCTCTGACTGGCACAATATTACTGGGCTCTGACTGGCCCAATATTACTGGCATCTGACTGGCACTATATTACTGGGCTCTGACTGGCACAATATTACTGGCATCTGACTGGCACAATATTACTGGGCTCTGACTGGCACAATATTACTGGGCTCTGACTGGCACAATATTACTGGGCTCTGACTGGCCCAATGTTACTGGTATCCTACTGGCATAATATTACTGGGCTCTGACTGGCACAATATTACTGGGCTCTGACTGGCACAATATTACTGGGCTCTGACTAGCCCAATATTACTGGCATCTGACTGGCACAATATTACTGGTATCTGACTGGCACAATATTACTGGGCTCTGACTGGCACAATATTACTGCGCTCTGACTGGCACAATATTACCGGTATCTGGCTGGCACAATATTACTGGGCTCTGACTGTCACAATATTCCTGGGCTCTGACTGGCACTATATTACTGGGCATCTGGCTGGCACTATATTACTGGGCATCTGGCTGGCACAGTATTACAGGCATCTAGCTGGCACAGTATTACAGGCATCTGGCTGGCACAATATTACTGGGCATCTGGCTGGCACTATATTACTGGGCTCTGACTGGCAAAATATTACTGGCATCTGACTGGCACAATATTACTTTGCTCTGACTGGCATAATATTACTGGGCTCTGACTGGCACAATATTACTGGGCTCTGACTGGCACAATATTACTGGGCTCTGACTGGCACAATATTACTGGGCTCTGACTGGCCCAATATTACTGGTATCTGACTGGCAAAATATTACTGGGCTCTGACTGGCACAATATTACTGGGCTCTGACTGGCACAATATTACTGGGCTCTGACTGGCCCAATATTACTGGTATCTGACTGGATAATATTACTGGGCTCTGACTGGCACAATATTACTGGGCTCTGACTGGCACAATATTACTGGGCTCTGACTAGCCCAATATTACTGGCATCTGACTGGCACAATATTACTGGTATCTGACTGGCACAATATTACTGGGCTCTGAATGGCACTATATTACTGTCATCTGAATGGCACAATAATACTGTGCATCTGAATGGCACAATATTACTGGCATCTGACTGGCACAATATTACTGTTCTCTGAATGGCACAATATTACTGGTATCTGAATGGCACAATATTACTGGCATCTGACTGGCATAATATAACTGGCATCTGACTGGCATAATATTCCTGGGCTCTGACTGGCACAATATTACTGTTCTCTGAATGGCACAATATTACTGGTATCTGAATGGCACAATATTACTGGGCTCTGACTGGCATAATATTCCTGGCATCTGACTGGCACAATATAACTGGGCTCTGATTGGCATAATATTACTGGCATCTGACTGGCACAATATTCCTGGGCTCTGACTGGCATAACATTCCTGGCATCTGACTGGCACAATATTGCTGGGCTCTGACTGGCACAATATTACTGGGCTCTGACTGGCATAATATTACTGGCATCTGACTGGCACAATATTACTGGGCTCTGACTGGCATAATATTCCTGGCATCTGACTGGCACAATATTACTGGGCTCCTACTGGCACAATATTACTGGGCTCTGACTGGCATAATATTACTGGCATCTGACTGGCACAATATTACTGGGCTCTGACTGGCATAATATTACTGGGCTCTGACTGGCATAATATTACTGGCATCTGACTGGCACAATATTACTGGGCTCTGACTGGCACTATATTACTGGCATCTGAATGGCACAATAATACTGGGCATCTGAATGGCACAATATTACTGGCATCTGACTGGCACAATATTCCTGGGCTCTGACTGGATCAATATTACTGGGCTCTGAATGGCACTATATTACTGGTATCTGAATGGCACAATATTACTGGTATCTGAATGGCACAATATTACTGGCATCTGACTGGCACAATATTACTGGGCTCTGACTGGCACTATATTACTGGCATCTGAATGGCACAATATTACTGGGCTCTGACTAGCCCAATATTTCAGGCATCTGACTGGCACTATATTACAGGCATCTAACTGGCACAATATTACTGGCATCTGACTGGCACAATATTACTGGGCTCTGACTGGCACAATATTACTGGCATCTGACTGGCACTATATTACTGGGCTCTGACTGGCACAATATTACTGGGCTCTGACTGGCACAATATTACTGGGCTCTGGCTGGCACAATATTACTGGGCTCTGACTGGCATAATATTACTGGCATCTGACTGGCACAGTATTACTGGGCTCTGACTGGCACAATATTAGTGGGCTCAGACTGGCACAATATTACTGGGCATCTGAAAGGCACAATATTACTGGGCTCTGACTGGCACAATATTACTGGGCTCTGACTGGCCCAATATTACTGGCATCTGACTGGCACTATATTACTGGGCTCTGACTGGCACAATATTACTGGCATCTGACTTGCACAATATTACTGGGCTCTGACTGGCACAATATTACTGGGCTCTGACTGGCACAATATTACTGGGCTCTGACTGGCCCAATGTTACTGGTATCCTACTGGCATAATATTACTGGGCTCTGACTGGCACAATATTACTGGGCTCTGACTGGCACAATATTACTGGGCTCTGACTAGCCCAATATTACTGGCATCTGACTGGCACAATATTACTGGTATCTGACTGGCACAATATTACTGGGCTCTGACTGGCACAATATTACTGCGCTCTGACTGGCACAATATTACCGGTATCTGGCTGGCACAATATTACTGGGCTCTGACTGGCACAATATTCCTGGGCTCTGACTGGCACTATATTACTGGGCATCTGGCTGGCACTATATTACTGGGCATCTGGCTGGCACAGTATTACAGGCATCTAGCTGGCACAGTATTACAGGCATCTGGCTGGCACAATATTACTGGGCATCTGGCTGGCACTATATTACTGGGCTCTGACTGGCAAAATATTACTGGCATCTGACTGGCACAATATTACTTTGCTCTGACTGGCATAATATTACTGGGCTCTGACTGGCACAATATTACTGGGCTCTGACTGGCACAATATTACTGGGCTCTGACTGGCACAATATTACTGGGCTCTGACTGGCCCAATATTACTGGTATCTGACTGGCAAAATATTACTGGGCTCTGACTGGCACAATATTACTGGGCTCTGACTGGCACAATATTACTGGGCTCTGACTGGCCCAATATTACTGGTATCTGACTGGATAATATTACTGGGCTCTGACTGGCACAATATTACTGGGCTCTGACTGGCACAATATTACTGGGCTCTGACTAGCCCAATATTACTGGCATCTGACTGGCACAATATTACTGGTATCTGACTGGCACAATATTACTGGGCTCTGAATGGCACTATATTACTGTCATCTGAATGGCACAATAATACTGTGCATCTGAATGGCACAATATTACTGGCATCTGACTGGCACAATATTCCTGGGCTCTGACTGGCACAATATTACTGGGCTCTGACTGGCACTATATTACTGGCATCTGAATGGCACAATATTACTGAGCTATGACTGGCACTATATTACTAGCATCAGAATGGCACAATATTACTGGGCTCTGACTAGCCCAATATTACAGGCATCTGACTGGCACTATATTACTGGCATCTGACTGGCATAATATTACTGGGCTCTGACTGGCACAATATTACTGGGCTCTGACTAGCCCAATATTACAGGCATCTGACTGGCACTATATTACTGGCATCTGACTGGCATAATATTACTGGGCTCTGACTGGCACAATATTACTGGGCTCTGACTGGCACAATATTACTGGCATCTGACTGGCACAATATTACTGGGCTCTGACTGGCATAATATTACTGGGCTCTGACTGGCATAATATTACTGTGCTCTGACTGGCACAATATTACTGGGCTCTGACTGGCATAATATTACTGACATCTGACTGGCACAGTATTACTGGGCTCTGACTGGCACAATATTACTGGCATCTGACTGGCACTATATTACTGGGCATCTGAAAGGAACAATATTACTGGGCTCTGACTGGCACAATATTACTGGGCTCTGACTGGCCCAATATTACTGGCATCTGACTGGCACAATATTCCTGGTATCTGAATGGCACAATATTACAGGGCTCTGACTGGCACTATATTACTGGCATCTGACTGGCACAATATTCCTGGTATCTGAATGGCACAATATTACTGGGCTCTGACTGGCACTATATTACTGGCATCTGACTGGCACAATATTACTGGCATCTGACTGGCACAATATTACTGGGCTCTGACTGGCACAATATTACTCGCATCTGACTGGCACAATATTACTGGCATCTCACTGGCACTATATTACGGCGCTCTCACTGGCACAATATTACTGGCATCTGACTGGCACAATATTACTGATCTCTGACTGGCATAATATTACTGGGCTCTGACTGGCACAATATTACTGGGCTCTGACTGGCACAATATTACTGGGCTCTGACTGGCCCAATATTACTGGTATCTGACTGGCATAATATTACTGGGCTCTGACTGGCACAATATTACTGGGCTCTGACTGACACAATATTACTGGGCTATGACTGGCCCAATATTACTGGCATCTGACTGGCACAATATTACTGGTATCTGACTGGCACAATATTACTGGGCTCTGACTAGCACAATATTACTGGGCTCTGAATGGCACTATATTACTGGTATCTGAATGGCACAATATTACTGGCATCTGACTTTCACAATATTACTGGGCTCTGACTGGCGCTATATTACTGGCATCTGAATGGCACAATAATACTGGGCATCTGAATGGCACAATATTACTGGCATCTGACTGGCACAATATTACTGGCATCTGACTGGCACAATATTACTGGGCTCTGACTGGCATAATATTACTGGGCTCTGACTGGCATAATATTACTGTGCTCTGACTGGCACAATATTACTGGGCTCTGACTGGCATAATATTACTGGCATCTGACTGGCACAGTATTACTGGGCTCTGACTGGCACAATATTACTGGACTCTGACTGGCACAATATTACTGGGCTCTGACTGGCACAATATTACTGGGCACTGACTTGCACAATATTACTGGGCTCTGACTGGCACAATATTACTGGGCTCTGGCTGGCACAATATTACTGGGCTCTGACTGGCATAATATTACTGGCATCTGACTGGCACAGTATTACTGGGCTCTTACTGGCACAATATTACTGGGCTCTGACTGGCACAATATTACTGGGCATCTGAAAGGCACAATATTACTGGGCTCTGACTGGCACAATATTACTGGGCTCAATAATATATATTATTAGCATAATATTACTGGGCTCTGACTGGCACTATATTACTGGCATCTGACTGGCACAATATTACTGGGCTCTGACTGGCCCAATATTACTGGCATCTGACTGGCACAATATTCCTGGTATCTGAATGGCACAATATTACTGGGTTCTGACTGGCACTATATTACTGGCATCTTACTGGCACAATATTACTGGCATCTGACTTGCACAATATTACTGGGCTCTGACTGGCACAATATTACTGGTATCTGACTGGCATAATATTACTGGGCTCTGACTGGCACAATATTACTGGGCTCTGACTAGCCCAATATTACTGGCATCTGACTGGCACAATATTACTGGTATCTGACTGGCACAATATTACTGGGCTCTGACTGGCACAATATTACTGGGCTCTGACTGGCACAATATTACTGGTATCTGACTGGCACAATATTACTGGGCTCTGACTGGCACAATATTCCTGGGCTCTGACTGGCACTATATTACTGGGCATCTGGCTGGCACTATATTACTGGGCATCTGGCTGACACAGTATTAGAGGCATCTAGCTGGCACAGTATTACAGGCATCTGGCGGGCACTATATTACTGGGCATCTGGCTGGCACAATATTACTGGGCATCTGGCTGGCACTATATTACTGGGCTCTGACTGGCACAATATTACTGGGCATCTGGCTGGCACAATATTACTGTGCATCTGGCTGGCACTATATTACTGGGCTCTGACTGGCAAAATATTACTGGCATCTGACTGGCACAATATTACTGGGCTCTGACTGGCATAATATTACTGGGCTCTGACTGGCCCAATATTACTGGGCTCTGACTGGCACAATATTACTGGGCTCTGACTGGCCCAATATTACTGGTATCTGACTGGCACAATATTACTGGGCTCTGACTGGCACAATATTACTGGGCTCTGACTGGCACAATATTACTGGGCTCTGACTGGCACAATATTACTGGGCTCTGACTAACCCAATATTACTGGCATCTGACTGGCACAATATAACTGGGCTCTGACTGGCATAATATTACTGGCATCTGACTGGCACAATATTCCTGGGCTCTGACTGGCATAATATTCCTGGCATCTGACTGGCACAATATTGCTGGGCTCTGACTGGCACAATATTACTGGGCTCTGACTGGCGCAATATTACTGGGCTCTGACTGGCGCAATATTACTGGGCTCTGACTGGCACAATATTACTGGTATCTGAATGGCACAATATTACTGGCATCTGACTGGCATAATGTTACTGGGCTCTGACTGGCACAATATTACTGGGCTCTGAATGGCACAATATTACTGGTATCTGAATGGCACAATATTACTGGCATCTGACTGGCACAATATTACTGGCATCTGTCTGTCACAGTATTAATGGGCTCTGACTGGCACAATATTACTGGGCTCTGACTGGCACAATATTACTGGGCATCTGAAAGGCACAATATTACTTGGCTCTGACTGGCACTATATTACTGGGCTCTGACTGTCACAATATTACTGGGCTCTGACTGGCCCAATATTACTGGCATCTGACTGGCACAATATTCCTGGTATCTGAATGGCACAATATTACTGGGCTCTGACTGGCACTATATTACTGGCATCTGACTGGCACAATATTACTGGCATCTGACTGGCACAATATTACTGGGCTCTGACTGGCATTATATTACTGGCATCTGACTGGCACAATATTACTGGGCTCTGACTGGCATAATATTACTGGCATCTGACTGGCACAATATTACTGGCATCTGACTGGCACAATATTCCTGGGCTCTGACTGGCATAATATTCCTGGGCTCTGACTGGCATAATATTACTGGGCTCTGACTGGCACAATATTACTGGGCTCTGACTTTCGCAATATTACTGGGCTCTGACTGGCACAATATTACTGGGCTCTGAATGGCACAATATTACTGGTATCTGAATGGCACAATATTAGTGGCATCTGACTGGCATAATATTACTGGCATCTGACTGACACAGTATTAATGGGCTCTGACTGGCACAATATTACTGGGCTCTGACTGGCACAATATTACTGGGCATCTGAAAGGCACAATATTACTGGGCTCTGACTGGCACTATATTACTGGGCTCTGACTGGCACAATATTACGGGGCTCTGACTGGCCCAATATTACTGGCATCTGACTGGCACAATATTCCTGGTATCTGAATGGCACAATATTACTGGGCTCCGACTGGCACTATATTACTGGCATCTGACAGGCACAATATTACTGGCATCTGACTGGCACAATATTACTGGGCTCTGACTGGCACAATATTACTGGCATCTGACTGGCACAATATTACTGGCATCTGACTGGCACTATATTTCTGGGCTCTGACTGGCACAATATTACTGGCATCTGACTGGCACAATATTACTGGGCTCTAACTGGCATAATATTACTGGGCTCTGACTGGCACAATATTACTGGGCTCTGACTGGCCCAATATTACTGGGCTCTGACTGGCCCAATATTACTGGGCTCTGACTGGCCCAATATTACTGGGCTCTGACTGGCCCAATATTACTGGTATCTGACTGGCATAATATTACTGGGCTCTGACTGGCCCAATATTACTGGTATCTGACTGGCATAATATTACTGGGCTCTGACTGGCATAATATTACTGGCATCTGACTGGCACAATATTACTGGGCTCTGACTGGCATAATATTACTGGCATCTGACTGGCACAATATTACTGGCATCTGACTGGCACAATATTCCTGGGCTCTGACTGGCATAATATTCCTGGGCTCTGACTGGCATAATATTACTGGGCTCTGACTGGCACAATATTACTGGGCTCTGACTGGCGCAATATTACTGGGCTCTGACTGGCACAATATTACTGGGCTCTGACTGGCACAATATTACTGGGCTCTGACTGGCACAATATTACTGGGCTCTGACTAACCCAATATTACTGGCATCTGACTGGCACAATATAACTGGGCTCTGACTGGCATAATATTACTGGCATCTGACTGGCACAATATTCCTGGGCTCTGACTGGCATAATATTCCTGGCATCTGACTGGCACAATATTGCTGGGCTCTGACTGGCACAATATTACTGGGCTCTGACTGGCGCAATATTACTGGGCTCTGACTGGCGCAATATTACTGGGCTCTGACTGGCACAATATTACTGGTATCTGAATGGCACAATATTACTGGCATCTGACTGGCATAATGTTACTGGGCTCTGACTGGCACAATATTACTGGGCTCTGAATGGCACAATATTACTGGTATCTGAATGGCACAATATTACTGGCATCTGACTGGCACAATATTACTGGCATCTGTCTGTCACAGTATTAATGGGCTCTGACTGGCACAATATTACTGGGCTCTGACTGGCACAATATTACTGGGCATCTGAAAGGCACAATATTACTTGGCTCTGACTGGCACTATATTACTGGGCTCTGACTGTCACAATATTACTGGGCTCTGACTGGCCCAATATTACTGGCATCTGACTGGCACAATATTCCTGGTATCTGAATGGCACAATATTACTGGGCTCTGACTGGCACTATATTACTGGCATCTGACTGGCACAATATTACTGGCATCTGACTGGCACAATATTACTGGGCTCTGACTGGCATTATATTACTGGCATCTGACTGGCACAATATTACTGGGCTCTGACTGGCATAATATTACTGGCATCTGACTGGCACAATATTACTGGCATCTGACTGGCACAATATTCCTGGGCTCTGACTGGCATAATATTCCTGGGCTCTGACTGGCATAATATTACTGGGCTCTGACTGGCACAATATTACTGGGCTCTGACTTTCGCAATATTACTGGGCTCTGACTGGCACAATATTACTGGGCTCTGAATGGCACAATATTACTGGTATCTGAATGGCACAATATTAGTGGCATCTGACTGGCATAATATTACTGGCATCTGACTGACACAGTATTAATGGGCTCTGACTGGCACAATATTACTGGGCTCTGACTGGCACAATATTACTGGGCATCTGAAAGGCACAATATTACTGGGCTCTGACTGGCACTATATTACTGGGCTCTGACTGGCACAATATTACGGGGCTCTGACTGGCCCAATATTACTGGCATCTGACTGGCACAATATTCCTGGTATCTGAATGGCACAATATTACTGGGCTCCGACTGGCACTATATTACTGGCATCTGACAGGCACAATATTACTGGCATCTGACTGGCACAATATTACTGGGCTCTGACTGGCACAATATTACTGGCATCTGACTGGCACAATATTACTGGCATCTGACTGGCACTATATTTCTGGGCTCTGACTGGCACAATATTACTGGCATCTGACTGGCACAATATTACTGGGCTCTAACTGGCATAATATTACTGGGCTCTGACTGGCACAATATTACTGGGCTCTGACTGGCCCAATATTACTGGGCTCTGACTGGCCCAATATTACTGGGCTCTGACTGGCCCAATATTACTGGGCTCTGACTGGCCCAATATTACTGGTATCTGACTGGCATAATATTACTGGGCTCTGACTGGCCCAATATTACTGGTATCTGACTGGCATAATATTACTGGGCTCTGACTGGCATAATATTACTGGCATCTGACTGGCACAATATTACTGGGCTCTGACTGGCATAATATTACTGGCATCTGACTGGCACAATATTACTGGCATCTGACTGGCACAATATTCCTGGGCTCTGACTGGCATAATATTCCTGGGCTCTGACTGGCATAATATTACTGGGCTCTGACTGGCACAATATTACTGGGCTCTGACTGGCGCAATATTACTGGGCTCTGACTGGCACAATATTACTGGGCTCTGACTGGCACAATATTACTGGTATCTGAATGGCACAATATTACTGGCATCTGACTGGCATAATATTACTGGGCTCTGACTGGCACAATATTACTGGGCTCTGAATGGCACAATATTACTGGTATCTGAATGGCACAATATTACTGGGCTCTGAATGGCACAATATTACTGGTATCTGAATGGCACAATATTACTGGCATCTGACTGGCATAATATTACTGGCATCTGACTGGCACAATATTAATGGGCTCTGACTGGCACAATATTACTGGGCTCTGACTGGCACAATATTACTGGGCATCTGAAAGGCACAATATTACTGGTATCTGACTGGCACAATATTACTGGTATCTGAATGGCACAATATTACTGGCATCTGACTGGCATAATATTACTGGCATCTGACTGGCACAATATTAATGGGCTCTGACTGGCACAATATTACTGGGCTCTGACTGGCACAATATTACTGGGCATCTGAAAGGCACAATATTACTGGGCTCTGACTGGCACTATATTACTGGGCTCTGACTGGCACAATATTACTGGGCTCTGAATGGCCCAATATTACTGGCATCTGACTGGCACAATATTCCTGGTATCTGAATGGCACAATATTACTGGGCTCTGACTGGCACTATATTACTGGCATCTGACTGGCACAATATTACTGGGCTCTGACTGGCACAATATTACTGGGCTCTGACTGGCACAATATTACTGGCATCTGACTGGCATAATATTACTGGCATCTGACTGGCACAATATTAATGGGCTCTGACTGGCACAATATTACTGGGCTCTGACTGGCGCAATATTACTGGGCTCTGACTGGCACAATATTACTGGTATCTGAATGGCACAATATTACTGGCATCTGACTGGCATAATGTTACTGGGCTCTGACTGGCACAATATTACTGGGCTCTGAATGGCACAATATTACTGGTATCTGAATGGCACAATATTACTGGCATCTGACTGGCACAATATTACTGGCATCTGACTGGCACAGTATTAATGGGCTCTGACTGGCACAATATTACTGGGCTCTGACTGGCACAATATTACTGGGCATCTGAAAGGCACAATATTACTTGGCTCTGACTGGCACTATATTACTGGGCTCTGACTGTCACAATATTACTGGCATCTGACTGGCACAATATTCCTGGTATCTGAATGGCACAATATTACTGGGCTCTGACTGGCACTATATTACTGGCATCTGACTGGCACAATATTACTGGCATCTGACTGGCACAATATTACTGGGCTCTGACTGGCATTATATTACTGGCATCTGACTGGCACAATATTACTGGGCTCTGACTGGCATAATATTACTGGCATCTGACTGGCACAATATTACTGGCATCTGACTGGCACAATATTCCTGGGCTCTGACTGGCATAATATTCCTGGGCTCTGACTGGCATAATATTACTGGGCTCTGACTGGCACAATATTACTGGGCTCTGACTTTCGCAATATTACTGGGCTCTGACTGGCACAATATTACTGGGCTCTGAATGGCACAATATTACTGGTATCTGAATGGCACAATATTAGTGGCATCTGACTGGCATAATATTACTGGCATCTGACTGACACAGTATTAATGGGCTCTGACTGGCACAATATTACTGGGCTCTGACTGGCACAATATTACTGGGCATCTGAAAGGCACAATATTACTGGGCTCTGACTGGCACTATATTACTGGGCTCTGACTGGCACAATATTACGGGGCTCTGACTGGCCCAATATTACTGGCATCTGACTGGCACAATATTCCTGGTATCTGAATGGCACAATATTACTGGGCTCCGACTGGCACTATATTACTGGCATCTGACAGGCACAATATTACTGGCATCTGACTGGCACAATATTACTGGGCTCTGACTGGCACAATATTACTGGCATCTGACTGGCACAATATTACTGGCATCTAACTGGCACTATATTTCTGGGCTCTGACTGGCACAATATTACTGGCATCTGACTGGCACAATATTACTGGGCTCTAACTGGCATAATATTACTGGGCTCTGACTGGCACAATATTACTGGGCTCTGACTGGCCCAATATTACTGGGCTCTGACTGGCCCAATATTACTGGGCTCTGACTGGCCCAATATTACTGGTATCTGACTGGCATAATATTACTGGGCTCTGACTGGCCCAATATTACTGGTATCTGACTGGCATAATATTACTGGGCTCTGACTGGCATAATATTACTGGCATCTGACTGGCACAATATTACTGGGCTCTGACTGGCATAATATTACTGGCATCTGACTGGCACAATATTACTGGCATCTGACTGGCACAATATTCCTGGGCTCTGACTGGCATAATATTCCTGGGCTCTGACTGGCATAATATTACTGGGCTCTGACTGGCACAATATTACTGGGCTCTGACTGGCGCAATATTACTGGGCTCTGACTGGCACAATATTACTGGGCTCTGACTGGCACAATATTACTGGTATCTGAATGGCACAATATTACTGGCATCTGACTGGCATAATATTACTGGGCTCTGACTGGCACAATATTACTGGGCTCTGAATGGCACAATATTACTGGTATCTGAATGGCACAATATTACTGGGCTCTGAATGGCACAATATTACTGGTATCTGAATGGCACAATATTACTGGCATCTGACTGGCATAATATTACTGGCATCTGACTGGCACAATATTAATGGTCTCTGACTGGCACAATATTACTGGGCTCTGACTGGCACAATATTACTGGGCATCTGAAAGGCACAATATTACTGGGCTCTGACTGGCACTATATTACTGGGCTCTGACTGGCACAATATTACTGGGCTCTGAATGGCCCAATATTACTGGCATCTGACTGGCACAATATTCCTGGTATCTGAATGGCACAATATTACTGGGCTCTGACTGGCACTATATTACTGGCATCTGACTGGCACAATATTACTGGGCTCTGACTGGCACAATATTACGGGGCTCTGACTGGCCCAATATTACTGGCATCTGACTGGCACAATATTCCTGGTATCTGAATGGCACAATATTACTGGGCTCCGACTGGCACTATATTACTGGCATCTGACAGGCACAATATTACTGGCATCTGACTGGCACAATATTACTGGGCTCTGACTGGCACAATATTACTGGCATCTGACTGGCACAATATTACTGGCATCTGACTGGCACTATATTTCTGGGCTCTGACTGGCACAATATTACTGGCATCTGACTGGCACAATATTACTGGGCTCTAACTGGCATAATATTACTGGGCTCTGACTGGCACAATATTACTGGGCTCTGACTGGCCCAATATTACTGGGCTCTGACTGGCCCAATATTACTGGGCTCTGACTGGCCCAATATTACTGGTATCTGACTGGCATAATATTACTGGGCTCTGACTGGCCCAATATTACTGGTATCTGACTGGCATAATATTACTGGGCTCTGACTGGCATAATATTACTGGCATCTGACTGGCACAATATTACTGGGCTCTGACTGGCATAATATTACTGGCATCTGACTGGCACAATATTACTGGCATCTGACTGGCACAATATTCCTGGGCTCTGACTGGCATAATATTCCTGGGCTCTGACTGGCATAATATTACTGGGCTCTGACTGGCACAATATTACTGGGCTCTGACTGGCGCAATATTACTGGGCTCTGACTGGCACAATATTACTGGGCTATGACTGGCACAATATTACTGGTATCTGAATGGCACAATATTACTGGCATCTGACTGGCATAATATTACTGGGCTCTGACTGGCACAATATTACTGGGCTCTGAATGGCACAATATTACTGGTATCTGAATGGCACAATATTACTGGGCTCTGAATGGCACAATATTACTGGTATCTGAATGGCACAATATTACTGGCATCTGACTGGCATAATATTACTGGCATCTGACTGGCACAATATTAATGGGCTCTGACTGGCACAATATTACTGGGCTCTGACTGGCACAATATTACTGGGCATCTGAAAGGCACAATATTACTGGGCTCTGACTGGCACTATATTACTGGGCTCTGACTGGCACAATATTACTGGGCTCTGAATGGCCCAATATTACTGGCATCTGACTGTCACAATATTCCTGGTATCTGAATGGCACAATATTACTGGGCTCTGACTGGCACTATATTACTGGCATCTGACTGGCACAATATTACTGGGCTCTGACTGGCACAATATTACTGGGCTCTGACTGGCACAATATTACTGGCATCTGACTGGCATAATATTACTGGCATCTGACTGGCACAATATTAATGGGCTCTGACTGGCACAATATTACTGGGCTCTGACTGGCACAATATTACTGGGCATCTGAATGGCACAATATTACTGGGCTCTGACTGGCACTATATTACTGGCATCTGACTGGCACAATATTACTGGGCTCTGACTGGCCCAATATTACTGGCATCTGACTGGCACTATATTACTGGGCTCTGACTGGCACAATATTACTGGCATCTGACTGGCACAATATTACTGGGCTCTGACTGGCATAATATTACTGGGCTCTGACTGGCACAATATTACTGGGCTCTGACTGGCCCAATATTACTGGGCTCTGACTGGCCCAATATTACTGGTATCTGACTGGCATAATATTACTGGGCTCTGGCTGGCCTCATATTACTGGTATCTGACTGGCATAATATTACTGTGCTCTGACTGGCACAATATTACTGGGCTCTGACTGGCACAATATTACTGGGCTCTGACTGGCACAATATTATTGGGCTCTGACTAGCCGAATATTACTGGCATCTGACTGGCACAATATTACTGGTATCTGACTGGCACAATATTACTGGGCATCTGAAAGGCACAATATTACTGGGCTCTGACTGGCACAATATTACTGGGCTCTGACTGGCACAATATTACTGGCCTCTGACTGGCACAATATTCCTGGTATCTGAATGGCACAATATTACTGGGCTCTGACTGGCACTATATTACTGGCATCTGACTGGCACAATATTACTGGCATCTGACTGGCACAATATTACTGGGCTCTGACTGGCACAATATTACTCACATCTGACTGGCACAATATTACTGGCATCTGACTGGCACTATATTACGGGGCTCTGACTGGCACAATATTACTGGGCTCTGACTGGCACAATATTACTGGGCTCTGACTGGCCCAATATTACTGGTATCTGACTGGCATAATATTACTGGGCTCTGACTGGCACAATATTACTGGGCTCTGACTGGCACAATATTACTGGGCTCTGACTGGCCCAATATTACTGGCATCTGACTGGCACAATATTACTGGTATCTGACTGGCACAATATTACTGGGCTCTGACTGGCACAATATTACTGGGCTCTGAATGGCACTATATTACTGTTATCTGAATGGCACAATATTACTGGCATCTGACTGGCACAATATTACTGGGCTCTGACTGGCACTATATTACTGGCATCTGAATGGCACAATAATACTGGGCATCTGAATGGCACAATATTACTGGCATCTGACTGGCACAATATTCATGGGCTCTGACTGGATCAATATTACTGGGCTCTGAATGGCACTATATTACTGGTATCTGAATGGCACAATATTACTGGTATCTGAATGGCACAATATTACTGGCATCTGACTGGCACAATATTACTGGGCTCTGACTGGCACTATATTACTGGCATCTGAATGGCACAATATTACTGGGCTCTGACTAGCCCAATATTACAGGCATCTGACTGGCACTATATTACAGGCATCTAACTGGCACAATATTACTGGCATCTGACTGGCACAATATTACTGGGCTCTGACTGGCACAATATTACTGGCATCTGACTGGCACTATATTACTGGGCTCTGACTGGCACAATATTACTGGGCTCTGACTGGCACAATATTACTGGGCTCTGGCTGGCACAATATTACTGGGCTCTGACTGGCATAATATTACTGGCATCTGACTGGCACAGTATTACTGGGCTCTGACTGGCACAATATTAGTGGGCTCAGACTGGCACAATATTACTGGGCATCTGAAAGGCACAATATTACTGGGCTCTGACTGGCACAATATTACTGGGCTCTGACTGGCCCAATATTACTGGCATCTGACTGGCACTATATTACTGGGCTCTGACTGGCACAATATTACTGGCATCTGACTGGCACAATATTACTGGGCTCTGACTGGCACAATATTACTGGGCTCTGACTGGCACAATATTACTGGGCTCTGACTGGCCCAATGTTACTGGTATCCTACTGGCATAATATTACTGGGCTCTGACTGGCACAATATTACTGGGCTCTGACTGGCACAATATTACTGGGCTCTGACTAGCCCAATATTACTGGCATCTGACTGGCACAATATTACTGGTATCTGACTGGCACAATATTACTGGGCTCTGACTGGCACAATATTACTGGGCTCTGACTGGCACAATATTACTGCGCTCTGACTGGCACAATATTACTGGTATCTGGCTGGCACAATATTACTGGGCTCTGACTGGCACAATATTCCTGGGCTCTGACTGGCACTATATTACTGGGCATCTGGCTGGCACTATATTACTGGGCATCTGGCTGGCACAGTATTACAGGCATCTAGCTGGCACAGTATTACAGGCATCTGGCTGGCACAATATTACTGGGCATCTGGCTGGCACTATATTACTGGGCTCTGACTGGCAAAATATTACTGGCATCTGACTGGCACAATATTACTTTGCTCTGACTGGCATAATATTACTGGGCTCTGACTGGCACAATATTACTGGGCTCTGACTGGCACAATATTACTGGGCTCTGACTGGCACAATATTACTGGGCTCTGACTGGCAAAATATTACTGGGCTCTGACTGGCACAATATTACTGGGCTCTGACTGGCACAATATTACTGGGCTCTGACTGGCCCAATATTACTGGTATCTGACTGGATAATATTACTGGGCTCTGACTGGCACAATATTACTGGGCTCTGACTGGCACAATATTACTGGGCTCTGACTAGCCCAATATTACTGGCATCTGACTGGCACAATATTACTGGTATCTGACTGGCACAATATTACTGGGCTCTGAATGGCACTATATTACTGTCATCTGAATGGCACAATAATACTGGGCATCTGAATGGCACAATATTACTGGCATCTGACTGGCACAATATTCCTGGGCTCTGACTGGCACAATATTACTGGGCTCTGACTGGCACTATATTACTGGCATCTGAATGGCACAATATTACTGAGCTATGACTGGCACTATATTACTAGCATCAGAATGGCACAATATTACTGGGCTCTGACTAGCCCAATATTACAGGCATCTGACTGGCACTATATTACTGGCATCTGACTGGCATAATATTACTGGGCTCTGACTGGCACAATATTACTGGGCTCTGACTAGCCCAATATTACAGGCATCTGACTGGCACTATATTACTGGCATCTGACTGGCATAATATTACTGGGCTCTGACTGGCACAATATTACTGGGCTCTGACTGGCACAATATTACTGGCATCTGACTGGCACAATATTACTGGGCTCTGACTGGCATAATATTACTGGGCTCTGACTGGCATAATATTACTGTGCTCTGACTGGCACAATATTACTGGGCTCTGACTGGCATAATATTACTGACATCTGACTGGCACAGTATTACTGGGCTCTGACTGGCACAATATTACTGGCATCTGACTGGCACTATATTACTGGGCATCTGAAAGGAACAATATTACTGGGCTCTGACTGGCACAATATTACTGGGCTCTGACTGGCCCAATATTACTGGCATCTGACTGGCACAATATTCCTGGTATCTGAATGGCACAATATTACTGGGCTCTGACTGGCACTATATTACTGGCATCTGACTGGCACAATATTCCTGGTATCTGAATGGCACAATATTACTGGGCTCTGACTGGCACTATATTACTGGCATCTGACTGGCACAATATTACTGGCATCTGACTGGCACAATATTACTGGGCTCTGACTGGCACAATATTACTCGCATCTGACTGGCACAATATTACTGGCATCTGACTGGCACTATATTACGGCGCTCTCACTGGCACAATATTACTGGCATCTGACTGGCACAATATTACTGATCTCTGACTGGCATAATATTACTGGGCTCTGACTGGCACAATATTACTGGGCTCTGACTGGCACAATATTACTGGGCTCTGACTGGCCCAATATTACTGGTATCTGACTGGCATAATATTACTGGGCTCTGACTGGCACAATATTACTGGGCTCTGACTGACACAATATTACTGGGCTATGACTGGCCCAATATTACTGGCATCTGACTGGCACAATATTACTGGTATCTGACTGGCACAATATTACTGGGCTCTGACTGGCACAATATTACTGGGCTCTGAATGGCACTATATTACTGGTATCTGAATGGCACAATATTACTGGCATCTGACTTTCACAATATTACTGGGCTCTGACTGGCGCTATATTACTGGCATCTGAATGGCACAACAATACTGGGCATCTGAATGGCACAATATTACTGGCATCTGACTGGCACAATATTACTGGCATCTGACTGGCACAATATTACTGGGCTCTGACTGGCATAATATTACTGGGCTCTGACTGGCATAATATTACTGTGCTCTGACTGGCACAATATTACTGGGCTCTGACTGGCATAATATTACTGGCATCTGACTGGCACAGTATTACTGGGCTCTGACTGGCACAATATTACTGGACTCTGACTGGCACAATATTACTGGGCTCTGACTGGCACAATATTACTGGGCTCTGACTTGCACAATATTACTGGGCTCTGACTGGCACAATATTACTGGGCTCTGGCTGGCACAATATTACTGGGCTCTGACTGGCATAATATTACTGGCATCTGACTGGCACAGTATTACTGGGCTCTGACTGGCACAATATTACTGGGCTCTGACTGGCACAATATTACTGGGCATCTGAAAGGCACAATATTACTGGGCTCTGACTGGCACAATATTACTGGGCTCAATAATATATATTATTAGCATAATATTACTGGGCTCTGACTGGCACTATATTACTGGCATCTGACTGGCACAATATTACTGGGCTCTGACTGGCCCAATATTACTGGCATCTGACTGGCACAATATTCCTGGTATCTGAATGGCACAATATTACTGGGTTCTGACTGGCACTATATTACTGGCATCTTACTGGCACAATATTACTGGCATCTGACTTGCACAATATTACTGGGCTCTGACTGGCACAATATTACTGGTATCTGACTGGCATAATATTACTGGGCTCTGACTGGCACAATATTACTGGGCTCTGACTAGCCCAATATTACTGGCATCTGACTGGCACAATATTACTGGTATCTGACTGGCACAATATTACTGGGCTCTGACTGGCACAATATTACTGGGCTCTGACTGGCACAATATTACTGGTATCTGACTGGCACAATATTACTGGGCTCTGACTGGCACATTATTCCTGGGCTCTGACTGGCACTATATTACTGGGCATCTGGCTGGCACTATATTACTGGGCATCTGGCTGACACAGTATTACAGGCATCTAGCTGGCACAGTATTACAGGCATCTGGCTGGCACTATATTACTGGGCATCTGGCTGGCACAATATTACTGGGCATCTGGCTGGCACTATATTACTGGGCTCTGACTGGCACAATATTACTGGGCATCTGGCTGGCACAATATTACTGTGCATCTGGCTGGCACTATATTACTGGGCTCTGACTGGCAAAATATTACTGGCATCTGACTGGCACAATATTACTGGGCTCTGACTGGCATAATATTACTGGGCTCTGACTGGCCCAATATTACTGGGCTCTGACTGGCACAATATTACTGGGCTCTGACTGGCCCAATATTACTGGTATCTGACTGGCACAATATTACTGGGCTCTGACTGGCACAATATTACTGGGCTCTGACTGGCACAATATTACTGGGCTCTGACTGGCACAATATTACTGGGCTCTGACTAGCCCAATATTACTGGCATCTGACTGGCACAATATAACTGGTCTCTGACTGGCATAATATTACTGGCATCTGACTGGCACAATATTCCTGGGCTCTGACTGGCATAATATTCCTGGCATCTGACTGGCACAATATTGCTGGGCTCTGACTGGCACAATATTACTGGGCTCTGACTGGCATAATATTACTGGCATCTGACTGGCACAATATTACTGGGCTCTGACTGGCATAATATTCCTGGCATCTAACTGGCACAATATTACTGGGCTCTGACTGGCACAATATTACTGGGCTCTGACTGGCATAATATTACTGGCATCTGACTGGCACAATATTACTGGACTCTGACTGGCATAATATTACTGGCATCGGACTGGCACAATATTCCTGGGCTCTGATTTGGCATAATATTCCTGGGCTCTGACTGGCATAATATTACTGGGCTCTGACTGGCACAATATTACTGGGCTCTGACTGGCACAATATTACTGGGCTCTGACTGGCACAATATTACTGGGCTCTGACTGGCACAATATTACTGGTATCTGAATGGCACAATATTACTGGCATCTGACTGGCATAATATTCCTGGCATCTGACTGGCACAATATTACTGTTCTCTGAATGGCACAATATTACTGGTATCTGAATGGCACAATATTACTGGTCTCTGACTGGCATAATATTCCTGGCATCTGACTGGCACAATATAACTGGGCTCTGACTGGCATAATATTACTGGCATCTGACTGGCACAATATTCCTGGGCTCTGACTGGCATAACATTCCTGGCATCTGACTGGCACAATATTGCTGGGCTCTGACTGGCACAATATTACTGGGCTCTGACTGGAATAATATTACTGGCATCTGACTGGCACAATATTACTGGGCTCTGACTGGCATAATATTCCTGGCATCTGACTGGCACAATATTACTGGGCTCTGACTGGCACAATATTACTGGGCTCTGACTGGCATAATATTACTGGCATCTGACTGGCACAATATTACTGGGCTCTGATTGGCATAATATTACTGGGCTCTGACTGGCATAATATTACTGGCATCGGACTGGCACAATATTCCTGGGCTCTGACTGGCACAATATTCCTGGGCTCTGATTTGGCATAATATTCCTGTACTCTGACTGGCATAATATTACTGGCATCTGACTGGCACAATATTACTGGGCTCTGACTGGCATAATATTACTGGGCTCTGACTGGCATAATATTACTGGCATCGGACTGGCACAATATTCCTGGGCTCTGACTGGCACAATATTCCTGGGCTCTGATTTGGCATAATATTCCTGGGCTCTGACTGGCATAATATTACTGGGCTCTGACTGGCACAATATTACTGGGCTCTGACTGGCGCAATATTACTGGGCTCTGACTGGCACAATATTACTGGGCTCTGACTGGCACAATATTACTGGTATCTGAATGGCACAATATTACTGGCATCTGACTGGCACAATATTACTGTTCTCTGAATGGCACAATATTACTGGTATCTGAATGGCACAATATTACTGGCATCTGACTGGCATAATATTACTGGCATCTGACTGGCATAATATTCCTGGGCTCTGACTGGCACAATATTACTGTTCTCTGAATGGCACAATATTACTGGTATCTGAATGGCACAATATTACTGGGCTCTGACTGGCATAATATTCCTGGCATCTGACTGGCACAATATAACTGGGCTCTGACTGGCATAATATTACTGGCATCTGACTGGCACAATATTCCTGGGCTCTGACTGGCATAACATTCCTGGCATCTGACTGGCACAATATTGCTGGGCTCTGACTGGCACAATATTACTGGGCTCTGACTGGCATAATATTACTGGCATCTGACTGGCACAATATTACTGGGCTCTGACTGGCATAATATTCCTGGCATCTGACTGGCACAATATTACTGGGCTCCTACTGGCACAATATTACTGGGCTCTGACTGGCATAATATTACTGGCATCTGACTGGCACAATATTACTGGGCTCTGACTGGCATAATATTACTGGGCTCTGACTGGCATAATATTACTGGCATCGGACTGGCACAATATTCCTGGGCTCTGATTTGGCATAATATTCCTGGGCTCTGACTGGCACAATATTACTGGGCTCTGACTGGCACAATATTACTGGCATCTGACTGGCATAATATTACTGGCATCTGACTGACACAGTATTAATGGGCTCTCACTGGCACAATATTACTGGGCTCTGACTGGCACAATATTACTGGGCATCTGAAAGGCACAATATTACTGGGCTCTGACTGGCACTATATTACTGGGCTCTGACTGGCACAATATTACTGGACTCTGACTGGCCCAATATTACTGGCATCTGACTGGCACAATATTCCTGGTATCTGAATGGCACAATATTACTGGGTTCTGACTGGCACTATATTAATGGCATCTGACTGGCACAATATTACTGGGCTCTGACTGGCACAATATTACTGTCATCTGACTGGCACAATATTACTGCCATCTGACTGGCACTATATTACTGGGCTCTGACTGGCACAATATTACTGGCATCTGACTGGCACAATATTACTGGGCTCTGACTGGCATAATATTACTGGGCTCTGACTGGCACAATATTACTGGGCTCTGACTGGCCCAATATTACTGGGCTCTGACTGGCCCAATATTACTGGTATCTGACTGGCATAATATTACTGGGCTCTGACTGGCCCAATATTACTGGTATCTGACTGGCATAATATTACTGGGCTCTGACTGGCACAATATTACTGGGCTCTGACTGGCACAACATTACTGGGCTCTGACTAGCCCAATATTACTGGCATCTGACTGGCACAATATTACTGGTATCTGACTGGCACAATATTACTGGGCTCTGAATGGCACTATATTACTGGTATCTGAATGGCACAATATTACTGGCATCTGACTCGCACAATATTACTGGGCTCTGACTGGCACTATATTACTGGCATCTGAATGGCACAATAATACTGGGCATCTGAATGGCACAATATTACTGGCATCTGACTGGCACAATATTCCTGGGCTCTGACTGGCACAATATTACTGGGCTCTGACTGGCACTATATTACTGGCATCTGAATGGCACAATATTACTGAGCTCTGACTGGCACTATATTACTGGCATCTGAATGGCACAATATTACTGGGCTCTGACTAGCCCAATATTACAGGCATCTGACTGGCACTATATTACTGGCATCTGACTGGCACAATATTACTGGCATATGACTGGCACAATATTACTGGGCTCTGACTGGCACAATATTACTGGGCTCTGACTGGCATAATATTACTGTCATCTGACTGGCACAATATTACTGGGCTCTGACTGGCACAATATTACTGGGCTCTGACTGGCATAATATTACTGGGCTCTGACTGGCACAATATTACTGGTCTCTGACTGGCACAATATTACTGGGCTCTGACTGGCATAATATTACTGGCATCTGACTGGCACAGTATTACTGTGCTCTGACTGGCACAATATTACTGGACTCTGACTGGCACAATATTACTGGGCATCTGAAAGGCACAATATTACTGGGCTCTGACTGGCACAATATTACTGGCATCTGACTGGCACAATATTACTGGGCTCTGACTGGCACAATATTACTGGTATCTGAATGGCACAATATTACTGGCATCTGACTGGCATTATATTACTGGGCTCTGACTGGCACAATATTACTGGCATCTGAATGGCACAATATTACTGGGCTCTGACTGGCACAATATTACTGGGCTCTGACTGGCCCAATATTACTGGGCTCTGCCTGGCCCAATATTACTGGGCTCTGACTGGCATAATATTACTGGCATCTGACTGGCACAATATTACTGGGCTCTGACTGGCACAATATTACTGGGCTCTGACTGGCATAATATTACTGGGCTCTGACTGGCACAATATTACTGGTCTCTGACTGGCACAATATTACTGGGCTCTGACTGGCATAATATTACTGGCATCTGACTGGCACAGTATTACTGGGCTCTGACTGGCACAATATTACTGGACTCTGACTGGCACAATATTACTGGGCATCTGAAAGGCACAATATTACTGGGCTCTGACTGGCACAATATTACTGGCATCGGACTGGCACAATATTCCTGGGCTCTGACTGGCACAATATTCCTGGGCTCTGATTTGGCATAATATTCCTGGGCTCTGACTGGCATAATATTACTGGGCTCTGACTGGCACAATATTACTGGGCTCTGACTGGCGCAATATTACTGGGCTCTGACTGGCACAATATTACTGGGCTCTGACTGGCACAATATTACTGGTATCTGAATGGCACAATATTACTGGCATCTGACTGGCACAATATTACTGTTCTCTGAATGGCACAATATTACTGGTATCTGAATGGCACAATATTACTGGCATCTGACTGGCATAATATTACTGGCATCTGACTGGCATAATATTCCTGGGCTCTGACTGGCACAATATTACTGTTCTCTGAATGGCACAATATTACTGGTATCTGAATGGCACAATATTACTGGGCTCTGACTGGCATAATATTCCTGGCATCTGACTGGCACAATATAACTGGGCTCTGACTGGCATAATATTACTGGCATCTGACTGGCACAATATTCCTGGGCTCTGACTGGCATAACATTCCTGGCATCTGACTGGCACAATATTGCTGGGCTCTGACTGGCACAATATTACTGGGCTCTGACTGGCATAATATTACTGGCATCTGACTGGCACAATATTACTGGGCTCTGACTGGCATAATATTCCTGGCATCTGACTGGCACAATATTACTGGGCTCCTACTGGCACAATATTACTGGGCTCTGACTGGCATAATATTACTGGCATCTGACTGGCACAATATTACTGGGCTCTGACTGGCATAATATTACTGGGCTCTGACTGGCATAATATTACTGGCATCGGACTGGCACAATATTCCTGGGCTCTGATTTGGCATAATATTCCTGGGCTCTGACTGGCATAATATTACTGGCATCTGACTGGCACAATATTACTGGGCTCTGACTGGCGCAATATTACTGGGCTCTGACTGGCACAATATTACTGGGCTCTGACTGGCACAATATTACTGGTATCTGAATGGCACAATATTACTGGCATCTGACTGGCATAATATTACTGGGCTCTGACTGGCACAATATTACTGTTCTCTGAATGGCACAATATTACTTGTATCTGAATGGCACAATATTACTGGCATCTGACTGGCATAATATTACTGGCATCTGACTGACACAGTATTAATGGGCTCTCACTGGCACAATATTACTGGGCTCTGACTGGCACAATATTACTGGGCATCTGAAAGGCACAATATTACTGGGCTCTGACTGGCACTATATTACTGGGCTCTGACTGGCACAATATTACTGGACTCTGACTGGCCCAATATTACTGGCATCTGACTGGCACAATATTCCTGGTATCTGAATGGCACAATATTACTGGGTTCTGACTGGCACTATATTAATGGCATCTGACTGGCACAATATTACTGGGCTCTGACTGGCACAATATTACTGTCATCTGACTGGCACAATATTACTGCCATCTGACTGGCACTATATTACTGGGCTCTGACTGGCACAATATTACTGGCATCTGACTGGCACAATATTACTGGGCTCTGACTGGCATAATATTACTGGGCTCTGACTGGCACAATATTACTGGGCTCTGACTGGCCCAATATTACTGGGCTCTGACTGGCCCAATATTACTGGTATCTGACTGGCATAATATTACTGGGCTCTGACTGGCCCAATATTACTGGTATCTGACTGGCATAATATTACTGGGCTCTGACTGGCACAATATTACTGGGCTCTGACTGGCACAACATTACTGGGCTCTGACTAGCCCAATATTACTGGCATCTGACTGGCACAATATTACTGGTATCTGACTGGCACAATATTACTGAGCTCTGAATGGCACTATATTACTGGTATCTGAATGGCACAATATTACTGGCATCTGACTCGCACAATATTACTGGGCTCTGACTGGCACTATATTACTGGCATCTGAATGGCACACTAATACTGGGCATCTGAATGGCACAATATTACTGGCATCTGACTGGCACAATATTCCTGGGCTCTGACTGGCACAATATTACTGGGCTCTGACTGGCACTATATTACTGGCATCTGAATGGCACAATATTACTGAGCTCTGACTGGCACTATATTACTGGCATCTGAATGGCACAATATTACTGGGCTCTGACTAGCCCAATATTACAGGCATCTGACTGGCACTATATTACTGGCATCTGACTGGCACAATATTACTGGCATATGACTGGCACAATATTACTGGGCTCTGACTGGCACAATATTACTGGGCTCTGACTGGCATAATATTACTGTCATCTGACTGGCACAATATTACTGGGCTCTGACTGGCACAATATTACTGGGCTCTGACTGGCATAATATTACTGGGCTCTGACTGGCACAATATTACTGGTCTCTGACTGGCACAATATTACTGGGCTCTGACTGGCATAATATTACTGGCATCTGACTGGCACAGTATTACTGTGCTCTGACTGGCACAATATTACTGGACTCTGACTGGCACAATATTACTGGGCATCTGAAAGGCACAATATTACTGGGCTCTGACTGGCACAATATTACTGGCATCTGACTGGCACAATATTACTGGGCTCTGACTGGCACAATATTACTGGTATCTGAATGGCACATTATTACTGGCATCTGACTGGCATTATATTACTGGGCTCTGACTGGCACAATATTACTGGCATCTGAATGGCACAATATTACTGGGCTCTGACTGGCACAATATTACTGGGCTCTGACTGGCCCAATATTACTGGGCTCTGCCTGGCCCAATATTACTGGGCTCTGACTGGCATAATATTACTGGCATCTGACTGGCACAATATTACTGGGCTCTGACTGGCACAATATTACTGGGCTCTGACTGGCATAATATTACTGGGCTCTGACTGGCACAATATTACTGGTCTCTGACTGGCACAATATTACTGGGCTCTGACTGGCATAATATTACTGGCATCTGACTGGCACAGTATTACTGGGCTCTGACTGGCACAATATTACTGGACTCTGACTGGCACAATATTACTGGGCATCTGAAAGGCACAATATTACTGGGCTCTGACTGGCACAATATTACTGGCATCTGACTGGCACAATATTACTGGGCTCTGACTGACACAATATTACTGGTATCTGAATGGCACAATATTACTGGCATCTGACTGGCACTATATTACTGGGCTCTGACTGGCACAATATTACTGGCATCTGACTGGCACAATATTACTGGGCTCTGACTGGCACAATATTACTGGGCTCTGACTGGCCCAATATTACTGGGCTCTGACTGGCCCAATATTACTGGTATCTGACTGGCATAATATTACTGGGCTCTGACTGGCCCAATATTACTGGTATCTGACTGGCATAATATTACTGGGCTCTGACTGGCCCAATATTACTGGGCTCTGACTGGCCCAATATTACTGGTATCTGACTGGCATAATATTACTGGGCTCTGACTGGCCCAATATTACTGTTATCTGACTGGCACAATATTACTGGGCTCTGACTGGCCCAATATTACTAGTATCTGAATGGCACAATATTACTGGCATCTGACTGGCACTATATTACTGGGCTCTGACTGGCACAATATTACTGGCATCTGACTGGCACAATATTACTGGGCTCTGACTGGCACAATATTACTGGGCTCTGACTGGCCCAATATTACTGGGCTCTGACTGGCCCAATATTACTGGTATCTGACTGGCATAATATTACTGGGCTCTGACTGGCCCAATATTACTGGTATCTGACTGGCATAATATTACTGGTCTCTGACTGGCCCAATATTACTAGTATCTGAATGGCACAATATTACTGGCATCTGACTGGCACAATATTACTGGGCTCTGACTGGCACTATATTACTGGCATCTGAATGGCACAATAATACTGGACATCTGAATGTCACAATATTACTGGCATCTGAATGGCACAATATTACTGGGCTCTGACTAGCCCAATATTACAGGCATCTGACTGGCACTATATTACTGGCATCTGACTGGCACAATATTACTGGCATCTGACTGGCACAATATTACTGGGCTCTGACTGGCATAATATTACTGGGCTCTGACTGGCACAATATTACTGGGCTCAGACTGGCACAATATTACTGGGCTCTGACTGGCATAATATTACTGGCATCTGACTGGCACAGTATTACTGGGCTCTGACTGGCACAGTATTACTGGACTCTGACTGGCACAATATTACTGGGCATCTGAAAGGCACAATATTACTGGGCTCTGACTGGCCCAATATTACTGGGCTCTGACTGGCCCAATATTACTGGCATCTGACTGGCACAATATTCCTGGTATCTGAATGGCACAATATTACTGGGCTCTGACTGGCACTATATTACTGGCATCTGACTGGCACAATATTACTGGCATCTGACTGGCACAATATTACTCGCATCTGACTGGCACAATATTACTGGCATCTGACTGGCACTATATTACTGGGCTCTGACTGGCACAATATTACTGGCATCTGACTGGCACAATATTACTGATCTCTGACTGGCATAATATTACTGGGCTCTGACTGGCACACTATTACTGGGCTCTGACTGGCACAATATTACTGGGCTCTGACTGGCCCAATATTACTGGTATCTGACTGGCATAATATTACTGGGCTCTGACTGGCACAATATTACTGGGCTCTGACTGGCACAATATTACTGTGCTCTGACTGGCACAATATTACTGGGCTCTGACTGGCACAATATTACTGGGCTCTGAATTGCACTATATTACTGGTATCTGAATGGCACAATATTACTGGCATCTGACTGGCACAATATTACTGGGCTCTTACTGGCACTATATTACTGGCATCTGAATGGCACAATAATACTGGGCATCTGAATGTCACAATATTACTGGTATCTGACTGGCATAATATTACTGGGCTCTGACTGGCCCAATATTACTGGTATCTGACTGGCATAATATTACTGGGCTCTGACTGGCCCAATATTACTGGCATCTGACTGGCACAATATTACTGTTATCTGACTGGCACAATATTACTGGGCTCTGACTGGCCCAATATTACTAGTATCTGAATGGCACAATATTACTGGCATCTGACTGGCACTATATTACTGGGCTCTGACTGGCACAATATTACTGGCATCTGACTGGCACAATATTACTGGGCTCTGACTGGCACAATATTACTGGGCTCTGACTGGCCCAATATTACTGGGCTCTGACTGGCCCAATA
The DNA here is from genome assembly GCA_036172795.1 of Pelodytes ibericus. NCBI lineage: Eukaryota > Metazoa > Chordata > Amphibia > Anura > Pelodytidae > Pelodytes > Pelodytes ibericus. The sequence goes on along the minus strand of CM069862.1, from coordinate 211,165,337 downwards.
TTACTGGTATCTGACTGGCATAATATTACTGGGCTCTGACTGGCCCAATATTACTGGTATCTGACTGGCATAATATTACTGGTCTCTGACTGGCCCAATATTACTGGCATCTGACTGGCACAATATTACTGTTATCTGACTGGCACAATATTACTGGGCTCTGACTGGCCCAATATTACTAGTATCTGAATGGCACAATATTACTGGCATCTGACTGGCACAATATTACTGGGCTCTGACTGGCACTATATTACTGGCATCTGAATGGCACAATAATACTGGACATCTGAATGTCACAATATTACTGGCATCTGAATGGCACAATATTACTGGGCTCTGACTAGCCCAATATTACAGGCATCTGACTGGCACAATATTACTGGGCTCTGACTGGCACTATATTACTGGCATCTGAATGGCACAATAATACTGGACATCTGAATGTCACAATATTACTGGCATCTGAATGGCACAATATTACTGGGCTCTGACTAGCCCAATATTACAGGCATCTGACTGGCACTATATTACTGGCATCTGACTGGCACAATATTACTGGCATCTGACTGGCACAATATTACTGGGCTCTGACTGGCATAATATTACTGGGCTCTGACTGGCACAATATTACTGGGCTCAGACTGGCACAATATTACTGGGCTCTGACTGGCATAATATTACTGGCATCTGACTGGCACAGTATTACTGGGCTCTGACTGGCACAGTATTACTGGACTCTGACTGGCACAATATTACTGGGCATCTGAAAGGCACAATATTACTGGGCTCTGACTGGCCCAATATTACTGGGCTCTGACTGGCCCAATATTACTGGCATCTGACTGGCACAATATTCCTGGTATCTGAATGGCACAATATTACTGGGCTCTGACTGGCACTATATTACTGGCATCTGACTGGCACAATATTACTGGCATCTGACTGGCACAATATTACTCGCATCTGACTGGCACAATATTACTGGCATCTGACTGGCACTATATTACTGGGCTCTGACTGGCACAATATTACTGGCATCTGACTGGCACAATATTACTGATCTCTGACTGGCATAATATTACTGGGCTCTGACTGGCACACTATTACTGGGCTCTGACTGGCACAATATTACTGGGCTCTGACTGGCCCAATATTACTGGTATCTGACTGGCATAATATTACTGGGCTCTGACTGGCACAATATTACTGGGCTCTGACTGGCACAATATTACTGTGCTCTGACTGGCACAATATTACTGGGCTCTGACTGGCACAATATTACTGGGCTCTGAATTGCACTATATTACTGGTATCTGAATGGCACAATATTACTGGCATCTGACTGGCACAATATTACTGGGCTCTTACTGGCACTATATTACTGGCATCTGAATGGCACAATAATACTGGGCATCTGAATGTCACAATATTACTGGTATCTGACTGGCATAATATTACTGGGCTCTGACTGGCCCAATATTACTGGTATCTGACTGGCATAATATTACTGGGCTCTGACTGGCCCAATATTACTGGCATCTGACTGGCACAATATTACTGTTATCTGACTGGCACAATATTACTGGGCTCTGACTGGCCCAATATTACTAGTATCTGAATGGCACAATATTACTGGCATCTGACTGGCACTATATTACTGGGCTCTGACTGGCACAATATTACTGGCATCTGACTGGCACAATATTACTGGGCTCTGACTGGCACAATATTACTGGGCTCTGACTGGCCCAATATTACTGGGCTCTGACTGGCCCAATATTACTGGTATCTGACTGGCATAATATTACTGGGCTCTGACTGGCCCAATATTACTGGTATCTGACTGGCATAATATTACTGGTCTCTGACTGGCCCAATATTACTGGCATCTGACTGGCACAATATTACTGTTATCTGACTGGCACAATATTACTGGGCTCTGACTGGCCCAATATTACTAGTATCTGAATGGCACAATATTACTGGCATCTGACTGGCACAATATTACTGGGCTCTGACTGGCACTATATTACTGGCATCTGAATGGCACAATAATACTGGGCATCTGAATGTCACAATATTACTGGCATCTGAATGGCACAATATTACTGGGCTCTGACTAGCCCAATATTACAGGCATCTGACTGGCACTATATTACTGGCATCTGACTGGCACAATATTACTGGCATCTGACTGGCACAATATTACTGGGCTCTGACTGGCATAATATTACTGGGCTCTGACTGGCACAATATTACTGGGCTCAGACTGGCACAATATTACTGGGCTCTGACTGGCATAATATTACTGGCATCTGACTGGCACAGTATTACTGGGCTCTGACTGGCACAGTATTACTGGACTCTGACTGGCACAATATTACTGGGCATCTGAAAGGCACAATATTACTGGGCTCTGACTGGCCCAATATTACTGGGCTCTGACTGGCCCAATATTACTGGCATCTGACTGGCACAATATTCCTGGTATCTGAATGGCACAATATTACTGGGCTCTGACTGGCACTATATTACTGGCATCTGACTGGCACAATATTACTGGCATCTGACTGGCACAATATTACTCGCATCTGACTGGCACAATATTACTGGCATCTGACTGGCACTATATTACTGGGCTCTGACTGGCACAATATTACTGGCATCTGACTGGCACAATATTACTGATCTCTGACTGGCATAATATTACTGGGCTCTGACTGGCACACTATTACTGGGCTCTGACTGGCACAATATTACTGGGCTCTGACTGGCCCAATATTACTGGTATCTGACTGGCATAATATTACTGGGCTCTGACTGGCACAATATTACTGGGCTCTGACTGGCACAATATTACTGTGCTCTGACTGGCACAATATTACTGGGCTCTGACTGGCACAATATTACTGGGCTCTGAATTGCACTATATTACTGGTATCTGAATGGCACAATATTACTGGCACTTGCCGGTCACAATATTACTGGGCTCTGACTGGCACTATATTACTGGCATCTGAATGGCACAATAATACTGGGCATCTGAATGTCACAATATTACTGGCATCTGACTGGCACAATATTCCTGGGCTCTGACTGGCACAATATTACTGGTCTCTGAATGGCACTATATTACTGGTATCTGAATGGCACAATATTACTGGCATCTGACTGGCACAATATTACTGGGCTCTGACTGGCACTATATTACTGGCATCTGAATGGCACAATATTACTGGGCTCTGACTAGCCCAATATTACAGGCATCTGACTGGCACTATATTACTGGCATCTAACTGGCACAATATTACTGGCATCTGACTGGCACAATATTACTGGGCTCTGACTGGCACTATATTACTGGCATCTGACTGGCACAATATTACTGGCATCTGACTGGCACAATATTACTGGGCTCTGACTGGCACAATATTACTCGCATCTGACTGGCACAATATTACTGGCATCTGACTGGCACTATATTACGGCGCTCTCACTGGCACAATATTACTGGCATCTGACTGGCACAATATTACTGATCTCTGACTGGCATAATATTACTGGGCTCTGACTGGCACAATATTACTGGGCTCTGACTGGCACAATATTACTGGGCTCTGACTGGCCCAATATTACTGGTATCTGACTGGCATAATATTACTGGGCTCTGACTGGCACAATATTACTGGGCTCTGACTGACACAATATTACTGGGCTATGACTGGCCCAATATTACTGGCATCTGACTGGCACAATATTACTGGTATCTGACTGGCACAATATTACTGGGCTCTGACTGGCACAATATTACTGGGCTCTGAATGGCACTATATTACTGGTATCTGAATGGCACAATATTACTGGCATCTGACTTTCACAATATTACTGGGCTCTGACTGGCGCTATATTACTGGCATCTGAATGGCACAACAATACTGGGCATCTGAATGGCACAATATTACTGGCATCTGACTGGCACAATATTACTGGCATCTGACTGGCACAATATTACTGGGCTCTGACTGGCATAATATTACTGGGCTCTGACTGGCATAATATTACTGTGCTCTGACTGGCACAATATTACTGGGCTCTGACTGGCATAATATTACTGGCATCTGACTGGCACAGTATTACTGGGCTCTGACTGGCACAATATTACTGGACTCTGACTGGCACAATATTACTGGGCTCTGACTGGCACAATATTACTGGGCTCTGACTTGCACAATATTACTGGGCTCTGACTGGCACAATATTACTGGGCTCTGGCTGGCACAATATTACTGGGCTCTGACTGGCATAATATTACTGGCATCTGACTGGCACAGTATTACTGGGCTCTGACTGGCACAATATTACTGGGCTCTGACTGGCACAATATTACTGGGCATCTGAAAGGCACAATATTACTGGGCTCTGACTGGCACAATATTACTGGGCTCAATAATATATATTATTAGCATAATATTACTGGGCTCTGACTGGCACTATATTACTGGCATCTGACTGGCACAATATTACTGGGCTCTGACTGGCCCAATATTACTGGCATCTGACTGGCACAATATTCCTGGTATCTGAATGGCACAATATTACTGGGTTCTGACTGGCACTATATTACTGGCATCTTACTGGCACAATATTACTGGCATCTGACTTGCACAATATTACTGGGCTCTGACTGGCACAATATTACTGGTATCTGACTGGCATAATATTACTGGGCTCTGACTGGCACAATATTACTGGGCTCTGACTAGCCCAATATTACTGGCATCTGACTGGCACAATATTACTGGTATCTGACTGGCACAATATTACTGGGCTCTGACTGGCACAATATTACTGGGCTCTGACTGGCACAATATTACTGGTATCTGACTGGCACAATATTACTGGGCTCTGACTGGCACATTATTCCTGGGCTCTGACTGGCACTATATTACTGGGCATCTGGCTGGCACTATATTACTGGGCATCTGGCTGACACAGTATTACAGGCATCTAGCTGGCACAGTATTACAGGCATCTGGCTGGCACTATATTACTGGGCATCTGGCTGGCACAATATTACTGGGCATCTGGCTGGCACTATATTACTGGGCTCTGACTGGCACAATATTACTGGGCATCTGGCTGGCACAATATTACTGTGCATCTGGCTGGCACTATATTACTGGGCTCTGACTGGCAAAATATTACTGGCATCTGACTGGCACAATATTACTGGGCTCTGACTGGCATAATATTACTGGGCTCTGACTGGCCCAATATTACTGGGCTCTGACTGGCACAATATTACTGGGCTCTGACTGGCCCAATATTACTGGTATCTGACTGGCACAATATTACTGGGCTCTGACTGGCACAATATTACTGGGCTCTGACTGGCACAATATTACTGGGCTCTGACTGGCACAATATTACTGGGCTCTGACTAGCCCAATATTACTGGCATCTGACTGGCACAATATAACTGGTCTCTGACTGGCATAATATTACTGGCATCTGACTGGCACAATATTCCTGGGCTCTGACTGGCATAATATTCCTGGCATCTGACTGGCACAATATTGCTGGGCTCTGACTGGCACAATATTACTGGGCTCTGACTGGCATAATATTACTGGCATCTGACTGGCACAATATTACTGGGCTCTGACTGGCATAATATTCCTGGCATCTAACTGGCACAATATTACTGGGCTCTGACTGGCACAATATTACTGGGCTCTGACTGGCATAATATTACTGGCATCTGACTGGCACAATATTACTGGACTCTGACTGGCATAATATTACTGGCATCGGACTGGCACAATATTCCTGGGCTCTGATTTGGCATAATATTACTGGGCTCTGACTGGCACAATATTACTGGGCTCTGACTGGCACAATATTACTGGACTCTGACTGGCCCAATATTACTGGCATCTGACTGGCACAATATTCCTGGTATCTGAATGGCACAATATTACTGGGTTCTGACTGGCACTATATTAATGGCATCTGACTGGCACAATATTACTGGGCTCTGACTGGCACAATATTACTGTCATCTGACTGGCACAATATTACTGCCATCTGACTGGCACTATATTACTGGGCTCTGACTGGCACAATATTACTGGCATCTGACTGGCACAATATTACTGGGCTCTGACTGGCATAATATTACTGGGCTCTGACTGGCACAATATTACTGGGCTCTGACTGGCCCAATATTACTGGGCTCTGACTGGCCCAATATTACTGGTATCTGACTGGCATAATATTACTGGGCTCTGACTGGCCCAATATTACTGGTATCTGACTGGCATAATATTACTGGGCTCTGACTGGCACAATATTACTGGGCTCTGACTGGCACAACATTACTGGGCTCTGACTAGCCCAATATTACTGGCATCTGACTGGCACAATATTACTGGTATCTGACTGGCACAATATTACTGGGCTCTGAATGGCACTATATTACTGGTATCTGAATGGCACAATATTACTGGCATCTGACTCGCACAATATTACTGGGCTCTGACTGGCACTATATTACTGGCATCTGAATGGCACAATAATACTGGGCATCTGAATGGCACAATATTACTGGCATCTGACTGGCACAATATTCCTGGGCTCTGACTGGCACAATATTACTGGGCTCTGACTGGCACTATATTACTGGCATCTGAATGGCACAATATTACTGAGCTCTGACTGGCACTATATTACTGGCATCTGAATGGCACAATATTACTGGGCTCTGACTAGCCCAATATTACAGGCATCTGACTGGCACTATATTACTGGCATCTGACTGGCACAATATTACTGGCATATGACTGGCACAATATTACTGGGCTCTGACTGGCACAATATTACTGGGCTCTGACTGGCATAATATTACTGTCATCTGACTGGCACAATATTACTGGGCTCTGACTGGCACAATATTACTGGGCTCTGACTGGCATAATATTACTGGGCTCTGACTGGCACAATATTACTGGTCTCTGACTGGCACAATATTACTGGGCTCTGACTGGCATAATATTACTGGCATCTGACTGGCACAGTATTACTGTGCTCTGACTGGCACAATATTACTGGACTCTGACTGGCACAATATTACTGGGCATCTGAAAGGCACAATATTACTGGGCTCTGACTGGCACAATATTACTGGCATCTGACTGGCACAATATTACTGGTATCTGAATGGCACAATATTACTGGCATCTGACTGGCATTATATTACTGGGCTCTGACTGGCACAATATTACTGGCATCTGAATGGCACAATATTACTGGGCTCTGACTGGCACAATATTACTGGGCTCTGACTGGCCCAATATTACTGGGCTCTGCCTGGCCCAATATTACTGGGCTCTGACTGGCATAATATTACTGGCATCTGACTGGCACAATATTACTGGGCTCTGACTGGCACAATATTACTGGGCTCTGACTGGCATAATATTACTGGGCTCTGACTGGCACAATATTACTGGTCTCTGACTGGCACAATATTACTGGGCTCTGACTGGCATAATATTACTGGCATCTGACTGGCACAGTATTACTGGGCTCTGACTGGCACAATATTACTGGACTCTGACTGGCACAATATTACTGGGCATCTGAAAGGCACAATATTACTGGGCTCTGACTGGCACAATATTACTGGCATCGGACTGGCACAATATTCCTGGGCTCTGACTGGCACAATATTCCTGGGCTCTGATTTGGCATAATATTCCTGGGCTCTGACTGGCATAATATTACTGGGCTCTGACTGGCACAATATTACTGGGCTCTGACTGGCGCAATATTACTGGGCTCTGACTGGCACAATATTACTGGGCTCTGACTGGCACAATATTACTGGTATCTGAATGGCACAATATTACTGGCATCTGACTGGCACAATATTACTGTTCTCTGAATGGCACAATATTACTGGTATCTGAATGGCACAATATTACTGGCATCTGACTGGCATAATATTACTGGCATCTGACTGGCATAATATTCCTGGGCTCTGACTGGCACAATATTACTGTTCTCTGAATGGCACAATATTACTGGTATCTGAATGGCACAATATTACTGGGCTCTGACTGGCATAATATTCCTGGCATCTGACTGGCACAATATAACTGGGCTCTGACTGGCATAATATTACTGGCATCTGAATGGCACAATATTACTGGTATCTGAATGGCACAATATTACTGGGCTCTGACTGGCATAATATTCCTGGCATCTGACTGGCACAATATAACTGGGCTCTGACTGGCATAATATTACTGGCATCTGACTGGCACAATATTCCTGGGCTCTGACTGGCATAACATTCCTGGCATCTGACTGGCACAATATTGCTGGGCTCTGACTGGCACAATATTACTGGGCTCTGACTGGCATAATATTACTGGCATCTGACTGGCACAATATTACTGGGCTCTGACTGGCATAATATTCCTGGCATCTGACTGGCACAATATTACTGGGCTCCTACTGGCACAATATTACTGGGCTCTGACTGGCATAATATTACTGGCATCTGACTGGCACAATATTACTGGGCTCTGACTGGCATAATATTACTGGGCTCTGACTGGCATAATATTACTGGCATCGGACTGGCACAATATTCCTGGGCTCTGATTTGGCATAATATTCCTGGGCTCTGACTGGCATAATATTACTGGCATCTGACTGGCACAATATTACTGGGCTCTGACTGGCGCAATATTACTGGGCTCTGACTGGCACAATATTACTGGGCTCTGACTGGCACAATATTACTGGTATCTGAATGGCACAATATTACTGGCATCTGACTGGCATAATATTACTGGGCTCTGACTGGCACAATATTACTGTTCTCTGAATGGCACAATATTACTTGTATCTGAATGGCACAATATTACTGGCATCTGACTGGCATAATATTACTGGCATCTGACTGACACAGTATTAATGGGCTCTCACTGGCACAATATTACTGGGCTCTGACTGGCACAATATTACTGGGCATCTGAAAGGCACAATATTACTGGGCTCTGACTGGCACTATATTACTGGGCTCTGACTGGCACAATATTACTGGACTCTGACTGGCCCAATATTACTGGCATCTGACTGGCACAATATTCCTGGTATCTGAATGGCACAATATTACTGGGTTCTGACTGGCACTATATTAATGGCATCTGACTGGCACAATATTACTGGGCTCTGACTGGCACAATATTACTGTCATCTGACTGGCACAATATTACTGCCATCTGACTGGCACTATATTACTGGGCTCTGACTGGCACAATATTACTGGCATCTGACTGGCACAATATTACTGGGCTCTGACTGGCATAATATTACTGGGCTCTGACTGGCACAATATTACTGGGCTCTGACTGGCCCAATATTACTGGGCTCTGACTGGCCCAATATTACTGGTATCTGACTGGCATAATATTACTGGGCTCTGACTGGCCCAATATTACTGGTATCTGACTGGCATAATATTACTGGGCTCTGACTGGCACAATATTACTGGGCTCTGACTGGCACAACATTACTGGGCTCTGACTAGCCCAATATTACTGGCATCTGACTGGCACAATATTACTGGTATCTGACTGGCACAATATTACTGAGCTCTGAATGGCACTATATTACTGGTATCTGAATGGCACAATATTACTGGCATCTGACTCGCACAATATTACTGGGCTCTGACTGGCACTATATTACTGGCATCTGAATGGCACACTAATACTGGGCATCTGAATGGCACAATATTACTGGCATCTGACTGGCACAATATTCCTGGGCTCTGACTGGCACAATATTACTGGGCTCTGACTGGCACTATATTACTGGCATCTGAATGGCACAATATTACTGAGCTCTGACTGGCACTATATTACTGGCATCTGAATGGCACAATATTACTGGGCTCTGACTAGCCCAATATTACAGGCATCTGACTGGCACTATATTACTGGCATCTGACTGGCACAATATTACTGGCATATGACTGGCACAATATTACTGGGCTCTGACTGGCACAATATTACTGGGCTCTGACTGGCATAATATTACTGTCATCTGACTGGCACAATATTACTGGGCTCTGACTGGCACAATATTACTGGGCTCTGACTGGCATAATATTACTGGGCTCTGACTGGCACAATATTACTGGTCTCTGACTGGCACAATATTACTGGGCTCTGACTGGCATAATATTACTGGCATCTGACTGGCACAGTATTACTGTGCTCTGACTGGCACAATATTACTGGACTCTGACTGGCACAATATTACTGGGCATCTGAAAGGCACAATATTACTGGGCTCTGACTGGCACAATATTACTGGCATCTGACTGGCACAATATTACTGGGCTCTGACTGGCACAATATTACTGGTATCTGAATGGCACAATATTACTGGCATCTGACTGGCATTATTTTACTGGGCTCTGACTGGCACAATATTACTGGCATCTGAATGGCACAATATTACTGGGCTCTGACTGGCACAATATTACTGGGCTCTGACTGGCCCAATATTACTGGGCTCTGCCTGGCCCAATATTACTGGGCTCTGACTGGCATAATATTACTGGCATCTGACTGGCACAATATTACTGGGCTCTGACTGGCACAATATTACTGGGCTCTGACTGGCATAATATTACTGGGCTCTGACTGGCACAATATTACTGGTCTCTGACTGGCACAATATTACTGGGCTCTGACTGGCATAATATTACTGGCATCTGACTGGCACAGTATTACTGGGCTCTGACTGGCACAATATTACTGGACTCTGACTGGCACAATATTACTGGGCATCTGAAAGGCACAATATTACTGGGCTCTGACTGGCACAATATTACTGGCATCTGACTGGCACAATATTACTGGGCTCTGACTGACACAATATTACTGGTATCTGAATGGCACAATATTACTGGCATCTGACTGGCACTATATTACTGGGCTCTGACTGGCACAATATTACTGGCATCTGACTGGCACAATATTACTGGGCTCTGACTGGCCCAATATTACTGGGCTCTGACTGGCCCAATATTACTGGGCTCTGACTGGCCCAATATTACTGGTATCTGACTGGCATAATATTACTGGGCTCTGACTGGCCCAATATTACTGGTATCTGACTGGCATAATATTACTGGGCTCTGACTGGCCCAATATTACTGGGCTCTGACTGGCCCAATATTACTGGTATCTGACTGGCATAATATTACTGGGCTCTGACTGGCCCAATATTACTGTTATCTGACTGGCACAATATTACTGGGCTCTGACTGGCCCAATATTACTAGTATCTGAATGGCACAATATTACTGGCATCTGACTGGCACTATATTACTGGGCTCTGACTGGCACAATATTACTGGCATCTGACTGGCACAATATTACTGGGCTCTGACTGGCACAATATTACTGGGCTCTGACTGGCCCAATATTACTGGGCTCTGACTGGCCCAATATTACTGGTATCTGACTGGCATAATATTACTGGGCTCTGACTGGCCCAATATTACTGGTATCTGACTGGCATAATATTACTGGTCTCTGACTGGCCCAATATTACTAGTATCTGAATGGCACAATATTACTGGCATCTGACTGGCACAATATTACTGGGCTCTGACTGGCACTATATTACTGGCATCTGAATGGCACAATAATACTGGGCATCTGAATGTCACAATATTACTGGCATCTGAATGGCACAATATTACTGGGCTCTGACTAGCCCAATATTACAGGCATCTGACTGGCACTATATTACTGGCATCTGACTGGCACAATATTACTGGCATCTGACTGGCACAATATTACTGGGCTCTGACTGGCATAATATTACTGGGCTCTGACTGGCACAATATTACTGGGCTCAGACTGGCACAATATTACTGGGCTCTGACTGGCATAATATTACTGGCATCTGACTGGCACAGTATTACTGGGCTCTGACTGGCACAGTATTACTGGACTCTGACTGGCACAATATTACTGGGCATCTGAAAGGCACAATATTACTGGGCTCTGACTGGCCCAATATTACTGGGCTCTGACTGGCCCAATATTACTGGCATCTGACTGGCACAATATTCCTGGTATCTGAATGGCACAATATTACTGGGCTCTGACTGGCACTATATTACTGGCATCTGACTGGCACAATATTACTGGCATCTGACTGGCACAATATTACTCGCATCTGACTGGCACAATATTACTGGCATCTGACTGGCACTATATTACTGGGCTCTGACTGGCACAATATTACTGGCATCTGACTGGCACAATATTACTGATCTCTGACTGGCATAATATTACTGGGCTCTGACTGGCACACTATTACTGGGCTCTGACTGGCACAATATTACTGGGCTCTGACTGGCCCAATATTACTGGTATCTGACTGGCATAATATTACTGGGCTCTGACTGGCACAATATTACTGGGCTCTGACTGGCACAATATTACTGTGCTCTGACTGGCACAATATTACTGGGCTCTGACTGGCACAATATTACTGGGCTCTGAATTGCACTATATTACTGGTATCTGAATGGCACAATATTACTGGCATCTGACTGGCACAATATTACTGGGCTCTTACTGGCACTATATTACTGGCATCTGAATGGCACAATAATACTGGGCATCTGAATGTCACAATATTACTGGTATCTGACTGGCATAATATTACTGGGCTCTGACTGGCCCAATATTACTGGTATCTGACTGGCATAATATTACTGGGCTCTGACTGGCCCAATATTACTGGCATCTGACTGGCACAATATTACTGTTATCTGACTGGCACAATATTACTGGGCTCTGACTGGCCCAATATTACTAGTATCTGAATGGCACAATATTACTGGCATCTGACTGGCACTATATTACTGGGCTCTGACTGGCACAATATTACTGGCATCTGACTGGCACAATATTACTGGGCTCTGACTGGCACAATATTACTGGGCTCTGACTGGCCCAATATTACTGGGCTCTGACTGGCCCAATATTACTGGTATCTGACTGGCATAATATTACTGGGCTCTGACTGGCCCAATATTACTGGTATCTGACTGGCATAATATTACTGGTCTCTGACTGGCCCAATATTACTGGCATCTGACTGGCACAATATTACTGTTATCTGACTGGCACAATATTACTGGGCTCTGACTGGCCCAATATTACTAGTATCTGAATGGCACAATATTACTGGCATCTGACTGGCACAATATTACTGGGCTCTGACTGGCACTATATTACTGGCATCTGAATGGCACAATAATACTGGGCATCTGAATGTCACAATATTACTGGCATCTGAATGGCACAATATTACTGGGCTCTGACTAGCCCAATATTACAGGCATCTGACTGGCACTATATTACTGGCATCTGACTGGCACAATATTACTGGCATCTGACTGGCACAATATTACTGGGCTCTGACTGGCATAATATTACTGGGCTCTGACTGGCACAATATTACTGGGCTCAGACTGGCACAATATTACTGGGCTCTGACTGGCATAATATTACTGGCATCTGACTGGCACAGTATTACTGGGCTCTGACTGGCACAGTATTACTGGACTCTGACTGGCACAATATTACTGGGCATCTGAAAGGCACAATATTACTGGGCTCTGACTGGCCCAATATTACTGGGCTCTGACTGGCCCAATATTACTGGCATCTGACTGGCACAATATTCCTGGTATCTGAATGGCACAATATTACTGGGCTCTGACTGGCACTATATTACTGGCATCTGACTGGCACAATATTACTGGCATCTGACTGGCACAATATTACTCGCATCTGACTGGCACAATATTACTGGCATCTGACTGGCACTATATTACTGGGCTCTGACTGGCACAATATTACTGGCATCTGACTGGCACAATATTACTGATCTCTGACTGGCATAATATTACTGGGCTCTGACTGGCACACTATTACTGGGCTCTGACTGGCACAATATTACTGGGCTCTGACTGGCCCAATATTACTGGTATCTGACTGGCATAATATTACTGGGCTCTGACTGGCACAATATTACTGGGCTCTGACTGGCACAATATTACTGTGCTCTGACTGGCACAATATTACTGGGCTCTGACTGGCACAATATTACTGGGCTCTGAATTGCACTATATTACTGGTATCTGAATGGCACAATATTACTGGCACTTGCCGGTCACAATATTACTGGGCTCTGACTGGCACTATATTACTGGCATCTGAATGGCACAATAATACTGGGCATCTGAATGTCACAATATTACTGGCATCTGACTGGCACAATATTCCTGGGCTCTGACTGGCACAATATTACTGGTCTCTGAATGGCACTATATTACTGGTATCTGAATGGCACAATATTACTGGCATCTGACTGGCACAATATTACTGGGCTCTGACTGGCACTATATTACTGGCATCTGAATGGCACAATATTACTGGGCTCTGACTAGCCCAATATTACAGGCATCTGACTGGCACTATATTACTGGCATCTAACTGGCACAATATTACTGGCATCTGACTGGCACAATATTACTGGGCTCTGACTGGCACAATATTACTGGCATCTGACTGGCTCTATATTACTGGGCTCTGACTGGCACAATATTACTGGGCTCTGACTGGCACAATATTACTGGGCTCTGGCTGGCACAATATTACTGGGCTTTGACTGGCATAATATTACTGGCATCTGACTGGCACAGTATTACTGGGCTCTGACTGGCACAATATTACTGAGCTCTGACTGGCACAATATTACTGGGCATCTGAAAGGCACAATATTACTGGGCTCTGACTGGCACAATATTACTGGGCTCTGACTGGCCCAATATTACTGTCATCTGACTGGCACTATATTACTGGGCTCTGACTGGCACAATATTACTGGGCTCTGACTGGCGCAATATTCCTGGGCTCTGACTGGCACAATATTACTGGGCTCTGACTGGCACAATATTACTGGGCTCTGACTGGCCCAATATTACTGGTATCTGACTGGCATAATATTACTGGGCTCTGACTGGCACAATATTACTGGGCTCTGACTGGCGCAATATTCCTGGGCTCTTACTGGCACACTATTACAGGCATCTGACTGGTATAATATTACAGGCATCTGACTGGCACAATATTCCTGGCCTCTGACTGGCACACTATTACAGGCATCTGACTGGCACAATATTACAGGCATCTGACTGGCACAATATTCCTGGGCTCTGACTGGCACACTATTACAGGCATCTGACTGGCATAATATTACAGGCATCTGACTGGCACAATATTCCTGGGCTCTGACTGGCACACTATTACTGGGCTCTGACTGGCCCAATATTACTGGACTCTGACTGGCCCAATATTACTGGGCTCTGACTGGCCCAATATTGCAGGCATCTGACTGGCACAATATTGCAGGCATCTGACTGGCACATTATTACTGGGCTCTGAATGGCACAATATTGCATGCATCTGACTGGCACAAAATTACAGGCATCTGAGTGGCACAATATTCCTGGTATCTGACTGGCACAATATTACTGGGCTCTGACTGGCCCAATATTGCAGGCATCTGATTGGCACAATATTGCAGGCATCTGACTGGCACATTATTACTGGGCTCTTACTGGCCCAATATTGCAGGCATCTGACTGGCCCAGTATTGCAGGCATCTGACTGGCACAATATTGCAGGCATCTGACTGGCACATTATTACTGAGCTCTGAATGGCACAATATTGCATGCATCTGACTGGCACAATATTACAGGCATCTGAGTGGCACAATATTCCTGGTATCTGACTGGCACAATATTCCTGGTATCTGACTGGCACAATATTCCTGGGCTTTGACTGGCACAATATTACTGGTATCTGACTGGCACAATATTACTGGTCTGTGACTGGCACAATATTACTGGGCTCTGACTGGCACAATATTACTGGGCTCTGACTGGCACAATATTACTGGGCTCTGAATGGTACAATATTACTGGGATCTGACTGGCACAATATTACTGACATCTGACTGGCACAATATTACTGGTCTCTGACTGGCACAATATTACTGGCATCTGACTGGCCCAATATTACTGGCATCTGAAAGGCACAATATTACTGGCATCTGACTGGCCCAATATTACTGGCATCTGAATGGCACAACAATTATGGCATGTGTGTGTGTGTGGGGGGGGGGTGGTAACATTGCGATGGATGGCGGGATTGCATGCAGGGGAGGGGGCAG
Source organism: Pelodytes ibericus (assembly GCA_036172795.1). Lineage (NCBI taxonomy): Eukaryota > Metazoa > Chordata > Amphibia > Anura > Pelodytidae > Pelodytes > Pelodytes ibericus. The sequence goes on along the minus strand of CM069862.1, from coordinate 211,148,989 downwards.
GGTCCAGGGGGCCCAAGCAAATGCTTGCCCAGGGTCCAATCACTATTAAAGACGGCCCTGTACAGGATGCAGTGTGTGTTAAACAGGACGCAGTGTAGTATACAAGATGCAGTGTGTGTTATACAGGGCGCAGTGTTATTATACAGGATGCAGTGTGTGTTATACAGGGCGCAGTGTGTGTGTTATACAGGGTGCAGTGTGTGTTATACAGGGCGCAGTGTTATTATACAGGATGCAGTGTGTGTTATACAGGGCGCAGTGTTATTATACAGGATGCAGTGTGTGTTATACAGAGCGCAGTGTAGTATACAGGATGCAGTGTGCGTTATACAGGGCGCAGTGTAGTATACAGGATGCAGTGTGTGTTATACAGGGCGCAGTGTTATTATACAGAATATTAAATTATAGAGTTATAGCACATAAGCCAGGGCCCATAATCTATAGGGAGGAGGGAAGCCATTAGATCTCTCCAAGAACCCCAGTGATGGAGGGGTCTGTCACACCTGCTCTGTGTGTTATTATACAGGATGCAGTGTGTGTTATACAGGGTGCAGTGTGTGTTATACAGGGCGCAGTGTGTGTTATACAGGGCGCAGTGTTATTATACAGGATGCAGTGTGTGTTATACAGGGCGCAGTGTAGTATACAGGATGCAGTGTGTGTTATACAGGGCGCAGTGTTATTATACAGAATATTAAATTATAGAGTTATAGCACATAAGCCAGGGCCCATAATCTATAGGGAGGAGGGAAGCCATTAGATCTCTCCAAGAACCCCAGTGATGGAGGGGTCTGTCACACCTGCTCTGTGTGTTATTATACAGGATGCAGTGTGTTTTATACAGGGCGCAGTGTTATTATACAGAATATTAAAGTATAGAGTTATAGCACATAAGCCAGGGCCCATAATCTATAGGGAGGAGGGAAGCCATTAGATCTCTCCAAGAACCCCAGTGATGGAGGGGTCTGTCACACCTGCTCGGTGTGTTATTATACAGGATGCAGTGTGTGTTATACAGGGCGCAGTGTGTGTGTTATACAGGGTGCAGTGTGTGTTATACAGGGCGCAGTGTTATTATACAGGATGCAGTGTGTGTTATACAGGGCGCAGTGTTATTATACAGGATGCAGTGTGTGTTATACAGAGCGCAGTGTAGTATACAGGGCGCAGTGTAGTATACAGGATGCAGTGTGTGTTATACAGGGCGCAGTGTTATTATACAGAATATTAAATTATTGAGTTATAGCACATAAGCCAGGGCCCATAATCTATAGGGAGGAGGGAAGCCATTAGATCTCTCCAAGAACCCCAGTGATGGAGGGGTCTGTCACACCTGCTCGGTGTGTTATTATACAGGATGCAGTGTGTGTTATACAGGGCGCAGTGTAGTATACAGGATGCAGTGTAGTATACAGGATGCAGTGTGTGTTATACAGGGTGCAGTGTGTGTTATACAGGGCGCAGTGTGTGTTATACAGGGCGCAGTGTTATTATACAGAATATTAAATTATAGAGTTATAGCACATAAGCCAGGGCCCATAATCTATAGGGAGGAGGGAAGCCATTAGATCTCTCCAAGAACCCCAGTGATGGATGGGTCTGTCACACCTGCTCTGTGTGTTATTATACAGGATGCAGTGTGTTTTATACAGGGCGCAGTGTTATTATACAGAATATTAAAGTATAGAGTTATAGCACATAAGCCAGGGCCCATAATCTATAGGGAGGAGGGAAGCCATTAGATCTCTCCAAGAACCCCAGTGATGGAGGGGTCTGTCACACCTGCTCGGTGTGTTATTATACAGGATGCAGTGTGTGTTATACAGGGCGCAGTGTAGTATACAGGATGCAGTGTGTGTTATGCAGGGCGCAATGTGTGTTATACAGGATGCAGTGTGTGTTATACAGGGCGCAGTGTAGTATACAAGATGCAGTGTGTGTTATACAGGGCGCAGTGTTATTATACAGAATATGAAAGTATAGAGTTATAGCACATAAGCCAGGGCCCATAATCTATAGGGAGGAGGGAAGCCATTAGATCTCTCCAAGAACCCCAGTGATGGAGGGGTCTGTCACACCTGCTGGTGTGTTATTATACAGGTTGCAGTGTGTGTTATACAGGGCGCAGTATAGTATACAGGATGCTGTGTGTGTTATACAGGGCGCAGTGTTATTATACAGAATATTAAAGTATAGAGTTATAGCACATAAGCCAGGGCCCATAATCTATAGGGAGGAGGGAAGCCAATAGATCTCTCCAAGAACCCCAGTGATGGAGGGGTCTGTCACACCTGCTCGGTGTGTTATTATACAGGATGCAGTGTGTGTTATACAGGGCGCAGTGTAGTATACAGGATGCAGTGTGTGTTATACAGGTCACAGTGTAGTATAAAGGATGCAGTGTGTGTTATACAGGGCGCAGTGTAGTATACAGGATGCAGTGTGTGTTATACAGGGCACAGTGTTATTATACAGAATATTAAAGTATAGAGTTATAGCACATAAGCCAGGGCCCATAATCTATAGGGAGGAAGGAAGCCATTAGATCTCTCCAAGAACCCCAGTGATGGAGGGGTCTGTCACACCTGCTCGGTGTGTTATTATACAGGATGCAGTGTGTGTTATACAGGGTGCAGTGTTATTATACAGAATATTAAAGTATAGAGTTATAGCACATAAGCCAGGGCCCATAATCTATAGGGAGGAGGGAAGCCATTAGATCTCTCCAAGAACCCCAGTGATGGAGGGGTCTGTCACACCTGCTCGGTGTGTTATTATACAGGATGCAGTGTGTGTTATACAGGGCGCAGTGTAGTATACAGGATACAGTGTGTGTTATACAGGTCACAGTGTAGTATAAAGGATGCAGTGTGTGTTATACAGGGCGCAGTGTAGTATACAGGATGCAGTGTGTGTTATACAGGGCACAGTGTTATTATACAGAATATTAAAGTATAGAGTTATAGCACATAAGCCAGGGCCCATAATCTATAGGGAGGAAGGAAGCCATTAGATCTCTCCAAGAACCCCAGTGATGGAGGGGTCTGTCCCACCTGCTCGGTGTGTTATTATACAGGATGCAGTGTGTGTTATACAGGGTGCAGTGTTATTATACAGAATATTAAAGTATAGAGTTATAGCACATAAGCCAGGGCCCATAATCTATAGGGAGGAGGGAAGCCATTAGATCTCTCCAAGAACCCCAGTGATGGAGGGGTCTGTCACACCATACAGGATGCAGTGTGTGTTATACAGGGCGCATTGTAGTATACAGGATGCAGTGTGTGTTATACAGGGCGCAGTAACATAGTAATTTAGGTTGAAAAAAGACACAAGTCCATCAAGTTCAACCCTTCTACCTATCATTACAGCTTTTGATCCAAAAGAAGCAAACACCCCTAAGGAAGCTATTTCGAATTTTGCCTCCTGGGGATAAAAATTCCTTCTTGACTCCAAGAGGCAATCAGATTTCTCCCTGGATCAATAAGCTCTATTATTAATGCTTATTCTGTTATTATCAGCCCTGTATGTTCTGCAGACCATGTGTAAATGCATCTATTGTGGTTGCTAGCACTACCTCTCTTGGCAGTGAGTCCATATGGTTATTGTCCTAACCGTAAAGAATCCCTTCCTTTGCTGTCTATGAAATCTTTGCTCTTCCAGTCTCAGGGGGTGACCTCTTGTTCTTTGTACATTTCTGTTAATGAACAGGTCCCTGGAGAGCTCTTTATATTGGCCCTGCAAATATTTATATAATGTTATCATATCCCCTCTGAGACGCCTTTTTTCTAACGTATATAAATGCAATTTTTTAAGTCTCTCTTCATAACTAAGATCCTCCAATCCCCTTATTAATTTTGTAGCCCTCCTTTGCACTTTTTCTAGTTCCATAATATCCTTTTTAAGGACTGGTGCCCAGAATTGTACTGCATATTCAAGGTGAGGTCTTACCATTGATTTGTAAAGAGGCAAGATGATGTCCTCCTCCCGTGAATCTATACCTCGTTTTATACATGCCAATATCTTATTGGCCCTTGCAGCTGCTGACTGGCATTGGGCACTGTTGCCAAGTTTGTTGTCTATAATTATTCCTAAATCCTTTTCATTAGTAGTTTTTCCCAGGGAAAAACCATTTAACGTATATGTTGCTTTGTTATTATTTTTCCCATAATGCATAACTTTACATTTGTCTATATTGAACCTGATTTGCCACTTTCTTGCCCAGTTCCCCACTCTGTCCAAATCTTCCTGCAAAGAAAAAACATCAAGATTAGTCTTTATTACCTTACCTAACTTTGTGTCATCAGCAAACACTGAGACATAATACACAAAGTGACAGTGCGCTATATGTGCTTTAAAGTGACAGTGTAATCAATCTGCCGTGCAGGGAATACAGGATATGTAACTTGTATCTTTAAAACAATAGAAATGTAAAACACTCACATATAGTCCCTTGACATGGGACAAAACATAAATGTAAGTGGTAGTTTTCGTCCTGGTTCGATGCAACCTCCGCAGTGGATATGCAATAATCAACCTCCAAAGGACAAGAGATGGTGTTAGTAGTAAAAAGTATAATTTAATATAAAAGTGCAAAAGATGCCTTACACTTAAAATCTGGAACAGCAGCACAGGGTCATAAAACAGGAACAATGATGAACAAGGATCTGGTCCAATCTCGTATGAGTGTTGCTTGATCTACGCGTTTCGCCCGTTTTAGTGGGCTTCCTCAGGATCCAGCAGCCCACTAAAACGGGCGAAACGCGTAGATCAAGCAACACTCATACGAGATTGGACCAGATCCTTGTTCATCATTGTTCCTGTTTTATGACCCTGTGCTGCTGTTCCAGATTTTAAGTGTAAGGCATCTTTTGCACTTTTATATTAAATTATACTTTTTACTACTAACACCATCTCTTGTCCTTTGGAGGTTGATTATTGCATATCCACTGCGGAGGTTGCATCGAACCAGGACGAAAACTACCACTTACATTTACGTTTTGTCCCATGTCAAGGGACTATATGTGAGTGTTTTACATTTCTATTGTTTTAAAGATACAAGTTACATATCCTGTATTCCCTGCACGGCAGATTGATTACACTGTCACTTTAAAGCACATATAGCGCACTGTCACTTTGTGTATTTTGTATTTGTGTTTTACTGCAGTATTTTGGGATAACTGCTAGACAAGTTGCAGCTTGTGCATAATTTTCTTTAGCGCCACCTGCCTCATACCAGTTCCATTGTCTTGAAACACTGAGACATGACTCTCAGCACAACGTGGGAGATCATTAATAAACAGATTAAAAAGAAGAGGTCCCAAAACAGACCCCTGAGGTACTCCGCTCACTACCCTGGTCCAATTTGAGAATTTTCCATTTACAACAACCCTTTGTGTTCTATCTTTTAGCCAATTTTCAATCCAAATACATACATTTGCCCCCAATCCTATTTCTCTCAATTTGTAGAGTAACCTTTTGTGTGGAACTGTATCAAATGCTTTAGCAAAATCCAAATAGATCACATCAACTGCCACACCTAGATCTGTATTATTACTGACTTCTTCATAGAATGTTATTAAGTTTGTTTGACAAGACCTGTCTTTCACAAAACCATGCTGACTTTTACTAATTATATTCTGGTTCAAGATGTATTCTTGAGTGTACACCTTTAGCAATCCTTCAAATAATTTCCCCACTACAGATGTCAAGCTCACTGGATTATATTTACCTGGCAGAGATTTTGATCCCTTTTTAAATATTGGAATGACAAGTGTAGTATACAAGATGCAGTGTGTGTTATACAGGGCGCAGTGTTATTATACAGAATATTAAAGTATAGAGTTATAGCACATAAGCCAGGGCCCATAATCTATAGGGAGGAGGGAAGCCATTAGATCTCTCCAAGAACCCCAGTGATGGAGGGGTCTGTCACACCTGCTGGTGTGTTATTATACAGGATGCAGTGTGTGTTATACAGGATGCAGTGTGTGTTATACAGGGCGCAGTGTAGTATACAGGATGCAGTGTGTGTTATACAGGGCGCAGTGTTATTATACAGAATATTAAAGTATAGAGTTATAGCACATAAGCCAGGGCCCATAATCTATAGGGAGGAGGGAAGCCATTAGATCTCTCCAAGAACCCCAGTGATGGAGGGGTCTGTCACACCTGCTCTGTGTGTTATTATACAGGATGCAGTGTGTGTTATACAGGGCGCAGTGTTATTATACAGAATATTAAATTATAGAGTTATAGCACATAAGCCAGGGCCCATAATCTATAGGGAGGAGGGAAGCCATTAGATCTCTCCAAGAACCCCAGTGATGAAGGGGTCTGTCACACCTACTCGGTGTGTTATTATACAGGATGCAGTGTGTGTTATACAGGGCGCAGTGTGTGTTATACAGAGTGCAGTGTGTGTTATACAGGATGTAGTGTGTGTTATACAGGGCACAGTGTGTGTTATACAGGATGCAGTGTGTGTTATACAGGGCACAGTGTGTGTTATACAGGATGCAATGTGTATTATACAGGGTGCAGTGTGTGTTATACAGGGCGCAGTGTTATTATACAGAATATTAAAGTATAGAGTTATAGCACATAAGCCAGGGCCCATAATCTATAGGGAGGAGGGAAGCCATTAGATCTCTCCAAGAACCCCAGTGATGGAGGGGTCTGTCACACCTGCTCTGTGTGTTATTATACAGGATGCAGTGTGTGTTATACAGGGTGCAGTGTAGTATACAGGGTGCAGTGTGTGTTATACAGGGCGCAGTGTTATTATACAGAATATTAAAGTATAGAGTTATAGCACATAAGCCAGGGCCCATAATCTATAGGGAGGAGGGAAGCCATTAGATCTCTCCAAGAACCCCAGTGATGGAGGGGTCTGTCACACCTGCTCGGTGTGTTATTATACAGGATGCAGTGTGTGTTATACAGGGCGCAGTGTGTTATACAGGTCGCAGTGTAGTATAAAGGATGCAGTGTGTGTTATACAGGTCGCAGTGTAGTATAAAGGATGCAGTGTGTGTTATACAGGTCGCAGTGTAGTATACAGGATGCAGTGTGTGTTATACAGGGTACAGTGTAGTATACAGGATGCAGTGTGTGTTATACAGGGCGCAGTGTTATTATACAGAATATTAAAGTATAGAGTTATAGCACATAAGCCAGGGCCCATAATCTATAGGGAGGAGGGAAGCCATTAGATCTCTCCAAGAACCCCAGTGATGGAGGGGTCTGTCACACCTGCTGGTGTGTTATTATACAGGATGCAGTGTGTGTTATACAGGGCGCAGTGTAGTATTAAGGATGCAGTGTGTGTTATACAGGGCGCAGTGTTATTATACAGGATGCAGTGTGTGTTATACAGGGCGCAGTGTTATTATACAGAATATTAAAGTATAGAGTTATAGCACATAAGCCAGGGCCCATAATCTATAGGGAGGAGGGAAGCCAATAGATCTCTCCAAGAACCCCAGTGATGGAGGGGTCTGTCACACCTGCTGGTGTGTTATTATACAGCATGCAGTGTGTGTTATACAGGGCGCAGTGTAGTATACAAGATGCAGTCTGTGTTATACAGGGCGCAGTGTAGTATACAGGATGCAGTGTGTGTTATACAGGATGCAGTGTGTGTTATACAGGATGCAGTGTGTGTTATACAGGGTGCAGTGTTATTATACAGAATATTAAAGTATAGAGTTATAGCACATAAGCCAGGGCCCATAATCTATAGGGAGGAGGGAAGCCATTAGATCTCTCCAAGAACCCCAGTGATGGAGGGGTCTGTCACACCTGCTGGTGTGTTATTATACAGGATGCAGTGTGTGTTATACAGGGCGCAGTGTTATTATACAGGATGCAGTGTGTGTTATACAGGGCGCAGTGTAGTATACAGGATGCAGTGTGTGTTATACAGGTCGCAGTGTAGTATAAAGGATGCAGTGTGTGTTATACAGGTCGCAGTGTAGTATACAGAATGCAGTGTGTGTTATACAGGGTGCAGTGTAGTATACAGGAGGCAGTGTGTGTTATACAGGGTGCAGTGTAGTATACAGGAGGCAGTGTGTGTTATACAAGGCGCAGTGTTATTATACAGAATATTAATGTGGTGGAACCAACCTGGCCACTATGTTCTGGAGAAGCCTGGTTGTTCGCCTGCTGCCTCTGGACTATGGCCCCATGGTAAAAGCTTGTATTTTCCCCTGCAGAATGGCTTGTTCGTGCCTTTCTGCCTGGGTGTTCGGTAGATTGAATCTACCGAACCAACTCACAAATGAATGGACCACCTGGGTAAGGGATGTGCTATAGCACTATACGTTAATATTGTTAGTTAGTTATATTCTGTTAGTGTATTGGTTTATGTGTAACGTTTAATTCTGTGAGTAGACCACTCTGAAGGTTTATAATGTGACAGTGACTCCAATAGTTTACTCCAACATCCATTGTTCTGTAGTAACTGGATTAACTTGTAAACTGATTATGTTGTGTACATTATGTTTATTACTGTGTGTCTACTCACTGTATGGTAATTTGGTTTGCAGTCTGAATGTCTAATGTTTTCCTAGCCCCAGTTAGTTGGAGGACTATGTTTAGTTCCATCCCCCCCATTGTATACTAATGTCTGTGATGTCATGTGTATGTCTTTATATAAGTCTGTGTTGTTTGTCAAATAAAGTAGTTCAATCTTGCTGTACCTAACTGCTAGATGTCATGTATATGTCTTTATATAAGTCTGTGTTGTTTGTCAAATAAAGTAGTTCAGTCTTGCTGTACCTAACTGCTAGATGTCATGTATATGTCTTTATATAAGTCTGTGTTGTTTGTCAAATAAAGTAGTTCAATCTTGCTGTACCTAACTGCTAGATGTCCTGTCTATTTGGGTACAAAGAGCAAGGGTCCAGGAAAGACTTGCTGGGTGTGACGGTCCGTTACAATTAAAGTATAGAGTTACATAGTTGCCAACTTTCCCGGATTTGCCGGGACAGTCCCGTGAAAACCGAGATTGTGCCGGGGGAATTCTCACCCCGGGACAATCCCGGCAATTTGCGCTGTTTTAGCGCGTTCGCAGGTCACGTGGCGTCATAGCGCGACGTCACGTGACCCGCTCCGTTCAGTCTGTGAGCTCAGCTCACATCAGCCTGCTGTAGCCATCCCTGCCACACGTGTCTGCTGGAAGCAGGGAGGCCGCGTGTGACAGGGCAGGTAACAGGCTCACAGACTGAACGGAGCGGGGGAGTTTGTTTTTTTTCTTTTTCAAAAAACTTTAATCAAACAAACAAACCTTCTGCCGGTGCATAGAGGAGACATGGAGCAGGTGAGTACTGGGGCAGGGAGGAAGGGGGGAGGAAGGTGGTGGCATATTACTGGGCATTTAAACTGTGGCATATTACTGGGCATTTAAACTGGCATATTACTGGGCATTTAAACTGTGGCATATTACTGGTTATTTAAACTGTGGCATATTACTGGGCATTTAAACTGTGGCATATTACTGGGCATTTAAACTGTGGCATATTACTGGGCATTTAAACTGTGGCAATTTACTGGGCAATTAAACTGTGGCATATTACTGGGCATTTAAACTGTGGCATATTAATGGGCATTTAAACTGTGGCATTTTACTGGGCATTTAAACTGTGGCATTTTACTGGGCAATTAAACTGTGGCATATTACTGGGCATTTAAACTGTGGCATATTATTGGGCATTTAAACTGTGGCATATTACTGGTCAATTAAACTGTGGCATATTACTGGGCAATTATGCTGGGTATTTAAACTGTAGCATATTACTGGGTATTTAAACTGTGGCATATTACTGGGCATTTAAACTGTGGCATATTACTGGGCAATTAAGCTGGGTATTTAAACTGTGGTATATTACTGGGCATTTAAACTGTGGCATATTACTGGGTATTTAAACTGTGGCATATTACTGGGCAATTAAACTGTAGCATATTACTGGGCAATTAAACTGTGGCATATTACTGGGCAATTAAACTGTAGCATATTACTGGGCATTTAAACTGTAGCATATTACTGGTCAATTAAACTGTGGCATATTACTGGTCAATTAAACTGTGGCATATTACTGGGCAATTATGCTGGGTATTTAAACTGTGGCATATTACTGGGCATTTAAACTGTGGCATATTACTGGGTATTTAAACTGTGGCATATTACTGGGCAATTAGGCTGGGCATATTACTGGGAAATTAAGCTGTGGCATATTACTGGGCAATTAAGCTGTGTATTTAAACTGTAGCATATTACTGGTCAATTAAACTGTGGCATATTACTGGGCAATTAAACTGTGGCATATTATTGGGCAATTATGCTGGGTATTTAAACTGTAGCATATTACTGGGTATTTAAACTGTGGCATATTACTGGGCATTTAAACTGTGGCATATTACTGGGCAATTAAGCTGGGTATTTAAACTGTGGTATATTACTGGGCATTTAAACTGTGGCATATTACTGGGTATTTAAACTGTGGCATATTACTGGGCAATTAAACTGTAGCATATTACTGGGCAATTAAACTGTGGCATATTACTGGGCAATTAAACTGTAGCATATTACTGGGCATTTAAACTGTAGCATATTACTGGTCAATTAAACTGTGGCATATTACTGGTCAATTAAACTGTGGCATATTACTGGGCAATTATGCTGGGTATTTAAACTGTGGCATATTACTGGGCATTTAAACTGTGGCATATTACTGGGTATTTAAACTGTGGCATATTACTGGGCAATTAGGCTGGGCATATTACTGGGAAATTAAGCTGTGGCATATTACTGGGCAATTAAGCTGTGTATTTAAACTGTAGCATATTACTGGTCAATTAAACTGTGGCATATTACTGGGCAATTAAACTGTGGCATATTATTGGGCAATTATGCTGGGTATTTAAACTGTAGCATATTACTGGGTATTTAAACTGTGGCATATTACTGGGCATTTAAACTGTGGCATATTACTGGGCAATTAAGCTGGGTATTTAAACTGTGGTATATTACTGGGCATTTAAACTGTGGCATATTACTGGGTATTTAAACTGTGGCATATTACTGGGCAATTAAACTGTAGCATATTACTGGGCAATTAAACTGTGGCATATTACTGGGCAATTAAACTGTAGCATATTACTGGGCATTTAAACTGTAGCATATTACTGGTCAATTAAACTGTGGCATATTACTGGTCAATTAAACTGTGGCATATTACTGGGCAATTATGCTGGGTATTTAAACTGTGGCATATTACTGGGCATTTAAACTGTGGCATATTACTGGGTATTTAAACTGTGGCATATTACTGGGCAATTAGGCTGGGCATATTACTGGGAAATTAAGCTGTGGCATATTACTGGGCAATTAAGCTGTGGCATATTACTGGGCATTTAAACTGGCATATTACTGGGTATTTAAACTGTGGCATATTACTGGGCATTTAAACTGGCATATTACTGGGTATTTAAACTGTGGCATATTACTGGGCATTTAAACTGGCATATTACTGGGTATTTAAACTGTGGCATATTACTGGGCATTTAAACTGGCATATTACTGGGTATTTAAACTGTGGCATTTTACTGGGCATTTAAACTGTGGCATATTACTGGGCATTTAAACTGTGGCATATTACTGGGCAATTATGCTGGGCATTTAAACTGTGGCATATTACTGGGTATTTAAACTGTGGCATATTACTGGGCAATTAGGCTGGGCATATTACTGGGCAATTAGGCTGGGTATATTACTGGGAAATTAAACTGTGGCATATTACTGGGTGATCAGACTGGGCATATTACTGGGCAATTAAACTGTGGCATATTACTGGGCCATTAAACTGTGGCATATTACTGGGCAATTAGGCTGGGCATATTACTGGGCAATTAGGCTGGGTATATTACTGGGCAATTAGACTGTGGCATATTACTGGGCAATTAAACTGTGGCATATTACTGGGCCATTAAACTGTGGCATATTACTGGGCAATTAGGCTGGGCATATTACTGGGCAATTAGACTGTGGCATATTACTGGTTATTTAAACTGTGGCATATTACTGGGTATTTAAACTGTGGCATATTACTGGGTATTTAAACTGTGGCATATTACTGGGCAATTAAGCTGTGGCATATTACTGGGCATTTAAACTGTCATATTACTGGGTATTTAAACTGTGGCATATTACTGGGCATTTAAACTGTAGCATATTACTGGGCAATAATGCTGGGCATTTAAACTGTGGCATATTACTGGGCAATTAAACTGTAGAATATTACTGGGCAATTATGCTGGGCATTTAAACTGTGGCATATTACTGGGCAATTAAACTGTAGAATATTACTGGGCAATTATGCTGGGCATTTAAACTGTGGCATATTACTTGGGAATCTGGCTGTGGCATATTAATGGTCATGCTAATTGTGACATATTAATGGGAAAATTGACTCTAGCCATGGTGATGCTGTACTATGAGGCAAAGTGTCACTGTGGTGTGTTCTGCAGGGGCAAAGTTACATTGCGGTATGTTCTGGGGGGCAATTTGATATTGTGGCATGTCAAAATGTGTGGGTGCAAAGTTCTGTGGGTGCTGTATGGTGCTGTGGTAAGTTCTTTAGGTGCAATGTGGGTGCAGAGGAAGGGATACAAATAAGAAATTAAAAATGTTTCAATAACAGTTTTATTACATATAAAAATAGTTGAAAACAATATCAAAAAGTTCATATAAGTATAAATGCAACTAGTTATCTACATATATTGGGGTCCACCTCAAGCTTTTCAAAAGGCTGGAAATATTTAATATTTTAAGTTGTTTTTGTGGTCAGAAATGTAATATTACTTTGCTGAGAGGGTGGTGGATGTATGGAATAGTCTTCCAGTAGAAGTGGTAGAGGTTAATACAGTGAAGGAGTTTAAGCATGCGTGAGATAGGTATAAGGCTATCCTAGATATAAGATAAGGCCAGGGACTAATGAAAGTATTCCATTACTGAGAGGGTAGTGGATGCATGGAATAGTCTTCCAGTAGAAGTGGTAGAGGGTAATACAGTGAAGGAGTTTAAGCATGCATGGGATAGGTATAAGGCTATCCTAGATATAAGATAAGGTCAGGGACTAATGAAAGTATTACATTACTGAGAGGGTAGTGGATGTATGGAATAGTCTTCCAGTAGAAGTGGTAGAGGGTAATACAGTGAAGGAGTTTAAGCATGCATGGGATAGCTATAAGGCTATCCTAGATATAAGATAAGGTCAGGGACTAATGAAAGTATTACATTACTGAGAGGGTAGTGGATGTATGGAATAGTCTTCCAGTAGAAGTGGTAGAGGGTAATACAGTGAAGGAGTTTAAGCATGCATGGGATAGGTATAAGGCTATCCTAGATATAAGATAAGGCCAGGGACTAATGAAAGTATTACATTACTGAGAGGGTAGTGGATGTATGGAATAGTCTTCCAGTAGAAGTGGTAGAGGTTAATACAGTGAAGGAGTTTAAGCATGCATGGGATAGGTATAAGGCTATCCTAGATATAAGATAAGGTCAGGGACTAATGAAAGTATTACTTTACTGAGAGGGTAGTGGATGTATGGAATAGTCTTCCAGTAGAAATGGTAGAGGGTAATACAGTGAAGGAGTTTAAGCATGCATGGGATAGTGATAAGGCTATCCTAGATATAAGATAAGGCCAGGGACTAATGAAAGTATTACTTTACTGAGAGGGTAGTGGATGCATGGAATAGTCTTCCAGTAGAAGTGGTAGAGGTTAATACAGTGAAGGAGTTTAAGCATGCATGGGATAGGTATAAGGCTATCCTAGATATAAGATAAAGTCAGGGACTAATGAAAGTATTACTTTACTGAGAGGGTAGTGGATGTATGGAATAGTCTTCCAGTAGAAGTGGTAGAGGTTAATACAGTGAAGGAGTTTAAGCATGCATGGGATAGGTATAAGGCTATCCTAGATATAAGATAAGGTCAGGGACTAATGAAAGTATTACTTACTGAGAGGGTAGTGGATGTATGGAATAGTCTTCCGGTAGAAGTGGACGAGGTTAATACAGTGAAGGACTTTAAGCATTCGTGGGATAGGTATAAGGCTATCCTAGATATAAGATAAGGCCAGGGACTAATGAAAGTATTCCATTACTGAGAGGGTAGTGGATGTATGGAATAGTCTTCCAGTAGAAGTGGTAGAGGTTAATACAGTGAAGGAGTTTAAGCATGCATGGGATAGGTATAAGGCTATCCTAGATATAAGATAAGGTCAGGGACTAATGAAAGTATTCCATTACTGAGAGGGTAGTGGATGTATGGAATAGTCTTCCAGTAGAAGTGGTAGAGGTTAATACAGTGAAGGAGTTTAAGCATGCATGGGATAGGTATAAGGCTATCCTAGATATAAGATAAGGCCAGGGACTAATGAAAGTATTCCATTACTGAGAGGGTAGTGGATGTATGGAATAATCTTCCAGTAGAAGTGGTAGAGGGTAATACAGTGAAGGAGTTTAAGCATGCATGGGATAGGTATAAGTCTATCCTAGATATAAGATAAGGCCAGGGATTAATGAAAGTATTCCATTTCTGAGAGGGTAGTGGATGTATGGAATAGTCTTCCAGTAGAAGTGGTAGAGGTTAATACAGTGAAGGAGTTTAAGCATGCATGGGATAGGTATAAGGCTATCCTAGATATAAGATAAGGTCAGGGACTAATGAAAGTATTACTTACTGAGAGGGTAGTGGATGTATGGAATAGTCTTCCGGTAGAAGTGGTAGAGGTTAATACAGTGAAGGAGTTTAAGCATGCATGGGATAGGTATAAGGCTATCCTAGATATAAGATAAGGCCAGGGACTAATGATAGTATTACATTACTGAGAGGGTAGTGGATGTATGGAATGGTCTTCCGGTAGAAGTGGTAGAGGTTATTACAGTGAAGGAGTTTAAGCATGCGTGGGATAGGTATAAGGCTATCCTAGATATAAGATAAGGCCAGGGACTAATGAAAGTATTCCATTTCTGAGAGGGTAGTGGATGTATGGAATAGTCTTCCAGTAGAAGTGGTAGAGGTTAATACAGTGAAGGAGTTTAAGCATGCATGGGATAGGTATAAGGCTATCCTAGATATAAGATAAGGTCAGGGACTTATGAAAGTATTACTTACTGAGAGGGTAGTGGATGTATGGAATAGTCTTCCGGTAGAAGTGGTAGAGGTTAATACAGTGAAGGAGTTTAAGCATGCGTGGGATAGGTATAAGGCTATCCTAGATATAAGATAAGGCCAGGGACTAATGAAAGTATTCCATTACTGAGAGGGTAGTGGATGTATGGAATAGTCTTCCGGTAGAAGTGGTAGAGGTTATTACAGTGAAGGAGTTTAAGCATGCGTGGGATAGGTATAAGGCTATCCTAGATATAAGATAAGGCCAGGGACTAATGAAAGTATTCCATTTCTGAGAGGGTAGTGGATGTATGGAATAGTCTTCCAGTAGAAGTGGTAGAGGTTAATACAGTGAAGGAGTTTAAGCATGCATGGGATAGGTATAAGGCTATCCTAGATATAAGATAAGGTCAGGGACTAATGAAAGTATTACTTACTGAGAGGGTAGTGGATGTATGGAATAGTCTTCCGGTAGAAGTGGTAGAGGTTAATACAGTGAAGGAGTTTAAGCATGCGTGGGATAGGTATAAGGCTATCCTAGATATAAGATAAGGCCAGGGACTAATGAAAGTATTCCATTACTGAGAGGGTAGTGGATGTATGGAATAGTCTTCCAGTAGAAGTGGTAGAGGTTAATACAGTGAAGGAGTTTAAGCATGCATGGGATAGGTATAAGGCTATCCTAGATATAAGATAAGGTCAGGGACTAATGAAAGTATTCCATTACTGAGAGGGTAGTGGATGTATGGAATAGTCTTCCAGTAGAAGTGGTAGAGGTTAATACAGTGGAGGAGTTTAAGCATGCATGGGATAGGTATAAGGCTATCCTAGATATAAGATAAAGTCAGGGACTAATGATAGTATTACATTACTGAGAGGGTAGTGGATGTATGGAATAGTCTTCCAGTAGAAGTGGTAGAGGTTAATACAGTGAAGGAGTTTAAGCATGCGTGGGATAGGTATAAGGCTATCCTAGATATAAGATAAGGCCAGGGACTAATGAAAGTATTCCATTACTGAGAGGGTAGTGGATGTATGGAATAGTTTTCCAGTAGAAGTGGTAGAGGTTAATACAGTGAAGGAGTTTAAGCATGCATGGGATAGGTATAAGGCTATCCTAGATATAAGATAAGGTCAGGGACTAATGAAAGTATTACTTACTGAGAGGGTAGTGGATGTATGGAATAGTCTTCCGGTAGAAGTGGTAGAGGTTATTACAGTGAAGGAGTTTAAGCATGCGTGGGATAGGTATAAGGCTATCCTAGATATAAGATAAGGCCAGGGACTAATGAAAGTATTACATTACTGAGAGGATAGTGGATGTATGGAATAGTCTTCCAGTAGAAGTGGTAGAGGTTAATACAGTGAAGGAGTTTAAGCATGCATGGGATAGGTATAAGGCTATCCTAGATATAAGATAAGGTCAGGGACTAATGAAAGTATTACATTACTGAGAGGGTAGTGGATACATGGAATAGTCTTCCAGTAGAAGTGGTAGAGGTTAATACAGTGAAGGAGTTTAAGCATGCATGGGATAAGTATAAGGCTATCCTAGATATAAGATAAGGCCAGGGACTAATGATAGTATTACATTACTGAGAGGGTAGTGGATGTATGGAATAGCCTTCTAGTAGAAGTGGTAGAGGTTAATACAGTAAAGGATTTAAGCTTGCATGGGATAAGGCTATCCTAGATATAAGATAAGGCCAGGCAGTATAACTTTACTGATAGGGGAGTGGATACATGGAATGACCACCTAGCAGAAGTGGTAGGTTCATACTAATGTATGTTTATGGTGTACACACAGCTCGCTGACTATATTTCATGTAAAAGTGATATAATGTACCTGCCTGATGTAGATGTGGTGCTGTGAATGTATCTGTTGTATACCAAGGATGCTGGTAATGTTGGTGGGGACTTGGTGATATAATCTACACTGTAGGTGTAGTTACATTATGCAAATCATATCGAGTGGGCCGAGCTTTTTAAAGGAGGTTTGGTCAATTGGAAGATAAGCTGCAAAGTGTCCTGGAATTTTTTTTCAAATGTTGGCAACTATGTTAACACAAGGTATAAAGTAATGTATAATGCTAGGTATGATGTAATGTATAATGCTAGGTATGATGTAATATATAATGCTAGGTATGATGTAATGTATAATGCTAGGTATGATGTAATGTATGATGTAATGCTAGGTATGATGTAATGTATAATGCTAGGTATGATGTAATGTATAATGCTAGGTATGATGTAATATATAATGCTAGGTATGATATAATGTATAATGCTAGGTATGATGTAATATATAATGCTAGGTATGATATAATGTATAATGCTAGGTATGATGTAATGTATAATGCTAGGTATGATGTAATGCTAGGTATGATGTAATGTATAATGCTAGGTATGATATAATGTATAATGCTAGGTATGATGTAATGCTAGGTATGATATAATGTATAATGCTAGGTATAAAGTAATGTATAATGCTAGGTATGATGTAATATATAATGCTAGATATGATGTAATGCTAGGTATGATGTAATGTATAATGCTAGGTATGATGTAATGCTAGGTATGATGTAATGCTAGGTATGATGTAATGTATAATGCTAGGTATGATGTAATGTATAATGCTAGGTATGATGTAATGCTAGGTATGATATAATGTATAATGCTAGGTATGATGTAATGTATAATGCTAGGTATGATGTAATATATAATGCTAGGTATGATGTAATGTATAATGCTAGGTATGATGTAATGTATGATGTAATGCTAGGTATGATGTAATGTATAATGCTAGGTATGATGTAATGTATAATGCTAGGTATGATGTAATATATAATGCTAGGTATGATATAATGTATAATGCTAGGTATGATGTAATATATAATGCTAGGTATGATATAATGTATAATGCTAGGTATGATGTAATGTATAATGCTAGGTATGATGTAATGCTAGGTATGATGTAATGTATAATGCTAGGTATGATATAATGTATAATGCTAGGTATGATGTAATGCTAGGTATGATATAATGTATAATGCTAGGTATAAAGTAATGTATAATGCTAGGTATGATGTAATATATAATGCTAGATATGATGTAATGCTAGGTATGATGTAATGTATAATGCTAGGTATGATGTAATGCTAGGTATGATGTAATGCTAGGTATGATGTAATGTATAATGCTAGGTATGATGTAATGTATAATGCTAGGTATGATGTAATGCTAGGTATGATATAATGTATAATGCTAGGTATGATGTAATGTATAATGCTAGGTATGATGTAATGTATAATGCTAGGTATGATGTAATATATAATGCTAGGTATGATGTAATGCTAGGTATGATGTAATGTATAATGCTAGGTATGATGTAATGCTAGGTATGATGTAATGTATAATGCTAGGTATGATATAATGTATAATGCTAGGTATGATGTAATGTATAATGCTAGGTATGATGTAATGTATAATGCTAGGTATGATGTAATGCATAATGCTAGGTATGATGTAATGCTAGGTATGATGTAATATATAATGCTAGTTATGATGTAATGTACAATGCTAGGTATGATGTAATGCTAGGTATGATGTAATGCTAGGTATGATGTAATGTATAATGCTAGGTATGATGTAATGCTAGGTATGATGTAATATATAATGCTAGGTATGATGTAATGCTAGGTATGATGTAATATATAATGCTAGGTATGATGTAATGTATAATGCTAGGTATGATGTAATGCTAGGTATGATGTAATATATAATGCTAGGTATGATGTAATGCTAGGTATGATGTAATATATAATGCTAGGTATGATGTAATGCTAGGTATGATGTAATATATAATGCTAGGTATGATATAATGTTTAATGCTAGGTATGATGTAATGTATAATGCTAGGTATGATGTAATGTATAATGCTAGGTATGATGTAATATATAATGCTAGATATGATGTAATGCTAGGTATGATGTAATATATAATGCTAGATATGATGTAATGCTAGGTATGATGTAATGTATAATGCTAGGTATGATGTAATGTATAATGCTAGGTATGATATAATGTATAATGCTAGGTATGATGTAATGTATAATGCTAGGTATGATGTAATGTATAATGCTAGGTATGATGTAATGCTAGGTATGATGTAATGTATAATGCTAGGTATGATGTAATGTATAATGCTAGGTATGATGTAATATATAATGCTAGATATGATGTAATGCTAGGTATGATGTAATATATAATGCTAGATATGATGTAATGTATAATGCTAGGTATGATGTAATGTATAATGCTAGGTATGATGTAATGCTAGGTATGATATAATGTATAATGCTAGGTATGATGTAATGTATAATGCTAGGTATGATGTAATGTATAATGCTAGGTATGATGTAATATATAATGCTAGATATGATGTAATGCTAGGTATGATGTAATATATAATGCTAGATATGATGTAATGTATAATGCTAGGTATGATATAATGTATAATGCTAGGTATGATGTAATGTATAATGCTAGGTATGATGTAATATATAATGCTAGGTATGATGTAATGTATAATGCTAGGTATGATGTAATGTATGATGTAATGCTAGGTATGATGTAATGTATAATGCTAGGTATGATATAATGTATAATGCTAGGTATGATATAATGTATAATGCTAGGTATGATGTAATGTATAATGCTAGGTATGATGTAATATATAATGCTAGGTATGATGTAATGTATAATGCTAGGTATGATGTAATGTATAATGCTAGGTATGATGTAATGCTAGGTATGATGCAATGTATAATGCTAGGTATGATGTAATATATAATGCTAGGTATGATGTAATGTATAATGCTAGGTATGATGTAATGTATAATGCTAGGTATGATGTAATGCTAGGTATGATGCAATGTATAATGCTAGGTATGATGTAATATATAATGCTAGGTATGATGTAATGTATAATGCTAGGTATGATGTAATGTATAATGCTAGGTATGATGTAATGCTAGGTATGATGCAATGTATAATGCTAGGTATGATGTAATATATAATGCTAGGTATGATGTAATGTATAATGCTAGGTATGATGTAATGTATAATGCTAGGTATGATGTAATGCTAGGTATGATGCAATGTATAATGCTAGGTATGATGTAATATATAATGCTAGGTATGATGTAATGTATAATGCTAGGTATGATGCAATGTATAATGCTAGGTATGATGTAATATATAATGCTAGGTATGATGTAATGTATAATGCTAGGTATGATGTAATGCTAGGTATGATGCAATGTATAATGCTAGGTATGATGTAATGTATAATGCTAGGTATGATGTACCACTGCCCTAAACATCCCCACCTGAAACAGGTAACAATTAACTCTCTCAATCCCAGAGCTAAGCATTTATCACCTGGCCATAGGAGCTGACAATCCACAGCACACATTACTATTGTGCTTATTGAGAATAATGACCATCTATCCTGCTAAACACATAGAAAATTAATACATCATTTCAATTATCTGATTATTATACAGATCCACATTAATGTGACTTTATTATAAGTATGAAGTCTGAGGAGTCACAGCATGGAATTCCTACAGCTCCCATCAGCCTCTGCGGTCACTTCCGGCTTCCGCTGTTTGGTTGCTATAGTAACAAGAGAGAGGCACAGGACATCGTGTGGCAACGGGTACTGTATAGCGGGGCTTGGTGTCCCCAGAGACCCCCAGGATTTGCATATAAACCTTATTATTACTCTTATTTATACACAGAACTGGCTAATCAGTAAATCCGACACTATATATACACTCTCTGTATACACCTATATATATATATCTAATGTATAGTCAGCACTCTCTGTATACACCTGTATATATATATCTAATGTATAGTCAGCACTCTCTGTATACACCTGTATATATATATCTAATGTATAGTCAGCACTCTCTGTATACACCTGTATATATGTATCTAATGTATAGTCAGCACTCTCTGTATACACCTGTATATATATATCTAATGTATAGTCAGCACTCTCTGTATACACCTGTATATATATATCTAATGTATAGTCAGCACTCTCTGTATACACCTGTATATATATATCTAATGTATAGTCAGCACTCTCTGTATACACCTGTATATATATATCTAATGTATAGTCAGCACTCTCTGTATACACCTGTATATATATATCTAATGTATAGTCAGCACTCTCTGTATACACCTGTATATATATATCTAATGTATAGTCAGCACTCTCTGTATACACCTGTATATATATATCTAATGTATAGTCAGCACTCTCTGTATACACCTGTATATATATATCTAATGTATAGTCAGCACTCTCTGTATACACCTGTATATATATATCTAATGTATAGTCAGCACTCTCTGTATACACCTGTATATATATATCTAATGTATAGTCAGCACTCTCTGTATACACCTGTATATATATATCTAATGTATAGTCAGCACTCTCTGTATACACCTGTATATATATATCTAATGTATAGTCAGCACTCTCTGTATACACCTGTATATATATATCTAATGTATAGTCAGCACTCTCTGTATACACCTGTATATATATATCTAATGTATAGTCAGCACTCTCTGTATACACCTGTATATATATATCTAATGTATAGTCAGCACTCTCTGTATACACCTGTATATATATATCTAATGTATAGTCAGCACTCTCTGTATACACCTGTATATATATATCTAATGTATAGTCAGCACTCTCTGTATACACCTGTATATATATATCTAATGTATAGTCAGCACTCTCTGTATACACCTATATATATATATATATATATCTAATGTATAGTCAGCACTCTCTGTATACACCTGTATATCAGGGCTCGACAAACCCCGGGCGCCAGGTCGCCATGGCGACCTGGAAATTAAGCCTGGCGCCCGGGTGCCGTTCCCTACATGACCCCCTTGCTGCTGCCGTTTGTGTGTTAGTGGATTTTTGCAGCGCGAGGGGGAGAAGTCTGTGCGGATCGCGCAGACAGTAAGCTCCGCCCCCTCGCGCAACGCGTGTCTGAGTGCTGGGTGTCGTCACTTGACAACCCAGCACTCATCCGAAAGAGCAAGGAAGAACGGCTGCAGCACGAATGTTCCCCAGCCCTGCAATGAGGTAAGGCAGCAGGGAAGGAACATTCGTGCTGCAGCCGTTCTTCCTTGCTATTTCGGATGAGTGCTGGGTTGTCAAGTGACGACACCCAGCACTCACAAGTTAAGACAGTGGGAAAAAAAAAATAAACTTTTGTATGTGTGAGGTGTATATGTGTGTGAGGTGTATATGTGTGATGTGTGTATGTGTGAGGTGTATATGTGAAGGGGGGGGTGTATATGTGAAGTGGGGGGGTGTATATGTGAGGTGTATATGTGAAGTGGGGGGGGTGTATATGTGAGGTGTATATGTGAGGTGTATATGTGAAGTGGGGGGGGGTGTATATGTGAAGTGGGGGGGGTGTATATGTGAAGTGGGGGGGGTGTATATGTGAAGTGGGGGGGGGTGTATATGTGAAGTGGGGGGGGGGGTGTATATGTGAAGTGGGTTGGTGTGTGTGTGTGTATATGTGAAGTGTGTGTGTGTGTGTGTGTATATGTGAAGTGTGTGTGTGTGTGTGTATATGTGAAGTGTGTGTGTGTGTGTGTGTGTATATGTGAAGTGGGTTGGTGTGTGTGTGTGTGTGTGTGTGTGTGTGTATATATGTGAAGTGGGTTGGTGTGTGTGTGTGTGTGTGTGTGTGTGTGTGTATATGTGAAGTGGGTTGGTGTGTGTGTGTGTGTGTGTGTGTATATGTGAAGTGGGTTGGTGTGTGTGTGTGTGTGTGTGTGTGTGTGTGTGTATATGTGAAGTGGGTTGGTGTGTGTGTGTGTGTGTGTATATGTGAAGTGGGTTGGTGTGTGTGTGTGTGTGTGTGTGTGTGTGTGTGTGTTTATGATTTGCGTGTATGTTTGCGTGATTGTCTGGCTCCTAAAAATTTTTGCTGGCTCCTAGAATCAAATTAAATTTGTCAAGCCCTGCTGTATATATATCT